>OX456524.1:74632087-75327087 GCA_949748255.1 Eustalomyia histrio
ACTCTCTACGTCATTATTGTGACCGGAAAATCTATTTGTCAGGCGAAAATTTTTGTAAAAAAAAATTCATTTTGTATTTCGTATATTCATAGTTGTAGAAGTTGGCGCCGCAGGCGAAAATTTTGTTTTTCATACATTAAGAACAAATATAATTCTTAATAAGTTTCAAAATTGCAAGCTCTAAGACGCAATGTCATAGAAAACCATTCGCTTTAAAATTTTATAAGATCTTCGAATGCTGCAAAAACCGCATGCCGAAAATTAATGGCTATTTCATTGTTACTAGCAAATTTAATAGGAACAAGCTGAGAGGACAGGCGAGGACGGAGAGCAGAAATTAATTCTTGAATAATATTTGATTTATATAAAATGATTTTTATTCTAATTCTTAAGAATATTTCAATTTAAGTTGGCTGGGGTACTTTTTAATTATAATTTTAATGTTAATTTTTATTCTGAAATTTTGACCCAAAAAAATAATTAAATAAATTAATTAATTACATTTTAAGATTGAAAAAAGATGACCTTAAACACAGATATCATGGGAACGTGGAATAGCCACGTGAAAATTTTTACTCAAAGACAATTTCAAAAACGATTAGATTGTTTCAAAAACTTTTGAAATGACTCCAAATGTAATTTATAAAGCAGCAATTGAAATTCAAAAACAGCTAATAAAATAAAATAAATTTTTGTTGAATTTCAAAAAAAAAAAAAAATCTTAAAAATGTCGTTAGAATCTAACATTTTTTTTTTTTAACAGTGCTTAGAATTTAATTTTTTTTTTTTAGAAATAGTCCACAGAATCAAAATTTTCTTGAAAAAAGTTCTTAGAATCTATGATTTTTTTCTTAACAATTTTTCTTCAAAAGTTTTCTAATATCATTTTTTTTTAAGGAAAAACATTTCTTGGAAAAATTCTTAAATTTAAAGAAATTTTTCATAGTTTCTAAGAACTTTTCCATTTAGAAAATTTCTTAGATTTTAAAAAGTTTTGCTCATATCCTAATGAAAAATAATAACTTCTTGTAGAAAAATCTTAAATCCTCAGGACTATTACAAAATAATATATCATACAAAATATGTTACATTTTCTTATAGAAAAGATCCTAGCTTTGTGAACATTAGCTTTAAACCTTTTTTATATTCTAAGAATTTTGCCTAACAGAAAAACTTCGATTCTCATGAACTTTTCTTCTTTGAGAAAAGTCTTATGTTTTTAGATTTCTACTCACTTTCTAGAATCACAGTATTTTTCTTAACAAGTGTTTCAAATTTAAAAATTTAATAATTATTCTGTAAGAAATAGTCATTAGAATCTTAGAATTTTCAAAATGCAAAAAATAAAAAATTAACCCCTTTATTCCATGTATAGCCTTTTATAAATAACAAAAGTGCATCTTAATATTTTAAATAAATATAAATTTTGTATATTATTTGATCTATCGGTTTCAATTATATATTTCTTATTTTATCAGGCTCAAGATCATAATTTATTATTGTTACTAACGAATAGTAAACACTTATTTTATTAAAATGAAAAAAAATTTAAGGATCAGCGCTAGAGGAAGTGTACACTTTCGACCCGAGCGACCAGGTCATCTTCAGCCTCCTTCTGAACCACCCAACATAAATAACTCATGGTTTTGAACAGGCATTTATATCACAGACTCTAAGGAAAATGCCATTGATACTACACACGTGTGCACCCGTGCATTATGGTCGATTGCGAGCATCCATCTTGCAGACAGCTTTCTTAAATCCGACTTATCATTTAAAATCAAAACAACGCTGTCATGCCTTTGGCATCATCAATCTCACGCACTTTTACTCTTCGATCGGCCAACACCATATTATGGATTTTTTTTTGTATTGTATCGTGTATTGAAAATAATAGCAAAATCAATCTTGCCGTGTTTTTATTGTTTTGTTTAAACTTTAATTTAGTGCTTGAAAATAAGCGTTATTATTAACAGGTCAATTGAGAAGTCCCCGGCCTGACACATAGATGGCGCTACTAGACTTAAATCGATATGATTTTTAGTTAGCTAACCTTCAAAAGACACGTTATAAATTTAACATTAGTTTGTGAATTTAATCATTAGTTTGTAAATTATAGCATTTTGAGTAAAGCAACTTTTGTTATTGTGAAAAAAAATGGATAAAAAGGAATTTCGCGTGTTGATAAAATATTGCTTTTTGAAGGGAAAAAATATGGTTGAAGCAAAAACTTGGCTCTATGACGAGTTTCCGGACACTGCCCCAGGAATATCAACCATCAAGGATTGGTATGCTAAGTTTAGACGTGGTGAAATGAACACCGACGACAGTAAACGTAGTGGCTGCCCAAAAGAGGTTGTTACGGATGAAAACATAAAAAAATCTACAAAATGATTTCGAATGACCGTAAATTGTAGTTATCAACTGAACGTGTACATCATAGCATTCACGAATATTTGGGTTTGAGAAAGCTATGTACAAAGTGGGCTCACTTTTGACCAAAAACAAGTCAGTGAAAACGAAGACGAAAATCCATGAATTGGACTTCGAATTGCTTCCGCATCCACCGTATTCTCCAGATCTGGCCCCCAGCGACTATTTCCTGTTCTCAGATGTCAAAAGAACGCTCGTCCGGCCTCGCCGGACTACAAAAATGGTATCGAAAAGTTAGAGGTCGCTATTTTTAATAAAAAAAACGAATTTTGCCAAAAAAAATTGTGTTTCAGTATGGTAGGCCGGGGACTTTTCAATTGACCTGTTATGTTGTTTGAACTTGAATTGAACTGTGACTCAAGGCTTGCATTAGAGTATATTCTCACTGTAATGTTCGACTTGAATTCCAGTGTCCGTTCGGTTGGAATATGCTATTGAATTAAAGTCTAAGTAAGTGTAAATCAAGGCTTGAAATTGGAAATCATGACTTAAATAACACTTGATTTTTGATTTAATTCCAGCAAAAATGTATATTGGGTTATAATAATATTGTAAATATTAAAATTAAAAAATCAACTTTAAAATACAAATGTATATGCATTTTTCATGGATTTGTTGGGTAGGTTAAACTGAGACAAAGCGCAGATTTATTTGTTAGATACTGTACATTTATCAAAAATCTTTTCTGGCGTTGACATAACAAACAACAATAAAATTTTTTTTTTTTAAATTGTTTGTATAAAAAACTGTATTGAAACTAGCAACATTTTAAAATCAGCGTGCGCGAAATATATAACTAAGTGATCCGATCTCTTATTTCTTTACGTGTAATGCCTTATTTTGAATACCTAAAAATATTAGTTATAAAACATTGTTATTGTATACCTTTTAATTAAAACATCTCCACACAATGTTTGGAATTTGTTATTAAGTATTAAACATTTCTGCATCATTTCCGTGTGAATTTCCGTTTATAGTTTGAAAGTGTCGTTGCACCCAAACTGGATAGAAAATTTACATTTATAAATAAAGGGTGTCCCAAGAAGAACGCAATTTTCAAATCTGGCAACATTCGAAGTGTCATTGTTTGACATTTGAACAATTGTTATTGTTTGCTAGTAGAAGGTACGAGGTTAGTAAAAATGGAGCGCTACACGAATGAACAACGCATTCTCATTGTGAAATTGTTTTACCAAAACGGTGAAAGTTTTGCGGCTACAGTTCGCAAATTGCGATCAATTTGGGGTCACAATAATGCTCCAAAAGAGTCAACTGTAAAGAGATTAATGGATAAATTTGCCGAAACTGGGTCTGTTAGTGATGTAAAGACAACAACGCGCCATCGACCAGGTCGATCGACCGAAAATGTCGCAGCTGTACGTGATGATGTCGCTCAAACTCCATCCACCACAATTCGACACCGAGCTCAGCAGATTGGTGTCTCCAAATCCACTTTGCAGCGAATTTTGACGAAAGATTTGCATCTTCATGCATACAAAGTTCAATTGACTCAGGAACTGAAGCCAGCTGACCATGGACAGCGAAGGGAGTTCGTTAATTGGGTATTGGAGAGACAACATGAAAATGCTGATTTTGCCGATAAAATCATCTTCAGTGACGAGGCCCATTTTCATCTTGATGGCTTCGTCAATAGGCAGAATTGTCGCATTTGGGGTGAGGAAAATCCTCGAGTGATTCACGAGAAGCAAATGCATCCTCAACGTGTCACTGTGTGGTGTGGTTTTTGGGCTGGAGAAATCATTGGACCTTTTTTTTATGAAAATGAGGCAGGTCAAGCGCAAACAGTCAATGGTGTTCGGTATCGTGAAATGATAACCAGTTTTTTCTTGCCTGGAATTGAAGAACTGAATGTGGAGGGCATGTGGTTCCAACAAGACGGCGCCACATGTCATACAGCCAGAGAAACAATTCAATCGTGTTATTTCGCGTTTTGGAGATCAGAATTGGCCGCCTAGATCGTGCGATTTAACACCATTAGATTTTTTTCTTTGGGGTTTTTTGAAGTCGGTGGTTTGTGCGAATAAGCCGACGACGACTCAAGCCTTAAAAGAGAAAATTGGACGCTGCATTAATGAAATACCGCAGCATTCATGTAAAACGGTCATTGAAAATTTCATTAAAAGATCGCGTGCATGCCAGCAAAGCCGCGGCGGCCATCTGCACGATATATTGTTCCATACATAACCTCATTCTGTCTACTTTACGATATAATAAAGTTTCACGATTTTTTTTTAAATATCTGTGTTTTATTTAAAATTTAAAAATTGCGTTCTTCTTGGGACACCCTTTACGTATACAATAAAAACAATACAATAACCATATAAAGTAGTAATTTGTCTATAAATACATAAAAAAAACATGAATTCAAATTTGAATATCTATTGTTTTTATAAGCTGAATGAGAGACCTTGTAAGCATGTTTTTGTTTGATTGTTTGTTTGTTGGTTGTGACTTTTTTAGAGTTTTGAAAATTTGTTTTGTATTTTATGTTTATTTTAAAGGGTATCTTTTCTGTCTGGCTGTATTTGTTTTGAGTGTCTAATGTAGTCTGTGGGGTGGATTTCCTCTTTCCAAAAAAATGTGTTTAAATTATCGGTATTCCACACCAATACAATTAAGCAATTGGTAGTAGTAGTAGTAACAACAACATAACGAACAAAAGCCTAACGAGCAAGTGCATCAGCACTCGTATGTGTGTACAGTATGTACCAGTACTACTTTATTACTACCCTATAGGAAGCCTGGGGTCAAGTGTCTACAAGTCACCACTTTTGTCGACTATTTTGGGTGACTTTTTGGTGACTTGTCAACAAAGCGTCTATACTTTTAACATTCCCTTTTGCAGCTGCAAAGCTGTGTTTGTTCTTGATTTTTTTTATTGTTTTATTTTGTTAAAAATACATGTGCATAGCTGCATGCAAAATTAAAGTTTTTAATACAAATATAAAGAAAAATTAATTTAAAAGGTAAATATACAAATTTGAACAAAATATATAATAAGCAAAAGCAATTACAAAAAAACTTGTGAAAAACCATCAATTTTGTATAAAAATAAAAATAACGAGAAAGAGGCAACAATTTTTAGTGAAGTGAAGTTGCATCTCTAGAGATTTTGTGCAGCCTGATGAAGATTTTAGGGAGCCTGTGGATGATGTTGTGCATTTTTTTTAAAGATTTGTCTACACTAAAATTAAATTTGCACGAACATTTTTTTACTTTATAGCCTCTTCCTCGATCTCGAACGAAAAACTAGTCGAACGAAAGCAAGTCACTCGAATTCGAATTAATTTGGGTTTCTCTATTTCGAAATCCTTCGATCGACTTAACTTACGTGTGTCAATTTTTGTTTCTTACACATTTACAAATCACAGCAATGCCAGATCATACATTTTGAGCATTTGTAACAATTTTCTTTAAAAGAAGCAAAAATATATGACAAATAAAATAAAAAAATAACAATAAAGAAATCAATTTTTATTTGAGAATGTGTTAATTTGTAAAAATTTTTGTTATCGATTGGTAGTGGTTGAGATTGTTAATCGGAAAGCTTTTCTGTTGCCTGTTGTCTGTTCGGTGCGGTTACTGCTACAGTCCTGTTAGCTCTTGTAAAATAAAAAATGCAAATATGAGCTACCAGGGGCAAACGTAAGTCACAAACAATACACACTTAATTTTTACCTCTCAGCAACAGCGTAATAGGGAGTGAAACGGAGTTTAGTTTTCTGGTCAAATTTTCCTCCTCTGCAGAAAATTTGTTTGCTCCGAACACCAGAGTCCTTCTGGCAAAATCAGGCCTGTCTTTCATATAAAATACAAGCGTCTTCGGATGGTCCATTGTTGATTTTTTTTAACTAAAATTTAAAATTCTTAATAAACTATAAATAGTTGTATTATTTTGTACTTACTTTTTGTTATCCATTGATTGTTTTACTTCATTTTGCTTTTAATAATATCAAATATATATTTACTCGACAAAAAAAATAGCAAGTGACTGATTTTGACATTTGCGTTCGCGCTGTTCGAAATAGAGAATCCAAATTTTGTATGAAAACAGTTACGTTTTCATTCGACTTGTCGTTCGAGTCATCGTTCGCATAGAAATAGAGTTAGTGAAACCCAAATCAGTTTTCTTTCGACTAGAAAGCGAACGAACGTGTTCTTTCGAAATAGAGGAACAGGCTATTAATGAAATTTGTAAAAAAATGTTTATTAATAAAATATCTAATTTAACAAAATAAATGCACCTGTTTAATCTTATTTCCTTCCTGGTGTGGAGATCAAGTAAAAATTCCAAAAGTGTAGACTAGCATTACTAAAATGAACTAGTGAATCTCTGGTTCCAATGTCAACACCTAGTCAATAGTTGTGCAGATTCGCAATGTATACAGCAGAGAGCATTGGCTGGGGCATAATTAGTCAGTAGTTCTGGTGACAAAGTCAATAGTGAATCAGTACAGTTTCACTATCGACAATTCCTACAGGGTATGTACTAATTTTAAAGATTATGGCAGCTACAATTTACATTGAGAAATCTTTAATATTATAATACTATCAACTAAAGACCTGCATTATTGCATTTGTAACAGGTTTCAAAATATTCACTGGTATTTTGAATACTGTTAATATAATTCTTACTTACAAAAAACACAAAGTATTGGGTGTTCATTACCCTCTTTCTTACAAACAACCAAAAAATAAAGAGTACCCATTACCTTTTGGATATCGCGAACAAACGTAATTAAGCGAGTAAATAGGCTGGTAAATTTAAATAAAAACGGCGCCAGACAGGCTAGTTGGTAGCGTGCTAGCTTATCAGTGCGGGGGTCGTGGGTTCGATTCCCACCGGAGGCTCTGGTCTGTTTTCGCTACAACGAGCCGATGGCCTTTGTTTCTAGTGCTCGGTAAGGGTGTTAGGATATAATTTCTAATTATATGATTAACATAAATAAAATAAAAAAAAAATAAATAAATAAAAAACACTTTTTTCCAACATTTCATAAAATGTTCCTTGAAATTAGGAAACAAATTTTAATTAAAATTTGTTCAAAATTTCTAAATTATAGAAAAATTTTAATATTGAGGAATAAATTTTTTTTAGAAACCAGTAAAATTTCGTACTAATCATCTTAAATTTTACTGCTAGTTAGGAAATGTTTTCTTGGTTTTATGAAAAATTTTATTTTATTCAAGTTCATTAAATATTTTTTTTTTACTAAAAACTAGGAATTTACTACCTAAAAATAGGAAAATATTTTTTAATATCAATTTAATAGCACTTTTTTTTAGTGAAAATTATCCTTAAATTTGATATATTTTAAAGTACTTTACACTCATTGTGTAAGTATTTGCCAACTTTCAGAGCAATTCCACTTTGTGAGGACACTGCTTTTAACAAGCTTTTTGCTATACATTTTTTTCTTTAAATTAAATTGAATTATACTTAACTCAGCTATTTAAAATATAAATTAAATTTCATTAGCAAAAAGTAAACAAATTAAAAAAATGTATTGCAGGATATCCTGAAACGTAATAAATTATAACAGTCATTTCATTTTCGTTGTTAATTAACGGTTCTCCTTGAGATAACTACAAAAAGGGACGCCCTAAATAGCACACGGCATTTATGACTAAGGAACACTGGGGTTCCTTTGATTTCTTAAATTAACTAATTCAAAGAAATTGTCGCAAAATACAAAATATCACAACTACATTTCTTGTTATTATTGGAAAATAAAAAAATCTCATAAATTTATTTTATGGCATTTTAAGCTTCAACTATAATTGAAATATACAAATTTTAATTCTTTTATTATTATGTGAAAAGGCACTAAGCCTTCGATAAATATAAACTTTAATAGGCTCTACGTTAATTATAGGAAAGCAATTATGCCGTAATGTATAAAATGCGCTTGCGATATTTTGTATTGTAGTCAGCAAACAAAATTATTACATAAAAGCGCAAATTCGAAATTTTTAACTTTTTGCTAACAAAATTTTAAAATATATTTTAAGCCATTTTAAATTCAGTATTTAAGACTGTAAAGATTATAGATGGGCACCTGAGACATTTTTGACCCACGCTCATCCACGATCACGAACCAAAAATTACAATCATGCACAATAATTTTTTGAAATGGTTACTTTAATTTCTTTCCTTTTTTTCTTAAAAATTAGTAAAACTAACTAGTTTGTTTTTAATTGATTGTTTTTCTTTTGGAAAAAAATATTCAAAATAACTTAAACGTTATCCAGCACAAAAAAAACTTATACCTAAGGTTATTATTTTTCCAAAATTAAAAAAACTTTTACTTGACAAAAAAAAAAAAATTATTCAAATTTACAAGGTGGCGCAAAAGTAATCCTCCTATCAGAAAATGCTATAAATTTTGCGATTGGCCCCTAATGTCAGTTCTGTTTGGCCCATTTCCATCTTAGCGGGTACGTAAATAAGCAAAATTTACGCTTCTGGGGCACTGAAAATCCGCATGTAACCCACGAAGAGCCATTACACCCGCTCAAAGTCACTGTATGGTGTGCTGTTTTCGCTGGAGGAGTCATCGGACCAAACGGTTACTGTGAATGGTGAGCGCTACAGAGCAATGATCAACGAGTTCTTTTTGCCGCAACTTGATGAGTTGGTATTGGAAAACATGTGGTTCCAACAGGACGGTGCAACGCCACACACTGCACGTGCCACAACCGATATGCAGAAGGATGCATTTCCCGGGCGCCTAATCTCCCGTTTTGGCGATTTGCACTGGCCAGCAAGATCGCCTGATTTGACCGCGGGTTTATGTCAATAAGCCTCAGACTCTTGCAGCTCTTAAAGACAATATCCGTCAATAATGTGAGGACCTATCGCCGGAAGTTTTGGCCAAAGTGATGGAAAATGCCATAAAAAGGGCTCAAATGACAATCAACTGTGGCGGCGGCCATTTACATGACATCATATTCTCGACTTGATGTAAAAAAAATTAAAAGACCAAATAAAAATAATCCACAAGAAGAATCAATTTTTTTCATTTTTTTTTTCAATTACAGCCAAAAAACATCGGAAGGTTATTTTCGCGCCACCCTGTATCTGAACTAAATTGCATAAACATTTTCATTAGAAATAGTTCAACAGTTTCTAAACCAAATAAATTTTTATTATTACATAGGAAAAAATTTCTTACATTTTGTTTTTAATTACCAGAACTAATTTTTAGAAAACAATTCTAAAAATTAGAAAGTGGTAGACTTAAAAACGGAATTTAGAAATGTTTTTCTAAAATTTAGTTTTTTGAACTAAACTAAGTTTTATTAAATTTTAGTATGCAAATTTCTTAAAACTAAGATGTTTTCTTAAAAATTGATAAATTTTTAATTAATAGGCTTGTTTTTTTCCCTAAAATCATGAAAAATTACTTAGGAAAGACATGAACTTGTTTTGATTATATAAACTATTTCTTTTTTACCCAAACCTAGGAATTTTTTTTCTTAATTTTAAGAAAATTTCCTAAATTTTAATAAAATATGACTTAAATTGAGAAACATTTTTAAACTATTTTAGATGAAAATTTGGATTAATTTTTAGTTCGTGTTTTTTTTTTTTTTTTTTGAGTGTGTTGATACTATGTTTTTGCTGGGTGGTTTAAATAAATTAAAATATGCAAACTAAATTTAAGGAAGTTCCATATTTAGGCTTTGCGTTTTCATACAATTTAAAATTTCCATATTTTTTACTTTATAAATTCTTAATATTTTAGATTTTTACTAACAAGAAATAAATTTGTTAAAGTTTAAAAAAAAACATTAACTTAAATAAAAAAAAGGAAAATTAAGGAAAACGCCTTACTGTTTTTAAGTTATTGAAATTTTTTTGTATACTAAGATCAAAAAAAAAAATTGCATTATTTTAAAGCATTTTTATAAGTTTTTAGAAAGAGCTGGTGGATTTTATTTTAGGAAGGTGTAAACTACATTTTTCT
This sequence comes from Eustalomyia histrio, assembly GCA_949748255.1. Taxonomy (NCBI): domain Eukaryota; kingdom Metazoa; phylum Arthropoda; class Insecta; order Diptera; family Anthomyiidae; genus Eustalomyia; species Eustalomyia histrio. Next base: position 74,642,512 of record OX456524.1, read on the forward strand.
GAGATTTTCCTTGACAATTGGGTAATTTATTTGTTAAAGCTACACTTTGCCCAGAATGTTGTGTCGGACTTCTAATAAATTTTTTAAAACAATTTCGAAATTTTATTAATGTTCAAATTTGAAAAATACGTGCTACTCTAACAAACCTAACACACAAAACAGTATTTGGTGGGTGGCAGACATAGTGGTTGGTGGTAACTATTGCAAGTGTATGCAACAAAATTTTAACATAAACCCGAGCTGCTAGCGTAATATAAATTTTTTTTGTTGTTTTAAGGTATTAAGGCTCTATGTAATTCGCTCAACTACCGTTAAGCGCTCACCCCCGACTGGCTCTGGCATAAATATCAAGAATTTAAATTGCTACTATGTGGTTAATTTGAAAAAAAAAAAATATTTTTATTTTATATTTTGTATTTTTAATGAAACAATTTATTAAAATTTAACCACACATCTTAACTTGTCACCTTATATTTAAAAATCTTTAAATGTCAGCCAGAGCCAGTTAACAGTGGTTGAGTTGTATACAAACTCTTGGGATTTTAAGCTCGATGCTAGTATATGGTAGCTAGTACATGGAACGTATAGCATTTTTAGTGTATATTAGATATTATCTGTTATTAATAACCGTTGAACCGTAAAATAAACAGACATGTCATATGCATATTGAACTTGTTAAAATTAAATAAATATATATATTAAGCTCATATAGAAACTAATTTGTGTACTGGTCTATATATACTTATATATTAGAATTTAGTATTTTTAGTTATGTGTCCCGCGCAAGGTGACTTAAGGTATACATTAAGTCATGTGATAGATATTTTAGGCTAAGTTTTTGTGTAAATCGGCTAAGAATTTCGTGGTCTCGACTAAGAATTTTTTGTAGTTTGTACCATTTGGCAACATGGGTGGCTAAAAATTTGGTGGTTTGTTCATACTGGTTAATAGGGTCCTTGATTATTTGGTTTATACATTTTAAATACACCCATAAATCGGGACATTTAATATCTAACCTCTCAGTCTATATACGCCATATAAACCAACAAATGCTTATAAACACCTTTTCAGTAAATTTATTCATATTTATTCTATATAGAGCGCACCGGTAGGCTAGTTGGTAGCGTGCTAGCCTATCAGTGTGGGGGTGGTGGGTTTAATTCCCACGAGAGGCTCGGTTGCTAGTGCTCGGTTTGGGTATTAGGATATAATTTGTAATTATATTATTAATATAAATAAAATAAAAATAAATTTCTAAATATAAAACATTTTAATTGGAAATAAAAGTTAAAATTTATGTTTTCATTATTAAATTTAAAAACGTTTGTAATTTAAAATAACAGAAAATACCATTTAAAAGAAATGATATTTAATTAACATACCGGTCTACTTACTTTTTATTTAAATCAAATGATTTTTGTTATTGATTTTTAAATGTTGTTTAAATAACTTATACATCAGAAAAAAACAAAAAAAAAAAAAACGAATGATTAACCAGTTAAAAATAGATGTTAAATTTTTAACTACAATTTTCCTAAAAAATAACGGATTATTAATTTATTTGAAATTGTTTCCATTTTTTTGTATTATTTTTAATCTACACAGTCTATAGACACATTTAGTTTGAATAACTATATGTGTGCGTTTATAAAGTTATTGTTATTTGAATTGAAATAATTTTTTATTAAAGAGTTTAAATAAAAACAATTTGGAATTATTTGCATTTTTTTTTTTTTTTGAAACGAAATTTCCATTTTGTGGGTATATTTTTATTAAACTTAAAACAAATGAAAATAATAAATGAAACTGAAAAAATTGGTAAACGAGAATAAATCATTTGAAAGAAATGTATAAAAAAAGTTAAAAAAAATATTTCTTTGAAAAATAAGTAAATGTTCCTTTATTTTTAACTGAAGTAAAAACTTTTTTTTATTAAACTACATAATATTCTGAATGTACTATTATTGAAGTTACGTTTTAAGTTAACAGTTTTCATTTAATCACGAATGACGTAATTCGGCCCGACGTCGCTTAGGACACGAAAATGAACTAGAATTTAGAAAAATTAACTTATTTGGGAAAAAAATTTAAATGAAAACGGCGCCAAAGACACTTAACCAATATTTAATAAAATATTCCTTCAAATTTAAAAACAAGTTTTACTTAAAATTTGGTCAAATATTCTTTACTAAAAACTAGGACTTAACTCCCTAAAAATAAGAAAATATTTTCTAACATGAAGATAAATAGCACTTCTTTTAAGTGAAAATTATCCCTAAATTTGATAAAAGAAAATTTTTAATGAATATGAAACTGTTTCTTTGGTGAAGGTAATTTATTTTACCATATATTTTAAAGTAATTTAAACTCATTTTCCCATTTTCGGCGGACTTCCGCTTTGTCAGGACACTGCTTTTAAAAAGCTTTTTATCTTTAAATAAAATTGAATTACACAAAACTCATGTATTTAATATATAAATTAAATTCCATTAGCAAAGAGGTAAACAAATAAAAAAAATTTTCTGCAGGATATTCTGCAACGTAATGAATTGTGACAAAGTCAGATCCTTTTCGTAGTTAATTAACGGTTCTGCTTGAGAGAACTACAAAAAGGGACGCCCTACGTGACACACGGCATCTATGGCTAAGGAAAACTGGGTGTTCTTTGTCTTCTTAAATTAACTAATTTAAGGGAGTTGTTCCAAAAATACAAAATATTACAATTTCAATTCTTGTTATTATTGGTAAATGGAAAAATGCCATAAGTTTATTTTATGTCATTTTTATCCTAAACTTTAATTGGCATATACAAATTTTGACTTTATTATTATTAACTAAAATTTTTAGGAAAAAAATCCTATAACTAAATTTATTATTTCCCAAAAATTAGAAAACTTTTACGAGCAAAAAAAAAAATAATGATATTTTTTAGAATTTATCTGAACTAAGTTGCACGAAAAATTTTCCTAGAAAGAGTTCATCAGTTTCAAAAATCAAATAAAATTTTGTTAATACATAGGAAAAATTATATTACATTTTGTTTTTAATTGCCTGAACTAATTTTTAGAAAATAATTCCTAAAAATTAGAAAGAGGTAGACTTAAAAACTGAATTTAGAAAGGGTATTCTACAATTTAGTTAGTTTTACTATTAACGAAAAAAACGAACACACATTAAGTTCAAGTACTTTCTCATTTTTAGTTAAACACATTTTTTGAACTAATTTACTTTCAAATTATGTTCTATATTTTTTTTCACTAAACTTTGTTTTATTATATTTTTGTAGGCCAATTTCTTAAAACAGTTCTTAAAATTGATAAATTTTTATTTAAAATACTTGTTTTTTTTTTCCTAAAATCAAGGAATAATACTTAGGAAAGATATGAACTATATCTAAGTAAATAAACTATTTGGTTTTTACCTAAGCATACACTCAAAAAAAAAAAAAAGACATGAACTAATATGTAATCAAAAATTTCCTTCAAAATAGTTTATAATTTAAGTAATATTTTCATAAAAAGAATAAAAATTCCTAAGTTTGAGGAAATAGTTCATATTTTTCTAAGTAATATTTCTTGATTTTAGGAAAAAACAAGTCAATTAAATAAAAAGTTATTAAATTTAAGAAAAAACATCTGAGTTTTAAGAAATTTGCATACTCAAATACAATAAAATTAAGTTTAGCTCAAAAAAAATTTAGTTCAAAAAATGTGTGTAACTTAAATCGAGAAAGTACTTAAACTTAATGAGTGTTCATTTTTTGTTCGCGAGTAGTAAAATTAACTAAATTTTAGAAAGACATTTCCAACTACAGTTTTAAAGTATACCACTTTCTAATTTTGAAGAATTGTTTTCTAAAAATTAGTTCAGACAATTAAAAACAAAAGGTAATATTTTTTCCTATGTAAAAATAAAAATTTACTTGATTTTAGAAACTGATGAGCTATTTCTAAAGAAAATTTTCATGCAACTTAGTTCAGATAAATTATTTTTTTTTTAAGTAGAAGTTTTCTAATTATAAAAAAAATAATAAAATTTGGTATAGAATTTTTTCGTTGGAAAACGTTTAAATTATTTTCAATATTCTATTTCAAAAAAAACAATAAATTAGAAACAAACTAGTTAGTTTTCCTAATTCCCAAGAAGAAATATTATTAAAGGAAACAAATTAAAGAAGCCATTTAAAAAAAATTATCGTGCATGATTGTAATTTTTTATGCGTGATTCAAAAATGGCTCACATGCCCATCGCTAATTTTAGCAGTCTTTAACATTGAACTTAAAGTAGTTTAAAATATTTTTTTTTAAATTTTGTTTGCAAAAAGTTAAAAATTTCGAATTTGCGCTTTTATGTAATAAATTTGTTTGTTGACTTCAATACAAAATATCGCAGGCACAATTTATACATTACGGTATAATGGCTGTCCTTTAATTGACGTAGCTCTTATTAAACTTTATATTTATCGAACTATTTTTTTTTCACTTAATAATAAAGTTTAAATTTGTATATGTCAAATAAAGTTTAAGCTAAAAATCCCATTAAATAACCTTATGACATATTTCCATTTTCCAATAACAACAAGAAATGTAACTGTGATATTTTGTATTTTTGCAACAATTTCCTTAAATTAGTTAATTTAAGAAGACAAAGGACCCCCGGATTTCCTTTCCCCTTTTTATAGTTCCCTCAATTAAAACCGTTAATTAACTATGAAAAGGATATGACTTTGTCACAATTTATTACGTTTCAGGATATCCTGCAGTTAATTTTTTTAATTTGTTTACCTTTTTGCTAATGAAATTTAATTTATATATTAAATACATGAATTTAGTATAATTCAATTTAATTTTAAGACAATATTATATAGCAAAAAGCTTGTTAAGAGCAGTGTCCTCACAAAGCGGAAGTCCTCTGAAAGTGGGAAAATACTTACTCAATGAGCGTAAAGTACTTTAAAATATGTGGTAAAATATATATAGAAGCTGGATAAGGATAATTTTCACTTAAAAGTAGTGCTATTTAACTTGAGGTTAGAAAATATTTTCTTAGTTTTAGGGAGTTAAGTCCTAGTTTTTTGTAAAAAAAAAATATCTAATCAACTTAAATAAAATAAAATATTTCTTAAAACCAAGCAAACATTTTCTAACTAACAGTAAAATTTTAGATGATGTATGAACTAATTAGGAGGAAATTTTACTATTTTCTAATGAATATTTACTTCTCAGTAGTAAAATTTTTCTATAATTTAGAAATTTTGATCAAATTTTAAGTAAAATTTGTTTCTTAATTTCAAGGAAAATTTTATTAAATGTTGGTGAAAAGTGTCTGGCGCAATTTTCATTTAAATTTTTCCTCCAAATATGTTAATTTTTCTAAATTCTTGTTATTTTTTTTTTGTGTGTAGCCACTTTTATTCATGCTAAGTTTTAATAAAATTTTACTTAAATTGAAGAAAATTTTTAAACTATCATAAATGAAATTTCGGATTAATTTTTAGTTCATGTCTTTTTTTTTTTTGAGTGTAAATTGTATCATCTTTAATATGTTGTTTAGACGTGTCAATATCTTCTATTACAAAAACATTTTTTGAATCTTGGTGTAAAAAAATTCAGAACAAAATCTGGAATTTTCTAAAATAAATTTAACCAATCAATAGCACATACAAATATCTGACGATTATGATCTATTGAAAATTTGTATAACTCGTTAGTTAAGATCTATGAATTTGAAGATAATTGAGCCATGGATCATACATTTTTCAAGATTTACTTCAATTGTTAATATTTTTATAATAAGCGAGAGTATTGCAAAATATCATACGTACTGTAAAAATTTAAGCAGTCATTATATTTTTTTTATATTCTGTGCTTTTTATACTTTTGGTATCTGGTACGTGTTGATCATTGATCTTAATTTGCTGTTTTATGTCTTTCATATGCTATTTACTCTCGTTTCTTACTTTTTAATATTTAAGTATTTATGTATTTTTGTTTGTAAATGTTTAATTTTATATTTTAATTTCTTTGCAAGATTTTGTTTTTTAAATAAATTGCAAAAAAAAAAAACAAAAACAAAGTAGATCAAGTTGAAAGCAGGTTAATTAATGGTTTCACGTTAACTTAAACGTTTTTAACTCTGAATTATTAAAATGAGTTCATACAAATGTTTCAAGAAGAAGTGATTGTTTCTTTCTGTGTATGTTTGCATTATTAAATATATAAATTAGCTGCATTATGTGATTAATCAAACGCATAGCAATCCCACATAAAGGGTGTCCCAAGAAGAACGCAATTTTTAAATTTTAAATAAAACACAGATATTTAAAAAAAAATCGTGAAACTTTATTATATCGTAGACAGAATGAGTTTATGTATGGAACAATATATCGTGCAGATGGCCGCCGCGGCTTTGCTGGCATGCACGCGATCTTTTAATGAAATTTTCAATGACCGTTTTGCATGAATGCTGCGGTAGTTCATTAATGCAGCGTCCAATTTCCTCTTTTAAGGCTTGAGTCGTCGTCGGCTTATTCGCGTAAACCACCGACTTCAAAAAACCCCCCCAAAAAAAACTAATGGTGTTAAATCGCACAATCTAGGCGGCCAATTCTGATCTCCAAAACGCGAAATAACACGACCGGGAAATGACTGATGCAGCAATTGAATTGTTTCTCTGGCTGTATGACATGTGGCGCCGTCTTGTTGGAACCACATGCCCTCCACATTCATTTCTTCAATTCTAGGCAAGAAAAAACTGGTTATCATTTCACGATACCGAACACCATTGACTGTTTGCGCTTGACCTGCCTCATTTTCATAAAAAAAAAGGTCCAATGATTCCTCCAGCCCAAAAACCACACCACACAGTGACACGTTGAGGATGCATTTGCTTTTCGTGAATCACTCGAGGATTTTACTCACCCCAAATGCGACAATTCTGCCTATTGACGAAGCCATCAAGATGAAAATGGGCCTCGTCACTGAAGATGATTTTATCGGCAAAATCAGCATTTTCATGTTGTCTCTCCAATACCCAATTAACGAAATCCCTTCGCTGTCCATGGTCAGCTGGCTTCAGTTCCTGAGTCAATTGAACTTTGTATGCATGAAGATGCAAATCTTTCGTCAAAATTCGCTGCAAAGTGGATTTGGAGACACCAATTTGCTGAGCTCGGTGTCGAATTGAGGTGGGTGGAGTTTGAGCGACATCATCACGTACAGCTGCGACATTTTCGGTCGATCGACCTGGTCGATGGCGCGTTGTTGTCTTTACATCACTAACAGACCCAGTTTCGGCAAATTTATCCATTGATCTCTTTACAGTTGACTCTTTTGGAGCATTATTGTGCCCCCAAATTGATCGCAATTTGCGAACTGTAGCCGCAAAACTTTCACCATTTTGGTAAAACAATTTCACGATGAGAATGCGTTGTTCATTCGTGTAGCGCTCCATTTTTACTAACATCGTACCTTCTACTAGCAAACAATAACAATTGTTCAAATGTCAAACAATGACACTTCGAATGTTGCCAGATTTAAATATTGCGTTCTTCTTGGGACACCCTTTATATACGGAGGTATCTAATGGATGTCAGCATTAAAATGTTATTATTAAGATGTTTAATAAATAAACGTGTTAAATGTTTATTGAAATTTATTTTAATGATTTATATTCACTTAATTTATTCATGTTGAGCCAATAAAATGGATATTAAAAGATAATGTGACAATAAGCTTAATAACCTTACATCTTCATGTGATATATTTATTGCATGCAAATTTTCCAATGCAGTACACTTAAAGTAATATGTTCGTGCGATTGTAGGCTCAATAGATAATTTAATAAAATTTATTAAAATTTTAAGAAATTTATTTTAAGTGCATCTATTAATAGGATATACCATCGGTTAGCCGTTATTCGATTAACCGAACTATTTTGTAAGATAATTGTTCGAATAATTTAAAAGGCTTAAATTTCGAATAACGATTAATTCGAATAATTGTATACGATTAATCGAATAATCAAAATTGGTAGAAAATATACCAAAATGATTAAAAAATATGTTTTAAAGAATTTTTAAAAATTAATATAACACAAAAGCATTTATAATATCCTCAAGATAATGATATTATCAAAATCCTTAAGATTCAAAGTTCTTAAAATGCAGTATTAAAAGTAAAACAAAGAAATTTACAAATAATTATCAAAAGCCTTAAGATTCAAAGTTCTTAAAATACAGTTTTAAAATAAAAACAAAGGAATTTACAAATAATTTGTGTACAAGATTGTACTAACTTTTCAAACATATGAGCGTTTCAGAAGCCAATTTAGCTTTTTGGAAAAATTTTATTGAAACCTTGAATTAATAATAAGCGTTTTGTTTTTTGAAATTTAGGGATTTGTTGTGCAAAAAGGGTTACAAAAATATTATTCAAAGTATTATCCATCGTTAGCCACAACTTTTTTTCATATTTCTGACAATTTTCGGACACCAGCTCGAAAAAAGACTCCTCTTTGGGGCAAGCCAATCATCGACTAATTTTTTGCATTGTTCATATAAAGTGAACTTCTGCTGGGACAGGTCGTGTGCAAAATCACTTTGTCGTGGCGTTCTTTGTATTCTGGCCATTTTTGCTTAAGTGCGCTGCTATATCGTAAGAGTTGAGTGCGATAGCGTTCCTCCGTGATCCTTTCACTCATTTTGAGCAGCTCATAGTAGATCACGTAGCGCAAATACAGAGCACAAGCTTTTTGCCATGAATATGTGACTTTGTGAAAGGATATTGATAGCTGTCCGGGCAAAACCCATGACTTTTTGCACTGGGAGTTGTCATAATGGATCACTTCTCATTGCCAGCCGTAATTCGATGCAAAAATTCCTTTCGCCTTTCGACGTCGTGCGGCTACAACTCGTATTGCAACCAGTTCCCTTGCTTTTTAAATCTATGCCATGGCTTTTTGGTCTTTGCTGACTGTCAACTCATGCACTCCCAATGATTCTGACTACTCCTGAAGCATTTGGCCTTCCTCGGCATAGAGAAATTATTCCAATTATTTGTCTCTAAACTTTTTGGGTTGACCTGACCGTTCCTTGTCCTTGAGCTCAAAATCATCACTTTAAAACAGTGGTCGGCAGAAAGAGAGAATATGAATGTGTTGGTGTTTTATACCGTAAGAAATTTTTTTATCTTTCTAGATAAATGAATAAATTAACAAATGAAATAATCGATAAAAGAATATCCGAATTAATTGAATTAAAATAGTTGATGTTTTTGTTTTCTCTATTATAAAAAATAAAAATAATTCATAATAATGAAAATAATAATTTTTTGATTGCGTAAAAGGGACTTTGCCTCATTTAATATATTTAAAAAAAATTCTTCCCCCTCAACGTTCTACATATTTAATTTAAAATGTAAACGAAAAACAAAATAAATACCTATATTAAAAAAAATCTATAATAAAAAAAAAAAACAAATTTTTAGAGTGTACTTTATTTCTTCAACAAAGCGGAAAGTTAGCGTACTACTGAATAAAATAATTGTATTTTTTGTGCTCTTAGCTGTGAGATTTGTTGACATTCGTGTAGTGTACGTTGAAATTGCCAATTGTGTTCGGCCCCTGAGTGCTATGAGTGCCGATCACTGCTTTAAAAGTGACCAAACCACCTCCGACACGATTTTTCAAATATAGGATACTCGCCATAAACTTCTACTAAGAATCAATGACCCTTGGCTGCACTTTTCTTCATACTAAAGTAATGAAGAAGAACTTCCCGAAAAACACTTTATCTGGTACGAAATTCGACACATTAGAAATTAAAGTTTAATTCATGTTGTTTTAAAATAAGTTACTCGATCTAATTGTATTATAACCCAGCAAAATAAAATGGAAGTTATTCTTTACGAATCTCTTTTTCAGAACATCCATAGAAGTTAATAGTGCAAATTTTTCGATTTGTAAGAAGTCATTTTAAACGACTTCCAAAATGTTGATATTAACCCCTACTAGTAAAAAAAAAAACAATTATTTAGTTGGTCCTGCAGTCTTTTAATGCATTATTGAAAAAATATTTTGCAGACCAGTGATATACACTTTGTCCTGGTCGGAATAATAATTCTTGGCGTGTTCAAAATTACATTTTTAACTTAAAAAAAGCCACTCCCTATATTTATTTTGTAGTCCCTATATTTAACAACTTCCGTAAACTAATGAAAAAGTCCATCTGCTCATCGATTTTTCATGGCACCGAACCAAACTACTTGCTCCCAATGACACGCCAATGTTAAAATCATTAATGATTCACCGAAATTTTCACAACTTCGTGTTCAGTAGATGTAGTGTTAAACTACTTCTTCCTCAGCTCTTATTTTGCTGGGAAAAGATGTAAACGTATGTCTGACTAGTCCAGTCTTATCCCTTCTTTATATGATCTTTTCTTTTTTTTTCTGAAATAAATGACTGTAATTCATGTTCTAAATTAAGGAAACACTTTTTTTAAAAAAAAAATTCCAGTATGAATAGATAATATATAACAGTATGTTGGAAATATCCATCACCTTGCAAAATCACATGTTTAGCTCGATGCGAATTGAATATAATATCAACACTAACAACAAAACTTTTTTCCACTCATAATCATTTTGTATTACAAAAAAATTTCAGATTAGCTTCCAAAAAACTACACAAGATTTTACACGATATTTCTAACCACAATAAACAGTGCAGCGACAAGCTAAAACTTGTGATGCTGGTTCTTTTTTTTTTGACAGCTGTGCTTAAATTTATTCAATAGTCATGAAAAATGTTACCAGCAACGAATAATTTACAATATACCTGTTTTTGTGCATTGTTTTTGTTCAATATATGTTATTTCCATCATAACTTTAGAAAATGTAAAACATAGGTTTGTTCCGATTTGGATAAAATTTTAATATCTGATTGAGAGGCCAGAAAAACTAAGAAAATGTGACAAAACACAACCTCAATTAATACATTTTTTAAGCATTTGAATTATAAAAGTGTTAATAACTTATACCCTAATTAACACTTAACACAATCTCAGCAACACATTATTTAAAAGCCTCTGAATAAGTAGTGATATATATCAATATTGGTAACTCATTATTTCATAACTTTCAAACTTTTAACCAGATAATACCTGAAACAGGTCCAACCCATTACCAAGATTTTGCCGTGGTGTATTAAGTCAACCACATATCAGAGTTGTAGGTGCTAAGGTTTCGTTGAGACCAAAAACAACTTTTAAATAATAAGGTGTTTACCCAACAAAAAAAGACCTTGCCAAATAATGGGTTTTAGAACGAGCAGTAACTGGTTAAAGTTTGCTTGCTGAGCTTATTATTTTAACATTGGAAATAGAAATAGGATAACACAAAATGAAGCATATATAACTGAACCACGAATTTTTAAATCTTTAACATATGTCCCTGGATTATCAGAGAGATTGGCGAGATCTAACATCTTTGATAAGGAGAAATATGGAATAGCTTATCGTAATTTTAATACATTATTTAGTAAGACTAAAGATCGAATTGATAAGTGGGATATGTCAAATTTAGTTTACAAGATACCTTGTCAGGGAAATGATCAGGAAAATTGTGATAAAGTATATATAGGAACGACAAAGAATAAATTAAAAACCAGAATTTCAGGACATAAATCAGACCAAAAACATAGAAATATTAATTCGGAAAAAACCGCATTGTCATCTCATTGTTCTATATTAAATCACCATCCTAACTTTGAAAATGTTTCAATATTAAGAATAGAAAATAATTATAAAAAACGTTATATGTTAGAAATGTTAGAAATCATTAATACACCTTTGACACAGAGAATGAACTTTAAAGCTGACACAGAAAATTTAGCTCAGAATTATAGATATTTAATTAGTAAAAAATTAGGAAACTTAAATGTATAGATATGTTTTTAATAACTATAATAATTTAATTTCATAATGTTATTTTATTTTATAAACAACATTTATTATGTTAAATTTCATAAACCAAAGTATTAAACTAATATGAAAATATTTTTTACGATCTTTAGCAGGAAAATTTTGTTTATAAAATTACCACTTCTATTTGATTAAATGTTAATTTAATTTTTTAAAAATTTAATTTATATTTAAATGTTAAATATTTTTTATATTTAGATGTTAAATATTTTTTTGTCTGTCAACTTTTTATAAATATTAAAATTTTGTCTTCCTGAAGATGCTAACAAATTGTTAGCGAAATATCGAAAATAAAATAAGAAATTTTATAAAAAAAAAAGATCTTTAGTTTAAAAAAATTGAATATTAATATTAAAATAAGATCAAATAAAGTTATATTATTTTCAAATAAACTATTTATTTTATTTCAGATATTAAGAATTTTATTTCAGAAATTAATATAATAATAACTAAGATTAAATTAACATATGTGAAATTAAATTGATAGCATCAGAAATGAAATTAATAACATCTGAAATTAACTGATAAATCTGAAACTAAATTAAAAATTTCTTAAATTGTTATTTTCTGCATCTAAATTGATAATTTCTGCAAATAAATAAATAAATAATAGGTTTGTTTTTTTCGAATTTTATATCTATATCTATAAATACCCAGCAAAAAAGAATGGTAGTCATTCTGTGACTATAACTTCTTTCATTGCTTCCTAAACTTCAGTTGACATTCTTTTATGATTTTTTGGAGTTATTCTAAGGCACTTCCAAAAGAATTCATGTGTTCATATTTCAAATGCAGTGATCTGGATATAAACCCGATGCATATCTTAAAATATCACTCTTCATTACTTCTAAAGCATAAGTTATAGTATATCGTATATTTTTTTTTTTTTGAATCTAAAGCATTTAATCAAATTGAAAAAATAGTTCTGATGAAGCTTTTTAATTTTTTTATTAAATAATTTTTTATATTTTAGTTTAAAATTTCATGAGGGTTAGAAATTATGCAGTTTTGCAATTTTTATAAAAGTTTTAAAAAATCCAGAAAAGCTGATTTTTTTGACCTTTAAATGAAACTAGCTGGTATGTTATTTGCATTTATCAGCCTCAAATATTTATGACCACGCAATCTGTGCATTTTTGCATTTTGTTTAATACTACATCATTTCCAGTTTTAATTCAGAATTTATCAAAATAATTTTAAAATTGTGTAAAAATTATTTCAAATTGTCCAAAAATGTTTTAAAATTGTGCAAAAATTATTTAAAATTGTTCAAAAATATTTTAAAATTGTATAAAAATGTTTCAAAATTTTACAACCAGTTTTTAAATTATCCAAAAATATTTTAAAATTTGTCTAAAAATTCATTAAAATTTCTGAAAAATGTTTCAAAAATGCTTTTTAAGTAATGCAGAATTTTTTGTTTCTTTTAATAAAGAGTATTTGTATATCAATGCATAAATTTCGTTTCTTTAAACTTAGTTTTCTGCATTCTTATTAATTAAATTTTCATCAAAGCATAAATACTACAATGTATATTAACATTTTTCACTCATGCATCAGAATACCTAATCATTGTATTATCATTGCTTTCTTAGAGTAAAGTATGAGTAATGATAGTAGCTACATTTGAATACTTCCATTCTATGACACGCTTATGTTAAATTCATCTATGAAACCATTAGAAAAAAAGTGATGCTTTTATTGCTTCTTTGGCAGCTTCATTTTTGCTGGGTACTTGTAAAGAAAACGACTTTCTCTACTTACTTGACTTTTATTTATTTTTTTGTAAACTAATACAATTTGAACTTTTGGGGCCGCCTTTGTACACATAATTCATTTGTTAGTTAGCTTTTGTTATTTTTAGTATTTTATCCAATGAAAAATACAAAAATTGTGAATATTTTTATAAAAAAAAAAATGGTTTACGTTTAAAAGAGAAAAGCCAATAATTTCAAAGACTTGGCAGTATTTTTATACATTCTCAATTTTTAGGTAGCTATAACAACTTAAATTTGTATAGAATATTTATATAAAATTCGAAAAAAAACAAACATAATATATTATATATTTTTTGAATAAAATTTATTTTATATTTATAATAATAAAACTTAAATACAACATATGTACATATATTTTATTAATTTCATATATTTTAATTTACTTTCATATTAATTCATTAAAAATTCCAATTCAGAATGGTATTGGAAATATTCCATTTTCAAATCAAAATCATTAAAAAAAAAAGAAATATTTTAAATAAAGAAACTATTTTTATTATGTTTAAAATTTGTTTCTATTAATTTTTTATTTGCTTTTAATTTGAATTGATTTTTGATAACAATTAAAAAAAAAAATTTAATAACAAAACTAAAAATAGATTTTAACTGCCAAAAACAAGTAGTTAAAACACATTATAACTAACTCATTATTTTCACATTGAAAGTAATGTTGTATGCAAGGAGCTGACATGTATTATCAATGGCTGTATAACATATTATTAGTAACTCATTATTACTCACTTTAGAAAAAATGCAGTGAGCAGGAGGGGTAGGTCATTATTGGTAATGAAAAAAAGCAATAAGCTGCTATTACTAAATTTTTCCTGTGTAAACATGCGACAATTTTTAATTGCATTACCTCACATTTCTTGTTTTTGGAATAATTAGACTTTTATAAAGATTTTTATGCGGTCAAAGATTATTCCCGAAAATCTTCGATGCTGCCTGATGTTCCCGCTAATCCATTCACTGTGCGCGTGAATTATATCAAAAAATTTTTTTCTGGTCGTTAATTTGAAGATTTTTGCATATGATGCAAAGTGATTTGCAAATATTTCGAATCGTTAATTTTATCCTATTAACACTCACACTCACTCCCATTGGCATTATCTACGTTATTGATATTTTAAACATTTTTTTTATAAATAGATGGAAAAAAGTCATTTGTACGGGCAATCATTCACTAACTGAAAAATGGAATTTCGCATAGTCATTTTCCTCAGAGTGCGTGATATAAAAGCCTCCCAGCAAAACCACACATTACCAAATAATGGGTAAAGTAATGTATAGCCATTGAGGCCGATGGATTACTTTACACGATACTTCATTAATGAACTTTATAGGGGAAGAGCCTCAGAGTAATGTATATACCCATTACTTTAGAGGTGATAATCTAAGGGGTTACTTATATGGTTACGAGAATGGAAAAAGTAATGTGTCTAAAAATAGATTTTTAAAAAAGAGGAATTTTTATTAAAAAAAAAAATATTACAAATATTTTATTTAAAATATTTGTAATTAAAAATAATGTGGTCAATATGGGAATCGAACCAGGAAAATCTATTTGCCAGCCAATAACTCTATCCACTGAGCTATCGACGCATATAGTATATGATTGCTTTAAACTCAAATGAATTGTTGCGCTTCGTGTTTTCGCTAGTGTTGTCAAAACAAACATACATTACCCTTTTGCTTACAAAAGAACAAAAGTAATGTATCTAAAAATAGATTTTCAAAAATATTTCAATTATTACTTTACATTTATAAATCATATATTACGTAATCAATAATAAGTAACTTATTACTTTATGCTTGCAAATAATGAAAAAGGTAACGAGCTATCATTACAAGGTAACGCATGAGAATATCGCACCCATAACCAAAGTTTTGCTAGGCTGTTCAAAAACCATGAGTTATTTGAGGGATGGGTGGTTCATAAGTAGGCTGAAGATGACCTGGTCGCTCGTGTCGAAAGTGTGCACTCCCTCTAGCGCTGATCCTTACAATTTTTTTTTTTTTCATTTAATAAAAAAATTATTTTTTACTATTCGTCAGTAACATTAAATTATGATCTCGAGCCTGATAAAAAATTAAGACTATTATTAGTTTTAGTTTTTAGTTTTTGTCAAAATTATATATTAGCATTGACTAAGCATTTTATTTAATTTAACAGTAATATTTCAAATAGAACAACAATAAAACCAACTAAAATGTTCAAATATAAGTATGTGATTTGTTAAAAAGACGTGCAAACATGAAACTATGAATATATTTTTTTCCTAACTTTATTTGAAATAAAACGTGTGCTTTTTGGAAAAAATAAAGAATTAAACAAATCAACTTCAAGTCAGATTTCTATTTTTTTATGTTTTCTTCCGTAAATTAAGTTATTTTTTATGATGTGACATGTTTTTTATGTTATCTTAACATTTTTTTGTTATAATTTTTGTTTAGACTTTTATAGTTATTAAATGAAATTCAAGCTTATTTTTTTTTTAATGTATAATAAAAAGAGTTGATTATTGTGCAATTACCAAAGCAAGTGGCATTTTAGAAAAAAATAAGACCACAACAGATTGTTTGTGATATATAAATATACGATATATAAATTTCTTTTTTGTTTAAAATTGTTGCTTTGGTTTTTATTACTGCTATTACTTTATGTTCTTAAATTTCTATGTCGAGGTAAGAGTATAAATGCTTGATGATGATGATGATGACGAAGAAAACAAAAATAAAAAAAAAGTGAAATTATAAAGTACTATATTTAGAAAAAGGTGCATTTATTTACAACAAAAAAAGTGTGGATATTTTTCATCATGCTCTTATAGTTTTATTTAGTAAAAACATTGTTACTTGAAGCACTTTCTATTACTGTTATGCTACAATTAAAAACAAAACCATGACAAAAAACTTTTTAATGTAATTTAAGATTTACATGTAAACTACTGGAAAAGTATGAAAATTATGGTCAAACGACATAACTTGCCTAAGTATAATAAGGTGTCCCGACAGAGGGTGTCAAGCAATAGCACTCGAAGGGTGCATATTGAAGATTTTTAGAATAAATGAACATTGAAATATAATTGAACATTTTTTTTTTAATTCCCTTATCGCGTAATGAAAATAGTAAGTTATTTTAAAAAATTAGGCTCAAGAATTTTGAACCTCGAAGTTTATTTTTATTTATAGCGGATTAAAAAATTCTCTGTTGGAAAAGTTTTTTTTGTAAATGTAGACGCTAGGATTAAAAATTTGTGAAAACTTAAAAATAATGCGGTGTAACAAAACTATTCTAAATTAAATTTCTTTATATTTTTCCTATAATACAGGTTGGTTGAAAAGTTCCTGCGCTCGAAATGAAATAATACGAAATATATTTTTTTATTCAATATAATCTCCTAGAAGCTCAATACACTTGTTCCAATGATCTTCCAATAACTTTATCCCATCCTTATAATGGTTTTCCGGAAGCTCTGCAAAATAACCGTCTACGGCTCCTATGGCCTCTTCATTCGACGAAAAATGCTTTCCACGAAGGAATTGTTTGAGATTTCTAAAGAGATAGTAGTCACTGGGAGCCAAATCTGGTGAATACGGTGGATGTTCAAGCAATTCCTACTTTAATTCTTTGAATTTAGCCATCGTCAAAACACTTTTGTGAGCAGGTGCATTGTCTTGATGAAAAATGATTTTTTTCTTCTTTAAACCAGGTTTTTTCTCACGAATTTTTTCATCCAGCTGATCCAAAATGCTGCAATAATATTCAGAGTTGATTGTTTTACCTTTCTGAAGATAATCAATCAAGAAAATTCCTTTTGCATCCCAAAAAACTGATGCCATAACCTTCTCTGCTGATCGTTGTGACTTCACCTGCTTTGGAGCTAAACAACCAGCTTCAGTCCACTGTAAACGTTCTTGTTTCAATTTAGGATCATGGTGGTAGATCCAAGTCTCATCCATAGTTATAAAACGACGCAAGAAGTCGGTTTTATTCTGCTTAAAACGCTCCAAATTACGCTGAGAAATTTGTTTTCGATCCAGTTTTTGTTGAATTGTTAATGTGTGCGGCACTAACTTTCCAAACAGTTTTTTCATACGTAATTCTTCATGTAAAATATGCAGTACTCATTCGTCTGAGATGCCTATGGCATTAGCAATTTCACGCTTAGTCAAACTTGGATCTTCACTAACCATATTATGTACCTCAATGATTTCTGCTGTGTGCAGTTTTTGGTCGTCCTTCGCGTGAAGCGTCTTTAAGGCTGGTACGACCACAATTGTTCATAAATTTCCTTTGCTTTTAAACCCTTCAAAACAAAGAATCTAATGACTGCACGATATTAAATTTTTTCCATATTAAAAAAAATCAATGACACGTCAACTTCAAACTTCAACCAAAAAAAGTCTGTAATGGCAACCAAAAATTTTGCTCTTATTACGGGAAATTTTGCTAATTTGAGCCCAGCGGTATTTTTTGCTAATCTTAGCAACACATGTCTGCTGACGTGTAGTACAATAAAATTAGTAGAAAAATTAGTAGCCGCTACTAAATTTTAGTAAACTTTTTGCAAAGTGGAATTAAAAACCTGTTTGCTAAAATCAGCAAAAAGAATTACTAAATTTTTTTTTTTAATTTTATTTATTTTTTTTTTCCAAAAATAATTTAGACAAAGTTAAAAAAAAATCAAAGGCTTAAAAATCTTAAAAGTTGTTTAAACATAAACGAATTTATTATTTTGTTTTAATTTGGTAATTTCTTTTTTGAAAAATATTTAAGTCAATTTTTTTTTTACTTTTAAGATCAAATTTTAATTGTTTTTTTATGGAAGTCTGAATATTCACTTTTAAATGGAAGTCGGTATATTCACTTCCGATCCTTTTTTTAATACAATTTAAGTTTGTAGGTGTAAGTTTTAATTAGAAATAACATTTCCTTCAATATCCACTTTTTTAAAATTAGTATTTTTTTTTTTTGTTAATTTAGAAAATCAGTTTTCAAAAATTTGTAAAATGATTTCTGAAATTAGCAACAAAAATTTGTAAATATTCTGTAATTTGTAAAATGTAAATAGCAAAAATATTTGCTAAATAATATTTTTTTTACTAAAAATCAGTACAAAAATAGTAAAGTGGGATTGAAAACCGTTTACAAATTTGTCTACTAACTTTTTTTTTCTGAGTGTAAACAAAGAAAGAATTGACAGAATGACTTGCAACTTTGCATGTGTTCTCAGGACAGTCATACCAACCTGAGAAAAAAAAAGTTTGGAGCCAGCAGTGCCATCTCTTGGTGAGCGCAGGAACTTTTCAACCAACCTGTAAACTCAACCTAATGAAACTTAGAAGCCCTTTTTTCGACAAAAAAAAGTAAAACAACTTTTAATAAACAAAATGCTTGTTTTTTTCTAATTCTATATCTATAACTAATTGTAAAGAAAACGACTATTCCTAGTTACTTGACTTTTCTTAATTTTTTGAAAAGAAATACAATTTGAACTAACAAAAACATATTTAATTTTATTGCTTTTGTTGTTTTTAATATTTTATCAAATTAACAATACAAAAATTTCAAATATTTTTCTGACAAATATTTTCGTTTACATTTAACAGAGAAATGCTAATAATTTCCAAAACTTGGCAGCATTTTTATAAATTCTTAATTTTTAAGCAGCTATATCTATAACTACTTAGCAAGCCTATAGCTTCTTAAGTTTGTATGGAATATTTTGAAAAAATTTAAAAAAACAAACCAAAAAAATTTAATTTTGACATCATAAAACACTTATCGGAACCTAAAAGATGCCCTCCAAAAAAAAAAAAAAATGGCAAGTGTTCTTTATCGGAAGAAAAATTTTTTTTTCTATTGGGCCCCGCTTTTGTAATCCTGAGAAAATTTTCTTTTATTAGCGTAGTAACGCGTACTGGTTTTTAGGGTCTGGCCTACAAACAAAATGTTCACCTTTTATTCCAGAGGCTGCCATATTTTTATTTTTTGAGCAATGCCAGATTAAGTGCACTTTAGTCAAAAAATTTTTCGTTATATATTCCGTATTCAACTCTTTAATCATTTGAGTGTTATTTCATAATAATTATTTTGGAACGGGACACCCTATTGTATATTTATGTACTCGTCTTATTTACTTATCTAACAATCTTTCAATTCAACATAGTTTTTTTTGTTGTTAGCCCCTAAAAACATAATGTTTTTTTTGGAAAACTATACGATCGCAAAGTTTAACAAATTCCCCATCTTGTATTTAATAAAATTACATTTAACTTTATATACTGATTTCGAATTTCTTTTTCAGATTTGTTCGTTAACTCAAAATGTTCAGACAATTAAAATTTATTATTTGTTTTCCGCTATTTGCTGGATAGAATGGAGTACATTCACTACATATAAACAGTAAATTCAGAAAATATGTTCCCTAACTTATTTGAGATTTTTTGATTTTTTTTTTAATAAAAAGGGTGATTAAAATATATCAAATTTGAAAAAATGCACATGTTAGAATAATAAAGTTATAAAGGAAAAAAAAATATTAAATCGTGAAAATGTTTACCATCCATCAACGCCACTTTATCATTCAAAAATATTATGAACTACGTGGAAATATTGAACATGTAACCTGGGCGTTCCAGAAAAATTTAATATTTACTTAATCAATGAAGACAATACCATCAAAAAGTTAATTCTTTTCCAAAACCTCTTCAACGGATAATTGATGTAGTGGGAATAACTTTAAAGAATAAACAATACTGATGTTTTTTATCACCCATTATTTTATAACATAATGTGAATTTTACGGGTTGCTTTAAAAAAACAAAAAATTACAACTGAATTAGGGAAATTTTTTCTGAATTCCCTGTATATTAATTTAATACCTCTTGCTCTCCAAACATGAGCTTCACGTACAGAGTGGAAATGTAGATGAGATACTGTTGGTTAAAGTGGCACAATAGTGCCTATATTGGCACTATCACAACAAATTGACCCCTTTTTATAATATTTTTAATGTTTTAAAACCATTTTTTATACCCTCCACCAGTTTGTCATTCCGTTTGTAACATGTCGAAATATAGGTTTAAGACCCCATAAAGTATATATATTCATGATCCTTATGCAATTTTAAGTCGATTTAGCGATGTCTGTCTGTCTGTCTGTCTGTCTGTCTGTCTGTCTGTCTGTCTGTCTGTCTGTCCGTCTGTCTGTCTGTTGAAATGGCGATCACGACGCGAAGACACAAGCCAGGAAGCCTATTTTTTTTTCCAGATTATTGAACATCTTCTCGAACAGTTTGGTATTTAAAATAAGCAAAATCGGTTAAGCGGTTCAAAAGTTATAAGTGAAAATGTGAAGGTACCTCTAAATTTTCCATACAAATTTGTAAAATTTTTCTGTATCTATTTTTTTTCTGTTAAGTAAGTAAAACTGTTATTAAGTCTTCTTATTGTTCGATTACATTTATTGTCTTACATACTATGAGAATAATAACATTCTTAGAGCTATATGTGTGTTACTCTGATAACTAAGTTAAGGTAAAAATCAACAATGTTAAAGTCGCTAACAGAGCAGACTTCTGTAAATAACATTGCTAAAACTAAATAAATAACATTACTAAAACTAAATAACAAAAGTTCGTTACATAAATTGACAAAACATATTCATATTACAGTTCATGCAAAATTTAGTATATACGTATATCATCTTCAGCCTCTATGGTGGAGGGTATTCAAAGATTCGGTACAGCCGAATTTAGCCCTTTTTTACTTGTTTTTTGAAGATTTTGCATATTTTTTGAAATCTTAAAATTATTGCCATTAGACAAAATCAAATATCCCAGATGAAAATATTCAAATATTTTCATATATCATCATATATGGTATTATAGTATATGAGCATATATGGGTTCATGTATGAGAATATATGAACATATGTGCAATGTATGGAAGCATATATGGGTAAATAAAGGGTGTCCCAAGAAGAACGCAATTTTTAAATTTTAAATAAAACACAGATATTTAAAAAAAAATCGTGAAACTTTATTATATCGTAAAGTAGACAGAATGAGGTTATGTATGGAACAATATATCGTGCAGATGGCCGCCGCGGCTTTGCTGGCATGCACGCGATCTTTTAATGAAATTTGCAATGACCGTTTTGCATGAATGCTGCGGTATTTCATTAATGCAGCGTCCAATTTCCTCTTTTAAGGCTTGAGTCGTCGTCGGCTTATTCGCGTAAACCATCGACTTCAAAAAACCCCAAAGAAAAAATTCTAATGGTGTTAAATCGCACGATCTAGGCGGCCAATTCTGATCTCCAAAACGCAAAATAACACGACCGGGAAATGACTGATGCAGCAATTGAATTGTTTCTCTGGCTGTATGACATGTGGCGCCGTCTTGTTGGAACCACATGCCCTCCACATTCATTTCTTCAATTCTTGGCAAGAAAAAACTGGTTATCATTTCACGATACCGAACACCATTGACTGTTTGCGCTTGACCTGCCTCATTTTCATAAAAAAAGGTCCAATGATTCCTCCAGCCCAAAAACCACACCACACAGTGACACGTTGAGGATGCATTTGCTTCTCGTGAATCACTCGAGGATTTTCTCACCCCAAATGCGACAATTCTGCCTATTGACGAAGCCATCCAGATGAAAATGGGCCTCGTCACTGAAGATGATTTTATCGGAAAAATCAGCATTTTCATGTTGTCTCTCCAATACCCAATTAACGAACTCCCTTCGCTGTCCATGGTCAGCTGGCTTCAGTTCCTGAGTCAATTGAACTTTGTATGCATGAAGATGCAAATCTTTCGTCAAAATTCGCTGCAAAGTGGATTTGGAGACACCAATTTGCTGAGCTCGGTGTCGAATTGAGGTGGATGGAGTTTGAGTGACATCATCACGTACAGCTGCGACATTTTCGGTCGATCGACCTGGTCGATGGCGCGTTGTTGTCTTTACATCACTAACAGACCCAGTTTCGGCGGAGGGTATAAAAAAATAAGGTCGTGTGAGAGTTAACTGAATTGCAATTTTTTCTATTTTTAAAGTAAATATTTTCAAAAAGTGAAAACATAAATACTAATAAATAATAATATTTAAGTAAATAATAATACGTTCATAGTGAACTCCAAAATAAGTAGTTATGAATCTTTCAAGTTTTCTACATTCAAATTCCATACAAGTTTTAAAAATACGAAAATACTTATTTTGGGTTTCACTATAAACTTATTACAAGCTTTAATTGAGCCTGATCACATAAGTCCTACACTCACAAAAAAAAGACATGAACAAAAATGTAATCAAAAATTTCCTTCAAAATTGTTTATAAATTGTCCTCAATTTAAGTAAAATTTTATTAAAACTTAGAAAAATTTTCTTAAAAAGAATCAAAATTCCTAAGTTTGAGGAAAAGCGATATAGTTTATATACTCAGAAATAGTCCACAGGTTTCCTAAGTAATCTTTATTGATTTTTGTAAAAAAACAAGTTAATTAAATAAAAATTTATTAATTTTAAGAAAAAACATCTTAGTTTTAAGAAATTTTCATACTCAAATATAATAACGTTTAGTTAAAAAAAATTAAGGACATAATCGAGAAAGTACTTGAACTTAATGTGTGTTCATTTTTTGTTCGCGAGTAGTAAAATTAACTAAATTTTAGAAAGCCATTTCCAAATTCAGTTTTAAAGTATACCACTTTCTAATTTTGAAGAATTGTTTTCTAAAAATTAGTTCAGACAATTTAAAACAAAAAGTAATAAATTTTTTCCTATGTAATAATAAAAGTTTACTTGATTTTAGAAACTGATGAACTATTTCTAGGGAAAATTTTCATACAACTTAGTTCAGATAAATTTTAAAAATTTTAATAAAATATTCTTTTTTTCAAGTAAAAGTTTTCTAACTTTTAAAAAAATAATAAAATTTGGTATAAGATTTTTTTGTTGGAAAACGTTTAAATTATTTTTAATATTCTATTCCAAAAAAACAATCAATTTAAAACAAACCAGTTACTTTTCCTAATTTTCAACAAAAAATATTATTAAATAAAAGAAATTAAAGTAACCATTTAAAAAAACTATCGTGCATGATTGTAATTTTTGGTTCGTGATCGTACGTGAGTCAAAAATCTCTCACGTGCCCATCTCTTATCTTAACAGTCTTAAATATTGAACTTAAAGTAGCTTAAAATATATTTTAAAATTTTGTTAGCAAAGGGTAAAAAATTTCGAATTTGCGCTTTTATATAATAAATTTGTTTGTTGACTACAATACAAAATATCGCAGGCACATTTTATACATTTCGGCATATCGGCTGTCCTATAATTGACGTAGCGCTTATTAAACTTTATATTTATCGAACTATTTTTTTCACTTAATAATAAAAAAGTTTAAATTTGTATATGTCAATTAAAGTTTAAGCTTAAACTCCCATCAAATAAACTTATGACTTATCCATTTTACAATAATAACAAGAAATGTAACTGTGATATTTTGTAGTTCTGCAACAATTTCCTTAAATTAGTTAATTTAAGAAGACAAAGGACCCCCAGTGTTATTTAGCCATAGATACAGTGTGTCACGCAGGGCGTCCGTTTTTGTAGTTCTCTCAAGCAGAACCGTTAATTAACTACGAAAAGGATCAGACTTTGTCACAATTTATTACGTTTCAGGATATCCTGCAGTACATTTTTTTAATTTGTTTAACTTTTTGCTTATGAAATTTAATTTTTATTTTTTTAATACATGAATTTAGTATAATTCAATTTCATTTTAAGACAAAAATGAATAGCAAAAAGCTTGTTAAGAGCAGTGTCTTCACAAAGCGGAAGTCATCCGAAAGTGGGAAAATACCTACTTAATGAGTGTAAAGAACTTTAAAATATTTATATGGTAAAATATATTACCTTTACCATAGAAGCAGGATAAGGATAATTTTCTTATTTTTAGGGAGTTAAGTCCTAGTTTTTAGTATAAAAAATTATCTAATGAACTTAAATAAAATAAAATTTTTCTTAAAATTAAGGAAACACTTCCTAACTGACAGTACAATTTTAGATGATGTATGATCTAATTAGGAGGAATTTACTTCTTAGTAGTAAAATTTTTCTAAAATGTAGAAATTTTTACCAAATTTTAAGTAAAATTTGTTTCTTGATTTCAAGGAAAATTTTATTAAATATTGGTAAAAAGTGTCTTTGGCGCCGTTTTCATTTCAATTTTTGCTCTAAATAAGTTAATTTTTCTTAATTCTAGTTCATTTTTTTTTTTGAGTGTAATAGGATTTTTAAAATATCCCAAAAATATCAAACAAAATATCTCAAATTATTAAACACATGTCTACAGGACAAATAACTCAAAACATCAAGATTTTGTTAATTTTTATTAAAAAAAATATTTAAAAATTTTTCTGAATAAAACGAAAATGTATATAAATAATTTTGAGGGCCAGTACTAACAACTAAAATAGTTAAAAGAAAACTTTAGGCAATTCAGAAAAATCAAGTAAAAAAATCATATTATGATAAAATTAAGATTTTAAAATTAGTTAAAAAACTAACAATTATAAAATTTTAACTTTTTAATTTTCAGTTTGTGTTTAACTTAAGATTGTCTATTTATTGTTACTGGCAATAAATATAACAATGTCCTGTTAGATTCAAACTAGCAATTTAACAAACGCATTTGTAGTTGTTTCCTATATAAATTTAACAAGTTAAATTGTTGGTAAAATTTTAACAGTGCATTAGGTCTAGTACTGATTTATTCGGTTTTTTTTTTCAGTACTCTACGCTACTGGACAATTTTAATTTGGATACTTGGTACTACTTAATACTTTCGACACATTTTTAAAATTTTCAACCCGCTAAATTTTAAATAATTTTTTGATGAAAATTCTTGAAAATAGTTTATGTTTGTTGAATGTTTAAATTTCAAAAACAACTTTTTAAATATATTTACTAACTTCTTTAAATTTTTGTTTTGTTTAAACTTTCACTTTTGATATTTTAAGGCTTACCCTACCCGAAAGTATCAAGTACTTACTAGAATATTCGATACCCACTAGTTTTATTTTTACCAGTACATAAAGTTTGGTTTTTCAGAATCTGATTTTGTTTATATGCACTTAATATATATTTCCTGTTAGCGATTGAAGTATATTGGAAAAGTACACTTAAAATAATTTGTAAGTTAAATAACAGAAAATATCATTTAAAAAAAAGAAATTTCAATAAAAACAGGTCTACTTACTTTTCGTTTATATCAAATGATTTTTATTATTTATTTTTAAATTTTTTCAACTGATACCTCAGTAAAAAAACAAATCAGTTAAAAATAAATGTTAAAATTTTACCTGCCAAATCCGTAAAACTAAAGTTATTTATTTGAAGTTGTTTTTGTTTTTTTTTTGTATTTTTGTTTGCTTTAAAACAAACACATTTTTTGTGACTGGCGCCTTTTGTGTATGAGTGTACTGCAAATGCTGATTGCAAAACGTTCATACGCAATCAACACAAGAATAAATATGTGTTTGCGTTCAAACGTTGAATATACTCCAATACACATATTTGTTGATGATTTTAAATCAACCAAACGACGTGCAAATTGTTGTCACTGATTATATTCTGTTCGTTTGAGTCAACAATAATAATTTTTATGTAGAATAAATCAGAAAAAGCAATAAATAAAGCGTATGTGTGTATTCATAATTAAAACAAAATAGTTTCTTATCTATAAAAAGGGGGTGGTTTTGTAGAAACACATTTCATAAATTAGGGTGGTTCTAAAATCCGGTTTTTAGAATTTTTATTAGTAATACCAAAAATATTGTTCTCTGTGAATTTTTTTTTTTAATTTAGGTCGATATCTCATGCTCTCCCAATCCGGTTAAAGTTTAATATTGCCTAATTTTCCAATCGAAATAGATGAAAAAAAAAATTAGACAATATTTAAATTTTTCCGTATTAGGCAAGCCTGAGATATCGACCTAAATTTTTTTTTCTAAAAAAAATATTTTCATTTCACAAAGAAGAATATTGTTAGTATTGTATTACTAATAAAAATTCCAAAAAAGCGGATTTAAGTCCCACCTTAATGTACATTTATGAAATGTGTTTCTATATTGTTTTAATTATGAATACACTCATACGCGTTGTTTGTTGTTGTTTCTGATTTATTCAACGCTGACTTTTTGTTGAGTGATTAAATTTGCAGTAAACATCATAAATTTGCAGTAAACGTCATATGATTCAAACTGATCCCAATTACGCGTTCAGTAACATGATGCTGATTTTATTCTACAGTGAATTTTGGTGAATTATTAAATGTGAACAAGAATTTTTGTGTATGATTAAATCAAGAAAAAATTTAATTTAATTTTGCAGTTCTCTGGTGTGTATTTATAAATTTCTTTT
Organism: Eustalomyia histrio; assembly: GCA_949748255.1. Lineage (NCBI taxonomy): Eukaryota > Metazoa > Arthropoda > Insecta > Diptera > Anthomyiidae > Eustalomyia > Eustalomyia histrio. The sequence continues at coordinate 74,669,708 of OX456524.1, forward strand.
AATTTGAATTGCAAAAATTTTGTATATAAGCAAACAATTTAAAATGAAAACAAAATTGGAATTTTTTGCACAATTAAATTTGTTAATAATTGTTGCGGACACACACAAACCACAAATTTCTTTTTTGTGGGAACATTTTTATTAAATTTCAAATGAATGAAAAAAATAACTAATAAAATTTGGTAAATGACAGTAAATCATTTTGAACAAATGTATAAAAAAGTTAAAATAAATATTTTATTAAAAAAATAAATGTATGTTCCTTCATTTTTAACTCAACTGAAAACTTTTTTTTTACTGAACTACAGACAGTTAAGTATATAATGGGGTATATGATTGAAAACGAAGCGCTTTTTAATCTCGAATATTTAGCTTTCTGAAAATAAAATTGACTTAAAAATATTATATATTGGCTTATATTACTAAGAACTTTTATTTTAGGGAATAAAAATAATTTTTAAAATAAAAATCGTAAAATATTGAGTATTGAAAATCATATCGTTTTCGATTGGTGTCAAATGTATATTGTCAAATACCATCATTGAGATGAGTATTTCTACTTTAATAAGACAGTTAACAAATTATGAAAGTAGTGGTGGCTAAGCCACTATGAAGGCATGAGTTGCGACTACTATGGAATACACTTTTCACATGTTAACCAATGCATATATTCGTTGGGTTTTATTTTTTTTTTTAAATTAAAAATAAGAGGTTCCATATATTGTCAAAAAATTCGGCGGAATCGATGAGCGGTGAAAAATTGTTTACATTAATTTTATGTCTCGTGTAGACGTCAAGTAATGTTTTAACATTAAAAAAAAATAAATAAAAAAACTGTTAAAGACAATTATAGATGTTTAAGCAGAAAAGAAAAATTTTGTTTGAGTTCTCAAAAGAACACAGGAGCGTATGAGCGTTATTTATAGTACTTCTATAAATAATATAACGTATACGTGTAACGTAACAAATAAATTTACTTTTAACTGAAATCAGAGCTTTAAAAACATAATTCCTTATACCAATTTTCAAATCTGATTTAAATTTTAACGAACTAATTCGCGAATTCATTTTATGATTCTCGATTATGATTTGATTCCCGAATTAAACTTATTTTAAATCACGATTAATTTAATTTTAAGTCCGAAGGGTTACATTGATTTGTTATAAAATAGTAACAGGGTGACCATTTTTTTCATAAATTTTTATGATAATATAAATAGTCCGATAATAAAAATTTCGTTTCCCGCTCCATTTCGTTCGTAAAAAAATGGATCAGCCTGTGGCTGTTTTATAAAAAGAGATATTTGGGGATGTCTTCCGGACCTGACCTATTGTTATTATCGCAGTATATTAATACTATAATAGAGCAAAAATTATGTCCGTTTTGCCATATCTTGCTTAGCTTTCGAGATAACGGCCATTTTATAAAATGGCGATTACACTAAAAAAATAATAGAATTTAAAAAAATGAACTTATTTTGAGGAAAAATTGAAAGGAAAACGGCGCCAAAGACACTTTTTACCAATATTTAATACAATTTTCCTTGAAATTAAGAAACAAATTTTACTTAAAATTTGGTCAAAATTTCTAAATTATAGAAAAATTTTACTACTGAGAAGTAAATTTTAAAAATTTCCTCCTAATTAGTTCATACATCATCTAAAATTATTCTCTTAGTTAGGAAGTGTTTTCTTGGTTTTAAGAAAAATTTTATTTTATTTAAGTTAAGTTCATTAGATAATTTTTTTCGACTAAAACTCCCTAAAAGTAAGAAAATATTTTCTAACAACAAGTTGAATAGCACTTCTTTTAAGTGAAAAGCATCCCTATCATGCTTCTATTGTAAAGGTAATATATTTTACCATATATTTTAAAGTAATTTACACTCATTGAGTAAGTATATTCGCACTTTCGAAGGACTTCCGCTTTGTGAGAACACTGCTCTTAACAAGCTTTTTGCTATACAATTTTGTCTTAAAACTAAATTGAATTATACTAAATTCATGTATTTAAAATACAAATTAAATACCATTAGCAAAAAGTTAAACAAATTATAAAAATGTACTGCAGGATATTCTGAAACGTAATAAATTGTGACAAAGTCAGATCCTTTTCGTTGTTAATTAACGGTTCTGCTTGAGAAAATACAAAAAAGGACGCCCTATGTGACACACTGCATCTATAGCTAAGGAACACTGGGGATGCTTTGTCTTCTTAAATTAACTAATTTAAGGAAATTGTTGCAAAAATACAAAATATCAATTACATTTCTTATTATTATTGGAAAATGGAAAAATGACATAAGTTTATTTTATGGGATTTTGAGCTTAAACTTTATTTGACATATACAAATTAAAACTTTTTTATTATTAAGTGAAAAAAATAGTTCGATAAATATAAAGTTTAATTAGTGCTATGTCAATTATAGGAAAGCCTTTATGCCGTAATGTAAAAAATGTGCTTGTGATATTTTGTATTGTAGTCAACAAACAAATTTATTACATAAAAGCGCAAATTCAAAATTTTTTAACCTTTGCTAACAAAATTTTAAAATATATTTTAAGCTACTTTAAGTTCAATATTTAAGACTGTTAAGATTAGAGATGGGTACGTGAGAGATTTTTGACTCACGCTAACGCACGATCACGAATCAAAAATTACAATCATGCAGGATAATTTTTTTAAATGGTAACTTTAATTTCTTATATTAAAAAATATATTTTGTTGAAAATTAGGAAAACTAACTGGTTTGTTTTAAATTGACTGTTTATTTTTGGAATAGAATATTAAAAATACCAAATTTTATTATTTTTTAAAAATTATAAAACTTTTACTTGAAAAAAAGAATATTTTAAAAAAAATTTTAAAATTTATCTGTTGCATGAACATTTTTCTTAGAAATATCAAAATCAAGTAAATTTTTATTATTGCATAGGAAAAAATTTATTACTTTTTGTTTTAAATTGTCTGAACTAATTTTTTAGAAAACAATTCTTCAAAATTAGAAAGTGGTATACTTTAAAACTGAATTTGGAAATGGCTTTCTAAAATTTAGTTAATTTTACTACTCGCGAACAACAAATGGAACACACATTAAGTTCAAGTACTTTCTCGATTTAAGTTAGACACAGTTATTGAACTAAATGGGAGGAAATTATATACTATTTTTTTTTTTTTTTTTGAACTAAACTTAATTTTATTACATTTGAGTATGCAATTTTCCTGAAACTAAGATGTTTTTTCTTAAAATTAATAAATTTTTATTTAATTGACTTGTTTTTTTCCTAAAATCAAGAAATATTTCTTAGGATTATTTCTGAGTATATAAACTATTTCGTTTTTCCTCAAACTTAGGAATTTTTATTCTTTTTAAGAAAATTTTTCTAAGTTTTAATAAAATTTTACTTAAATTGAGGACAATTTATAAAGAATTTTGAAGGAAATTTTTTATTACATTTTAGTTCAATCTTTTTTTTTTTGAGTGTATCTTGGAAACTAAGCGAGCCAGCGCAAAACACACAAAATTTTTTCGACCAAGATTTCATGGAATTTTATAAAAGTGATTCAATCTGTGGCTGTTTTACAAAAATAGATACCTTGGGATGTCTTCCGGACCTGGCCTATTTTTATTATAGCAGAATATTAACACCCTAGTAGAGCAATAAATTTGTTCGTTTTTCGAGATACCGGCCATTTTAAAAAATTATCACTTTACACATTTGCGAATATCTAGAAAACTAAGCGAGATTTGCAAGTCAATTTTAATGTTTTTTGATTTTGTTTTAATTCACAAATCAAATCAGTTTAATCTTTTTTTAATTCGCGAATTAAAAAAAGAATTATTTTTAAAATGATTGGATTCAATAAAGATTCAAATGAAATTGACTAATCAATTATGATTTTAAATCTGATTGTATAAATTGATTTATAAAATATTAAATCAACTCGCTGATTTACAAAAAGAATTATTTTTTTTGCGAATTAATTCAATAAAGATTTATCTTTTTCAAGGTCTGACTGGAATATACTACTAGCGTATGCAATAGCAACTCAGCAATGCTAAGATTTGTAAAATTTTACCGATTCTTTTTTGTTCGTTTAATTTTTCTGAACTTGTAGATTTGGAAATGTTATGGAGCAAAAACATTTACCAAAAAAGTATTTTTAAAAATATCTTAATAGCCCACTGTATAGATGTTGCAATTTAACATGAACCAAAGTACCAAATGGCAATTTGTCCTTTGTTAATGAAAAACTTTTAAATTAATTTGTAAATAAATTTACTTTAAAACTTAGTGAAACATTTTGTGTTTTTCTGTTGATGAAAATTACTTTTACAAAACCTATCATGTACATTAACTCAATCGTAGCAGTTTGTTTTATAAAAATAAACGCATCATATTGCAACCCACCCACAATAGACACAATAACAATATGAATGAATATATTTGGAATCATTTTCATATAAGAAAAACTTATACTATTAACTGAAATAGCTTTCATGATCATTTTACATGCCAGCTTCAGTTTATTATACCCTCCACCATATATGGTGAGGGTATATATCAGTTTGTCATTCCGTTTGTAATATGTCGAAATATAGGTTTAAGACCCCATAAAGTATATATATTCGTGATCCTTATGCAATTTTAAGTCGATTTAGCGATGTCCGTCTGTCTGTCTGTCACGATCACGACGCGAAGACGCAAGCGGGGGTGCCTATTTTTACCCAGATTATTGAATATCCTCCCGAGCAGTTTGGTATTTAAAATGAGCAAAATCGGTCAAGCGGTTCAAAAGTTATGAGTGAAAATGTGAAGGTACCTCTAAATTTTCCATACAAATTTGTACAATTTTTCTGTATCTATTTTTTTTTCTGTTAAGTAAGTAAAAATGTTATTAAGTCTTCTTATTGTTCGATTACATTTATTGTCTTACATACTATGATAACTAAGTTAACGTAAAAATGAACAATGTTAAAGTCGCTAACAGAGCAGACCTCTGTAAATAACATTGCTAAAACTAAATAACAAAAGTTCGTTACATAAATTGACAAAACATATTCATATTACAGTTCATGCAAAATTTAGTATATACGTATATCATCTTCATCCCCTTTGGTGGAGGGTATTCAAAGATTCGGCACAGCCGAATATAGCCCTTTTTTACTTGTTTTTTTTTTTTTGTATTTGTTTAAAGTGCGAGTACAAAAAAAAAAATACAAAAATAAAGTTCTTAATTCACTTAAAAATTTTATACATACTTCATGTTCTTGTGTTATGTGTACGAGTACATTTATTTCATTCCAGCCATTAAATATTCATGTTTTGTTTAAAAATTGTTTGTGGTTAAAATAAGGAATTCATTCGTAATATATTTCATGTTTTTTTTTTGTGCATACTTTTAATATAATTTAATTTTTTTTGCATTTATTTTTTTGTTTTTGCTATTAATATGCACTCACTGAATATGATATTTATTCTGATTATGATGGTATGAGAATAAAAATTTATTTTTTTTAAAGAAATTATTTATTTCCTTTTTTACAATACATATTTTCATTTATAATAGTGCAGGCAAATTAAGATTTTTTCTGTACATTTTTTTTGGTACATTTTAAATGGAATGAACACACACATATAATATAATTTTAAATTTACATAAATCTACTAAAATTATGTAGGTACTACCGCAACTATTTACATTAGGGCAGCTCGAAATGCGCATTAAATCAATTTTCGAATTTTATATTACAACACATCATTTTTACTTAATTTTTTATATACACTGAACGCAAGAATGAAATATAAAATCAAACTGCACAAAGAGCTTTTCGCCAACTCTTTATCAGATTTCGGGCAACAATTGTTCTGAGAATTATCATCCCGCGTAGAGTATTCAAAAACCGAAACCGAAAACCGGTCAACCGGTTTCTTTATTTTTAAAAACCGATCGGTTTCGAATGTTTTCTAAATTCGAAGAAAACCGAAAACCGGTCTTTTTTGTTCGGTTAACCGGTTTTTTTAATTACATCACCAACTGGGTTACTTGGTCTCTTTTTTTTTCCGAAGACTTATAATCGTTTGTTTGGTTATGAAGATTTAGATGTAAGTCTGATAGATTCCGATGACGACTTAACTTTGGATATTTCAAATACAAATAGTTTAATTTCTGATCTAAATAACACAATAAACAGTATTCAAAATCCTAAAAAAGAGACTGTACAAAATCATTCATCATTATATGATGATTTCATATATCTTGATAAATGCTACAAAAGAACTGAAAAGTTGGAAAAATTATATAATTGTTTCTTGACTATTTGTCCAACATCTACTATTAGTGAAAGAGTATTTTCCACTTCTAGCTTTATCAAAAGCAAACAAAAAAATCGTCTTAAAACGAAACATTTAAATATCATATTATTTCTAAAATATTATCTTAGAACTGAAAATAGATTTTCTTTTTACATATTTAAAATGTAATATTAAAAAAACTTATTTAATGCCAAATGTTTTAAACGGTACTAACGTACCTAATTTTACCCAATTTACAAACTTAATGATCTCTATTCATTTCATATGAATATAGTTTTATAATATTAATTTTAAAGATATTATATTAAAAAATATTGGTTTTAAGTTAATTTTTTGTTGAAATGAAATACAATAAAAAAATTAAATTTAAATGAATATATAAGTGTATATATCTTTTTTTTAAAAGAATGCATTTTTTTATTTTTATTACTTTATATATTAAATTTGTTTTTTTGTAATAAAAACAATTAACAAATTATATAAGCTTTTTATTCAAATTCAAAAAAAAACGAAGAAACCTGTTGACCGGTTTTTTCTGCAAAAACCGAAACCGGTTTTTTTCAAATTCTATTTTCGGAAAACCGAAACCGGTTTTTTCAAAAGGCCGGTTTTTTTAATATTCTAATCCCACGCAATTACGGTGTTGCCATATTTGAAGCCCTTTATCTTTAACGAAACAACACATTTATTAGTAGGAAGAATTTCCTAAGTAATGCTACACTTTCCAAAATAATATAAATAAACTGCAAATTGTGTTTTTAGACCAATGAAAATACAAAATTTATGCAGTCCATCTTTCATCTCGCTACGAATGTTTTGTGTAAACCCCCATATTTGTTATGTATATTTCAGAAGCAATAGAATATCGAGTAAAATCTTATTTTATAAAAAAAATACCTAAAATCAAAAATTCTCCATTATTTTCCATAGAAAAACTCTTGCATTTTTGAGTCACTTCAGAGATTTGGAGAATGGAAAATAGCGAAGAAAATGCGCCATGTTTTTAATTCTCAAAATTCAAAATAAAAACTACATTGCAATTGAATCATTGGCAAAATTGGAAATTGCTTGATAAAATGTCACAAAGAACTTTGTAAAAAATTTAGGTAATGGCACTGAAATTTGGAAATTTGTAGTTTAAGGGACATGTTAATATACGGTAATAACCGGATAAGACGTACACCGAGGAACAAGAAATACTATTTTGTTATAAGCGAGACTTGTGTTAACCGGGATAGAATTTTTATAACATTTTTGAATTATCCAAAAAATCTTTAATATTTTTTAAAAATAATTCCAAAAATTTTTCAATTTTATTACTTAAATAAACTATTTGCAATATATTTGAGAAAAAATATACTTAAAATAGTTTGCAAGTTAAAATAACAGAAAACACTGTTTAAAACAAATGATACTTTTCATTTAAATCATATGGCCAGCAGAACCACACATTACCAAAAAATGGGTAAAGTAAGGTATAGCCAAAGGGGCCGATGGATTACTTTACACCTTTATTCATTGATGAATTTTATAGGCGATGAGCCTCAAAGTAATGTATATACCCATTACCTTAGAGGTGATAATGTAAGGGGTTACTTATATGGTTACGATAATGGAAAAAGTAATGTGTCTAAAAATAGATTTTTAAAAAAGAGGAATTTTTATTAAAAAAAATTATTACAAATATTTTATTTAAAATATTTGTAATTAAAAATAATGTGGTCAAGATGTGAATCGAACCAGGGAAATCTGGTTCCCAGCCAAGAACCCACTGAGCTATCGATGCATATAGTATTTGATTGCTTTAAACTTAAATGAATTGTTGCTCTTTGTTTTTTCGCTAGTGTTGTCAAAACAAACATACATTACACTTTTGCTTACAAAAAAAAAAAAACACAAAGTAATGTATCTAAAAATAGATTTTCAAAAATATTTCAATTATTACTTTACATTTATAAATCATATATTACGTAATCAATAATAAGTAACTTTTTTCTTTAAGCTTGCAAATAATGAAAAAGGTAACGAGCTATCATTACAAGGTAACGCATGAGAATATCCAAAATTTTGCTGGGTGGATTTTGTTACTTATTTTTTAATGGTGGTCAAACAACTGGCACATCAGTAAAAACAAATGATAAATCAGTTAAAACATACAGTGTCTCACAGCTTATTTCGTGTGAGGAACATTTTTGAAAAATCAAGCTTAAAATTGGTGTGGAGTTCAGAATAAAATATTTCTGAACTCCACAAACAAATGATGCAGTTTTGTAGATAATTTAGTCTTCAATATAAAACACTAAAAAAAATTACACAAATATCAACATTGAACGATTTTTTAAAAGCAAAACTAAACAAACAGATAATTGTTGATTGAAGTCCATATACCGTTCAGTATATTATTCATCGTTTTTTCCGAAAAAATCGTGTGCACAACAAAGGAAGAAAGGCCAAACAAAAATTTATTAAAAATGATGAGGGGTGGATTTTGCGAAAGATTAAAGAAGATCACATGTTGAGTGTGGCAGCTGTGGCCAAGGATGTTGGAATGTTTCTTTAAAAAAAATGTCATCCAAAAACTGTACGCAGGATACTTAGATATGCTAATTTTCATGGGCGGACATCAAGATACAAGCTGTTTATTAATAAGCAAAATCAAAAAGTCCACATACATTTCGCAAAATACCATGAAAACAAAGATTTCTTTCTGGAACATAGGGGATGAGGGCAATTTTAATATTTCAGCATCAGATGATAAGGTATATATGTGGCGTCAACCAAATACTGCGCTCCAAACAAATAATTTATGTAGCCCAGTAAAACATGGATACCAACCTATAAAGGTTTGGGATGCATATCGTCAGCAGGTGTCGATAAATTGGTATTCATAGAATCCACTTTTACTAAAGAGGTATACGTAGACTTGCTAAATCGAAATTTACTCCAAAGTGCTAAAGACTTAGGCATATGTGACAAATTCCGCTTCTACCAAGAAATCGATCCCAAGCACAAAGCCGGCATAGTGCAAATTTGGCTAATTTAAAATTGCCCACACGTCATCCAAACATCCGCCCAATCACCAGGTTTAAATGTAACTGCAAATTTGTGGCACAATCTAGAGCTGGGTATTCGAAAACACCATATTTCTAATGTAAAAAGTTTGAAAGCGGCACTAAAGGAAGAGTGGAGAAAAATATATCCACAATACACTAAAAAGATGGTTGACCCTATGCTATCCAGATTTAAAGCAGTTATAAAGCAAAAAAGGCTACCCTACAAAATATTAAATAACGATTTTTTAACAATTTTTATATTTTTTTAATGTTCTATTGCCATACACGAAATAAGCTGTGACATGAAAATTATGTGTTTGTTTAGTTTTGCTTTTAAAAAATCGTTAAATGTTGATATTTGTGTAATTTTTTTAGTGTTTTATATTGAAGACTAAATTATCTGCAAAACTGCATCATTTATTTGTGGAGTTCAGAATAAAATATACCAATTTTAAGTTTGATTTTTCAAAAATGTTCCTCACACGAAATAAGCTGTGAGACACTGTATGTTAATATTTTACCCAGCAATTTGGTAAAAATAGTTATTAAATTATTTGAAATTCTTTCGTTGTTCGTTGGAGTGTCCCAAGAAGAACGCAATTTTTAAATTTTAAATAAAACACAGATATTTAAAAAAAAATCGTGAAACTTTATTATATCGTAAAGTAGACAGAATGAGGTTATGTATGGAACAATATATCGTGCAGATGGCCGCCGCGGCTTTGCTGGCATGCACGCGATCTTTTAATGAAATTTGCAATGACCGTTTTGCATGAATGCTGCGGTATTTCATTAATGCAGCGTCCAATTTCCTCTTTTAAGGCTTGAGTCGTCGTCGGCTTATTCGCGTAAACCATCGACTTCAAGAAACCCCAAAGAAAAAAATCTAATGGTGTTAAATCGCACGATCTTGGCGGCCAATTCTGATCTCCAAAACGCGAAATAACACGACCGGGAAATGACTGATGCAGCAATTGAATTGTTTCTCTGGCTGTATGACATGTGGCGCCGTCTTGTTGGAACCACATGCCCTCCACATTCATTTCTTCAATTCTAGACAAGAAAAAACTGGTTATCATTTCACGATACCGAACACCATTGACTGTTTGCACTTGACCTGCCTCATTTTCATAAAACAAATGGTCCAATGATTCCTCCAGCCCAAAAACCACACCACACAGTGACACGTTGAGGATGCATTTGCTTCTCGTGAATCACTCGAGGATTTTCCTCACCCCAAATGCGACAATTCTGCCTATTGACGAAGCCATCAAGATGAAAATGGGCCTCGTCACTGAAGATGATTTTATCGGCAAAATCAGCATTTTCATGTTGTCTCTCCAATACCCAATTAACGAACTCCCTTCGCTGTCCATGGTCAGCTGACTTCAGTTCCTGAGTCAATTGAACTTTGTATGCATGAAGATGCAAATATTTCGTCAAAATTCGCTGCAAAGTGGATTTGGAGACACCAATTTGCTGAGCTCGGTGTCGAATTGAGGTGGATGGAGTTTGAGCGACATCATCACGTACAGCTGCGACATTTTCGGTCGATCGACCTGGTCGATGGCGCGTTGTTGTCTTTACATCACTAACAGACCCAGTTTCGGCAAATTTATCCATTAATCTCTTTACAGTTGACTCTTTTGGAGCATTATTGTGACCCCAAATTGATCGCAATTTGCGAACTGTAGCCGCAAAACTTTCACCATTTTGGTAAAACAATTTCACAATGAGAATGCGTTGTTCATTCGTGTAGCGCTCCATTTTTACTAACCTCGTACCTTCTACTAGCAAACAATAACAATTGTTCAAATGTCAAACAATGACACTTCGAATGTTGCCAGATTTAAAAATTGCGTTCTTCTTGGGACACCCTTTATGTATACATTTTGTGTGAATGACCATATGTGTGTGCTTGTGAAATTTTTATAAATGCAAAATTGCATATAAACTAACAATTCAAATAAAAAAACAAATTGGAATTTTTTTAATATATTTTTTATTTTGAAACAGACCGCAAACAAAATTTAAATTTGTAACAACAGTAAGGGAAACATATAAACCACAAATTTTCGTTTAGTAGGCAAATTTGTGTTAAATATTAAACAAATTAAAAAAAGATGCAACTGAAAAAATCGGTAAATGATAGTAAATCATTTTGAACAAATTTGCAAAAGAGTTAAAATAAATATTTCTTTGAATAATAAATGTATATTCCTTTATTTTTAGCTGAACTATTTTTTTTTTTATTAAACTACACAATATTCTGAGTATATAATTGTTCAGTTAAAAAAAAGATAATTATATTGGCAAATTTTTACAAAGGAATATTTTATGAACTCATGTTTCCAGAACTATTATCAACACTTCGCTTTCAACCGAGTGTTCGACTAAAGCTAATTTAATATAAGAACTTATTTTTTATATGAACTTTTTTTGCCAAAATTGTCCGAACATTTAAATTAGTTCGAATTAATTCAGAATTCATCTTATTCGCGTTCGTATAAAACGTGTTTAACTGTACTATTAAATACAACTTGAACAAAAATGCGTTTGTTCTTACAAATGTTTATACATACTTTTTATAATTTAACAACTGCGGTTGTATAATTTTAAATCCTACACTCTAAAAAATGTTTGTAAATTTACTACTATAAAATGGGTAAAGTTTTATGTAATATTACGTAAATTCGGTATATATAAACACCAAATGCGTAAAACTATTTTGTGCACACTTTCATATACAGGGTGTCCGCCGGGAAGGTATACTACTTTATTTTGCCGCCATTTTGGTAAACATTAGTCTTGACAGTTCATATTTGGCAGTCGTGAAGTAGACACGTAGCAAATTTATTATGGAAAAATATTCGACAAACCAACGTGTTTTAATCGTTAAAACATTTTGTCAAAATCAGTCATCGATTACTGCGACGATGAGAAAGTTACGTGAAATTTTTGGGAGAAACAACGTACCAACAAAACGCACTATTTATCGAGTAGTGAATGATTTCGAAGAAAGAGGGTCTGTAGGTCATAGGTCCAAGCATGGACCACAATGTACTGTAAGATCGGCTGAAAACATAACTGCTGCTCAAGAAAGTGTTCAAAACAATCAATTCGACGCTGTGCTCAGGAGCTTTGTCTTCAAAGAACAACTTTGGCCAGATTCAGTTGATACAAGAGCTTCCCTCAAATTATTTATCAGTCACTCTTGCATCCATTAAAAGTGGCAGTCTGGTTGCAATTTGGTTAGGAGGAATCATTAGACCTTACTTTGTTGAAAAGGAAAACGGCGTAACGGTAACTGTGAATGGAAAGCGATATGGGGATATGATTGAAAACTGCATGCTTTGGGCTTAATTAACATGTGGTATCAACAAGACGGTGCCACATCGCATACAGCCAGGATTACAATGGAATTACTGCGAGACCTCTTTCCACAACAAGTTATTTCAAGAAATGGTGATGTTGATTGGCCTCCACGGTCGCCTGATTTGACTGCTCCGGACTTTTTATGGTGGGGCTATCTGAAAAGCAAGGTTTATGCAAACAAACCAGAAACGCTTGAGCAACTCAAACAAAATATTCGTGATGAAATTAATGAAATACCGCGTGAAATGTGTGAGAATGTAATGAAAAATGTGCTCAAAAGGGGTCGCCTCACAAATGGCTAATAGAGGCAGACATTTATCTGATATTGTATTCCATACATAATTGCCGACATTAATTAAAACATTTATCAATATAAGATCCATTCTCTTTCATTTACTCAAAAATTATGAACAAACAAAGTAATATACCTTCCCGGCAGCCACCGTACAATAATATTTACAATCAAAAAGTATTTTTAGACATAATATGTTTACAATTGAACACTTTGCGCCTAAAATTAGTATTATTATATTCAATTTTATTCAATATTTTTATATTCAATTTGCAAAAATTTTCTAATTATACTAAATTAGAATGGTAATAAATATTTTGACAGTTTAAAATCGGAAAATATACAAAAAAAATTTTAAAAAAAAGCAAAAAACCTATAAAATACAAAAAAAAAAAACCTGAAATACAATTTTCAAATACATGGTCCACATATTTTCAAGACAACAACAGCCAACGGCCCAGAAAAACCACACATTACCAAATAATGTGTAAAGTAATGTGTTGTCATAGGAGCTTATGGATTACTTTACACCTTACTTCACTGATGAATTTTACAGGCGATGAGCCTTAAAGTAATGTATATACCCATTACTTTAGAGGTGATAATGTAAGGGATCACTTATATGGTTACGAGAATGGAAAAAGTAATGTGTCTAAAAATAGATTTTTAATGTGTAATGTGTCTAAAAATAGATATTAAAAAAAAATATTGCAAATATTTTAAACATTATTAAAAATAATGTGGTCATGATGGGAATCGAAACAGGGAAATCTGGTTGCCAGCCAAGAACTCTACCTACTGAGCTATCGTATATAGTATTTGATTGCTTTAAAGTTAAATGAATTGTTGCGATTCGTTTTTTCGCTAGTGTTATCAAAACAAACATATATTACACTTTTGCTTACAAAAAAAACACAAAGTAATGTATCTAATAAAAGATTTTTAAAAATATTTCAATTATTACTTTACATTTATAAATCATATATTACGTAATCAATATTCAATACTGATTATAATCAGTAACTTATTACTTTAGGCCAGTTGCGTCCAAACACTAATACTATGATATTTGCGTTTGTAGTAAAGAGCTTTTTTTCAGGGACGGAAAATTCAGTGCGTTAGTACTTTTCCATCAACTTGAAAATAACTTTTCAAACATACAACGATCAGTCTATATTTACTAAAAAAAATACATTTAATAAATCGTGGGAACAGTTGTTTTTGTTGACGGCGATCCCGTATGTTTGGTTTGTGGTTAAAATGCTAAACGCAATCACAAACATACCGTTGAAAGGCATTATAATACATCCCAAAAGATATTTTTGAATTAAAATTTGGATAGGACCAAATTATTAGATGAACTGTAATTAAAGTTTCAAATGAAAAATTTGCCAATCGACCAATTTCAATATGAAAAAAATATCAAAGAAAAGATTCCTTTTGATTTTGCTCTATCCTTAGCAAAGCACAGCAAGCCTTATGGCGTTTTTTAAAGATATTTCAAAAGAAGTAAATATTAAAGTGTTTTGGCTTAAATAAATTATACAATTTATAATATTTCGAAATTCAAAATGTCCATCCTTGTATTGCGCCCTCATATATGTAAAAGCTCTCGTCAAAGCTCGCTGTAGGTGAAAAAGCTCTTTTGTAAAAGCTTGGACAATATGCATATGAGTTGGACGCAACTGCTTTAGGCATAGGTTGCTCTTTAAAATGGAGAAGAGGATACAAATCATGCCGCACACTTTAAATTGAAGGTGACCATTACTGCACATGTCCATTCGAAAGCTGCGCTAAATCATGTAAACATTGATAAATGCATTCTGTATTATATTTTTAATTCGTTTTAATTATTATTTATTATTAATCAATCATAAATTATTATTATTATTATTATAAATTATTAATAAATAATAAATGTATAAAATAAAAATAAATTTAATGTCTTATAAATTAAATGTTTTTGTGATATTTAATTTAAAGCGTTGCGTAAATATAGAAAATAAATTATTTAAACTTATATTTTTAGAAACAGAAAATATAAGATTCAAAATTAAACTCAAAATATTAACTTTTACTGAATGATCGTTTTCTTTTATTTATTTTTTTTTTATATATGACTGATACAAATAGTTAGTCCTTTAAAATAAATTACATATTACCCAGCAAAACTTAGCATTACCAGGTAATGGGAAACGGTATAAGAAAACGGAAATTTTAAGTAATACTTATACATGGGGATGTCATTGGAGGTAAATGGTTACCCAAAGACTTTGTTGACAATTTCTGGTTCTTTCTCACGAATGGCTCTGACGATATTAGCAATAAGGATGTGGATCATTTCTGGATTATTCACATACCATAGGTCTGTAACGGCACCCCACAAGAAAAAGTCTAAAGGCGTCAAATCACAGCACCGAGGTGGCCAATTGGCATCGCCAAGATGGATGATAACACAAGTACCAAACCTTGTGCACAGAAGATCGATTGTTTGGTGAGCTGTGTGCCATAATATAAAAAGTCCATAATCGTGGCTATATACCTCTAGTCGCTGACTGAAATTGCGATGCCACGATTTTAAAAAAATTTGATTTTATTTTAGTTAGTCTTTTTTTTGAGCTTTTTTCGCCATTTGTTTAACCCAAGGACAAAAAATAGAAAGTTCTAGGTTTAAGGTACAAATAACGTAAAAAAGTTTAGCTGGTTAATTGACATATTTTAGCCGAATATGAGGATCGAATTATTATTTGAGTTTTAGATTAACCGAAAACGAGGCGAATAATCGAATTGCAGATCCTAGGTTTCTAGTTTTAATTTTAGCATTTTTTCTTATTTAAATTTAGAAAAATATCATTAAAAATAACAAAAATAGCCATAAATCACCCCTCAACCAAATAGAAAATTAATTTGTAAATTCGTTATAAATAGCACTTTAAAAACAACGGCAATAAAACCAAACAAACAAATAAACAAACATCTTAAAACTGTCTTTTGGATATTTTATTTATAAATCGTTAAATCGTTTTTATAACAAAGAAAATGAAATTAAACAATAATAATACATACAAACACAGACATACTTACATAAATACTCCAAAATATAGACAATCTACATTTGTGCCAGACAACCCTCGCAGAATGAAAGCAAAATTATCTTTAAATATCACAGTACCATCCTCCAAATGCAATATCATGAACAGCGTATATAATTCGTTATTTGTGTTATTTCGAGTGGAATTAATTTAAAGAAGGGGGAATTAAAATGATTACGATATTTGACGAAATCATTCAAAAATCACAGCACATCAAAACGAAAAACAAAACCAGCAGACAAAATTATAATAAGACCATTCAAAATAATGGCACTCAAATGGTGGAAAACAATTAAGACGCGATAAACAGACAAAACAATAAAATAAACTTGTATTTTTCTGAAAAAAGTATGGGGGGGAAGGGTGGGCGGACCAGTCAGTCAAACATTCATTAAGTTGTTGATGTAACATTTTATTGTATCGAATATGAATCTTACCACTAATAACAAATAACACAAAAGTATTCACATTTAAAAGCTTTATTGCAAAATCATCAACATAATGTGGTGAGTGGAGCGCATGGGAAAAAATGAAT
Source organism: Eustalomyia histrio (assembly GCA_949748255.1). Lineage (NCBI taxonomy): Eukaryota > Metazoa > Arthropoda > Insecta > Diptera > Anthomyiidae > Eustalomyia > Eustalomyia histrio. The sequence continues at coordinate 74,686,373 of OX456524.1, forward strand.
AAAAATCTCACGATCGTCATTAAAACATATCATGGATAATTAAAATATGGCTTGCAACTTGTGGTTGCCACAGCATGACAATAATCGTCTAAAATATATATATGAAAAATTAATGCTCACTGTTTCAAAATTTCACACAGGGAAAAACATGATCACTGCAATTATATTATGATAGGATATGATTGTCACAAACAAGTTATTGGTTTTTAAATAGGTTCCAACCATCGATATGGTCCCTACCATCATTAATAGCGTAAATATTTTATTATTTCATGATCGCCATTTACTATTTCATAACATGATTGGCTGTAACCATACTGTGGTAACAAAAATTCAGAATACGAAAAAAATTTACGATAATTATGGAACTATAAAATGCTTAAATAAAACATGACTTTGACATTTACAGTTATAATACTGTCCGGTTTTCATAAAAAAATTGTATCAGTTCACTCACCCATGTAACAATTATCATTTTCACCTGGGGGAGTTTATTATACATATAACATTATAATTTAAATGAATCAGTTCTTTACCAAAAATATTCTAGATTACAAAAAATATGTTTGTTAATTATTTTTTTCTTAAATGATGACTTTCTTATAGAAAAGGTACTCAGAATATTAAAAAAAAAATTGTCTATAAGCAAAAGTCTGTAGAAGTTGTTTTTCGCCAAAAGGTTTTTTATACACAATACAAAATTTTTAGAAATTTTTCTGATAGAAACATTTTTAGATTTTTGCAAGATAATAATTTATATATTCTTAAAAAAACTTAGATCCTAATAAAAAATTCCTCGATTCTGAGGCCTTTTCGTCATGAAAAATACTTAGATTCTAAGGACTTTTTCTAGTAGAAATATTCTTATATTCTAAGGACTTTTTCTTAAACAAAAATTCTGAGACTCTAAGTAGAAAAAAAATGTCCTTAAAATCTAAGAATTTTTCTTTTAGAAAAAGTCCATAGAATCTATGTTTTTATGCTTAAAATTTAAAAAATTGTTTGAAGTATTTTTCTTTAAAAAAGGTCCATAGAATCAAAAAGTTTACTTGAAAAAGTCTTTAATAAATTTTTTCTTTAGGTAAAACATTTCTAAAAAAACTTTTTCATAGTTTCGAATCACAATATAACTGGGAAACATATTATAATTTTTTATTATGGTAATATGATAACTATATTATAGTACAACTATGGTTGTCACCATCATAATGCCAAAATTATATGATGCTCGTCGAACATGATTGCCCTAGCCATGTTTTTTCTCTCGATATATTTTGGAACTTCCAATTAAAACGTGGTAAGCATGGAAATAAAAAGAAAATTAACCCTAATAGCCCGGCACAATTCATTGGAGTCAGGCATTTTAAATTCAGCCTAGACATCCATTACACCCAGTTGATGGAGATCTGTAGTGACAATTTATGTGGATAGTCATTAAGTACATTCAAGCAAGTAATGGACTGTAAAGAGGCTCTAGGAGCAGTTATGGAACTCTACACAATCAGATTTTGTGGGGTACCTGGGCACTGTAACATACTGGGTAATGAGATAGCGAATGAACTGTTCAGACAGGGTTCGGATCTGGACCTTATACTTTGGGATTGTGGGGTAAGACCCCAGTTGTGTCACTATTATAGGTTGATCTCCAAAAGATTCCTTGACTTTACACTCACCAAAAAAAGTCTGTAATGGCAACTGAAAATTTTGCTGTTACTACGGGAAATTCTGCTAATTTGAGCGCAGCGGTATTTTTTGCTAATCTTAGCAACACATGTCTGCTGACGTGTAGTACAATGAAATTAGTAGAAAAACTAGTAGCCGCTACTAAATTTTAGTAGACTTTTTGTAAAGTGGAATTTAAAATCTGTTTGCTAAAATCAGCAAAAAAAATTACTAAATACTATTAATATTAGTACAAAGTTTTAGATTAATTTTTTTTATCGAGCATCAAAAATTTTGATTATATTTTTTTAAAAAATATTTTATACAAAATGAAAAAAAAATCAAAGGCTTAAAAATCTTAAAAATTGTTAAAACATAAACGAATTTATTATTTTGTTTTAATTTAATAATTACCTTTTTGAAAAATATTTTAGTCAATTTTTTTTTTTTACGTTTAAGGTTAAATTTAATTGTTTTTAGGGCTGATTTTTAGAACTAAAAAACCCTTTTTAGTGATATTTTAAGTGGATGTCCTATTTTCAGACATGAGTTGGTATCTTCACTTTCGATCCCTTTTTTAATCCTATGTAACATTTTAGGGCAATTTAAGTTTGTATGTATAAGTTTTAATTAGGAATAACATTTCCTTCAATATCGACTTTTTAAAATTAGTAATATTTTTTTGCTAATTTTAGCAATTTGGTTTTCAAAAATTTGTAAAATGATTTCTGAAATTAGCAACGAAAATTTGTAAATATTCTGTAAAAATTCTGTAATTTGTAAAATGTAAATAGCAAAAAGATTTGCTAAATAATAATTTTTTTACTAAAAATCAGTACGAAAATAGTAAAGTGGAATTGAAAACCGTTTACAAATTTTTCTACTAACTTTTTTTTTTGAGTGTAATAATCAATTCTGGAGTAGTAGGACGGATTGCAGGGTGTCTAGAGCTAAATGGCCAAAGTTGGATGCAAAAGCAACTAAAATACTATTTGGATTGGATAGGAGAAGTCTCAGGTCTTTAGTACGGGTAATAACCGGTCACTGCTCTATTGGAGCCTTCATTGGTAGATGGGAAAGAGGCACACAGGACTCTTGTAGGGTGTGCGGGGATATTGGGCAGCTAGAGACACTACCGCACATTTGGTGCAATTGACCTAGATTACAGGGTCTGAGACTAAGATGGCTGGGGTAAAGATTCCACTATAAACTCGGTGATGTAGCTACCCTGCGGGAAAATGACCTATCCCAGGACACGTCACATGACTGGTTCATTGTGATAGGCATCGATCACGGGACAGATTACTTTAACATGGGCTTGTCCTAGGAGGGGGTCAATTGCCCTCTGTGACATGTCAAAGGACTGGTCTAAATGGACATTTCGTGACTTTTGAACCGGTCGCGTGATAGGTACTTTAGGAACCGGTGCTCTTTTCACCTATCTCGTGATATGTTTTTTCGGAACCGGTTCAGTTTTCACCTATCCCGGGATAGGTCCCAATTTCCAACTGACCCCTTTTTCCCCGCAGGTTAGATATGACCTGGGTAATCTATTGGGTTTTGTCAGGGGGATAAGCTGGCTATTCTAGATAGACCTATATTTTCTCTCTACTTTTTAGGCCGTGGACTTTCAACTCTTTATTTTCTCCCGAGTGGTAGTGTACTTTGTCTAAAAAACTTAATTTTAGGAAAATCGAAATTTATTTTTACCCGACAAAAACAAATATTTAAATTTATAATCAGGTTGTTCTAAGTGGTGCGCTGGGAATTGTATGTGTTGTATTTCACTATTGGTAACAGAGTTGTTAAAATTTAATTTAAAAAAATACATATTAGTTAAAAATGAGCTTTAGAACTTTTTTATATAAAAAATTAATTATAATTACCCTTTGGGAAAAAGTGGTCAGTTGTGAATTGCGACCTGTCACGTGATAGGTGAAAACTGGATCAGTTCCGAAAGAACATATCACGAGATAGGTTAAAATAGGACCGGTTCCTAAAGTACCTACCGCTTGACCGGTTTAAAAGTCATGACATGTTCTTTTAGACCAGTCCTGTGACATGTCACAAGGTGCAATTGATCTCCTTCTAGGACAAGCCCGGTCCCTATGACAGTGAACCGGTTACGTGACGTGCCCTGGGATATGTTTTTTTTCCCGCAGGGTGTTTACACTCACAATATATTTTCCGTTACCGACTGTAGTTTATTTAAAAAGTAATACGTAAAGTTTGTTTTTAAATGATGAATCAATTGAAATTCATAGATATATATATATTTTTAACTATTTGAATCAGTCATTCAAAAAACAAACTATAAAAATTTACAGACATTCAGTAGGAGTTGATATTTTCAGTTAAATGTAACATTTTATGTTTTCTGTTTTTAAAAATTGAAATCGATATAATTCTTTCTTGTTTTTTTACCGAAAGTTTGTATATATACAAAATTATTTTTTTTATAAAAATTACAAGAAATTATTCAAATATAGATACACACAAGAAAATAAAAAAATATATACATCTGTGTGTGTTGTTAAATTACATACGGTGCTACGGAATTCAGCTCTGGGGTACTGCCTCTGCGTCCAATATAGGGAAAATTCAGAGAATGCAAAATAAATTCTTGAGGACGATCACGAACGCACCCTGGTATGTTAGAAATTACAACATACATAAAGACCTGAATGTACCCCTGGTCAAGGATGAAATTATTAGACACTGTCAACGCTATTTAACAAAACTGGAAACACACCCCAACATACTAGCCCGTAACTTAACTGATAATCACGGCCACCAGCGTCTTAGGAGGAGGGACACTGCGGATCTGGTCCGCTAATAATAAGGGGAAATAATGGTCCCAGTTGAACCATATAACATTAGTCTGGCACTGGCTGGACTCAACAATTAATATTTAGTTTTAAGATTTGGATAATTATTGTTAGTTCACAGTTTTTAAAAGTGAAGATTCAATAAATAATATAAAATATGGAGAAAAAAAAAATTACATACAAATAAAAAAAATTTCAATTTGAAAAACAAACCACAAAAATCATTTTTTTATACTTTTTGTCAGTTAAAAATTGATGGTTATTTTAAACAACTTTCGATTGCTTTTACTACCTTTGTCAATTATTAAACAATGATTGAAAATAAACAATAAAATGGGCTAAATATACTGAAAAATCAGTAGTCCTATTTTTGATTGTATTTTCGATTAATTTAATATGTACTTTAGATTATTTTTAACGAAACAATATTGTGAGTGTATTTATCGTAATATTTCGTCACCAAGTTGGGTGACTTCTTCAGTTGTAATTTTTTCTATAATTTTTTCTATAATTTTTTCTATAAAATGAAAAAATATATATTACTTAAAAATTCGGTAAATAATAGTAAATCATTTTGAACAAATGTATAAAATAGTTGCAATAAATGTTTCTTTGATATATAAACAAAACTGAACTAAGACGGGAATTTTTTTAAAATATAAAAGAATTAGATAAAAAATCGGAAGTTTACCCCTTTGCTTTAAACTTATAATTAATGCATCCACTTTACAAACACGTTTGTTAAAACAAAAAAATTTTGGAATCAAATAATTCAAATTCCTTCTAAACATATTCACTTACTTAAACCTATCAGTAACGAAATAAAACCAAGTGTAAAGGTATTCCAAGGATATCCCTCCGATTTAGATAATATTGCGAAATGTTGACAATGCTCGAAACAGAAAAAAACAATTTATTTCGCTGTGTGACTCCGCTGTTCAGATTTAAAAAAAAATCTGATTTCGTCTTTTGCAACCATAAATTAGGGAAACTATCATTTTGATTATAAACTTTAAAATTTGTTAATGTAAAACAGTTGGTACAAAAGATCCATATGGTTCGCAGTGCCGGCCGTGGGGCCAGATCTTGACTTAATAATAATATAAAATATTTAAAAAGATAAAAAAAAAAAACTTTTATTTTGCCACTTTTTAGTATTCCCATCGATTATCTTTGAGTGAAGTGTTAAACTAAAATTGTCTTTGGGATGTCAAAGTATTATTCGATATAATCTTTTGCAAACATGACTAGAGAAAAATTTTCCTTTCCAGTACTTTTTCGAACCTTTAATTTATCAAATGATGAGTTAAGTTTCATAATCTGTTCTCAAAAAATTCAGTTTTAGATTTTCAAACACAATTTTATATATTTAGTTAATGTACTAATTCTTTTTTATGCATAAGAAGTAAAATATTTACACGAATTTGTTGTGGGTAATTTTGGCCTGCTTAAAATTATATGTTGTTTAATATGTATTACACGGTGTTACAAAAAAGAATGAAGTCGAAATCCCTGGGATATCATATTATTTTTCTGGTAGGTATTGTCGAGTAGAACAAGAATCTGTATTTGAAATTTTCCAGGCACGTCAGAATTTTGAGATACGGGTAAAAAACCGGGTTTTCGGACCTCTGTGCACTTAATAACGGGTAACTCAGTTGGTTCTCAACCGATTCTAATTTTATAAACGGATTTGGATAAAAGAGACTTATACCTTTAAAATGATATATATGATTATATGGTTTGATCCAAAAATATGTGTGTATTTCTGCACCAAAGTAATTTTTTTACCACTTTTTTCGACATTTTTTAACTTTCGCGATATTTTTACGCACTTTTTTATATATGAACCGTACAGCTTTATAATTTATATTAGTAGCATATTTAGTTAGGAGTAAAATGCAATTTACGGTTTTAAAATCCGTTAAAAAATTACTAAGTTATTAAATATTGTATCAAACCAAAATTCTTGCAAAATACAAATTTCTTAATATGATATTCCTACGTATTATTTTATACAGAAATTTTACTGAGTAAAATTCAACTTTGTTTTAAAAAATCATTTAGAAATTAAGAGAGTTATTAATTTTGTTTTTAAACCTAAATTTTTGCATAATTGCTTGCACATTATTTTTCTAGTTTTTTTTTTGCTCTCTGTCTAGTGATGTTTTGCTAGAAGTTAGCAGGTAAAATTTTGTAAATGCAATGTGGAGCAAATTGGGACAACAGAGTTTGCCAAACTTTTTTTGCTTGGAGTCAGATTGTTATTTGTACAGAACTCTACATTCCGAAAACTGAAAACGTTTCTTAAAAAAGATTTTGGAGGGGTTTTCTTAGTTAATATAAAATAATGAATTTAAACATAAGTGGTATTTTATTTGCACTGTATATTTTTTGTTATATACTAACTATAATAAATGTGATTGATATACTCTGAGGACTATAAATTGTAAATCACTGTTATATTAAACTCAAATTAGAATTACAACAACAATTAGCAAAGAGAGCTTAAATCATGTAAAAGTATTGTTTTTTTAATTTGCTTTGTTTATCACTTTTGTTTACTTAAATAAATAAAAAAGTTAGCCATTTGATAATAGTGAAGTGCAATTAAAATTAAATTTGAATTTATCCCGATAAATAAATTTTATTAAAAATATAAAATGTGCGACAGACGGTTGAGAACCAACTGAGTTACCCGTTATTAAGTGCATAGAGGTCCGAAAAACCGGTTTTTTACCCGTATCTCAAAATTCTGACGTGCCTGGAAAATTTCAAATACAGATTTTTGTTCTACTCGACAATACCTATCAGAAAATTAATATAATATCCCAGGGATTTTTTTTTGTAACACCGTGTTATTTTATATTATTTGTTTATTTTTTTTTTCTTTGCATCCGATACTTTACACAAATAACACAAGAAGTCTTTATGATGAAACAATAAGAGGACTTGACAACAATTCACATACATAAAAATTAAAACAAAAAAATAATAAATTATAAATAAAAATAAACTGAATAATAACAATTAAAAGTTGTTATGTATGTGAAAATATAAACTCAAAAGAAATAATTGAGTTAGTCATTGAGACAGACATTCAGTCAGTAAGTCAGTCGGTACTTCATCCATGTGTTTCCATTAACCATTTCATGTCATCCAGCACATGCTGCAACTCAGATGTCTGTCTGTCTGTCTTTGTAAAAATAATATTCGCATAACCTTAAGCTTAATAAAATTTAAATGAAGTGACAACATTAAAAGTTAAAACAAAAAGAGAAAATTTTATGAAATTAAATAAGTTAATTATTATTTTAACTTTAAGTAATAACAAACAATATGAATTGTGTATGTATGTGCTCGTTAATGCAGCAAAAGAAGTGAAATTAATATAATCATAAAAGTCACATTATTGTCATTAAAAATATTAACATTGTCAACATATAGCAGTGATGGGAAATGATTTTTATCGGTTTGTAATGACCTATTAAAAAGTTGTAAGTTTTGAATTCTGGGGCAAATAAAATTACAAGGGCAAGCCAATAAATTTTTACACAAATATTTCGTTCATATTGAGCCCCCCAAAAAAATTGTTGTTTGATTTAAACATTTTATGGAATTTAAAATTTGAAAACTTAAAAAATAACCAAAAAAAATATTTTGTGATTGAGTATTATTCATTCGATTTGCTTCAAAAGAAAACTAAGAACGCATAATATCTTTAAAACTGAATCTTCTTAAGTAATATTTGCCTGGTTCTGTACAAATCTCTTCTTGTTAAAATAACACTACTTTTCAAGGTTTATGTACTCTACTCAATTTTGCTCCACTAAGAAGTTCAAAAACCCAATTGTCTTTCCAATTGCTTTGAGTCATAATTTTTAATCCTCTGATCTAGGAAAAATTCTATACAAAGGAGTACCTCAAAATCCTTTTAATTTTTTAATGAATTTAAACTCCACTCTAAATTACCATTCCTTTGGCTGTATAACAATCTGCACCATAAACACTGCGAATTTATTGAAATTTGGATATGAACAACTTGTCCCCTTTGAATGCCTGTCCAAACCCCACTGGCTAGAAACCTAAATTTTAAAATATAGGTTCCCTTAAGTATACACTCAGAAAAAAAATGAGTAGAAAAATTTGTTAACGGTTTTCAATCCAATTTACTTATTTTGATACTGATTTTTAGAAAAAAAAAATTATTATTTAGTAAACTTTTTTGCTATTTACATTTTACAAATTACAGAATTTTTACAGAATATTTAAAAATTCTTGTTGCTAACTTCAGAAATCATTTTACAAATTTTTGAAAACCGATTTGCTAAAATTAGCAAATAAAATCTACTAATTTTAAAAAAGTGGATATTGAAAGAAATGATATTTCTAATAATTTAAACGTATACATACATTTATAAATCGCCTTAAAAAGTTGAAAAAAGCTATGGGAAATAAAGATACTTTTGACAAACGACTCATGTCCAAAAATAACACTAATAACTTTTTTAGTTCTAAAAATTAGCCCTTAAAAAAATTGAAATTTGACATTAAAATCCAAAAAATTTACAAAAATATTTTTCAAAACAAAAATTAGCAAATGAAAATAACATGATAAATTTGTTTATGTTTTTAATATTTTTTTAGCCTCTGATTTTTTATAACCTTCACCACAGGTGGAAGGGTATATATAAGTTTGTCATTCCGTTTGTAATTTCTAGAATATTGATCTTAGACCCTATAAAGTATATATATTCTGGGTCCTTATGAAGAGCGAAGTTGATTTAACGATGTCCGTCTGTGTGTTGAAATGGGTTTTCCGAAGAACCCAAACATGATGAGGACTTGATTGTTTTTTATTTCTGTGATCCATTTCAGACAGATCGGTTAATAAATGGCTGTTTTATTAGCAAGAAACCAGAACTACCTCTAATTTTTTCGGTAAAATTCATTTGTTTAATATGTATGTAGAATTTTACGCTTAACAAACACATCCATGTGTTAAAATTCTTTTCTTTCATCTCCACCTTTTATACACAAACAACACACATACAAAGATTTGTCATTTAAATAAAAACCAAACAAATCTCTAATGAACGAAGACTTTTATATATGAACCTCTATTGACGATGATTTTGTGTGAGCTTCAATAGCTCAGTTGTCTAGACGCTATGTCACAAATACTTTTTTTCTCTAAGGCCACGGGTTCGAATCCCGGTCAATTCACTTTTTTTTGTACATTTTTTTTTATTTTCTTAAAATTTTTATTTTTTTTGTTTTTTTTTACATTTAATAATTAATTTAAATAAAACTTTATTAATAATTAAATAATCCATAAAAAGTCTAAAAACATCAAAATTTTTATAAAAACCCTCTGATACAAACAAAATACAAACGGTTTTATTTCTATTTTTTGCTACGATTTAAAAGAATTTATAAAAAGATTTTAAAACCATTTTATTTCTCATATATTAAGAAAATTTTATACATAATTTCCCTTTGAGTGCACCTATTTTAGGTCATAACTTATAATAATTTATAAAAAAAAAATTATAAACTATTTTCCTTCAGATTTTTAAAATTAAGCTAAAGAAATTAAAAATATTTTTAATAAAAAAGCGAAATAAAATCCCAAATGCAAATTTGCCAGCTAAATCAAACGTTTTTGTAGAAATAAAACACATGCAGTTCGAGTGATTTGTTTTAACGATTTGTTAAAATTCTTTTCTTTTACCTCTTCACCTTTTATACACAAACAACAAACACTATTCTAGAGCTGTAATATGACCTACGGATACGTCTTATATAGCAAAAGATCGAAAATCTTTAGTATAACATATTTGCTGAAAAAACTCGGAAATATCGGTTCAGATACAAAAAAGTTATGCCCAAAACATACATTTTTTTAAATACCTTTTTTCTGGAACCATAAATCTTCCCGAGTCCAAGTTTTATCACCAAACTAAATGGTTAATTTCCTCTTAAAGGCGTCTGTATATAAATCTGTCCATTCCATATATGTCCATATATAAACTTCAGTTTTTTCCCAACCATGGTGAAGGGTATATAAGATTCGGCATATCCGAATTTAGCTGCTCTTACATGTTTTTTTTTTTTTTAATTTTGTCCAAATTTTTTTTTTTGAAATTTTCGTTATATTATAACATTTATTGAGTTTGCAACAATTTACTAAAATTTAGTTGCGCTTATTAATTTTTTATATCAATTTGATTGTACTAATAATAATAATATTTAGTAAATTTTTTTGATGATTTTAACAAACCGATTTTAAATTCCACTTTAAAAAAGTTTACTAAAATTTAGTAGCGGCTACTAATTTTTTCTACTAATTTCATTGTACTACACGTCAGCAGACATGTTTTGCTTAGATAAGCAAAAATAGCGCTGGGCTCAAATTAGCAAAACTTCCCGTAATAACAGCAAAAATTTCCATTACAGGCTATTTTTGGTGAGTGATGTCCTATTGTTAGACATGTGTCGGTTGTGAAAAAGTATCTTCATAAGGAAGTTGTGATAACCAAAAATAGTTGGAGGTCACTTTATTGCTCACTCCAAGCAAAACCACACATTACCAAATAATGGGTAAAGTAATGTATAGCCATAGGGGCCGATGAATTACTTTACACCTTACTTCATTGATGAATTTTATAGGCGATGAGCATCAAAGTAATGTATATACCCATTTCTTTAGAGGTAATAATGTAAGGGGTTACTTATATGGTTACGTGAATGGAAAAAGTAATGTGTATAAAAATAGATTTTTAAAGAGGCATTTTTATTAAAAAAAATTATTACAAATATTTCGCGCTTGGGTTTTTCGCTAGTGTTATCAAAACAAACATACATTACCCTTTTGCTTACAAAAAGACACAAAGTAATGTATCTACAAATAGATTTTCAAAAATATTTCAATTTTTACTTTACATTTTTAAATCATATATTACGTAATCAATAATGAGTAACTTATTACTTTATGCTTGCAAATAATGAAAAAGGTAACCAGCTATCATTACAAGGTAAAGCAGCCATTACCAAAGTTTTGCTGGGCTTAAGATAAATTTACTTTTAACTAACACATACCTTAAAGGAAAGTTATAATAATGGGCCTAAGTATTTATTATTAGTAACTTTTTTAAAGTAAGTAAATTCTTTTCGCTAATTATAGAAAATTGGTTTTCAAAAAATTTGTCAAATAATTTGTTAAATTAGCAACAAAAATTTGTAAATATTCTGTTTAAATTTTGTAATTTTTAAAATGTAAATAGCAAAAAAAATTTACTAAATAATAATTTTTGTACTAAAAATCAGTACAAAAATAGTTAATTTGGGTTGAAAACCGTTTATAAATTTTTTTACTAACTTTTTTTCTAAGTGTAAATTATCTAAACTCCAGAGGTTTGATTGCCTCTGGAGTTCGTACAAGGCTATCGATTTACATAAAATATATTATTTTAAAGAGGACGATCATAAGAATCTCGGATAGAGCCATCTCTATTAAGAGTATGTCTTTGTGCATTGATCAAATAGACCCTGCATTGAAACTTAAAAGAAACTAAGATGTTTATATACCAATAAGAGCAGACTGGGAATCAAACCCAACATGCCTAAATAAGGATGCCCAGAAGTACGCAGTTCTTAAAGCAATAAATAGGCGAATATATGACCACAAATCGGTACTAGAGTGCCATAGAACTCTTAACTCGCTGGCACTGTGGTTAAGATGGCAACGAAAGAGCGGTTGAGCCAGCTAAAATGGGCTCAGAAATTCAATTTATAGGACCAGATCCTCCATATGGATTTACCAGGAAAGATATCAATAAAGCAATCTCCAATTAGATAAGGCACTAAGCACATAAAAAGATTATTTATTTACAACATTAAGAGAAATAGGGATGCACTTCAATTAAATAGAGGTGGTCTAAGTCTCCTGAGTGGAGCACTCACGGGACATTACGTATGCTGTTTAGGATGAAAATTACTGACGATATATTATGCAGGTATTGCTTGGAGGCTCATGAGTCAATGGAGTAAAAACTTTTTAAATGCCCTGCCTTTTCTTATCTTAGAATAACACATTTGGTAGATCCGTATAATGGGAGCGGCAATACATGAAAATGACAGTGAATAAGAGCCGTGTACAACTGAATGTAAACAAAGGGAGCACAATAGATCAACTTGTTTGCTGTGAAGGATGAGGACATACGACTTAACTCGGTTCATAGTAAATCGTAATGGACTAAATTACTGATTAGGTATATTTTAAAATTTACTCCAGGGACGTGGTAAAGAGGTGTACAAAGGGGATATTTTCCCCTTGGCGGTCAGCCAAAACCGCTGAAGCTATGCACCTTACAAAGAAAACGCCACAAATTTGGAAAAATGTTCTATATTTCTCAATATATTCACCTTTCAGCTCGATACACTATTACCAGCGATATTTAGTAGTTCCTAGTTTATAGTAAAAACTGTCTAGCTCCTTAAAATAGCCATCAACACCACCGTACCGTTTTTTTCAAGTTTGAAAACAAAAATTTATCCGATGGTGCTAAATCTGCCGAATTAGATGCGCGATGAAACAATTTTAACTTAAATTCATTTATTCCATGTTTACAATTTCACTGAGATGGTTTATTTTTAATGGCTTCAAAAAATACTAAACAACGTCGCACCTTGAGAGTTAAAACATACGTTTTTATAAGGTTACCACTATTCACCAAAAGAAAAAAAAAAGAAAAGTCTTGCTCTTGGCGGCTTGCCAAGTCCGCTTGTACTCGGATGTTATGCAGGAATGTTCCTCTTGCTAGACATCTTCTCAGACGGGATTTTTTAATATTCCTAGGCGAACTGCTTTTTAGTTAGAAACCTGAACTTTAAAATATGTGTACTCTGAAATTTAAAATATATGTTCCCTAGCGTGTGTGCTTATGTTATAATAACATAAGGTACCTATTTAACCATTTTCATCTGGGTAGTCCAACAATCCCGGACAACTTTGTTTCTACCCTAATAACGTAGCGGGGTTTTCCCCCTAGTTCTATATAAAAACTGGATAAAAATAATATTTCTTTTGATTATATGAAGAAGTTCGATGTACATAATGCTAATGTTTTACCTCGATTATTTTAGGGTTGCCAAGTTTTTTTCAAAAAGTAGTACGCAAAAAATTTTTTAAAATCAATGAAAGTACGAATATCAAAAAAAAAAAAAAATACAAAATACGTGTCCGCTAAAATTTGACGGTCATGTCAGTATACTTTTCTCTGAAGTAAACTAGAGAAGTATGCCTCAAGGCAACTATCCGTTTTTTTCCTATTGTGATGCTACTGAACATTTTTTTTAGTGTACCTTTGTTACTTTCGATTACTTACTATTCTGTTTACCGTTATATTTTTGGTTGAATGCAATAGAATTAGTTTTGTGTGTTATGTTTAACATTTTTATGCAAGAAATCAGTGTGATTAGAAAAAAAAAAATATTGCAAAAAAATATAATTTTTGTCAAATTTGACACAAACTTCCAATTAAAAAAATACAAAAAATAATTTGTGGTAAGAAGTTTATATAATTGTTTAAATTAAACCAAAAATGGTTATTAAAATAATAATATTATTTATTATAGCAGCCTCACGGCACTCTTGCCCGTTTATGGCAATTTTTGTGTCCTAAACCATTTTTACTGTAATATATATTATTTTTTTTGTATTGTGGATTTTACTTTTAAGAAATGGAAAAACCAGATATATTTCCCAGAAAAAATAAAATTAATATTTCTGAATTGATTGATGATGAATTGCAAAAGTTTATGGACTCAGTGGAAACCGTTGAAGAGCTATCAGATTTCAGCAGTAATGATGAATTTGAAAATCCCAATTATGAGGATGATGATATTGTTGAAGAAGTTAAAGGTAGTGAACTTTTTTTCGTTACTCTGGGGAAACAAAGGAAACGGAATCGAGTAACATTTCGACTCAGGATGTCCATACGTTGTCTACTAACCTTTCAATTAATGAATTACCTCAATCATCGTTGGGTTCTGTAGCGGTAACTACACAGGAGATCCCTAATATCCCAAAATCAGCTTCAAGAAAAAGACTTCGATCGCCATTACCCTCTATTGAAGATACTGAACCACTTGTTTCGCTAACGAATGGGGGACTCTCTGGTTCAGGTACTACTAAACATGTTATTCCATACATAATTTTTTAAATAAATTTCTGATTTACTTTCAGGTTTAGATGAAATACGAAAGTAGTCAACGGAATTTTAAAATACAGGTTGATTGAAAAGTTCCTGCGCTCACCAAGAGATGGCACTGCTAGCTCCAAACTTTTTTTTCTCAAGTTAATATAACTGTCCTGAGAACACATGCAAAGTTGCAAGTCATTCTGTCAATTCTTTCTTTGTTTACAAGCCATTTGAAGTTGACGTGTCATTGATTTTTTTTAATATGGAAAAAATTGAATAGATTTTTTTGATTTAGATTATTTGTTTCGAAGGGTTTAAAAGCATAGGAAATTTATGAAAAATTGTTAGAAGTGTATAAGGAGTCCTTACCTTCAAAACGCACCGTTGAATTTTGGGCTGGTGAATTTAAACGTGGTCGTACCAGCCTTGAAGACGATCCACGCGAAGGACGACCAAAAACTGCAACCACAGCAGAAATCATTGAGCAGGTACATAATATGGTTAGTGAAGATCCAAGTTTGACTAAGCGTGAAATTGCTAATGCCATAGACATCTCAGATAAACGAGTACTCCATATTTTACATGAAGAATTACGTATGAAAAAACTGTTTGGAAAGTTAGTGCCGCACACATTAACAATTCAACAAAAACTGGATCGAAAACAAATTTCTCAGCGTAATTTGGAGCATTTTAAGCCGAATAAAACCGACTTCTTGCGTCGTTTTATAACTATGGATGAGACTTGCATCTTCCACCATGATCCTAAATTGAAACAAGAACGTTTACAGTGGACTGAAGCTGGTTGTTCAGTTCCAAAGCAGGTAAAGTCACAACGATCAGCAAAGAAGGTTATGGCATCAGTTTTTTGGGATGCAAAAGGAATTTTGTTGATTGATTATCTTCAGAAAGGTAAAACAATTAACTCTGAATATTATTGCAGCCTTTTGGATCAGCTGGATGAAAAACTTCGTAAGAAAAGACCTTGTTTAAAGAAGAAAAAAATCATTTTTCATCAAGACAATGCACGAATTGCTTGAACATCCACCGTTTTCACCAGATTTGGCTCCCAGTGACTACTATCTCTTCAGAAATCTCAAACAATTCCTTCGTGAAAAGCATTTTTCGTCGAAAGAAGAGGCCATAGCAGCCGTAGACGGTTATTTTGCAGAGCTTCCGGAAAACCATTATAAGGATGGGATAAAATTATTGGAAGATCATTGGACCAAGTGTATTGAGCTTCTAGGAGATTATATTGAATAAAAAAATATATTCCGTAACAAAAACAGTATTCTTTCATTTCGAGCGCAGGAACTTTTCAACCAACCTGTATATCCATATATATTCATTTAAATTTAATTTTTTTATTGTATTTCATTTTAACAAAAAATTAGCTTAAAACCAATATTTTTTAATATAATATTTTTAAAATTAATATTATAAAACTATTTTCATATCAAATGAGTAGAGATCATTAAGTTTGTAAATTGGTAAAATTAGGTACGGTAGTAATTTGAACGTTTAAAACGTTTGGCATTAAATAAGTTTTTTTGAGTATTACATTTTAAATATGTAAAAAGAAAATCTATTTTTCAGTTCTAAAATAATATTTTAGAAATAATATGCAATTTAAATGTTTCGTTTTAAGACGATTTTTTTGTTTACTTTTGATAAAGCTAGAAGTGAAAAATACTCTTTCACTAATAGTAGATGTTGGACAAATAGTCAAAAGACAATTATATAAATTTTCTAACTTTTCAGTTTTTTTGTCGCATTTATCAAGATATATGTATGAAATCATCATATAATGATGAATGATTTTGTACATTCTTTTTTAGGATTTTGAATACTGTTTATTGTGTTATTTAGGTCAGAAAATAAACTATTTGAATTTGGAATATCCAAAGTTAAGTCTTTATCGGAATCTATCAGACTTACATCTAAATCTTCATAACCAAACAAGCGATTATAAAAGTGTTCGGAAAAAATGAAAGAGACCAAATAGCCCAGTTGGTGATGTAATTAAAAAAAAAACGGTTAACCGAACAAAAAAGACCGGTTTTCGGTTTTCTTCGAATTTACAAAATATTCGAAACCGATCGGTTTAAAAAAAAAGAAACCGGTTGACCGGTTTTCGGTTTTTGAATACTCTAACTGTTTCCCTTTGACATAAAAAATTCAGTTATTTTATATTGTGTTTATACTTTCTCAGACTTGATTTTTGTAGGAAATTATTGTGGCCATTGAAATAGGTACTTTTGCAATTACATTTCCTTATAGTCAGATTTAAAGGTTGAAAAAAAGGTTACAAGGTTTGTTATAAAGTTGCAATCCAACAGGAATTACAAACTAATATTAATATCACTTAATGATGGGTCGAGGCCAACATTGTACGGTGGGGGAGCGAAGACCTCTTAAAAAACTTCGGGAACAGAACAAATTATTAAAACTTATGGCTGCATCACTGGGACAATCCAAAAATTGTAAAGTAACAGAAAAACGTGGTGGCGTGAGAAAAACCAATTCTATTACCGACAGGTATATAGCAACGCTGGCAAAGAAAGATCCCTTTAAGTCCTCAAAGTCGATTGCTGCAGAAATTAAAAATAAAATATCACCAAGAACTGTAAGGCGTCGACTATGTGACATTAATCTTCCGCGACGAATAGCGGGTAAAGTTCCATTGCTTCGAAAGGTAAACATACAGAAGAGGAAAGAGTTTGTACATAAACATTAGTCATGGTGTGGCCCAGAGGGTGTAAAAAGTAGCATAATATCTCTGAAGCGATGAAAAATAAAAATTGATTTGCCAACGACGATGGGGGTAATGTTAGACGACCTTAGGGTCAAGAATTTAACCCACGATTCACAAAAAAAAAACCCATTAAGCATGGAGGCGGAAATATAATGGTTTGGGGCTGTTTTTCTTGGAATGGAGTAGGCCCTATATATCTTATTACATAAAATATGACAAAAGAAGTGTACAAGGACATTCTTGAAGGAAATGCCACTGCGGTGGTGTTTTCAACAAGATATTGGCCCTAAATACTTCTCTAAGTTTGTAAGTAAATGGTTTCGAGAAAATAAAGTAACCGATATCGATTGGCCAAGCTAATCGCTCGATCCTAACCCTATAGAAAATCTTTGGGGAGACTTAAAAAACAAATCGGGAAAAGAAAATATTCAAAACAAGACAACAATGGTTGAGGCAAAAACTTCAGGAAATATGCTATGACACCCCCTTAAAGACCTGCCGTAAGTTAATCTCTTCCATGTCCAACAGAATTAGAAAAGCCATTAAAAAAAATGGTGGGCACGGTGGATTTTAATTTATTTTTTCCCTTTTAATACTTTTTTATGTTTATTAACTCTCCATTCATTGTATTTTCTCTCTTCGTACCTATTTTAATGACCAAGTGCATTTCATATTTTTGTTCTTACTTTTAATATTTATTATTTAACATTATATTTTATTGTTTATTTATATTTGGTTAATCAAATAAAAAATAAACGTAATTGAATTTTAGATAACAAAAAACCAAAAATATGCGTTTTTTACACCTGAGGTACCTATTTTAATTAAATTAAAAAAGTAAACTTTATTTTAATATAAATTTCTATTTTGTGCCTTTGAAAACTGCTCAGATGGTTTTAGATCAGGCATAAAATATAAAAAGAAATGGCACCATATATGATCATATATGACCAGATCATATCTGAATACAAAATTCACCAAATTTTCTAGATCTGGTCATAAAGTGTACACACAAAAAAAAGTTAGTAGACGAATTTGTAAACGGTTTTCAATTTTCCCAATTTACAAATTTTGTACTGATTTTAGCAAAATAATTATTATTTAGTAAATTTTTTGCTTTTACATTTTACAAATTGAAGAATTTTTACAGAATATTTACATATTTTTGTTGCTAACTTCAGAAATCATTTTGCAAATTTTTGATAACAGATTTGCTAAAATTAGCAAAAAAAAAATTTTACTAATTTTAAAAAAGTAGATATTGAAGGAAATATTATTTTTATTAATTATACTTACAAACTTAAATTGCCTTAAAATGTTACATAGGTTGCACAACGGGAAGTGACACACAACCCACTCATGTCCAAAAATAGGACATCTACTTAAAATAGCACTAAAAAGTTCTAAGAATCAGTCCTTAAAAAAATTAAAATTTGACCTTAACATCCAAAAATTTAACTTTAAAAATATTTTTCAATACAAAAATTAGCAAACTAGAACAAAATGATAAATTTCTTTATATTTTTTCTAAGGGGGTTTTTCGATAAAATAAAATAAATTTGTGTTTATTTTTCATAGTGAAATTTCAAAAGAAATTGGAAGCTTTAAAATGCAACAAGTGTATTCAAAAATAAATCAGTTAATTTATTTATTGGTTTTAATATTTTTTAATATGATATCATAAAAATTAATATTATAAAACTATATTCATATGAAATGAATAGAGATCATTAAGTTTGTAAATTGGTAAAATTAGGTACGTTAGTAATTTAAACGTTTACAACGTTTGGCATCAAAAAGTGTTTTTAATATTACATTATAAATATATAAAAAGAAAATCTATTTTTCAGTTCTTAAATAATATTTTAGAAATAATATGCAATTTAAATGTTTCGTTTTAAGACGATTTTTTTGTTTACTTTTGATAAAGCTAGAAGTGAAAAATACTCTTTCACTAATAGTAGATGTTGGACAAATAGTCAAAAGACAATTATATAAAATTTCTTTTGTCGCATTTATCACGATATATGAAATCATCATATAATGATGAATGATTTTGTACAGTCTTATTTTAGGATTTTGAATACTGTTTATTGTGTTATTTAGGTCAGAAATTAAACTATTTGAATTTGGAATATCCAAAGTTAAGTCTTCATCGGAATCTATCAGACTTACATCTAAATCTTCATAACCAAACAAACTATTATGAGTGTTCGGAAAAAGGAAAAGAGACCAAGTAACCCAGTTGGTGATGTAATTAAAAAACCGGTTAGTTAACCGAACAAAAAAGACCGGTTTTCGGTTTTCTTCGAATTTACAAAATATTCGAAGCCGATCGGTTTTAAAAAATAAAGAAACCGGTTGACCGGTTTTCGGTTTCGGTTTTTGATATACTTTTATGTTGCTCAAATACTAAAAACTGTTTTTTAACATATCATTACCAAAACTAGTATAAGTTTTTGCTTTTTACCAAAAAAAATTTTTTTTTGAATAAAACTCATTTAATTAATAAAACTCTACGTGTTTATAATTTTTACCGTAAACAGGCAAGGATGCCCTGAGGCATCGTTTCTTTTTTTCCACCTGGCGACTAAAATAAAACAGATTTTCAACTTTAGTCTTCAATTTGTTTGTTTTTTGGAAAATATTATTTTAAAAAAATTAACAAGCTTTTGTCATTAAAATTAAGTTCTTGCCTGTTACAGCGTTAAAATTCCGAAGTGGTCCAAAAGCCGATCGATGTTAGATTTTAATTTTCTATCACATACCAAAATTTTATCAAAATCGATGTGTTTATGTTGGGATACTTTTCTTGCTAGATCTATATTATACCAAGTACAGCATTTTTGTATCTGCTTTGACTCACTTTAATATTTCGCTTCAACAATCAAAGTATATTTTCTATTCTACTTTTAACATTACAATACAAGTTGATTTATTGTTAAATCAAATTGATTTTAAACATTAAAATTCAATGATTTGTTAAGCAACAAAAAATGTACATAAAATTTAAATACTTAATATTTTGCACAAAATAAAAGGAAAGAAAAGTATATATGACAAGAGGATTTAAATTGGTTTAAACAAAACAAAAAGAAAAAACTATATATACTTTCAGTTTCATAATAGTACGATAGAAGATATTGTACACTCAAAACAAAAGTTGTAGTCAACAAAATATTATCAGCAAAATTTTAGTCAGGAACGTAATTCCAGAACAACTGATAATGTCAGCAAAGTAGTTTAAACTAGATTTTAAATGCTAATTCCCGCAAAATAGTATACAGCACCATATGAAATTTGGTTTAAGATAGATTTCCTTGTTATGTATCTTCGATTAAAATTTTGCTCTAAAATCTCTCTGAATTGTGACACCCTAACATTACTTCATATAGGATAAAGGATAATAAAATAAAACAAAATAATAATCCAAAGACTTTCAGCTTTACACAAGAAGAATCAAAAGTTTAAGGTGCAAATAAATTTTCTTTTTTTGTATTTGGTATGTAACAAAAAACTAAAGAGAAATATAAAGTTGTTGCTGAAGGCAATGAGCCCATAGAATAAGTAAAGAAATGACATAGTCATTAAAAAATATATACCTGCTATTTAGTTTTAAATATATTGCTCATTTGCGAGAACACCAGCATAACTCAAAAAAGCGATTTTGAAATAAACGCATTTAAAGTTTTCAATTGAGCCTTACTGCAAAGGGTGGTTAAATTTTAAGGGCCGATGTTGATTTTGAATAAAACACAAATTATTTAGAAAATTATTGTCATTTCTTTTTAATTATTTTAGTTTTCTTCGATCTTCTCTATTCATATAATAAGGAATATTATATGTCATTTCTTTTTATTATGATACTATGGTATGGTTCAATTACGTACGGAACAAAATATCGGCCAAATAGGTGCCGCGACTTCGGCGCTACACCTCCATCCGATGGTCCAAATTTTCGATGACGCTGAGGCATAATTGAGGTTCTATGCCGTTAATGTGCCGAATTATCTCATCCTTTAGCTCTTGAATTATTGCTGGCTTATCGACGTACACCTTTTCTTTCAAATTACCCAACGAAAAAAGTCCCACAGTGTCAAATCACATGATATTGGGGGCCAATTGACATCGCCACCACGTAAAATAACACGGCCATTGAATTTATCTCGCAAAACAGCCATTGTTTCGTTAGCTGTGTTGCAAGTGGCACCGTCCTGTTGAAAGCACATATCGTCCAGGATCATATCCTCAATTCCTGCCCTTAATAAGTTCGTTATTATCTCGCGATAACGAACACCATTCACAGTAAATGCTTGGCCGACCTCATGACACACTATCGCGCACAACAGCAATGTTTTTCGCAGAACGAACTGGGCGAGTATGCGCAGGTGTTTTCACAGACCCGGTTTGCTGAAATTTGTCCACAATCCTCCAGATTGTGGACACATTTGGTCGATTATGCTGACCAAAAAAAAATCACGAAATGCATGAAATGCATTTTGATTTGAACGACCATTTTCATAATAAGCCTGAATAACTTTAACGCGTTGCTCGATTGTGTATCTTTCGATGGTTCAAATTAGGTTTGTTTGAAATTGAGAAATGTCAAATGAAATGCAGAAAAAACTTGACGTTTAGGTGTGGTTCACATTCAACATCGGCCCTTAAAATTAAACCACCCTTTACATAACACTTTTGGTCGCTACTGAATGAGAAAAAGAGATAGCAACACCACCCTGGGGGAAAGGAATTATTCCATGACACGTCATGTGACCTTTTCGTTGTCATAGGGACTGGTCAAGGGATCGAGTTTTTTATATGAAAAGGACTGGTCACTTTAACATGGGCTTGTCCTAGAAGGGGGTCAGTTGCCATCTGCGAAATGTCACAGCACTGGTCTAAAAGAACATGTCACATAACTACTCCCAAAGAACATATTACAGAACGAATGCAAAAGAACATGCCATGACATTTGAACCGTTCACGTGGAAGGACTTTAGGAACCGGTCCTCTTTTCACATAACTCGTGATATGTATTTTCGGAACCGGTACAGTTTTCACCTATCGCGTGACAGGTACCAATTACCAAATTATCCTTTTTTTCGTGCAGGGCATATTTTGATATGTTTTAGATTGTGATGTGCCACATATTTCTGCATGATTAATTTCAGTTATGCCGGTCTTCTCACAAATAAGCGATATGAGAATTTTCAAAATTTTTAAAGATTTTGAGGAGAAGTATTTTGTATTTGCGGCACATCCATAAAACAGATATTTGCTGTCAACTGAATTTGTTGCCAATCGAATGGCTCAGTTGCAGGAACCAAATGTTTCGGTTGCTACTAAAGAATTGTTACCGAAATACTGTGCCACAGTTAAATTACTCATATGTCAATTGGTTTTGTGTTGTCACAACCCAAAAATTCGGTTACTACAATAGAACCATCCGATTGGCTACAAATTTGGTTATCAGCACGAAGCTGTATTCACTGTGCACGAATTGTCATTTTGTCTTTTTGGAAATTGAAGCCCATTTGCGTTAATAATTTTTTATTGACCTCAAAAAATTAAGGCGATTTTAAGTAAAAAATTAAAAAAATAGAAATTAAAGTTATAAGCCCAATATGTCAACATCTAATTTACACCTCTAATAAATGTTAAAATACATTTAAAATATATAAACAATTGGGTTTGAAATTTCTATTTGCATCTACAGTAAAATAAAATAGAATAACAATATTTTTCAATATCTGCTGATAACTGATTTGACATATTTGATTATTGGAGATAACTAAACATAACGTGGCGTTAGGATTTTCATTTAAAGTTGTTAGTTAACACTAAAGACGAGCAGAATGTTGTTGAAGGTCGCAGTTGAACAAAAACTGCATTCCATTCGGCTAATGCCTAAAAAATTTTTTAGTGTCTTCTCCACTATTACAAAAATTACAAGAACTAACATTCAGTTGTCTCAAATCCAGAACAAAATTTTTTATATAAACATCTTTCTGAGATTAGGTAAGTTTTTTGCTCCAAAAAAATTAAAAGAAAACATCGGCATTAGAAGCTTTCATTTGTTGTACATTTCGGCTAAATTCATATGTCACTGTAGGTGAAATTCGTTTGAAAAAAGAAACCTCTTTAACCGATGTAAATTAAATAAATATGTATTTTTTTACATTAAATAAATCCGAAATATAAATTTTAGTAAAATCTTCAAAAAAAAAGGCGAAAAGGAGCTTAATTCGAAATTATCAATTCTTCAACCAAAAATACAGTTTTGTAAAAAATTTTATTAAAAATGTTGTCATCGAGTATAATCGTTAACTAAGATTTGGGGGCCGAAAAGGATATTACATTGAAAAAATATAATTTTCTACCCAAAATAAAATTTTATTAAAAATATTTAAACGAAGTTTTCCCGTAAACTAAGCCCGGAATAGATAATATCAAATTATTCTCCTTTTTGCATAACAAGGCAAATTTTCCTAAAATAAATAAGAATTACTTACACTTTATTATTAAATTTGAAAAGTAAAGTTTTTGCGATCTTAAACCGAACGAAGAAAATCTTACATAGTGTTACACACATCAACAATACGTAGTGAATACGTCCGCTTAGCCCAGTGATTTTATTTTATATTTATTTGGATCTGAAAGTAGAAAATTGAAAAGAATAAATTAAATTAAAATTGAAAAGAAAAAATCAAATGACCCATCAATTCAACAGATCAAAAGTGAGCAACCTAAAACATTGCATGTCCTAGTTTTTACAAGGACTATGTAACAGAAGCCAAAGTCCTTGCCAAGCAGTAGCCAATCAGTGGCTACTGCTTGGCTGGATGCTTTCAACTTTCTACATGAGTATGTACATGTAGGTTGCTCTTTCTGCGTAGACAACTGCTCAGACGAAATTTTTGTAAAATTCCTACGGGGAGGGTCACAAAGGGAAAGGAATTCCCGTTGACGGCCTGTCCCGCTACATTGGCTGGAAACCTAAAAACATGTTTGCTAGACTTCGCCCATAACCAACCATAACCAACCCCATAACAACACAACCCTTATAATCTATCTATCTAGCCCATACTCTATCTAGTAATACGGAATTTTTATATATCCATACAGTGACGGCCTACACAAACGCCCGTTGTGCTAGAAGCCTGAAATTTGACATATCAGTTTCTTGGAATATAGGTTAACTACTAATTTTTGGAAATTTCTACGAGAAGGGGAAATTTATGCCTTGATGTTCTTCCCTAACCCCTTTTGGCTAAAAAACTTGAAATTTTAAATATGTGTACTCTGATAAGGAAAAGTACCACTTTCACCTGAAGATTCCGGAAATACCGATCTTTAGCCCGAGAATTCACAATTTTTCGCAAGTTCCCTCCAATCAACGGTTAGCCGCTGTTATCAAAGAGGAACAGGACATTACTGTGAAATTTGTTAACAAACGTAATGCCTAGCCGGCGCTTAGCTAGCATTGTGGCGATCGTATTTTTCCGCCTGGATAGATCTGTTTTACTGTCAACTGTACCGTAGAATAAGTAAATACATACAAACAAAACACAACTGTATTGATATCTTTACCTTCTCTTTATGTGGTAAACTTAGTTGTTAACCAGTTTTATATATTTGTATTTTCCATACTAACTGCTCCGCAGTTGATGTCAATATTTATTGTATCTTACAGTATTTATTTGTTTTAAAAAATTAAAAAAAAAAAAATCAAAACTAGTTCTAAATTTTAAGTGTAATAGAAAACTCTATTTATCATAAATTTAGATTAAATAAAAAAAATCAATTTATCTTAAGGTGGGGAAAAATTTGTTTGCTTTTTTATAAGGTTTTGCAACTGGCGCAGGTAGATGTTGGCGGCCTGTGACCGCCATGTTGTTGTGGTGGCATCTATCAAATATATTGTTTATAATTCAGTTACTGAATACCATAACAAGTTACATGATTGAGCAGCGCGTCAAAATGAAAAATAAAAAGAAAGGAAAAATCATATTAAGCGGCTGGGCAAAATTGCTGTATATAGGCCGACGCCAATGCAACCACAAAAAGTTACTGTTTGGAACGGATTTTGCGCCGGCGGCGTCATTGGTCCGTACTTTTTTGAAAACGACGTTGGAAAAGCCATTACCGTCTAAGGCGAGCGCTACAAAACGATGATAATAAATATCTTTTGGCCCAAATAGAACGATATGGACGTAGACAACATGTGATTCAATCAGGATGGTGCTACGTGCCACACAGCGGATGTCACGATAACATACAGCCGGGAAACCCTTTATAATCACAACGTAGTCAGAGTATTATAAGTTGGTGCTGATGTTTGTATTAAAATCTTTGTAGCTACTAGGGCGGTTCATTAAGTCCGTGACTTTTCGAACTTCGCTCGTGGTTATATGAAATTCAACACTGTTCCCATCAAGTACCACCTCCTGTTAATAGACTACTGTTAAATTTTGAGCAAGTTCCATCATTTACTTTGCGTTTAACAGCTGTTCAAAACATACAACCTCGTGGATTTTTTTAAAAATGAAAAAAGTGAATTTTGAGTGCTCATTTAACATTATTTTTTGCAAAAAAAAAACCGTCAATCAAACCAAGGAAAAGCTTCATAAATATTATGGGGATTCTGCACCAGCGATTTCAACGGTAAAAAAGTGGTTTACTGATTTACGTTGTGATCGCACAAGTACAAATGACGCTAAACGTTCTGGATGTTCAATACACCCGAAAATGTCGAAAAAAAACTCACGATATGGTGTTAGCCGATCCACGAGTAAATGTGATTGAGATTGTTGATGTCATAGGCATTTCATATGGCAGTGTGGTTTCGATTTTAAATGATTGGATTTAAGAAAGCTGTCTGCAAGATGGGTGCCGCGTTTGCTCTCAATTGACCATAATGCACCATAATGGCTTGGTGGAAAGAGATTTAGCTCCAACGATGAAATTATTGATCAAACAAATAATTATTTTATGGACCTCGAAAAACCCCATTTTTTGAAGGGATACAAAAATTGGAGAAACGTTGGACCAAGTGTATTGAGCTAAAAGGAGATTATGTGGAAAAATATATTTTTTCCAAAAAAAACTGTGTTTCATTCAAAAAGTCACGAACTTATGCGCGTAGTAAATAAGTGAGTCATTGGAAAAAAAATTTTAAAGTCTTTTCGTTAAAATATCATCAAAAAAACTTTTGAGTCAATACAAACTTTAAATCTAAATATCTTTCAAAATTACCTGACTCTTCAGAATGGAGCTCGCCACTGAAATCTACGACCCAAAATTAAGTTTACGTATACCAGGGTTTTCGTGTGGCATTTTGACGTACTTGCTGTGTAATTTTTTATTGAAACAGAACTAATACTCAATTTTTACTGCCAATATTTGATTCAAATGACAAAATCTTCGATAATTTAAAGTAATAATCTTCGGTATTAAAAGTAATTTAGTAGATAACACTTTTTCATATCGGTTAGAAAAGTAAATATTTTGTATGAAGTTACAGTGTGTTTGTTACTTTTTAAATTTTCTGTTCATAAAAAAATTTAACTATTCTGATAATGGATTTTAGGTATTTCCAACTAATGTATTGTTTCCTATGTATAATATTTCGTAGCATTTTTTACGTGAAAGTATTGGTAACATGAGTATAAATAAATCAAAATACTTTTCTTTACTACTTAACCCATACAAACATGAGATTGGAGAGCTGAAAAAATACCCATGTCCTATTTTTTATCTTATATATCCGAATGAAATAGGGAAAGGATCGTAAAACTTTCCTTACGAACTTCCAAACAAACTTGTGTTATAATATTGTTTGTAATGAAATAACATTTATTCTGTCCCATAGTGAAACAATCAGAAAATAAAGTGTACAAAAAACTAAACCATCAATGTCCTTTATAAAGTTTCTCATGCATGAACGAGAAAGAAACAAGTTTTTAGACTTTTTGTTTATTTTGTTGTGTTCCTTTTTAATTTCTGACAAAGCACACAACAACTCCCGATAGGAAACAAACATTTCCGTTAGCTGTGACTATACAAGTTTGTGTTGTTTTTGTTCTTGTTTGCTGTGTTACACTAATGTTCATTACCAGAACCATTACGCCAACTCATTTTCAATGTTTACAGGACATGCTCATACTTGTTTTATTTTTATTATTGTTATCCTTTATGGCAGCAGCAGTTTATTGTATGTAGTTGTAATGTGTCCCAGCAGCAAGTACATGGTAGTTTTGGTAGTCAAAAGAGTAGAGTTTTAATTTCATTACATGCATTTTTGTTGTTGTTCTTTTTCATTTCGGCTTTTCATGAAGAACAATAATAACAATTTTGTGGTTCAATATATTGTTTTTCATTGTGTTTTTTTATAGACCATGTTATCGTATCCTTAACTTGGTCGAAATTATAATCATCATTAACTCAAAACTCATTACCAAGGGCAACATATTGACAAACAAACGAAGAACCAGAACTATTAACTCAATATGTATTCACTTAAAGTACTAATATTACACATACAGTTTTTTTTTTTTTGTATTTTTACTGCACACAAATTAACAACCACCACCCGGCAACAACTTTTTGAATAAGTACATATTATTAGTAGAAGGCACTCTCCAAACCAGGACAATACTTTGTTTTGATTGTAAAAAGTTTAACAAAATTACGATTTTTGCTAAAACAGAGTTTTCAGCTGGCAACCAGAGTTTCTAGATTCCGTTGCCCCATCATGACCACGTTTGAAATATTTGTAATAATTTTATTTTTACTAAAATATTTTTTTATGAAAATTTATTTCTAGACACATTACTTTTCCCATCCTCGTAATCACTTATTTTATCCCCTCTAAAGTAATGGCTTACATTATCATCAATGAAGTAAGGTGTAAAGTAATGTGCCGGACCCTATGGTTGCACGCAGAGAAAAAACATGGCTGCAACATAATCACTGCTGCTGAATTCGGGTATGGTTGCCACAATCAAGTTATTGGTTTATAAATAGGATCTGACCATCAATATGGTCACTTCCACCATTATTTTAGTAAATATTTTATTATTGTATGTCATACTGTACTTTCTACGGGACACCTGATGGCGTTGCTTTCGAAACGTTGGAGTCGGTTCATTAACAGACTTGGTGAAAACAAAGTGGTTGCTCTAGATATTTCCAAGGTATTTGATCGTGTGTGGCATAGAGCACTCGTGTGCTTCATATCGAGTTTTCTTAGTGATCGCACTATAAGAGTTATTGCTGAACTGCAAGGTTCCGTTCTTTCTATCTCACTTTTTTTTATCTTTATAAATTAACTTATGGGTCAAACTTCTACACTCACCAAAAAAGGTCTAAATATTTTGCTTTTATTACGGGAAATTTTGCTAATTTGAGCCCAGCGGTATTTTTTGTTAATCTTAGCAACACATGTCTGCTGACGTGTAGTACAATGAAATTAGTAGAAAAAACTTAGTAGCCGCTAATAAATTTAAGAAAAATTTTTACAAAGTGAATTTAAAATCGGTTTGCTTAAGTCAACAAAAAAATTGTACTAAATATTTTTAATATAAGTAAAATCCCCTCAATATTTGTAAGGGCATGGACCGATTCTAACACAGAATTTGTGCGGGTGTTAATATGAAACCGTGTAACAAATTTATTAATATGTTTTTTATTTGCAATCTGTAGATTGCGAACAAAAATACATCGACAGCCTTATGGACGGGCGTCGCACAGTAGTCTTAAACCCTCTACAAAAAAATGGAAATAAATGCACTCCCTAAAAAAGTCTGTAATGACAATTGAAATTTTTGCTGGAAAATTTTGCTAATTTGAGCCTAGCGGTATTTTTTTGCTAATCTTAGCAAAACATTTCTGCAACGTGTAGTACAATGAAATTTGTAGAAAAAATTAGTAGCCGCTACTAAATTTAAGTAAACATTTTTAAAGTGAAATTAAAAATCGGTTTGATAAAATAAGCAAAAAAAAAAATGCCTAAAAATAGTAAAAACATTAACGAATTTATCATATTGTTTTAATTTGCTAATTTTTCTGTTGAAAAATATTTTTAGTACATTTTCTGACTGTTAGGGTCAAATTTTAATTGTTGTATGAGCTATTCTTAGACATGAGTCGGTATCCTAATTTCGAATGCCTATTTTTAATCTATGTAACATTTTAAGGCAATTTAAGTTTGAAGGTGTAAGTTTTAGTTTTTAGTAATAATATTTCCTTCAATATCCACGTTTTTAAAATTTGTAAATTCTTTTGTTAATTTTAGCAAATTGATTTTAAAAAATTTGTAAAATGATTTCTGAAATTAGCAACAAAAATTTGTAAATACTCTGCGAAAATTCTGTAATTTATAAAACGTAAATATCACAAAGATTTGCTTAATAATAGTTTTTTTATTTTACTATATATCAGTACAAAAATAGTAAAGTGGGATTGAAAAGCGTTTATAAATTGTTATACTAACTTTTTTTCTGAGTGTATTCCTATCTATTCTTTCGCATATGACAGCAACATTTGTCATTCATATTCCTTCGATCATAGGGCAAGCTCTTTGGAGGTTGGGGGCATGAGGCAAACTATGAATGACACACTCAATATGTACCTTTTCACAATATCGGAGTGGGGTCCTGTGGATAGGATTGAGTTTATTTCATGCAAGACCCGATGTTGTTTGTTTACCCATAGACGGGTCGTGGGGTCATATATACCATCTGCATTCATGGGGGGAGGGTGCTGATATTGGGGAATAAGATGCTCTTGATGTTCTGGGCATGAGAATTCAATGTGATATCTGCTGGAATAATCACATCATTCGGGTGTCGAAAGAAGCATTAAAATTTTTAGGATTTCTTAACCAGTGCAAAAACTATTTTACTTCATCTGATCTCTTAACTATCTATATTTCTATATATACACTTACAATATATTTTCCATCACCGACTGTAGTTTATTTAAAAAGTAATACGTAAAGTTTGTTTTTAAATGACGAATCAATTGAAGTTCATAGAAATATATTTTTTAACTATTTGAATCAGTTATTCAAAAAACAAACTATACAAATTTAAAGACATTCAGTAGGAGTTGTTATTTTCAGTTAAATGTAAAATTTTATGTTTTCTGCTTCAAAAAATAGAAATTCATATATTTCCTTTTTGTTTTTTTTTTTTACCAAAATAGTTTGTATATATACAAAATTATTTCAATACAAATAACAAGAAATTTTTCAAATATACATACCAAAGAACTGCATTTGCTGATTGCAAAACGTTCATACGCAATCAACACAAGAATAAATATGTGTTTGCGTTCAAACGCTGAATATACTGCAACACACATATTTGTTGATGATTTTAAATCAATCAAACGACATGCAAATTGTTTTGTCACTGAATTATAATCATCGGTCGTTGTTAAACCATTGATTTTATTCTGTTCATTCGAGCCAACAATAATTATTTTGATGTAGAATAAATCAGAAAAAACAACAAACAACGTGTATGAGTGGAATCTTAATTAAAACAAAATAGTTTCTTATCTATTAACCCTTAAATGCATGTTGTTGCAATTTTGCAACATACCATTAAACTCACCTCAAAATGGTATTGATTCGCTCACTACACATTGTTGTGTAGTAAAAGAGTTGTACTTGGTGTAGTTTATAATGTGGCAACACTTTTTTATGTTTTGCTATGTTTTTGATTGTGAATTTTACGTGGACAAAGTAACGGTTATAAAATTCTTTTAGCAAGTGCAATTTGTGTTTTTGTGAGAAGTATAATTTTGTGATTTTCAAAAGTAAGTGTTAACAAAAATTGATTTTGTATAAAATAACATATATTTTCAAAGAAACTTACTTGGTCGTAAACGAAAATAATGTTTTTTTTATTTAATTTGACCTATTTTAGAATGTTGTAAAACTGCAACACTATGCATTTAGTGCAGTAGTTGTGTATGACGAAATTTCTAAACATGTTATTAAATTTTTTAGATGCGGTTTTTAGATTCCAAAGGAATTGAAGAATATTTAAATAAAATATGTGATGGAGAAATATCGGAGGATGATTTAGATGAGTCAGAGGAAGAAGATGAGGTTTTTTCTGTTAACCGAGAGGCACTAGACACTAGTATTCAAGATTTAGAGACCAATATTGATGATGACCCACTGGCTTTTGACGAACCTCAGGCAGTTGACCCACCAGCCACAACAAATCAAGACGTATACCCAAGTACAAGTCAGGCGAGTCGTCGAGCTTCAATGAAGGGACTTGTTTGGAGGACAAAAGGCTTTGTTTTGAATAATGATAATACTAAGTTTCTTGGCGATAGTACTTATCCTATAGAGTTGAGTCAAAAAAACAGTCCTTACACATTTTTTTCATATTTTTTTACACCAGAAATTATTCAAAACATTGTAGAAGAATCTAATCTCTATTCTGTGCAAAAAAACGTTACGAAACCTTTGAATTTGACCGAATCTGAGCTCAGAAAGTTCGTATCTATATTGATATATATGTCCGTTATACAATATCCAAATACTCGCTTGTATTGGTCAAACACAGTGGGATTTGAACCAGTAAAAAAGTTAATGACGGTTAATAGATTCGAAACTATCCGAAGTTTTCTTCATTTCAATAATAATGATAACTATTTACCCAGAGGTCACCCAGAACATGACAGGCTGCACAAAATTAGACCAATGATAGTCCACCTAAATGGCAAGTTTGCTACAGTACCAATGGAGCAGAGGTTGTCAATAGATGAACAAATGTGTGCGACAAAAGTAAAACATTTTATGAAGCAGTATTTGCCAAATAAGCCTCATAAATGGGGGTTCAAGTTTTATGTCATGTGCAGCGTAAAAGGATTTGCTAATAAATTCGAAATATATACAGGTGAAGATCACAAGCGGCTTCCAAATGAGCCAGATTTTGGGCCAGTGGGAAATGTTGTCATCCGGCTAGCAAGAGATGTACCAAGGCATCAAAACCACATAATATACTTCGATAATTTCTACACCTCTGTGCCGCTTGTAACTCATCTTGCACATCAAGGAATTTATAGCCTAGGTACAGTTCAGCCCAACAGATTAGTAAACTGCAAACTACCAGACAAAAATAAACTAATGAAAAGATGTATTTCTCGTGGGTTCTATGAAGAACAAATGACATCTTTTCAAGGAGTTGATCTGACAGCAGTTACTTGGAAGGATAATAAAATTGTCACTTGCCTGTCATCATATGTTGGAGCGGAGCCTTCATCGCAAATAGAAAGGTTTGATAAAGTCAACAAAAAGATTATTTCTATAACTTGTCCGAAAATTATAAAAGACTATAATGCTCATATGGGCGGAGTCGACCTAATGGACAGTTTTATCGGCAGATATCGCATTAAAATGAGAAGCCGGAAGTGGTATATGCGCATATTTTACCACTTGTTAGACATGACAATTATTAATTCTTGGCTTGTATATAAAGATTTGAAAGATAAAACTGAGAATTCACCCACATTAAATTTATGCAAATACAGATTGGAATTAGCTGAAGTACTAGGAAGCATAGACGACACAATACCAGTTTGTAACAAACGTGGAAGGCCTAGCAGCAATATCATAGAAGATGGAATACAAGCCAAGAAGAAACGAGGACCAGTACAACATGTTCCACCTAAGGATATACGGCAAGATAATATTGGTCACTGGCCTGATAATTGTGTGCGAAGTCGCTGTAAAATGCCAGGCTGTAAGGGATACACACAAACAAAATGTGAAAAGTGTGAAGTAGCTCTTTGCTTTACTAAAGAAAAAAATTGTTTTAAAAACTTTCATTTATAAACCATATTCTTGTTTTTATGTAAATGCATAGTGTTGCAGATTTGCAACATACGATTTTTTAATAAATTTTACTATAAAAATTAAAAAAAAAAATTTTTTTTAATTTTTTTATGCATTAGGAAGTAAAATTCTATACTATATATTTTTTTCAGTATATTTGGAAAATTCATGCATTTAAGGGTTAAAGGGGGTGGTTTTGTAGAAACACATTTCATAAATGTTATATGTATATTAGGGTGGGTGTAAAATACGTTTTTTTAGAATTTTTATTAGCAATACCAAAAATATTGTTCTTTGTGAATTTTTTTTTTTTTTTTTAATTTAGATCGACATCTCAGGCTCGCCCAATCCGGTTAAAGTTAAATATTGCCTAATTTTCCAATCAAAATAGATGAAAAAAAATTTAGACAATATTTAAATTTTTCCGGATTAGGCAAGCCTGAGATATCGACCTAAATTTTCTTTCCAAAAAAATATTTACATATATTTCACAAAGAAGAATATTTTTATTACTTATAAAAATTCTAAAAAAGCGGATTTAAGTCCCACCCTAATGTAAACAATATCATTTATGAAATATGTTTCTATTTTGTTTTAATTATGAATACACTCATACGCGTTGTTTGTTGTTTTTTCTGATTTATTCAACGCTGACTTTTTGTTGAGTGATTAAATTTGAAGTAAACATAATCGACATATGATTTAAACTGATGCGAATTACGCGTTCAGTAACATTATGCTGATTTTATTCTACAGTGAATTTTGTTCAATTATTAAATGTGAACAAGAATTTTTGTGTATGATTAAATCAAGAAAAATGTTGATTTTGCAGTTCTCTAATACATACACACAAAGCCAATAAAAAACATATACACCTGCATGTGTTGTGTTCTGTTTTGTAATTACATACTAATAAAAAAAACTTTCAATTTGAAAAAAAACCACAAAAGTAGTTTTTTCTAACTTTTTGTCGGTAAAAATTTGATGGTTATTTTAAACGACTTCTCTTGTTTTTACTTCTGTCGTTTATTAAACAAATATTAAAAATAAACAACAAAATAGGTTAAATATAATGGAAAATCAGTAGTCCTTTTTCTGATTGTATTTTCGATTAATTTAATATGTATTTTAAGTTGTTTTTAACGAAATAATATTTTGAGTGTACCACCTTTATTCGTCCGAAAATGTAACAAAACTGCCATATTTGGGCAGGGCTTTCACAAAGTCTATTTTGTAGCTTTTGGACCGTGTTCAAAAGTGGGCGTTGGCGCTTATCAATGACAGTGGAGTAACCAGTTCAATTGACGTGGGTTGTGTCACACTGTTTTATCGATATTACCATGGGAGGTACCCAGGGACGGGTCTTTGTTCGAAATACTCGCTTATCTAACAGAGCACATCCGTTTGTTCAATCAATGAATAATTATAAATCAAATAAAACATGACTTTGTCATTTACGGTCATAGTACTGTCTTGTAACAACTAAATAATTTTTTATAAACCAGGATCTACAAACTACAAAATTTTTAGCCTCCCATGATGCCAAATGGTGCGACTACAAAAAAATTCTTAGCCGAGACCACGAAATTCTTAGCCGATTTACAGAAACACTTAGCCTCTAGCAATGGTTGTACCAATTCAAACATGTATACATTCACATCACAATCACTGTACTTGAGCTACAACCCTTGCTAGAGGTTAAGTCTCTATGTCTCGACTAAGAATTTTTTTGTAGTCGCACCATTTGGCATCATTTTGTAGTTTGTAAATCCTGGTTTATAGGGTCCTTGGTTAATCTCTTAACTGTCGAGTCAAACTTCTAACTGCCTAAAATACATGTGAAAGTGAAGATTAACATAGTGGATTAATTTCAATAAAGTAGATTAATTTCGAAGTCTAAACGTGCTATTAATTTTGATTTGAAGAATTTCGGTAATAATCAGCCAATTTTCATTGCAACTAAAAACTAATGAATCTAGTCAGTTTCTTTAAAATTGTTCTATTTTACTTTATTACCTTGTTTCTTTTATAAATCTTTTCATATGTCAAGCAAAAAACTTTTTATTTCAACCTTCGTATAAATATTTATAAAAATCAAAGCAAATAAACCATTTTTGCTAAACTGATGCGCATTTTGATCTGTCAAAAGATCTCTCAGAATCCGAAAATTTACTTTTTGAGTTTTTTTTTTGCCAAAAAAAAAAAAGAATAACATCTTGAGGTCTATAAAGTTTAAACAGTATTAAAGCTTAGATGTCAGAGAATGAAAGAAATCTTTAATTTTGTTACAGTTTTTGCACAACTGGCATTTTAAAACTATATTTTTTTTTATTTTCCATCACTTACTAAAAGTTCTTAATGAATGAAAAAATCTTCATAATCTTAGCTTCGGAAGAAACTGTACAATTTGTGCAACAAATACATAATTGATAACTATTAAAACCTTTATAATTAGAAATTCGTCTCAAATCTAAAAGGTCAAACAAATGCCCTGCATTGCACAGAAAGAAAAACAAAATCCAACTAAAAGTGCTGTTATTAAAATATCCGAGAATAGTTCAAAATGCTCAGGTGTTAACTTTATTGCCAGCAAAATAGTTGCGTAGAGCACCACATGCAACTGGACTCTATGGAGGAGTTACAAAAAGAAAATCCTTTATAGCGAAAATCAATCAATAGTCGGGATTTTGCTAAAACGTATCAAAAGAAACCCAATACATTCTGGAACTATGTGACCTTTGGCGACGAGAGAATATTTTAAATTTGTGATAAGAAGAAATTAGTTAAAATTTAAAGAATACAAACTTAAGGATTTTCCCAGCAAAATGTTATATCCACACTCAAGGAAGTGTTTGGTTCGGTCATGGTATGGGGATGTGACTTGGTTTTTATAGAGATCACTATGAATAAAACAAATTACCTCAACATTTTAAAAGATAACACAGGCCGACAACATTTTAAAATAGTCGAAACCCTGGGAGTAGAGTATACTTTTTTTAATGGTTTGAGTTAGCTGAATCTCAATATGACTTCACAATTTTTCCATCACATCAGATTTTAAGAAACCCCGTTTTTCCCCATATTCGTCAATTCAGCGTTTTTCATAAAATTTGTTGTCATTTCATGTTATGTCTATAGGTCCTATCAATTGCCTTCAAAATAAAGGTTTAACTTTTGTTATATCTTGTTCTATTTTTGAGACATCTTAATCTAATCATGGTATTTTTGCTATGAATGCAAAAAATTAAATTTTTCGCAACATGAATCCTTTATTTTACTAAGATATCGTCCGTTGAAATTTGTGAGGTATTGAAATTCATTAATATTATGTGCTTAATGATTTATACTACCACTATCCGCCGAACCCAGAGGCATGAAACGAGGACGTGGTAGTATTATAAATGCACTGTAAAGTAAAGGCTAAATGTAGGAAAATTTCGGCTTAAGTCAAGATTGGTATTGATCACAAGCACACTGCAAAAATAGTAAAGGAAGGGCTGCTTTACCGTACTCCCTCCCAAACAGCTGGATTATCCTCAGATCGTCAAGAAAGATAAAGAATAGTTACCAGGAAGCACCCTCTCAAATCAATGGAGGAATA
The DNA here is from genome assembly GCA_949748255.1 of Eustalomyia histrio. Classification (NCBI taxonomy): domain Eukaryota; kingdom Metazoa; phylum Arthropoda; class Insecta; order Diptera; family Anthomyiidae; genus Eustalomyia; species Eustalomyia histrio. Next base: position 74,723,280 of record OX456524.1, read on the forward strand.
AAATCAAAACAGAAGTACACTCATAGAAATAAAGCTGTAGAAAAAGCAGAAAATGTTAATAAAAAATTGTTAAAAAAGGCCCTGCAGAAAATCTGCTAAAATGATTATGTATTTTTACTAAATATTAGTTATATAATAACAGCAAAAATATATCTATCAAATACACAAAAATTAAGTTACAATTCAGTTCATTTCCAGTTAATTGAAAATGACTATCTGCACTATTAAAATTAGCATAAAATTTTACTGAATATTAGCATACAAAAAACAGTAAATAAAACTTATTTACGAGAGTGGATCAAAATGTCCGTGACTTTTCGAAACTCCCTCGTAATAAAATGCAACACTGCTCCCATCAAGTACCACCCGTTAATAGACTACTGTCAAATTTTGAGCAAGTTCCGTCATTTACTTTGGGTTAACAGCTGTTCAAAACATACAACATCGTGGATTTTTTTTAAATGTAAAAAAGTGAATTTCGAGTGCTCATTAAAAAAAAAACGTCAATCAAACCAAGAAAAAGCTTGATAAATACTATGGGGACTCTGCATCATCGTTTTCAGTGGTAAAAAGTTGTTTACTGACTTTCGTTGTGGTCGCACAAGTACAAATGACGCTGATCGTTCTGGACGGCCAATTAAGGTCAATACACCCGAAAATGACAAAAAAATTCATGATATGGTGTTGGCTGCTCGAAGAGTAAAAGTGCGTGAGATTGTTGATGCCATACGCATGACAGTGTGGCTTCGATTTTATATGATCAGTTGGATTTAAGAAAGTTGTCTGAAGATGGGTGCCGCGTTTGTTCTTAATTGACCATAATGAACGGGTGCACACGTGTGTGGCAAAATTCCATGAATTGGGCTACGAATTGGTACCTGATCCGCCATATTCTACGGACTTAGACCCCCAGTGACTATTTCCAAACCTAAAGAAATGGCTCGGTGGAAATAGATTTAGCTCCAACGATGAAATTATTGATCAAACAAATGCCTATTTTATGGACCTCGAAAAATCCTATTTTTTGGAAGGGATACATAAATAGGAGAAACGTTGAACTAAGTGGATTGATTATAGGAGATTATGTTGAAAAATATATTTTTTTTTTTTTTGCAAAAAAAAACCGTGTTTCATTTAAAATGTCACGCATTTATTGATCCGCCTTCGTACAAATTTTAGTTACATTAAGATTAAATTTTGTTAAATGGATATAACACATGGTTGGCATTCAATACCTTTTCATAATAACGGTAGTTGGCTACCACAGCTATTTTAAGACCGATGTGAAAATTATAAAATGGCCATTCCATTAAGGGCAAGTTTCTTTTTGTATAACCGGGTTTATTGCGCTATTTTACCAGTTCAATTTTGAAATATCTTAAACTACCGTTATAACAACGCTAAACCACCGAAACACCGATTTATAACGGTATTTTGCAAATATAACAAAATTTAACAGGTAATATAAAATAAACCTCGTGATATTCAAAGACACATGTCACTATTGCAACCGCAGTTTTAAAATTGTCGTATTGGTATTGATCGGAGCGTGATAGACAACTACCGTTATAATGAAAAAAAAAATTGCTTGCCAACTATGATTTAACAGTCTATCCTGCTAAAATTAAGACAAATATTAAGAGAAAAAAGTGTAGACTGCTGATACCTGAAATGTAAATATTTTTTGCGTTAAACAATTTAAGAAAACAAACTTTAAAAATTGTGTTGTGATTTTTTAGTCTACTAATATTCAGCAAAATTTGTTACTGATTTTAAAACAGTAAATTGTCATTGCAATTAACTAAAATTTTATGGAAATATAATAAAAATTTTATATACTTAACAGTTTTATTTCGCAGTCCTTTTTTTAACTAATTTGAAGCAACTTTAGCAAAAATTGTTATAGAATTTTTTCTATTAGCATAAGATGGTAATTGTTGGGATTTTTTCATTGGCATTTTAGTTTAGTTGAAATTTTAGTATAGTTAGTTTTACACTGAACCGCATTTTTGTGAAACGCATGGAAGACGTTGAAAACGTGAAACATGTGCTTGCATTGGCAACATCTTTCATCTTCTTTCATAAAAGAAAAAGACGCATAATTTTTGTTTAAAATAAAAAAATGGATTTAGAGAAAGCATTTAACATTGGAGTAGCTGTTGCTTTGCAAGAACAAACCCGAATTTTAATGCATTACATTGAAATATTAAAGGCCATTCTGGAAGATGATGATGAAGAAGAATTTTTGGTAGAAATTCTTATATCTGCCGCTAATTTTCCCTAGTTGAATAAATATTTTTTTGTTGCAATGCCAGTTTGCTAGTGATAGCACAAAGAAAATAGATGTTTTTTTGTAATTTTTTTTAGTGATGAACCCAGCAAAAAAACACCTTACCAAATAATGAGTCTAGAATTCTAAACTCCAAGGTTTTCACGTATTACCCTTTATATTATCATTCTAACCTTTTTTATATGAGATGTCCCAAAAGGTAAGGTGTTCTGCTTACGTGCAAGCTTACGAAAAAATAAATAATAATGGGTTACGTGTATGCATATTAATAACTGGTTACTAATAACCAATTATTATTATATTTTTCTGTAAGAAATTGAGTAACGCATTATTTTTCAACTTCTGGTAACCAATTATAATTTAACTTTGAGTAAGCGAAAAGGTAATGCGATACAATGTTGTGAATCCCAATTTCTAATCCGCTTTTCTTCCAAAGGGAAATATATAATTTAACCCTTTGACGCCAAATGTTTGATAAATGTCCCATTTTAGTTTTTGTCGTATTTGGCCCATTTTTTAACCGATTTCTATCAACAGATAATACTAAATATTTGGATCAATATGGTCTCAGAACCAATAGGATCACCACAAATTCATAAAAAAATATTTTTATTTTTGCATAATTTTTGGAACACTTTTTTCGAATCCTATTGGACAACACAGAGGATAAAAATTTTGGTACGACATGGTCCATCCTTTAACTTTTATAAACATCGAGATATTTGGAATTGGTTCACTAATTTATTACAGGATACTGACACAATTTGGGACATATGTATCCCATGGTCGTCAAAGGTCAAAAAGAGGAAGTTTTTTCTCAGTTTTGGAAATTTTTTATTCGCACTGAAATTCAAGTAATTTTTATTTGATTTGAATTTTATTGATTTTTTCTCCTGATTCGAAATTTGGTCTCCAAAATTTTCAATCTCTTTACAATTTTGAAAAATTTTATAAAAATGATATTTCGGAACTACAGTTAAAATTCAATTTTTGCCCCAAGATATTTTAATATTTTTGTCATATTCGTGATCTGAATACCAAAATTATTTATATAAGATGTGTCATAACACAAAGCTAGTTTTCACTAGTTCCTTTTCACTTACATGATAACTTGTTTTATTAAACCCTTTTAATTCATAAATTAATAAAATACACACTAATAAATAAAGTTATTCAAACTATTAACAATGACTCATTATTATTTATATTAAAATAATAGAAAAGGTAAGCCATTACAGGTAACTTATTATAATTTAGTTCAAAATAATAATATAAGTAATATATTATAGGTAATACATTATTTTTATTTTGAAAATAATGCTGAATGTAAGGAGTACTCTTTACAAAGTAAGGTATAAATTAATGATTTGTCATTACCATGTTTTTGCTGGGAACATAATAAGAAAGGATCTTCTTTTGTAGATGTAGAAGATGTAGAATTTTTAGCCTGTATAATTCTTATGGGAAGACGTCTTTGCAAATTGATGAAAGATGTAGCTCAGTGGAAAAGGTTATTATGGAAAATATATATACAATTTGCATCAATTTCGACAACCGCAATTTGTCGGCCATAATTCTCCATTTTAAATTTAAATTTAATTTAAAAGTGCAAGTAAACATACTCAGCTTTGACTTTAAAAAAAGTTAAAAGCGGAAAAAATCAATTTATGTTTTTTGGTACACCCTGTACATACCATGTACAAAAAAACAAATCATTCTCACTTTTACATTTACAAGGACATTCTTAATAATGCAGCTACAATATGCAGTTTCTTTGTAATACTTTAGTTTTATGTTGTATTTTGTATGGATTTTATAGGTTAAATTTTATCCTTTTGCATGTCAATTTTGCTATCATCATTTTGTTGTGATAGCTTTGTATTAAAGTACAGTCCAACCAACAATTCTTTTTGCATCGAAACCGTGATAGAAATCTTAAATTTTAAATTGTTTGAAATATTTGAATATTTTTACGGAGTATTGAGAGAGCCCTAATAAAAAGATATAAAATAAAAGCTGCGGTTAATCATTCATAAAACTGCATCTAAATATGGATGCATATGTGAAATAAATTACTTTTTATAAAATTCAACGTTCTCTTAAAGTTTTTAAGTTTTAGATTCAATTGAATTAGTTTGTAAAAGCTGCGATAAGAGATGAAGAAAATTTTTGCTAAAGAAAAGCTTAAGATTTTAAATTAAAAAAAATATATATATAAAAGATCTTTGCAGTTTTCTGCCATCTTTACACAGAAAAAAAGTAGCATATAATTTTAAGTAATTTAAAATATTTGTTTAAATTTTACTTCAATTTCTAACAATTTTTTATTTAAAAGGTTTGTAAATTGTTATTTTTCATATAAAAATTAATTAAAAATAAAAAAAGGAAATTTACATAGAAATAATAAAAAGTTATTTGTATTTACAAATTCTATTAAATTTAAATTTAATTTTAAAATTTTTTTTTATTTGTTTTTACAAAAATTGTCTGTGACAGAATTTTTAGATGCAGTTTTTATAACAACTGTAAAACTTGTAAATTTCAAAAATTCGCATATTCTCTTTATTATAAACATAAAACTCCTGTTTTTAAACATAATTTTTTTAATAATTTTAAAGCGATTCTCTAAAGCGAACATTATAAAGTTCCGTAAGTACATTCAAAATAATTTGCAAGTTAAAATAATAGATATTACCATTTAAAAGAAATAATAAATTATTTAAAATCCGGTCGTCTTACTTTTCATTTAAATCAAATGGTTTTTGTTATCTATTATTTAAATGGTGTTGAAACAACTGACGAATTAATAAAATAAATGATTAATCAGTAAAAATTTTACCCATTAATTCCCTAAAAATAACTGTTAATTCATTTATTTGAAATTGTTTACGTATTTTTTTTTTCTTCAAAATAAATTAAATCATTTTCTATATTAACATACAATTTAAATGAAAAACAAAATTGGATTTTTTTTAATATTTTTTTTTTCAAACACACAGCAAACAAGATTGAAAATTGTTAAAACTGTAACGGAAATAAATACTCCATCATAGACAGATATCCACTTACAAAAAAGTCCTCGCCTTAATGCACTGTCCAAACCCATTCAGTAATGAAAAACATTTTGGAATTTTCAATAATAAAGTGAGAAAAACAGAGTTTGAAAGGCTTTACATCAAAAGTTTAAAATCTAAAAATGATACAATTAAAAACCGGTTAACCGAGAAAAATAAAACAGGTTTTGAGCTAGCCGAAATTTAGAATTTTTCTTCAACCAATTTGCAAAAAAATAATAACTAAATTCGTGGAAAATCAGTGTTTTTACTTCTTAGCTGGCTTGAAAACATTCGATTGACTATAAATTCTGTTATCAGCTTGAATTTGTTTTCTTTGTATTCATATTTTTATTAATATTTGCCAAATTTTAAAGGAGTCACTTAATATTTACATTTAATTGCAATTTTATAGTTTCTTGTTCTCTAACGACCTGACCACTTCATTTTTGTATAAACCCATCAAGTTGTAAATCCCTAAAATAATATGTGCACATTTAACATTAAATACTGTGATTTATTAAGTTTTTTTTTATTACAACTGCAATTCTGGTAGGTGAACTCATTTCTTGTTACATATAGTTGCAGTATGTTGACAAAATTCCAACAAACTGACAATGTACAAAATATATTTGTTGGCAAGTGTGATAGCAAAATTTACCAGACTAAAAGTTCATACAAACAGCAACAATAAAATGAACACACAATGAAGGTGACCTAAGGGAGACACACCGATTATGATGAAATTTGGATATGTGTCGTTATAAATCTACTTATTATCATGTCCAATATTCCAATTTTAGCATGCACCGTGTGTAATTATCGTTGAATTGAAAATATTATTTCAATAAAGCGTTAAAGTTAATTGCTCTAGTGGATCCGAGTGACGGATCGTCAACGGTATTTAATTTTAAAACCGGTCTGCGTACTTTTCATTTAAATCAAATGGTTGTCTAAACAACTGACACATCAGTAAAAAATTAGATGTTAAAATTTTACCTAGCAATTCCGTAAAAAATAACTGATTATTCATTTATTTGAAATTGTTTTGGTTTTTGTATTTTTATAAGTTTTTTATCTGCAAAATGTAGACTTTCACAGTCTATACACATTTTGTGTGGATGACCTTATGTGTGTGTGTGTACGAGGGCGGATAAATAAGTCCGTGACTTTTCGAACTTCCCTCATTGTTGTATGATATGCAACACTGCTCGCATCAAGTATCACCTGTTAATAGACTACCGTACACTCTAAAAAATGCTTGTAAATTTACTACTATAAAATGGGTAAAGTTTTATGTAATATTACGAAAATTCGGTAAATATAATCACTAAATGCGTAAAAATTTTTTGCACACACTTTCATATACAATAATACACACACGAAGTATTTTTAGACACTATGTGTTTACAATTAAACACATTATGCCTAAAATTAGTATTATTTTGTTGAATAAAAATCTTACGCACAAAATTTGTAAATATATAGTCATTTTAAACTCCAAAAACTATTTGAGTTTAAAGAAAGCGACCATAAAGGCCATCTGAGGATCCTTAACGAGGCCAGTTCCATAAAGAACATGACACTATTTAGTGATCAAATAAATCCAGTGATTGAACTAGGAAGTTAATACAAAGTTAAAATCCCAACAAGAGAGGTCTGGGAACTTGATCCCCAATGGTTGAAGGAAGATGCACAGAAGTGGTATACTGAAGGATCCAAAACTTCTAGCTGAATTGGAGACGGTGTATACGGACCTGGGTACAGAATTCACATACCTCTGGGCAAAGATTTAACTATATTTACTGCAGAATTATATGCTATCTATACAGCAACGACCGAACTTCTGGAATCTTATAAGAACAAAGATAAACCTAATGTCGGACAGCCAGGCTGTAATAAAGGACCTGAAAACCCCCATCTATTACCATAGATCTATGCTAGATTGCCATAAAGCCCTCAAACAACTGGCGACCAATAATAAGGTAACATTTATTTGGGTACCAGCTCACAGTGGGCATGAAGGCAATGAAAAAGCTGATGAACAAGCGAGACTAGGTGCGGAACTACCATTTATAGGCCCGTGTCCTCAATTTCGTTTCACGAAAAAGGACATCACATATATGATATTGGATCTGATCAAGACGAAATCCATTAAATATTGGAACAAACAGAAACCACTGAAGCATTCAAAGAAGTTCTTATCATACAATGAAAAGAGAAGCAGAGAAGCCCTTCAGATGAACAGACTAAATCTAAGACTCCTACGTGGAGCACTCACAGGACACTATCCACGTAATTACATCCTAAACAAAATGGGACACAATCGAGATACGACATGCATATATTGTATGGAGGATGAGGAGACGATGGAGCATGTAATGTAATGGCAGACTTGATATCATGGAGGAACAATACAAGAAGCTGGAAGTGAAGAACATTGTACTGCTACTCAAGGCTGCACTGGAGAACAACTGAAGAAAACACTAGAGGGTGCACAATAGATCTACTTGGTCGCGGTGCTAGATATACAGACTACTCAACTTAACTACATCGTAAATCGTTAATACAGTGGTATAAAACTATGACATATTGAAATTGAAAAACAAAAAAAATCTAAAAAATTTTTAAAATTAAAAAGAAACATTTTTGGACTATTTAATTTGCAACATCGAAGTAGAAAATATGCGTGTTTTTGTAGGATTTTTCCAAATTATACGTGTAAAGTTACAGGAAAATCGTGTTTTTAAATTAAAATTTTAAGCACTTTTCATGTAATTTTAGCTATTTTGTGTTCATCAATTAACGCATAATGTGTGTACTTTTTTATTTACGCACATAGAGTAAATTTACCCAACCAAGAAGTACAGTTTCCTACTATAAGTTGGGTAAATTTCAACAGAAATTAATTAGAGTGTAGTTTATTAAACTACAAACGGTAGGATACATAATATTCTTTGAACACGAGAACCGCTGATTATTATTTGATAACGAATTAGTTAGTCGTATTTTTTAGACACGATATCCGCTGTTTATTTCCGTTTACAGTCAATCATACTAACTATTCAAGCCGAAACTCTTGCTAGAGTCGGGTAAATGTTACCTTCGGGTAATGAAGATGATATTCGATCAAAACTCATTAAGTAATATTTTTTTATTCTCGTTTCTATTTAAGGGTATTATTAGAGCACGTTAGTCAAGTCGTACGCGACAGTGGTTTATTCTTATCCCCATTTACATGACAACCGTTGTTTGTTTCACGTTTATACACTTAAAATAGTTTGCAGTTTAAATTAACTGCAAATGTATTTTAAAATAAATGAAAAATCATTTAAAAACCGGTGTTTATTTATTTTAAAATATTAATAAATTAACTTAAACAATAAATGATTTTTATTATTTATTTGATCTGTTAACAAACTACCCGTGTAAAAAAGATCTGATCTGATTAGATCATGTGAGATCTAATTGTAACAGATCGAATTGAATCTCAAAATTGGGACACACTTGCGTTCTGAATAGATCTGATCAAATCTAGCAGACCTAGTCATCATATATAATCAGATCCAATTTGATCTGGTTATATAATATGAGATCAGATTCAATAAGAAAATAAGACATTAAAAAACAACTTTATTTTTATACATTTTTATTTTGGTGTGTTTGAAAACCGTTGAAATGGCTAAGATGTGGTATCAGATATGAACAGATCTCCCACCAAATATGATTTTATATGACTAGATCTGCTTATATCTAGCAAATAACTTTTCTAGACCCCTTTAGATCAGTTCTGATCATAAAGTGTATCACATATGCCATATATAATCATATATAATCTGATCTGGCACCAGATCAAATTATATTCAATCATATATCATTATATCGAAACAGATTTGATTAGATATAATCTTTCTCAGACTAGTAAGCACAAATTCGTAAAAATAAATATTTTATTTATTTATTTCTTTTAACTAATAACTAATTATGTTAACTACAAAAATCCGTAAAAAGTAATGATTAATTTCATCAAACTTAACTACAAAATTTGTTAATATTGTTACGATTTTACCCTTTATAAAATCGTTGATTTATTTACCTGTTTGAAAGTATTTATAGCTCTATTTATTTATAACCGTCACTAAAAATTACAGAAATACACTTTAATAGCACACTTTATTTAACACGATTTAGATAGACTAAACGTTAGCCACACTTTAGTTCTTCACACTCTGCGTTTTACTTATAAACTCAACTACTTTGCCACCTTGCTGGCGTTTTTATATATGCGATTTAGATAGACTAAACGTTAGCCACACTTTAGTTCTTCACACTCTGCGTTTTACTTATAAACTCAACTACTTTGCCACCTTGCTGGCGTTTTTATATATGCGGGTTAAAATAACTAGAATATGGCAGCATCGTCTAGAAGCTGCATACTGGCAACTTTGAGAATGTTCTTTTCCAGTTTGATATAGAAAACATTAGTTATGGTGAAGGGCTGCCATTTAATTGTTTTACATTTCAGGGCTAACATATGGGGATTTGCATTTCTACGATTAAATGGAATTTCTGTAACAATATAAACGACTTTTCATTTGTTTTGTTTATTTGAAATATTCACTCTAGCAGAAAATCCTTATTAATATGTAATTTATTATATACATAAATGCAGATAAAGGGTTGAAAAATATATTTTGTTGTGTCTCAACTATTATAAAAACAAATGTTCAATTAAAATTTTAAATAATCTACAGACGGTAACTGTACAAATATTTTGAATGTTTACGATGATCGTGTTTTAAATTACTTTAAATAAAGCAAGTTTCGTTCGAATCAGGACTATTGAGTTATACGTCAGCTGGAAAATAAACGGAAAAAAATCGTAAACATACAAAAAAAAAACCATGCCATCTTTATTACCCCCTCAACATAAGGCGGGCCTTTAAAATTTAAAATTTTTGTTTTTTTTTTGTCTTTATCACATACCTAATTTTAAGCGATGGCTGATCTAGGGGATACTTCCCTTTTAAGAAAGTCCCTGATTCTGTCTGACAGTGCCGGCGTCTAAATGTGGCGACATTGATGATATATTCCAAAAATATTTTTATTTTGCAATACTTTTTATATAAAAACTATTTAAAACTGTTAACTTTTTTTTCTACTAACGGAACAGACATTTGTAAAAAGGAAATAGTCTATTATTTAGTTGCATAGAATGACAAAAGAGTACAATTTTAAACCTATTAGAGTGGCTTTTATTTGTAAGGAGAAGATTGTCTATTTACATACCGAGGCTCACTACTTGAAACTTGAATTAAAATTACAACAAAAGTAGATTTTAAAATATTCAAATTAATTGTGACATGGTTCAAACCTTATTGGAATACAGAAGTTTTTGTTCGAAACTACTGGATGCTGCATTAACTATGAATAATAATATTTGGAATATTTGTAAAGAATTCGTGGAAGGTTTTGCACCTGTTAAAAATTTAACGCTGAAACTACAAGAAGAACAGATGAATTTAGGCGATTTTTATAGAATCTGGTTTAGTTTTAAATTAGAGCTAACAAAAGATAACAAGACAAAATCATTTTCATAAGAATTTTATTTAAATACTCGTATTATAAAAACATAAAACCACTTAATTAATAATCCACTTTTGACTGCAGCATTATATCTAGATAACAGATTTAAGTAATGCTAAGTCCCGAAGATGTTAAAAATGCTAAAAACTATATTTTAAAAACAATTAAAACTTTAAAAACTTTGCAAAGAAGAGAATTTTATGAGAATGGAATTCTTGTTCTTAAGAAGGAACGATTTTGTAAATCTAAGAACAAATTTAAAAGAAGAAAACTTAAAAATATATTAATTATAAAATTAAACGAAAATTTCTTTGAAAAATAAATAAATTTCCTATTAATAAAACATTTATACTTTTTTTAAATGTTGAACCCGAACCTGAAATTTTTATTTCGATTAACCCGAACCTGAACCCATTTCCTTCAGGGTTTCAGTTCCTGATTTATGGCAACCATTGACGACGTTAGCATAAAAAGGGTTAAACAAAATATTTATAACTTCAGTTGTAGTAAGAGTTTTCTATTCGTATTTTTTGTTTTTCTTTAAATCAAAAATTGCAAAACATATGTCACCCTATTGTCTGTGCACAAGGTGCTAAATTGTACTTATATTTTATTTATTTTAAATTAACCTTGAGCCAATTACTGCAAAGACATTCTCATTTCAATTTAATTTATTTTTACTTACATTTCGCTTTTCTTAAATGAGTTGTAATTTTTTTTTTATTTATTTTAAATTTTTCTATTTGTAGATAAAATGAAATGTTGCCAACGGATTTGAATTGTACTCACCACATGCTGTAGAGGTGACATGTAACATGATTTTAGTGTGGCACAGTAGCAATGTTTAGCGCCGTTACCGTTGCCACAGTATAACAGTGTCATTGTCACAAAGCAACATCAGAAGCGCAATGTGCCCCAAGAGTGCCTGATGTAAATCAAAGTTCCTTCATTAAAAAAAAAAATTAAGCAAAACAGGGAAAAAGAGTTTGATGTGGTTAATCCCATGTATGCCAGATAAATATACTGTCAAAAAGAAGGAAAATATAAAAAAAAATCATTCTCTTAGCTTCATCATCATTACCATCGTCATCACTATCAACAACTACGCGCACACACACACACATATCATGTCTCTGCTGTATTTACCAAAGTATTAAATGAGGGATTTGTTGCTGCTTCTGTTACAAATGACACTTTGGTTGTTGTTGTTGGTGCGCTTTTTTGTGGCACCATGATATCTTGTGAAAAACAAGCGGAAATGCTTGTTGTATCAAAGTCAAGCGAATCACAAACATTAACTTCCATAGAGATTCCAAATGAAAATATAACGAATTTAAATCTGCCATCAATGGCTACGACGACGATGACAACAACATCGTCAATAGCAAAAACATTTAAGCCCAAACTAAATATAGATGCTGAAGTGGTATTAAATGTAACATGTAATTGTAATATTGAAAATTCTCATTGTAAAACATCAATGACAACATCAACATCGACAACAACAGCAACAAATTCAAATGGATTTTATCATCATCATTGCCTGCACTCAGCCTATTTTTATGAATTGCCAACAAAATTTTCACTGTTGCCAAGTGTGATTAGTCGTAGTACGAATATAAATGAGAAAAATTCAAAAAAATATTTAGCTGATAAAAAGAGTTGCTGGCCTCCTCCATTGTTTATTGTCATCATATCATTATTGGAGGTAAGTATGTGTGAAAAATCAAGGAATTTTATAATTTATAAATGGTTTTTAAAAATATTGTTCAGACAAAGAAAACTTGTTAGGGCAGCAGCTGATTTATTGTTTTCCTAGGAGGATCTATTTTTTTTCCTATTCCTATTGTACATATTAACCACATTACAGTTGCTACAACGAATCTTAACTACTGTAAGATAAATTTTAAAAATATTAAGGATTCAGGACGGCCTCAAAGTTTTTATTACCGCAATTAATAAATTTTTCTGAAATGTATGCCTAAAGGAAATATATATACACTCAAAAAAAAAAAAAAAGACATGAACTAAAATGTAATCAAAAATTTCCTTCAAAATAGTTTATAAATTGTCATCCATTTAATAAAAATTCCTAAGTTTGAGGAAAAACTAAATAGCTTATATACTCAGAAATAGTTTATATTTTTCCTGAGTAATATTTCTTGATTTTAGGAAAAAAAACAAGTCAATTAAATGAAAATTTATTAATTTTAAGAAAAAACATTTTTGTTTTAAGAAATTTGCATATGATGAATTTCATGTAAAAATCGAGATGCATTGAACCCGACCCCCTCAGATATCGATGAAATTTTGTTTATACCTAAATTTGATCAATATAAACAAACTCTCATTTTTAGAAATGACTGTTGTCATCGAAAAAACGCGAAAATAGTCGAAAAGAGCTCCATTTAAACTGCAATAACTCAGAATCGGCTGAACCGATTTACATGATCTTGGTATCATTAAAAAGATATTTTAACAGGCTTTATGACACGTTTAAAAAAAAATAAAAAATTACACTGTAAAAAATTTATAACAAAATGAAAATTTTAACTAACGAAAAATCCAAAAAGATCAAGGTTTTTTTTACAGTGTATTATTTTTTTAGAAAGGTTTATCCTTCACCTATACCATATCAAAAAATAAAAATGGGTTCTTTTTTAGTTTTTTTTATATAATTTATAAAGTAGTGTCACTTCTAGTAATTGCCCTTATATTTTATATTTACAGGTAAAATAAATAAACATTGTCCCAGGAAAATTAATTAATATGTCGTAAAATTATTATTATTATTATTTTAGTCTGAAAAATTCTTTGGAAAAAACATTGATGACTTTTTTTATGATTCTCAGAATTAAAAAAAAAGTAATAAACAAAAGGTTATTTGATTTTTATGATTGCGGTAACAAACTAAAAAACGGTCATAAATGTTCGTGGACAATTAACAGGAAAACAGGAAAGGGTTTTTTCCGTTGGCTACCTGCATGATTTTTTACAGAAATTGAATCCACATTTATGAGTGCTCATGTTTTGGAACGTTTCATAACGGGTGGCTGAATCAGGTATATAGCCACCCTTAAAATATGCACCCATTCATAAGTACCTGCCAGTAAAATATTGAAAAATTCGTAGTATTTATAGGTGTTCCTTATCGATTTTTGTCATTCAACAAGTGCCAACGAACGCGAAAAGTACAAGCGATTACAATTTTTACGCGTATATTTTAAAAATTTGAGTGAATATGAATTCAAACAATAAGTACAGATGCATAAAAATATCTAATAAGTGAAAACGAGGCTGCAAATATAATTGAATATTTTCCAGCTGTCGCCAGCATTCATTGTAGCCGTATTTGCGAAACTTGCCGGAATAAACTGAGAAAAGCGCGTAATGAATCCAACGTTGAGCAGAATGAAGTCTCAAATTATTTACCAACAACGCCCAGCGATGAAATTAGCGAAGAATTGAATGAACTTCAAACTTGTACCAGCCGTAATACAAACATCAAAAGCAACGAACTCATTAAAAATATAAAAGATCATATTATTCCTCATCTACCAAACCAAATGTCGCCTCTTAAAAGGAAATATATCAAACGAAATGCATACAGAAATAGAAAATCACTGCAAATTTTGGAAAATGTAGCAGATTCATTTGGAGCTGATCCATTGTCTGATTTGTCAGCGCAACTTGAAAACGTCAAAGCCATTTACGAAGAAATTTTGTAAAACATCAAATAGAGAACAGCTCAAATCTTTTGGAACAGAAAAAACTTTTATCTCTCTTACCAATCAATATGAGTCACGCAGAAATTAAAGATCGTTTTGGGGATGATATATCTCACGATTGTATCAAAAAAAGTAAAGATATCCAAAGGAATAAAACGAAGTTTGCAGATATGATATAAAATATAAGGGCAATTACTAGAAGTGACACTACTTAATAAATTATATAAAAAAAACTAAAAAAGAACCCATTTTTATTTTTTGATATGGTATAGGTGAAGGATAAACCTTTATAAAAAAATAATACACTGTAAAAAACCCCTTGATCTTTTTGGATTTTTCGTTAGTTAAAATTTTCTTTTTGTTATAAATTTTTTACAGTGTAATTTTTTATATTTTTTTTAAACGTGTCATAAAGCCTGTTAAAATACCCTTTTAATGATACCAAGATCATGTAAATCGGTTCAGCCGATTCTGAGTTATTGTAGTTTAAATGGAGCTCTTTTCGACTATTTTCGCGTTTTTTCGAAAACTTTCCCACTGTGCCACGCCCAAAAAATCGCAAAACAGTCATTTCTAAAAATTAAAGTTTGTTTGTATTAATCAAATTTAGCTATAAACAAAATTTCATCGATATCTAAGGTGGTCGGGTTCAAAATTTCAGTTTTATCTCGATTTTTAAATGAAATTCATCATATTTAAAAGTTTAGTTCAAAAAAAATTTAGAACATAATTTTCTCCCATTTAGTTCAAAAAATGTGTCTAACTTAAATCAAGAAAGTACTTGAACTAAATGTGTTAATTTTTTCTTCGCGAGAAGTAAAATTAACTAAATTTTAGAAAGCCATTTCCAAATTCAGTTTTTAAGTATACCACTTTCTAATTTTGAAGAATTGTTTTCTAAAAATTAGTTCAGACAATTAAAAATAAAAAGTAATAAATTTTTTCCTATGTAACAATAAAAATTTACTTAATTTAAAAAACTGATGAATATTTCTAAGGAAAAATTTCATGCAACTTAGTACAAATAAATTTTAAAAATTTTAATAATATATTCTCTTTTTCAAGTAAAAGTTTTCTAATTTTTAAAAAATAACAAAATCTGCTATAGGACTTTTTTTGTTGGAAAATGTTTAAATTATTTTTCAATATTCTATTTCAAAAAAAAAAAAAAACAAACAATAAATTTAAAACAAACTAGTTATTAATATTATTAAAGGAAACAAATTAAAGTAACCATTTAAAAAAAATTATCGTGCATGATTGTAATTTTTGGTGCGTGATTCAAAAATGGCTCACATGCCCATCTGTAATCTTAACAGTCTTTGACATTGAACTTAAAGTTGTTTAAAATATTTCTTTAAAATTTTAAAATTTTTAAAATTTTGTTTGCTGACTACAATACAAAATATCGCAGGCACATTTTATACATTACGGCATAATGGCTTTCCTATAACTGACGTAGCGCTTATTAAACTATATTTTTATCGAACTATTTTTTCACTTAATAATAAAAAAGTTTAAATTTGTATATGTCAAATAAATTTTAAGCTAAAAATCCCATAAAATAAACTTATGTCATTTTTTCATTTTCCAAAAATAACAAGAAATGTAACTGCGATATTTTGTATTTTTGCAACAATGTCCTTAAATTAGTTTATTTAAGAAGACAAAGGACTCCCAGTGTTCCCAGTGTTTTTTAGCCATAGATGTCGTGTGTCGCTTAGGGCGTCCCTTTCTGTAGTTCTCTGAAGCAGAACCGTTAATTAACTACGAAAAGGATCTGACTTGGTCACAATTTATTACGTTGAAGGATATCATAGAGTACATATTTTTAATTTGTTTACCTCTTTGCTAATAAAATTTAATTTATGTTTTAAATACATATTTTGGTGTAATTCAATTTAATGTAAAGACAAAAATGTATAGCAAAAAGCTTGTTAAGCAGTGTCCTCACAAAGCCGAAGTCCTCCGAAAGTGGGAAAATACTTACTCAATGAGTGTAAAGTACTTAAAAAACTATGATAAAATATATTGCTTTTACCATAGAAACAGTTTCATATTTATTAGAACATTTTTATCAAATTTAAGGATAATTTTTACCTTAAGTGCTATTTAACTTGATGTTAGGAAATATTTTCTTATTTTAAGGCAGTTAAGTCCCAGTTTTTAGTAAAAAAATTATCTAATGAACTTAAATAAAATAACATTTTTCTTAAAACCAAGGAAACATTTCCTAACTAACAGTACAATTTTAGATGTTATATGAACTAATTAGGGGGAAATTTTACTGTTTTCTAATAAAAATTTAGTTCTCAGTAGTAAAATTTTTACCAAATTTTAAGTAAAATTTGTTTCTTAATTTCAAGGAAAATTTTATTAAATATTGGTAAAAAGTGTCTTTGGCGCCGTTTTCATTTCAATTTTTCCTCTAAAAATTTAATTTTTCTAGATTCTAGTTCAGTTTTTTTTTTGGAGTGTAGATAATGGATTTATAAAGTTCTAAAATGCAAAAGTGTTTTATGAACACCATAAATGACGAATATGCGAGGGCGGGTCAATAAATCCGTGACTGTTTGACTGAAACATAGATTTTTGGATATAGAATAATTTTATTTTTCAACATAGTCTCCTTTGAGCTCAATACACTTTTTCCCACGTTTAACCATTCTTTGTTTAAAAGATGATTTCAAAGTTGGAGTCAAATCTCTTTTCTGCGAGCTATTTATTCAGGTTTGGAAACAAGAACTAGTCTTTCGGGGCTAAATCTGGACAATAGGGCGGGTGAGGAAAAAATTTGGGGACTAATTCATGGATTGTTGCCAAAGAAACGAAGTATTCACACGATAGCGTTGGTGGTCGATTGTTAGCAAACGAGGCACCCATTTAGCTAAAAGCTTTCCCATACCCAAGTGATCATAAAAAATTGATACCAATGAGCCATGTGAGATGATTTTAGTTTCCACAATATCTCACACTTTCAACCATCGATTTGCCAACATTATATCATGAATTTTTTAAATTGTTTCAGGTGTAGAGACCTCAACAGAGCGTCCAGCACTTTCGGCGTCTTCGGTGCTTGTACAGCCACAACTAAATTCAGTAAATCACTTTTTTTGAAATTGATGGTGTAGAGTTCCCATAGTATGTATTAAGCTTAGCCTTTGTTTGAGTGATGTTTTCCTGCCGCAAAAAATTATGCTTAAGAGCACACGAAATTCAATTTTTTAGTTACTCCAATGTAGCGGTAGACTGTTATTAATGAGTGTCTTTTAAGAGGCGGGAAACCCCAAAATATTTTTGTAAATTTTACATTTTTATAATCTTGTCCAGTAGGTAATTCCTATAACTTTCCCAATCGAGAAAGTTTTCGCATAAAACCAAGGACCCTATAAACCAGGATGAACAAACTACCAAATTTTTAGCCACCCATGATGCCAAATGGTGCGACTAGAAAAAAAATTCTTAGCCGAGACCACGAAATTCTTAGCCGATTTACAGAAAAAATTAGCCGCTTGCAAGGGTTTTAGCGCAAGTACTGTGATTGTGATGTGAATGTATACTTGTTTGAATTGTTACAACCCGTGTTAGAGGCTAAGTTTTTCTGTAAATCGGCTAATAATTTCGTGGTCTCGACTAAGAATTTTTTTGTAGTCGTAAAAATTTGGTAGTTTGTTCATCCTGGTTTATAGGGTCCTTGATAAAACATGCGAATTGAAACAAAAACGATATCAATTGATACAAAATGTAATTTTTGTCACACGAAAAATTTCTGCCACGTATGGTTTTTCACACCAGCATAGGAAGAATGTGAGGAAAAGTGTTTTTGGTAGCAATTGATGGGAAAAAATTTTCATTTCAAGTATCAAAACTGCTCGCAGTTTAAAGCGGTGCGAGATTTGTGTGTTTAAGTATAAATGACTAAACTAAAGTTTAGAGACACCTCATCAATTGATTCGAAATTTTCACCACTTAAAGAACTAATTTTTGAGTCCTCAGGGAGGGGTTTTATCACCATTATTATGGACACTGGTCATAGATGAGTTGCTCGAGGGTCTAAACGACCTGGACTTCAGAACCTACGGCTACGCAGATGATCTGGTCATATCCGTCGTTGGATGGGATGACAGGACGATCTCAGAGCGTATGCAAGATGCTCTGAACTTAACTCTTTCATGGTGCCAGGGAAGAGGCTTATCCATCAACCCGTCGAAGACGATACTGGTACCATTTACAAACAGAAGGAAGGTTAATCTATCAAGGCTCGTTGTGGGGGGCATGGTGATAGATTTCTCTGATCATATTGACTCGCTGTCCATAAAGGCCACCAGAGCTCACTATGTCCTCCCAGGATCTTTGGGAGGACATGGGGTTTGAGTCCGCGGATGGTGTATTGGTCATTCATTACTATTGTCAAACCTTTGATCACCTATGCGGCCATCGCATGGTGGACAAAGGTCGAACAGTCGAAAACGATAAATGCTCTAAAGAGGATCTACCGTCTGGCGTGCATTGGTATAACGGGCGCCAGCGGGACGTGTCCTACGGATGCCATCGGGGCCATGCTGGGAATTCCTCCGTTGCATATCTCTGTAATGGAGGCGGCCGTCATGGGCTTAACTAGACTTAGGGAATTCGGTAGCATGAGAAGCGGCGACCTAAGGGGTCACATGAGGATCGCCAAGGTTCTTATGGATGATCCAATCAGAAAGGTCGCGGATAGGATGCTGCCGGAACAGATTTTGGTCAGGTATTTTAACGCTATGTCTTTTAATAGGAGCATATGGACCAACCAGACTTGGGAACCTGAAGTTGGGGCCCAGTTATGGTTCCCAGATGGCTCGAAACAGCTGAATAAGGATACGGGTGCGGGGGCTTTAGGGTCCGGGTTCCAGCGCGCCCTTTCCATGGGCAAATATCCCTCCATTTTCCAGGCGGAAATTTACGCCATATGTGTGTGTGTCGAGGAATGCCTACGGAGGCGTGTGGTCAGATCTCGTATCTATATTCTCTCTGACAGTCAGGCGGCACTCAGAGCTCTTATGTCCCACGAGGTGTCATCTAAACTTGTCATGGAATGTATTACGGCACTCAACCGACTCGGTAGGAGCAACTCCCTTACCCTGGGATGGATTCCGTGCCATGAGGGCAACGAAAGGGCGGAATGTCTGGCCAACCGAGGTGCATGTCGACCCTTTAAAGGGCCTGAACTGCGGGGTGCCCATGGCTATATTAGGGAAAGGCTCAGGTTGTGGAGAGAGTCGAAATTTTACGATTATTGGCAAACTTCTCGTTGCCAACGACAGGCTAAGAGATTTATATCTATGAACAGTAGTGGGTCCGGCGACTATTGGCCCTTGGTCGAAGGGACCTAAGGAACCTAACTGGATACTTTACTGTGCATTGCGACCTTAGGTACCATAGGCACAAGAAGGGTCAATCGTACACTGAGTTGTGCAGGTTTTGCGGGTTGGAATCGGAGACGTCAGAGGATGTTCTCTGCGATTGTCCTGGGCTTTGTGTCAGGAGGATCAAGTTTTTGGGATACCGTTTCTTGTAGCCTTCCGACATTTGGAACACTTCACCCAGTAAGGTTCTTGGCTTCATCAATAGCTTGAACCTTTAGGGTGGTTCTGGGCAGCACACAAGACCTATTGTGGTCGCGATGCGTAGTGCCATTTAAAATAATAATAACTCATTTTTGAAAGTCTGGGGATATAGATTGTTTGCGGAGAATGTATTTGAAAGGTAATACCTAGGTGCGGCATTAGGTGAAATCGGGGAGGTGCCACTAAAATTTGCTTGTTTCAAGAACCGAAATGAACGATTGAATGAAAGCAACGTAATCGGTGATTTAGTTTATATAGTTCAATTAAGTGAATCGTTCAAATAAACTAGTTTCTATTAGTAAATGATAGATGTCGTAATCAAAACAGTGTTGTCTCTTTTCGCATTGGAATACAAATTTTGCCATTATAATTGTTATTTCCTGAAGATGAAGATGGAGTAGCAAAATATTGAAAAATAAATAACATTTTTATTAAAAAAAAAACAAACATTAAGTTCAAAAAATTTAATAAGTTAAAAATAAAAGAAAAACCATGTCAACTAAATCAGAAAAACGCCATTTTCGGATTAACCATCTTCAATTTAAATAAAATTCACCATAACTATTATACCAGACAAGAACTCAACGAAACATAATTTTGAGATCATGGGACCGTTAGGATTCCGAAATATGACGTCATGAAAATTAGAGCAACTTCAAAAATTTACTAAACTATCAAACTGTAAAAGATACAAAATTCGTCTTGGCGTTATTTTTAAGGTGAGAAAGAGTACTTTAAAATAATATGCACATCAATTTTTTCATTGGAAGGTTAATCCGTAATTTTTTGGTATCTACAGTTCAAATCCATATTTCTCAAAATGCTCTGAAATTTGAGATTCGTCATGAACTTGTATAGTAAGACAGTTATGGTGAATTTCATTCCGAATGGTAATTGAGTTTATGTGTTTTGACCTAAAGGTTAAACAAAAGTTAAAAATAATACAGAAAGACTTTATATTCACAAATCGAAAAGCAGTGGAATTTTTTCTCACACACTTTACGATGCGAAACCTATTCGTTAAAAGTTACGGTTACAGTAAAGACAAAAACACAGATTTTAATTAAGCTTGAATATATTATAGAGGACATAAAACGAATGGCTGATAAATATTGCATTTGTAGAAAAATGAATAAGAGCTTTTATTATTCTTTTTCTAGTTATTGTACAAATTTTAAAATTTTTTTACTGACAACTACTCAGTTATTCACCCACTTTCGTTGTTGACTTTAACGAAATGTTTTACTAATTTTAAAAAACCGAATTGCTAAAATAAGTAAAAATTTGTACTAATTTTTATAAGTTAACAATCTCAAATATGAAGGATATGTGAGGTATAGATGGCGGTAGTAGTATGAAACAAATTACTTTGGTTACAAGTGGCAACCTTATAAAACATATCCCAGGAAAACTTTGATAATGGGTGCGATATTCTTCTTGTAATGATAGATCGTTACCTTTTCATTATTTGCAAGCATAAAGAAATAAGTTACTGTAATTGATAACTTAATATATGATTTAAAAATTTAAAGTAATTATTGAAATATTTTTGAAAATCTATTTGTAGATACATTACTTTGTGTCTTTTTGTAAGCAAAATGGTAATGTAAGTGTGTTTTGACAACACTAGCGATAAAACGAAACGCAACAATTAATTTAAGTTTAAAGCAATCAACGTTTTGCTGGGTATCTTAGCGAATTTGTAAACATGGAAAAAAGGGTCACATAAAAAAAATTGGCCAAAATTAAATTGCATCATCAAAAAAAAAAAAACGCACCTTATTCGTCATATTTAACTCACTCGGACTATTTTCTATTTCCAAACTGTAAAAAATATTTGCAGTTGAGGGCTATTTTAAGGAACAGGAACAGGGTTTCGTAGCTATTGAATATAACTGGGAAAAGTGTTTCGAGCTAAAAGAATATTATGATGAGAAATAAAGAAAACAGTTCCCAAATTTGCTGCGTTAACTTTGTTAGGTTGGCTAATTTTTGAACCGCCCTCGTACAAAAATCTTCCACGGTTGTATTTTGTATATCTTGGAAGAGTTGTATTATTATTTTGTATCTATACTATATTTCGACAAACTGTGACAACTTCCTCTTGTTTATCTGATTGTTGTCCTCACAAGAAATGTGTTTATAATCACAAATTTGTTAGCAAAAAAAAATAGTTGAAAGTTGAAATTATATTTAAAGTTTTACTAAATTTTCTACAAACTTATTTTATTGAGTGTACTATTTTGTCGTTACTATAGGCACGCTTTTCTTAAAATACCTTAACTGTTTGCTGGAAAAAAACTAACTAACTTTTCTGTAACAAATATAGTTGCCAAAAACCAATTTTCGAATTATGCGGTAAAGAATTATTTAAATAAATGGTTTCTTAATAAACCAAACCAAAGAAAGTTTTCTAATTTATTTTTATTTATATTGTCACTATGTTACTGAATATCATAATTATTTATTTCTCAAACTTATGTTTAATTATTCCTTAATGAAACACAGCAATGTTAAGAAAGTCGTTAAAAAAATCATATCAAAAAAACATCTTAACAATTGTCCAAATGACCACCAAAATATAATAAACATAACAAGTATAACTAACTAACCAAACATCTGACCACATGGGTGGCTTAAAAGAATTATTCCAAAAGTTGCCTAATTTAGTGTTGGAAAAAACGCCGCCACCAACAACAAGCCTATCACGAAGACAGACAGTGAGTAAGTCTTATGGTCACATTAACATGATCTACATTATACAAAAAAAAAAAAAAACAAACAGAAAAAGACACATGTATAAACTTAGCAACACTAAGTTGCCATCATCATCTTCGTATATACACTCAAATAATATGTCTGTTAACTCTTTCCTGGCCGGTGGTATAACAATCATACCACTATTCTAAATATTTTTTATAAATTCTGTGTGCAATGGTATGGTACAAATACCGTTTAAACATGTAATTAAAAGCTTATATTGTATAAAAAAAAATATTTCAAGTACGAAAAAGAAATATATATGGGATTTATTTAAGTACAAAGATAAACGTCGGGAAGTGCCAAAAGTAGACAAAATTCTATAGGTCAGATAACGTTATTTTCTGAGTCGAAACAGGGACCTACTACAATAATCGACCTCGACCTCGACTTTGTCCAAGCAAAACCACACATTACCAAATAATGGGTAAAGTAATGTATAGCCATAGGGGCCGATGGATTACTTTACACCTTACTTCCCCAGCAAAAATGAAGCTGCCAAAGAAGCAATAAAAGCAACACTACTATGGCAAAGGCATCACTTCTTTTGTGATGGTTTCATCGATGAATTTAACATTATCGTGTCATAGGATGGAAGTATTTAAATAGAGCTACTAGCATTACTCATACTTTACTCTAAGGAAGCAATGACGATGCAATGATTAGATATTCTGATGCACGAGTGGAAAATGTTCATATACTTTGTAGTATTTAAGCTTTGATGAAAATCGAATTCATAAGAATGCAGAAAAATAAGTATAAAGAAGCGAAATTTATGCATTGATATACAAATTCTCTTTATTAAAACAAATAAATAATTCTGCATTAGTGAAAAAGCATTTTTGAAACATTTTCAAAAATTTTAATGAATGTTTAGACAAATTTTTGGATAATTTAAAAACTGGTTGTAAAATTTGGAAACATTTTTAGACAATTTTAAAATATTTTTTAACAATTTTAAAATATTTTTGAACAATTTTAAATAATTTTTGCACAATTTTAAAACTTTTTTGGGCAATTTGGAATAATTTTTACACAATTTTAAAATTATTTTGATAAATTCTGAATTAAAATTGGAAATGGTGTAGTGTTAAATAATAAACATAATGCATAAATGCACAGATTGCGTCGTCATAAATATTTAAGGCTGAAAAAATGCAAATCACCGGCCAGCTAGTTTCAATTAAAGTTAAAAAAAATCTGTTTTTCCTTATTTTTCAAAACTTCATGAAATTTTAAACTAAAATATAAAAAATGATTTAATAAAAATATTAAAAAAGTTCATCAGAACTATTTTCTCAATTTGAATAAATGCTTTAGATTCAAAAAATATATACGATATACTATAACTTATGCTTTAGAAGTAATGAAGAGTGATATTTTAAGATATGCATCGGGTTTATATCCAAATCACTGCATTTGAAATATGAACACATGAATTCTTTTGGAAAAACACCAAAAAATCATAAAAGAATGTCAACTGAAGTTTAGGAAGCAATGAAAGAAGTTATAGTCACAGAATGACTACCATTTTTTTTGATGGGTCGTTGATGAATTTTACAGGCGATGAGCCTTAAAGTAATGTATATACCCATTACTTTAGAGGTGATAATGAAAGAGGTTACTTACGAGAATGGAAAAAGTTATGTGTCTAAAAATAGATTTTTAAAAAAGAGGAATTTGTTTTTAAAAAAAATTATTACAAATATTTTATTTAAATTATTTGTAAATAAAAATAATGTGGTCAAGATGGGAATCGAACCAGGGAGATCTGGTTGCATATAGTATTTGATTGCTTTAAACTTAAATGAATTGTTACGCTTCGTTTTTCCACTAGTGTTATCAAAACAAACATACATTACCCTTTTGCTTACAAAAAAAAACAAAGTAATGTATCTAAAAAATAGATTTTCAAAAATATTTCAATTACTTTAGATTTATAAATCATATATTACGTAATCAATAATGAGTAACTTATTACTTTGTGCTTGCAAATAATGAAAAAGGTAATGAGCTATCATTACAAGGTAATGTATGAGAATATCGCACCCATTACCAAAGTAAATCATGCTTTAGTTATTTTATTTATTTTATGCGCTGTGGTATATGTGTAATACTATGGCCTTGCTCAGGATCCTACAAGAATAAAATTTTTTTTGGTTACATATGTATTTTTCAATAAAACTCGATAATAAGTGAAAGCAAATTTAAATTTTGTTTAATTTTCACTGATATCTTATAGTGCCTCGGAAAGAGTTAACTTAACAAAAAAAATTAGTTAATTACACAAAATTTTTTCATTTTTTTAAACTCGAATCATAAAGGCAATTGTTTAATCATATCATATTTGATATTGTTCAATATTTGCTGTAACATAGTAGTAGTTGATCTAAATTTATACGAAAATAAACAGATCAAATTAGATCCAGCAATATATTTGGGGATTTAGCAAGATCTAGTAAAGTGAACCAATTAATTTAAAAAGATTCATATGATATATAATTATATATGGTTATACCGACATATGTATTAATATATGATAATGTATTATTGATACATGATTATACGAGGACAGGTTAATAAGTCCGCGACTTTTTGAATTTCCCGCCTCTTAACTAATAGGTCAACACTGGTCCTATAAACAAGCATCTATCAGTTGAATCCTATCAAAATTTGAAAAAAAACTGTGTCGTTTAGTTTGTGTTTGACAGCGATTGATCATGCTAAGCTTGATACATACTATGGGAACTCTGCACCATCAGTTTCAATGATATAAAAGTGATTTACTGAATTAAGTTGTGGCCGTACAAGCATGGAAGATGCCGAACGTGCTGGACGCCCAGTTGAGTTCTTTACACCCAAAATAATTAAAAAAATTCACGATATGGTGATATGGTGTTGGCCGATCGGAGGTTGCAAGTGCGATTGTGGAAGCCATACGCATCTCTCACATGGCTTAGTGGTTTTCAATTTTGTATGATCATTTGGGTATAATAGAACTTTCAGCAAAATGGCTGCCGCGTCTGCTCACAATCGACAACAAACGAAATCGTCTGACAAGTGCAGTTTCAATGGCAAAAATCCATGAATTGGGCTACGAATTGCTCCCTTGTCCGCCCTATTTTCCGAATTTGCAAACCTGAAGAAATGGCTCGGTGGAAAGAGATTAAACTCCAATGATGAAATCATTACACAAGAAAATATCTATTTCGGTGACTTCGATGTTGAAAAAAAAGTGATTTTTTATTCAAAAACTTGTGTTTCATTCAAAAAGTCATGGAGTTATTGATCGACCCTCAAAAATAAAATTTTTTTATTCGGGTTGTTAATTCAAGAAAATTTATTCCAACCATAATGCACGATGTAAATTGTGTCACATCTTTACGTCAAGTGATTTGAACAATTTAATTTAACATTTCTTTGTTTTAGAGTTTGACAAATTCAACCATGGAGAGGTACATAATTGAACAGCGCGTTAAGATTATTGAAGCCTTTTTACAAAATAAGCGTTCAAATCAAAATGCATTTCGTGCACTTCGTGATTTTTTTGGTCAACATAATCGACCAAATGTGTCCACAATCTTAAGAATTGTGCGCAAATTTCAGTAAACCGGGTCTGTAGGAAATGTGAAAACACCTGTGCATGCTCGCCCAGTTCGTATTGCGGAAAACATTGCTGTTGTTCGCGATAGTGTGGCAGGATAGCCGTCAACCTCGACTGGTCGTCGATGTTCGCTATCGCGAGATGATAACGGACTTCTTATGGCCAGAAATTAAGAATACGGACCTGAACGATATGTGTTTCCAATAGGATGGTAGCACTTGCCACTCAGCCAAAGAAACAATGGCTCTTTTGCGCGAGAAATTAAATGGCCCGTAGTGGCGATGTCAATTGGCCGCCAAGATCATGTGATTTGATACCGTTGGAGTTCTTTCTTTGGGGTTATTTGAAAGAAAAGGTGTTCGTCGATAAGCCAGCAACAATTCAAGAGCTAAGGTATGAGATAATTCGGCACATTAACGACATTGAACCTTAATTATGTCTCAGAGTCATTGAAAATATGAACCATCGGATAAAGGTATGCCACCGAAGCCGTGGCGAACATTTGGCCGATATTTTTATTCACTCATAATTGTCACAGATCCTTCTATCATAATAGAAAATATTATGATAATTCTCTGAAAACTTTTTGTTTTATTTGCAATTAACTTTGTGCATTATGGACCACCCTTTATATAATATAAAAGGTTGTTAAATTTAAAGGGCCGATGTTGATTTTGAATAAAACACAAATTAATTAGGAAATTATTGTCATTTCTTTTTATTATGATAATATGGTAAGGTTCAATTATGTATGAAACAAAATATCGGCCAAATGGCCGCAGCGACCTCGGCGACACACCTCCATCCGATGGTCCAAATTTTCGATGACGCTGAGGCATAATTGAGGTTCTATGCCGTTAATGTGCCGAATAGCTCTTTAATTGTTGCTGGCTTATCGACGTACATCTTTTCTTTCAAATAACCCCAAAGAAAGAAGTCCAACGGTGTCAAATCACATGATCTTGACGGCCAATTGACATCGCCACCACATGAGATAACACGGCCATTGAATTTGTCGCGCAAAAGAGCCATTGTTTCGATAGCTGTGTGGCACTTGCCACACCGTCCTGTTGAAACCACATATCGTCCAGGGTCATATCCACAATTCCTGGCCACAATAAGTTCGTTATCATCTCGCGATAGTGAACACCATTCAAGGTAAATGTTTGGCCGACCTCATGACACACTATAGCGAACAACAGCAATGTTTTTCGCAGAACGAACTGGACGAGTATGCGCAGGTGTTTTCACAGACCCGGTTTGCTGAAATTTGTCCACAATTCTCCAGATTGTGGACACATTTGGTCGATTATGCTGACAAAAAAAATCACGAAGTGCACGAAATGCATTTTGATTTGAATGCGCATTTTCATAATAACCCTGAATAACTTTAACGCGTTGCTCGATTGTGTATCTTTCCACAGTTCAAATTTAGTTAGTCTGAAATTGAGAAATGTCAAATGAAATGCAGAAAAAAACTTGAAGTTTAGGTGTGGTTCACATTCAACATCGGCCCTTAAAATTTAACCACCCTTTATATATTTTTAATTATTTTGTAGAATGTCTGTAAGAAATAAAGTTCCATAGACAAATAAATTAAATATATAAATAAAATCCAAATTAAACTAAATTGTCAAGATACGGATCTTTTTCAAATATCGCGAGAGGACGATATCAAACCGATATCTGTCGAAAGTGTTTCACGTTTGACAGATTTTCTTTTTACTGACATATAATTTTAAGTGTACTATAACAAAAATGACATGTGGGAGCTTTATACTTAAGTTCAATGAATTCTGAAATATAAAAATAATGAAAAAAAAAACTGAAAAATAAGCCAATAATAAAGAAACCAAAGTTGGTATGCCAGGCTTGAATAAATTAGGTTACATACTACATACGCCACTATACACTAATACACTAATAGGGCATAATAAAACTAAAAAGCCTAAACTAAAAACGAACCAAAAAAAAAAAATAACAACAATATTATGTAAAAGCAATATGCCGCTGAAAAATATAATAGATAAAAAAAATCGACCACACTTCACTTGAACTTTAGAAAAAAAAAAATCATTTTTTTTTTGTACTGAAGTATGTTGTGGGTCTTTAACGCCACTATGGCAACACTTTAAATTCAGAATAAAAAAAATAAGTCATATACAGTCAGCGTCAAAACAAAGTGTACAGCGAAAAGTTCCACATTCACATCTTCATAGATTCTAAAAGGGGGATTGTACAATAAAACAGTTTTCATATATTTGTTTTATATTTAATAGTAGTTTATTAAAAGTAAAAAAAAAAACATTTATTTCTCTTTTATTCTCAAATTAATATTAAACTCAAAATAAGACCTTATATTACGCATCAAAAAAAAGTGTACACTTAAAAAAATTGTTTTAAAATCAAGTAGTTTCAGCAAGGTTAATACTTCGTTTGCTTGCTTTTTGCTTTTATGACTGCAGCAAGTCGCTGGGGCATTGAATCAACTAGATTTTTGGTTACCTCTGAAGAAATATTATTCCATTTCTCTGTGATGGCTCGTTTTAGGGACTCTTTGTCACTTAAGCTGCGTTTTCGGATCTGCCGGTCTAGATGTTCCCATAAATGCTCGATGGGATTCAAGTCTGGTGATTGGGGAGGGTGGTCAAGCTGTTTTGGCGTTCTATAAAGCAACCACTCTTTCACATTTCGAGCAGTATGCTTAGGATCGTTGTCTTGCTGAAAGACCCAAGTCGATCGTAAGCTTAATTTGTCGACACTCGGCTGCAAATTAGATTTTAAAATGTTCAGATAATCTTTGATATTCATAGTACTATCTATGAATACAAGATTTCCAACACCACTTGCAGCCATACACCCCCACACCATAACTGAGCCGCGCTTTACGGTCTTAGCAACATTCTTTTCCTCGTATGCTTTGTTCTTTTCTCTCCATATTTTTTGTAATTTTTTCCTTCCAAAAATTTCAATTTTGCATTCATCGCTGAACAAACAGTTTTTCCAAAAAGAATTATCTTTGTGTTGATGTTTTTTTGCATATTCCAGACGCTTTTTTTGGTTTTTTAGTGATATAAGAGGCTTTTTTCGAGGAACTCCGCTATTTTGACAGCACTTTCCGATGGATCAGCCTTAACCCTACGTACTATCGTCCTCTTAGCCACGCCAGACAAAATTTGCGGTCTGCCAGAGCGCGAAAGGTCTTTAACATTTTTCCACTTTTTGTAATTATCTAATATTTTTTTAATTGTATTATGACATCTGCCAACAATATTGCCAATTTCTCGCAAAGATTTACCTTCAGATGCAAATTTGACCACTAAATTACGCACTTCTAATGTAGTTTGTTTGCCCATGTTGAACGTTATCAAAATACTAAAAATTAGTTAACAGATCAATTGCATCAAAATTATTAAACATCATTAATATAAATGCAAATAGAAACAAAACCAAAAATAACGGTAAATTTACCGTTACAATAAATAATCATGAAAAAATATGAGAGTGTACACTTTTTTTTGATGCGTATAGTAAGGCCTTTTTTGAGTTTAATATTTATTAGAAAGAGAATAAGAAATAAATGATTAATTTTTTTTATTCAAATAAACAACTACTAAATACACTTAAAAAAAATTAAAACTGTATTGTTGTACTACCTCCCTTTAACGATTTATAAACTTGTGAATGTTGAACTGTTTGCTGTACACTTTTTTTTGACGCTGACTGTATATAACGTGGGTGGTAAAGTTTTGGTTTAGCTTCCCCAAAAAATTTATGGGGAGCCAAGTATTTAGGCACATGTAATCATGTACTTTATATTTATAAAACATTAAAGAACATGCTAAAAAAGTATACGTAATTTTAATCCCCTGATTTTTTTTAAGTTGTTACCTGAAATTCGTATGAGTTAATACAATACTAGAAGCTGGTGTTTAGAATATCTATTAAATTTAGTTTATTGAATTGTTTAGTTTATTTGAAAACTAAGTTAAACTGACAACGCAGAGCAGAAACATGGCTGGGGAATCATATATTTATAGGATTAAAATTGTGCCAACCATAGTCGAACTATAATATAGTTATCATATTATGATAATAAAATAAAAATAAGTTTACAATAATATGGTGCCCACAGTTATATTATGATTCTATGAAAAAGTTTTTTAAATTTTTAGATTCTAAGGATATTTTAAATATTTTTTTAGATAGTCCTCAGAGTCTTAGAATTTTTCTTTTATACAAAAGTCCTTAGAATCTAAGAATATATCTACTAGAAAAAGTTTTTAGAATATAAGTATTTTTTATAATGAAAAGTCCTCAGAAAATAAGACTTTTTGGGAATCTGGGTTTTTTTTTGAGAATATATGAATTTTTCAGAAAAATTTCTAAAAGTCTATTATTTTGTATAAAAACCCTTTTCGTATAAAATAACTCTTGGGTTATGCAGACTTTATCGTATAAAAAATTATTTTATTAATATTCTTAGTACTTTTTCCGCAAGAAAGTCTTTATTTTACAAGAAATGAATATTTTGGAATACAATTTCTATTTATCTTTTTGGAGAATAATAAAACAAATTTAAAGTCTTTATATAGAATCTTTTTGACAATGAACTGATTAATGTAACTTTATATGTATAAGGCATTTTCGCATGTAAAAATGATCATATATTATAATTTTTACAGGGGTGACTGAACTGATACAATTTTTTTTATGAAATGAAGACAGTATTTTGACTGTAAAAGTCAAAAATATGTTTTATTTGATTTATAATTATTTATTGATTGTTGTCAGCATTTTATTGTTCCATAATTATCATATTTTTTCATAGTCAGAATTTTTGTTACCATAGTATAGTTACATCCAATCATGTTATAAAATAGAAAGTGGCAATCATTGAATAATAAAATATTTACTATAATCATGATGGTAGCGACCATATTGGGACCTCACTTCCCTTGATGTTTGAAAAAAAATTCTCTCGCCGTAGTCAGGATGACTAGTTCATCAGAAATTTAAAAAAGAAAGAACGGGTTTGACCATAATGCATATTCTTTTGTGTTTGGTTGGGAAATTCTGTAATCTGAACTATACAGTGGAACGGGGAAATAGTGGAATTGAAACACTAAATATTGGGAACGAAATGGAACGAGTATAATTGGAACACAAATAAAAATAGAATGTGCACCTCCCCCCCCCCCCCCCCCCCTCTAAAAAAAATGAACTAGAATTTAGAAAAATTAAAATGAAAACGGCGCCAAAAACACTTTTTACCAATATTTAATAAAATTTTCTTGAAACTAAGAAACAAATTTTAGTTAAAATATGGTCAAAATTTCTTAATTATAAAAAAATTTTACTATTAAGAACTAAATTTTTATTAGAAAACAGTAAAATTTCCTCCTAATTAGTTCATATATCATCTAAAATTTTACTGTTAATTAGGAAATGTTTCCTTGGATTTAAGAAAATATTTTCTAACATCAAGCTAGATACTCAAACCTGTTTGGTGTTATGGCATTGAACTTTGGGGCTGTGCCAAAAATTCAGACATTAAAAAAATACAAGTTTTTCAAAACAAAGTCCTTCGTCATATAATAAATGCACCGTGGTACGTTAGAAATAAAGATATACATAGGGATTTAAATATCCCAAATGTAACAGACGTGATCAAAAGAAATGCCCAAAATCATTACCAAAATATTAACCAATCATGTAAATCCTGAAGCTCAAATTATGGTTCAACATTATCAACCCAGACGCCTAAGGCGTAAAAAGCCTTACGATTTGGTGGGACAGAACAACATGTGAAGATATTAACACTGGGGGTCCTTTGTCTTCTTAAATTAAATAATTTAAGAAAATTGTTGCAAAA
This sequence comes from Eustalomyia histrio, assembly GCA_949748255.1. NCBI lineage: Eukaryota > Metazoa > Arthropoda > Insecta > Diptera > Anthomyiidae > Eustalomyia > Eustalomyia histrio. Next base: position 74,755,782 of record OX456524.1, read on the forward strand.
ATACAAAATATCATTGTTACATTTCTTGTTATTATTCGAAAATGGGAAAGTTTAGTTTATGGCATTTTTAGCTTAAACTTTAATTGACATATACATATTTTGACTTTTTTTATTATTAATTAAAAAAAATAGTTTTAGTATAAAGTTTAAAAGGCGCAACGTCAATTATAAGAAAGCTATTATGACGTAATGTATAATATGTGCTTGCGATATTTGGTATTACAGTCAGCAAACAAAATTATTACATAAAACCGGAAATGCGAAATTTTTTACCTTTTGCTTACAAAAAAAACTACTGAATATTTTCTCAATTTTTTTTTTTTTTTAAAGTACAATCCTTCCGGTTAATAATGGAAAATAATTTCATTCAAATGGCTGCCTCGGCTGGCCATGCAGTAGCCTACACGATCGGTCCAATTTTTAAGCACATTATCGATTGTGTGCAGCTGTATTTCACCAATGGCTTCACGAATATTGTCCTTTAAAGCGTCAATTGTCTCGGGCTTGTCGGCGTAACACTTATCTTTGACGGCACCCCACAAATAATAGTCCAACGGTGTCAAATCGCAGCTCCGAGGTGGTCAAACGACATCAGCTCTAAGGGCTGATAATGCGATCTTCAAAAACAGGGCGCAAAACATCGAGTGTAGCTTCGGCTGTGTGGCACGTAGCGCCGTCCTGTTGAAACCAAATGTTGCCAATATCCTCCTCTTCAAATTTTTGTGAACAAAAATTCGTTCAACATGGCCCGATAACGATCGCCATTGACTGTAACGGCCACTCCTTGCTCATTTTCGAAGAAAAATGGCCTCTGGACCAAAATCCGCACCAAACAGTGACTCGTTTTGGGTGCATCGGCTTTTCAATGTATGCGTGCGGGTTTTCTGTGCCCTAAATGAGACAATTTCGCTTGTTTACATACCCGCGAAGATCAAAATGAGCTTCATCTAAAAAGATGACACAGAAAAGATGACATTCTGCAACATTACCATGATTTTCAAAGTAATGTCGCAATATTTCCCAGCCTTGTTCAAGCGTATACACAACCATATTCGTTCAGCGGAAGGATAAAACTAATTATCTGTTAAATCAGACATGAGCTAAGTGTTACCATTCACGAAGTTGGCAACCCTATCGTTGATGAGTCAATCATTTTGATTTTTTTTCTACATAAATTTTTTAAATTAAAAAAAATAATATTAAATACAAGTTTTTAAAGTAAAAAACAAAGTGCTTTAATAGAACAAGTTATAAGAAGTTCGAGATTTGTGAAAGACAATGAATAAAGGCCGTCGCAGCATTAAAAATAATCAAAAAAATTGCAGTCAATGTAAATTAGTGGTAAAAGAAGATGAGGAAGACTTTATTGAATGTGACAAGTGTTCAAATATTTACCATGTAGTTTGCACAACCTTAGATAAGCGAAAATACGAACATCTTTTGAAGCATGATAGTGAAGAATATGTATGTCATCTCTGCGATAGTAGTGGTACCCTTAAAACAGAGTTAAATGAGATCAAAACAGAATTAAAAAAACTTGATCAACTCAGCATTTTACAAGAAAAAATTACATTTATGTCTAAGCAATACGATGACATATTAAAGGGTGTCGCAGAAAATAAAAAAAAGTTAGAAATTGTACAAAAGGAAAACAAACAATTGAAGACTGAAGTTAAAACTTTGAAAAATTCAATTAAATTTTTGAATGATCAGAGAGTTAAATATGACTGTTTAATAAGTGGTTTAGAAATACCCAGTGGATCATCAGCAGTAGATGTAATTTTGAAGTTAACGAAGGATGCTGGTGTAGAGTTACAGCCGGGGTGTATTGATGATGCCTATATCATTAAAAAAATAAATAATAAAACTGAAAATAAAAATAAAAACAAAAAGGAAGATGATAAGCAAACCGTGGTTGTTAAATTGAATTCCAAAAAATCGAAAGAAAAGATGATGTCTGTTAAACCAATTTTAAAAGAAAAAGAAATTTTTAAGAACATTTTTGTAAACGATTTTCTAAGCAGAGAGACTCTTAGTTTGCTAAATTATGTAAGAACGTTGAAAACCGTGGGCTATCGTTCAGTATACGCAGTTGGTGGAAAAATTTTTGTTAAAAGAAGTGAATTGTCCAAACCAAGGTTTATTGCAAATGAAGAAGAAGTTGATAAGCTTTTGCTGGATGCAACAACAAACAGTTTTCGAGGCCGTAGATCTCAACATAAAGTTGTTGATGGTGATGAACGTGAAGCCCCTGATGATGATGTTTACTTATCTCCCTAAATTACAATAAAAAAATAAATAAAATTTGTTTGTATATCTTTTATTTCATTTTATGATTAATAATTATAATAATCAATACTTTTTTAACTTAAAATCATTTGAAAATTATATCAGAAACGAAAATGATTCATTTTTTACTCTAATTTCTATTAATATTAGGAGTATTTCTTCAATAGATAAATTTAATAAATTTAAAGCATTGATTGCAAGGTTACCACGGCTACCCAATATAGTATCTGTTCAAGAAACATGGTTTAGTAAAGATCAAGTGCAACTATATAATATTCCTGGTTACAATAGCATACATTGCTGTAGAATTGATGGCTATGGTGGTACTTCAATTTTTATTCAAAAAAATTTTCATTATAAAGTAGAAGTGTGTGAGAGCAAGAATTTCTTTGATTTAATTGTTGTGAGTCTAAATAATCAGAAATTTAATGGAAAATCTGTTAAATTCATATCATTTTATAGATCTCAAAAATGCGACACAGGAAGATATTTATTGTTTTTGGAAAATCTTCTTAGTTTGTATGGCCGAAACCCTTGTATTTTTGCTGGTGACTCTAACATTGATGGGTTAGATATGCATGCGTCAGAAGATCTGTTGAATTTACTGGCAAATTACAGCCTTGATAACTGTCATACAATGATTACTCGCCCAGGCAGTGGAACATCCATTGACCATATTTACAGCAATGTTAAAAATTTATTGTGTATTGAATCCGTAGAATGTGGGTTATCAGACCATAACATTATTTCGTGCCGAATTAGAATTGGAATTAAAAAACATGATTTAACTGAGAATATTCGATTGATATGTGATTACAATCGAGTAAAAGATAATATTAGAAACAATTTACCAATGGTGTGTCAAACTGGTGATCCCTCTGCTGATACAAACATGTTAATATCATATGTAAGTAATGCTGTCAAAAATGCTACATTAATAAAAAGACAAAAGATAATTAATAAAAAAGATATAACTCCATGGATAAATTTAAACTTGCAGAAATTGATATCATTCAAACAATATCTTTTAAAAAAGCGAAGAAATAACCGTGGTAATATAGATATAGAAGCACAGTTGAAGAGAATTAGCAATGTAATTAAAAAAGCCAACAGGGAGTCTATGAATAATTTCTATAAAGACAAATTGTATGGAATTCAACACGATCCGAAGAAATGCTGGAAGTTTTTGAACGAAACATTGGGAAGCACCTGTTCCAGAACTATTAATTTAAAAGATGATAATGGTGAAATGATTGAAAATGATTTTCAAAAAGCTGAGATATTAAACAGATACTTTCTTCAATCAATAAAAGACTTAAGGTTTCAAATTAATGAATTTCCGAACGATTCTTGTAATTCCTTAAGAACGTTAATACAATATAATGATACATTTCATTTAAGCTGTACAACATATGATGAGGTTCAGATTATTATTTCAAATTTAGCACCTAATAAAAGTGGTGGTCATGACAATATTTTGCCAAAAGTTATCTTAAATAACAAAAGTGATTTTACCCCTTATTTGGTAAATATCTTTAATAATATGATTGATAGATGCATATATCCTGAAATTTTGAAAATTCATAAAATTGTACCAATTCCAAAGGGAAAAAATGCCTGTACAACCGAGATGTTTAGACCGATTGCTGTTTTGCCCATCATTGACAATGTGTTTGAAAGAATCTTACATAATCAGATTGCCTCTTATATGAGTAACAATAACTTATTTAATGATTTTCAGTACGGTTTTAGGAAAGGATGTGGCACAGAGGAAGCAGTTGTTAATGTTGTTAATTTTATATGCAAAGGATTGGATGAAGGACATAGTGGAGTAGCAGGTATATTTTTTGATTTAACTAAAGCTTTTGATCTTGTTGATCATAAAATCTTGATACGAAAGTTAAGATATTATGGAATTTGTGGAAAAGAATTAATTCTTTTGAAAAGTTACCTTTCAAACCGTAAGCAGTTTGTTCAAGTTAACACACAAAAGAGTAATTATGGTGTGGTTGAACATGGTGTTCCACAAGGCAGTGTACTGGGGCCATTGTTGTTTACCATATATATAAATGACATAAAAAATCTTGAGCTCTCTGGAAAACTTTTTTTATATGCAGATGATATTTGTTTATTATACCCATATAAGCATGAAACTGTTGTCAAAGCTTACATGGAACGTGATGCAGCATTAATATCTGAATTTTTGAGAATAAACAAACTGTTTTTAAATGCACGTAAAACTTGTTTATTGAGATTTAAACCTTATTGTCATAGATATGACAACTTCAGTATAATTGTAGATGGTAAAGAAATTCAGGAAGAAACATCTATTAAGTATTTAGGTTTACATTTGCAGAACAATCTTTCTTGGAACATACACATTCAATGTCTAAAGACGAAAGCAGCCCAAGCAGTTGGTTTCTTATACAAATTTAAAAACAAATTTGATAGAAATACAAAATTTTTAATTTATACTTCGTTAATCCAAAGCCATTTTAATTACTTGGCTCTTTTGTATGGATATAAAAATAGTTCTGAATTAAAGTCTTTACAACGTTTACAAAACAGAGCATTAAAAGTTGTATCCTGCGTTCCCATAACACATTCAACAATATCAATTTATAAGGATATATTTAAAACAGTGTTACCAATTTATGGCATTTTCAAAATGAAACTATTAATATATGTTTTTAAGTGCTTGCACAATATTGGACATCACACTTTATTTATTTCGAGAAATCAGCATTCTTTTAATACAAGGAATAATGGCAGCTTAGCAGTTGCTAGGTGTAGACTTGAAACGACCAAACAAAGGATAGAGTACATGGGTAGTCGTGAATTTAATAATTTGCCTGAACATTTAAAAACCTTAAACAGAATTTCAACTTTTAAAACAAACTTAAAAAATTATTTATTGCAACAATTAGAACAACTTCTGATGTAAAAATTGAGTTATAATTTTTCGTTTCATTGGATATTTATTTTACTATTATTTATTTTTTTTTTTTTTTTAATTTTATTTAATTATATAAACTAATTGTAAGAAGAAATTTTGCCAACTTGCTTCAACAATGCCTATTAGGCGCTGAAGCACTTAATTGTAATGAATTTTTTTGATAAATAAATTTAAATATAAAAAAAAAAAAAAAAAAAAAAAAATAAGCACTAGTTGAACAAAAAAAACGTTAGATGGCGGACCCTATATAAAACTGTTAAGATTAGAGATGGGCACGTGAGTGAGTTTTGATATATATATTTTTAATATATCTGAAGAATTTTTTAGGAAAAAATCCTATACCTAAGTTTATTATTTTTCAAAAATAAGAAAACTTTTACTTGAATTTTATAATTTATCTGAATTTTTATAATTTATCTAAACTAAGTTCATGAAAATCTTCCCCAGAAGTAGTCAATCAGTTTCTAAAATTAAATAAATTTTTATTCTTACATAGGAAAACATTTATTATTTTTTGTTTTAAATCGCCTGAACTAATTTTTAGAAAAAAATTCTTAAAAATTAGAAAGTGGTAGAATTGTAACTGAATACAGAAATGACTTTCTAAAATTTGGTTAATTTTAGTACACGCGAACAAAAAATTAACACACATTAAGTTTTCCCAAAAACCAAGAAATATTACTTAGGAAATCCAACTGTGTCAAATAACATGATCTTGGCGGCCAATTCACATCGCCACTACGTGAGATAACACGGCCATTGAATTTGTCGCGCAAAAGAGCCATTGTTTCTTTAGCTGTGTGGCACTGTCCTGTTGAAACCACATATCGTCCAGGGTCATATCTTCAATTCCTGGCCACAATGAGTTCGTTATCGTCTCGCGATAGCGAACACCATTCACGGTAAATGCTTGGCCGACGTCATGACACACTATCGCGAACAACAGCAAGGCGAGCATGCACAGGTGTTTTCACAGGCTCGGTTTGCTGAAATTTGTCCACAATTCTCTCGATTGTGGACACATTTGGTCGATTATGCTGACCAAAAAAAATCACTAAGTGCACGAAATGCATTTTGATTTGAACGTCCACTTTCATAATAAGCCTGCACAACTTTAACGCGTTCCTCGATTGTGTATCTTTCCATGGTTCAAATTGAGTTAGTCTGAAATTGATAAATGTCAAATGAAATGTTGAAAAAAAACTTGACCTTTAGGTGTGGTTCACATTCAACATCGGCCCTTAAAATTTAACCACCCTTTATAAACAATTTCTTAGTATATAAACTATCGAGTTTAACAAATTTTTTCACATTTTACGGATTTTTTTATATCATTGAATTTGCTCCATTTGAAAGTTAATTGAACAGGTTATTTCGTGTGCTTATAACTGGTTTGGTCTATATGCAAAAAAGTCGATATCGGTATTTTTAACAAAACAATAAATTTTCTTTCATGTATATACAATAAGTGTTAATTTTTACAAGCTTTTACAATAACAAAAATTCTGGCATATTAATTTTTATTATTTTTGAATTAGACTTTTTTGCTGCATATTCATACTTTTACGTGCGCATAAAAGTAGTTCTCTATATTGTTTTGTTATAAATTCGTTGTTATTGCCATAGCCGGTATAAATAAAACCTGTATCGCACTTACTGTAGCGCAACAGACTCCTACCTCCGATTATAAATGAAACCACGCCCCCCTTACTGATAGTCTAGCTAAAGATGTTTCTTTATTTGTTTCAAAATTCATGCAACATTTCGACCTTAGTGTATTTATGTTTACTCAGTTAAACATTTTCTATTATTATTTTAATCACGTTTAAATGAAAGTTTTACAAATATTTTTCCCCTTGATAATCGTCGCACTACAACTTTCCCTAGCATTACGTGGAAAATATTTTAAAAATATTTCCCCTTGATGGTATTTTCAGTTGTAACTGCGAACTTAGAAAATCAGCGATATAAAAATTTTGTTGTATTTCTTTCAAAAATGAGGATTTATGCCTAACATCCAAAATATGTACATATATAAAGAGAATACTTTGGACAATTTTCAATTGAAATTCAGTTTCTACAACAGAAATCGGTTGCCACAACTGAATTTTTGTTTCCACAACAAAATTCGTTTAATAGAACTAAATTTTGATTACAACACTCAAAATATTCAGCATTTCCATTTGTGCTTACAGAATTTATTAATTGTCGCAAACAATTACACACTTTTCACATTATTTTTCTGTGTGTATGTGTGAATGTTTTAGTTTCAATATTTGTGTAGCAAAAGTTTGAAGAACCTTTAAGGAAAAAAGAAATGCTTTTTATTTCATTTATGTGTATTTTTTGTTTGTTTTTAAGCACATTCTTATAAATGTATTCAGTCTCCTTAAGTGGCGCTATAAATTTTCTTACTCCGACTACAACTTTTAAGATGATGTCAACACGCACTTGAAAAATAAAAACTTTTCTAATTGTTGTTTTTATAATTGAGGGTGAAACAAAATATATACTTAGGAGTGTGTGTTTATGTTTATGTTAAGTTGTCCTTTTTTATAACGAATAAATTTTTTATAATGATTCGTCTCGCTCGTATAAGGGTACATAATCCAATTACAAAACTTTATAGGAAAACACGGGAAATTGTTATAAATAAACATTTTAATTGTTTTTGATATGACAATTCGACAATACAGGTTTAATTGTATACGTGAGGAAATCTATTATAAATATTATACAATATATTCGGGACTGATATCTCATTTGTGATCTTATAGTAGTTTTGATGCAAAATGTCTTAAAACAAGTCTAATTCTGTTTTAAAGTCCAAAATTTTCTTAAAAAGAAATTGATTTAAAATATTCAGTTGCAAAGTCAACGATTTGTTGAATAGCAAATGGTGTAAACATCCATATAATCCATAAAGAACGACGACCTCGTGTAACAACTCTAAAAGAAGATCGAAAAAGAAATTTTGTTTTAAAAATATTACAGGACAGTTCCCAAGAAAGCTAAAACCGAAGTTTTGCTGGATGTCTGCCTACCTACTATTGCCTAAGAGCCCACTCAAATTGAACACATTGGCTATGGGAAAATATCTTGTGGTCAGGTAAATCAAAATTTGACCTCCGGGGATCAGAATTAGTTTTCGACGACATCAAGGCGAAAGGGTTAATGCAACGTACACCACCTATACAGTAAAGCACGTATGCGGAAATATTATTTATGATGTGGGTGTGTTTTTCAGGTCCCAATCTCCCAATTAAAATCATGTAGATGGTTGCAAAACACAATATAGACAATAAAGTATTCCGAAATGGTGATGAACTTTTCGTCGAATTGAAGAAGCAGTGGAATGCAATTTCGAACTATTTTATTGAAACCCTCATAACCTCAATGCCCAAAAGTTTCGCTGACATACGAGGGCGGATCAATAAATCCGTGACTTCAAACTTCCCTCGTAGTTATATGAAACACAACACTGTTTCCATCATGTATGACCTGTTAGTAGACTACTGTCAAATTTTGAGCAAGTTCCGTCATTTATTTTGCGTTTAACAGCAGGATTTTTCGAGGTCCATAAAATAGGTATTTGCTTGCTCAATAATTTCATCGTTGGAGCTAAATCTCTTTCCACCGAACCATTTCTTTAGGTTTGGAAATAGTCACTGGGGGCTTGATCCGGAGAATAAGGCGAATGAGGGGGCAATTCGTAGTCTACTTCATGGATTTTTGTCATGGAAACTAAGCTGTCACACCGATCGGCCAACACCATATCGTGAATTTTTTCAAATGTTTTTGGTGTTTAGACCTCAACTGGGCGTCCAGAACGTTCGACATCTTCACTGCTTGTAAGGTCACAACGAAAGTCAGTAAACCACTTTTTTACCATTGAAATCAATGGTTTAGAGTTCCCATAGTATTTATCAAGTTTTTACTTGATTTGATTGACGTTTTTTTTGCAAAAAATTATGTTTAATGAGCACTCGAAATTCACTTTTTCCATTTTTAAAAAATCCACGAGGTTGTATGTTTTAAACAGCTGTTAAACGCAAAGTAAATGACGTAACTTGCTCAAAATTTGACAGTAGTCTACTAACAGGTCGTACATGATGGGAGCAGTGTTGCATTTCATAACGAGGCTCTGGTCTGTTTTCGCTACAAAGAGCCGATGGCCTTTGTTGCTAGTGCTCGGTTAGGGTATAAGGATATAATTTGTAATTATATGATTAATATAAATAAAATAAAAAATAATTTAATTCTAAGAACTTTTTTTAATAAAAAATGTACGATTTTATGGACTTTTTCTAATAGAAAAATTCTTGCATTCTAAGGAGATTTTTAAGATTTTGTTTAGATAGTCCTTAGAGTCTCAGAATTTTTCTTTTAGAAAAAGGCCTTAGAAACTAAGAATATTTCTACTAGAAAAAGTCCTTAGAATCTAAGTATTTTTCATGATAAAAAATTCACAGAATCTAGGAAAAGAAAGGGCCTTACAATCAAAGTTTTTTTTAAAGTTTATAAATTTTTAAAAAAGAAATAGTTTGCAGAATCGGAGAATTTTACTTTAAGGAAAAGTCCATAGAATCTAAAAATATTTCTATTAGAAAAATTTCTAAAAATTTAGTATTTTGTATAAGAATCCTTTTCGTACAAAACAACTCTTGGGTTCTACAGACTTTTTCTTATAAAAAAAAATTATTTTATTAGTATTCTAAGTATATTTCTACCAGAAAGTTGTTATTTTACTAGAAATTAATTAATAAACCTTTTTTTTTTGAAATATAAAATCCTTATATAGAATATTTTTGGCAATGAATTGATTCGTGTAATTATAATGTTATATGTAAAAGGCATTTTTGAAAATAAAAACCCCCAGGTAAAAATATTATCATATATTATCAGTTTTACATGGGTGAAACAAAACAGTATTATGACTTTAAATATCAAAGTCATATTTTATTTGATTTAAAATTATTTATTGATTGTAAGCAGCAGTTTTTAATTCCATAATTATCACATTTTCTTCATAGTCAGAATTTTTGTAACCACAGTATGGTTACATCTTGTTATAGAATATTTGCAATTATAACGACGAACATATTTATAAACCAAAAACGTGATTGTGACCAATCATGTCGGCAATTTTTTTTTTTTTTAATATTTATTAATTTTTTATTGTTTAAGTAAATAAATATTTTTTATTTGTTTTTTTATGATAATAGCAATAAATTAATTTAATTAAAAACAAGTAAAAAAAATGGCGTAAATTCTGTTGTGCCCAATATTTGAATATCCTCCATTAATGTTTTAAAAAAGCAATGTCTCTAAAAACAGCAATGAAAAAAATTTTTTGAGGTGAAAAACTTTTTGGATGTGAAAACAAATTTTGTGGTGGGAAAACACCACTAAAAAAATATTTTTTTTTTGTTGTAATAAAAGTTTTAATGGTGAATAAAAGTTTTTATGTTGAAAAACATAATATATAATATAATATTGTTTTAAAATACACCAATTTGTATGGAAAATGTAGAGATACCTTTACATTTTCGCACATAACTTTGTGAATCGCTGTATCAATTGTGCTAAATTTCAATACCAAACTCTTCAGGAAGACTTTCATTAAACTGGGTAAAAATAAATCACTAAATCGCATAAGTGTCATGAATTATATAAGGGCGTGTCACCAAGAAAATTTTTTTGGATTATGTCAACTCTTGAAGCTGAATATGAATGCTAATGGTCTAAAACATTTTTGAAATTTTTTTAAGGGGGGTACGGGGTGGCGGAAATGGATTTTTTCCAAAAAATGAGGTGATAGTATATAATTTATTTTTTTTTTATTTTTTCTTAGTTGTTGTACTCTGTTTTCACAAAATCCTATAAATCAGTACTCAAGTGTTTCAGACTACTAAAAAAAAATAATTCGGGGCACAAACTGTTAGTTAATAAAGCACTTTGATGACCTCAAATTTTAAAATTAAATTTTTTTTAATTCAAATGCAAATATATTCAGAGTTTGTGAATATTTAAGAATGAATGAAATTCCATTAAATAGGCCTATAAAATGACGCCGTGTAATAAAGCCATATGACCTTATTTCACACCGCATTGGGAAATAATGCCATATGGCTTTATTTCCAAAGAAGGAGTGAAATAAAATCATATGCGTTTGTCAATTGAAGTGGAAATAATGCCATGCCAGTGTAAAATGCAATTAATTGTAATAGTTACATAGAATGTATTGCCAAATGAATGAGTTGTTATTGACAAGCGTTGAAAAGGTATGGCGCGGCTATTATGCACCGTATTGCATTTTGATTGCTGCTCTTCAACACATTGAAGCATTTTTTTTCTGGCGACTGGCTATGCATGAAGAACCGTTAGTTTATATGTATGAGCACGGTTTTCATCCCAAGCGTTGTGCCCAATTTGTCGTGCGCTTTGTCAAGGATGGCACGCACATTCATATATTGTTAATTTTAAAAAATCTTCGTTGGCAATAAAGCCATATGACATTATTTCTTAATGCTGTGTGAAATAAGGCCATATAGCTTTATTGCCTATGGCTCTTTTATGGAACTTTTTAGGATGCATACTTTTAAAGGCAAAAATCAATAATTTTAAATACATTTAAATACATTTTGGAAGTTTAAAAAAAAAAAAGAAACCGAATTATTCTATCCAAAAGGTTTTCATGGTATTTTACTGAAACTATCGGACCAATGCAAAATCTTGAAAAATTAGGTATTATTTGTAACGGGTAAAGCAAAAATACAGTTATAATAGTTTTTGTTAAGTCTTTTAAGATTGATTCAAAAGTTCTACTGAAATGCGCTATCATTTCGGAGAAAAACTATAATCCCTGCTACTATATTATGTTTGCTACATTCGGGTATGGTTGTAACAATCAAACTATTGGTTTATAAATAGGTTCTTAGCATCAATATGGTTGCTACCAACATCATTATAGTAAAAATTTTATTATTTCATGATTGCCACATTCGATTTTAAAACACGATTGGCTGTAACTATGCTGTGGTAACAAAAATATGAACTAACAATCAATAAATAATTTAAATAAAACATGGCTTTGACATTAACAGTCATAATATTGTCTTGGATATATAAAAAAAAAAAAATATTAAATTGTATTAGTTTAGTCACCCATGTAAAAACTATAATATATGACCATTTTCACCTGGGTATTATTTTCAATTATGTCTTATACATATAACATTATAATTTACACCTAACAGTTCATTGTCAAAATGATTATATATAAATATTTTATATTTTTCTATTGAGCTCCCCGGTAGGCTAGTTGGTAGCGTGCTAGCTTATCAGTGCGGGGGTCGTGGGTTCAATTCCCACCAGAGGCTCTGGTCTGTTTTCGCTACAACGAGCCGATGGCCTTTGTTGCTAGTGCTCGGTTAGGGTATTAACATATAATTTGTAATTATATGATTAATAAATAAAATAAATAAATAATAAATATTTTTCTATTCTTTTCAATAATAACAATAATATTTTTTTTATAAAAATACGTTTATTAATTCATTTCTTGTAAAATGGAGACTTTCTTGTAGAAAAAGTATCAGAATATTGATAAAATAATTTTTTGTAAGAAACGGTCTGTAGAACCCAAGAGTTGTTTTGTACGAAAAGGTTTATTACACAAAATGCTACATTTTTACAAATTAGATTCTGCGGACTTTTCTTTAAAGTAAAATTCTCAGATTCTACAAATTGCTGCTTTTCTTGAAAATGTTTTTAACATCAATTTTTTTCTTTATAAAAAACAATTCTTCAGGGAATATTCTTAAATTTAAAGAACTTTTTCATAGTTTTAAGTCATAACGTGACAACTATACTATAGTACAACTATGGTTGGCACAATTATAATACTAAAAAAAATATATAATGCTCTTTGAAAGTGAATGCCACAACCATGTTTTTTCTCAGCGTGCTTATTATCGAATTATTCTTATTTATGGATTTTGTAGATTTAATGGATATATTAAGTGGGCTTGGTAATTGGCTTCAATATGTAAAAAAAAGGTTTAGTTGTCACGAGGTGCGTAAAATACAAAGTTTGCAGAAGCATTAATTTTGCACACTGTATTTTTCCAATATATTTTTTAAAAACAAATACTTTCTGATAGTTTTTTAACAAGTAAAGGGTGGTTAAATTTTAAGGGCCGATGATGAATGTGAACCACACCTAAACGTCAAGTTTTTCTGCATTTCATTTGACATTTCTCAATTTCAGACTAACTCAATTTTAACCATGGAAAGATACATAATCGAGCAACGCGTTAAAGTTATTCAAATCAAAATGCATTTCGTGCACTTCGTGATTTTTTTTGGTCAGCATAATCGACCAAATGTGTCCACAATCGGGAGAATTGTGGGCGAATTTCAGCAAACTGAGCCTGTGAAAACAGCTGTGCATGCTCGCCCAGTTCGCTCTGCGGAAAACATTTCTGTTGTTCGCGATAGTGTGTCATGAGGTCGGCCAAACATTTACCGTGAATGGTGCTCGTTATCGCGAGATGATAACGAACTTATTGTGGACAGGAATTGAGGATATGACCCTGGACGATATGTGGTTTCAACAGGACGGTGCCACTTGCCACACAGCTAACGAAACAATGGCTCTTTTGCGCGACAAATTCAATGGCCGTGTTATCTCACTTGGTGGCGATGTCAATAGGCCGCCAAGATCATGTGATTTGACACCGTTGGACTTCTTTCTTTGGGGTTATTTAAAAGAAAAGGTGTACGTCGATAAGCCAGCAACAATTCAAGAGCTAAAGGATGAGATAATTCGGCACATTAACGGCATAGAACCTTAATTATGCCCCAGCGTCATGAAAAATTTGGACCATCGGATGGAGGTGTGCCGCCGAGGTCGCAGCGGCCATTTGGCCGATACTTTGTTCCATACATAATTGAACCATACCATATTATCATAATAAAAAGAAATGACAATAATTCCCTAAATAATTTGTGTTTCATTCAAAATCAACATCGGCCCTTTAAATTTAACCACCCTTTAGTTTCAAAATTTGTTTACAGTGGGTCTCATGCTAGAGGGTGTACTTTTAACTATTTGAACAAAATTTTAAAACAGTGTTTACGCTCTTGAGGCGTATACTTTATATTACTTACAAAAGCACCATGCCAACACTGATAAGCTTTAGTACTGATTTAAAGTACAAATCTTATTAAGTTTTAAACAAAAATATACTAAGATTGGAATCGTTTCAAATAATCATACTTTTTAAAACTTTATTAGTTTAATATTTTTGCCCTATTTCACGAAAACCCCTGTTCTAATCACTTCTATATTTGGACTATTTAATTTATGTTATATGTATATAAATTCCTATTTGTAATAATTTTCTATTCTCGTCTCTATTTTTTTTTAATATAAATTTATTGAAAATATTTTTCAATGCTACAAAAATAAACTTATAAATATTTTAAACATATCCACATAATGCCACATATGTCACGTAGCAACAATATTGAGTGTTAGACATCTAAATGACAATCTTCCGTTTTTAAAAGTCTAGCCAGCCTATTTGGTATTCTATGGAATAGTTTTTCTTAATTTAAACAAATAAAAAACAAAACAATTTTTATTAAAAAAGTTATATTTTATAGGACTGGTCATTAATCATTGGGAATATAAAGAAACTGTAAAAAGTTTGCAATAAAACCGCATGAAATCTAAAAGTAATTTCATTCTATTTCAGTTTTTTTTATATATTTGGGGAATAAAAATACTTTTTCTATCAAAAGTAATTTTACAACATAAAAAGATACGAAATATATAGAAAAACTTTTTCGCTAACAGAATATGGTATTATAAAAAGTCTAGCATGTCTAATGTAAAATATAAAACAAAATATATATAAAATGAAAATCAAAAAATATAACAGAGAAAAAAAAATCACCATTATACTTTTGTTGAAGATAAAAAAAGATACTTTGGAGACTTAATCCTTAGAAAGTATTACACTCACAATATTATTTCGTAACAAGTAAGAGCGGCTAAATTCGGCTATGCCGAATCTTATATACCCTTCACCATGGTTGGGAAAAACTGAAGTTTATATATGGACATATATGGAATGGACAGATTGATATACGGACGCCTTTAAGAGGAAATTAACCATTTAGTTTGGAGATAAAACTTGGACTCGGGAAAATATGTATTTTAAAAAAATGTATGTTTTGGGCATAATTTTTTTGTATCTGAACCGATATTTCCGAGTTTTTCAGCAAATATGTTATACTAAAGATTTTCGATCTTTTGCTATATAAGACGTATCCATAGGTCATAATACAGCTCTAGAATAGTGTTTGTTGTTTGTGTATAAAAGGTGAAGAGGTGAAAGAAAAGAATTTCAACAAATCGTTAAAAGAAATCACTAGAACTGCATGTGTTTTATTTCTACAAAATAGTTTGATTTAGCTGGCAAATTTGCATTTGGGATTTTATTTCGCTTTTTTATTAGAAATATTTGTAATTTCTTTAGCTTAATTTTAAAAATTTGAAGGAAAATAGTTTTTAATTTTTTTTATAAATTATTATAAGTTATGACCTAAAATAGTTGCACTCAAAGGTAAATTATGTATAAAATTTTCTTAATATGTGAGAAATAAAATGGTTTAAAAATCTTTTTATAAATTCTTTTAAAAGAAATAAAACCGTTTGTATTTTGTTTGTATCACAGGGTTTTTATAAAAATTTTGATGTTTTTAGCCTATTTATGGATTATTTAATTATTAATATAAAATTTTATTTAAATTAATTATTAAATGTAAAAAAAAACAAAAAATAAACAAAAAAAAAGTCTTAAGAAAATAATAAAAAAAAATGTACAAAAAAAAGTGAATTGAGGGGGATTCGAACCCGCGGCCTTAGAGAAAAAAAAGTATTTGTGACATAGCGTCTAGACAACTGAGCTATTGAAGCTCACACAAAATCATCGTCAATAGAGGTACATATATAAAAGTCTTCGTTCATTAGAGATTTGTTTAGTTTTTATTTAAATGACAAATCTTTGTATGTGTGTTGTTTGTGTATAAAAGGTGGAGATGAAAGAAAAGAATTTTAATTATTAATATAAAATTTTATATAAATTAATTATTAAATGTTAAAAAAAAAACCAAAAATAAGCAAAAAAAAATCTTAAGAAAATAATAAAAAAAAAATGTACAAAAAAAGTGAATTGAGCTGACCGAGATTTGAACCTCGAACCCCGCGGGCTTAGAGAAAAAAAAAGGTATTTGTGACATAGCGTCTAGACAACTGAGCTATTGAAGCTCACACAAAATCATCGTCAATAGAGGTACATATATAAAAGTCTTCGTTCATTAGAGATTTGTTTAGTTTTTATTTAAATGACAAATCTTTGTATGTGTGTTGTTTGTGTATAAAAGGTGGAGATGAAAGAAAAGAATTTAACACATGGATGTGTTGTTATGCTCAAAATTCTACATACATATTAAACAAAGGGATTTTACTGGAAAAATTAGAGGTAGTCCTGGTTTTTTGCTAATATCTCAGCCATTTATTAACCGATCTGTCTGATTTTTAATAGCAAACAGAAATGGATCACATGTAACAGAAATAAAAAACAATCAAGCCCTCATCATGTCTGGTTTCTTCGGAAAACCCATTTCAACACACAGACGGACAGACGGACATCGTTAAATCAACTTCGCTCTTCATAAGGACCCAGAATATATACACTTTATAGGGTCTAAGATCAATATTGTAGAAATTACAAACGGAATGACAAACTTATATATACCCTTCCACCTGTGGTGAAGGGTATAAAAAACAACTTAAAATACATATTAAATAAATAAATAAATAAACAATCAAAAAGAGGACTACTGATTTTCCATTATATTCAACCCATTTTGTTGTTTATATTTAATCATTCTTTAAAAATCAACAAAAGTAGTAAAATAGAAAGTCGTTTAAAATAACCATCAAATTTTTACTGACAAAAAGTTGGAAAAAACTTCTTTTGTGGTTCGTTTTCAAATTGAAAGTTTTTTTATTTGTATGTAATTACAAATCAGAACACAACACATGCAGATGTATATATTTTTATTGGCTTTGTGTGTATGTATCAGAGAACTGCAAAATCAAATTTTTTCTTGATTTAATCATACACAAAAATTCTTGTTCACATTTAATAATTCAACAAATTTCACTGTAGAATAAAATCAGCATCATGTTACTGAACGCGTAATTTAAATATTGTCTAAATTTTTTTTCATCTATTTTGATTGGAAAATTAGGCAATATTTAACTTTAACCGGATTGGGCGAGCCTGAGATGTCGATCTAATTTAAAAAAAAAAATTCACAAAAAACAATATTTTTGGTATTCCTAATAAATATTCTAAAAAAACGTATTTTAGACCCCACCCTAATATACATATAACATTTATGAAATGTGTTTCTACAAAACCACCCCGTTTTTATAGATAAGAAACAATTTTGTTTTAATTATGATTACACTCATACACGTTGTTTTTTCTGATTTATTCTACATCAAAATAATTATTGTTGGCTCGAATGAACAGAATAAAATCAATGGTTTAACAACGACCGATGATTATAAATCAGTGACAAAACAATTTGCACGTCGTTTGATTGATTTAAAATCATCAACAAATATTTGCGTTGGAGTATATTCAGCGTTTGAACGCAAACACATATTTATTCTTGTGTTGATTACGTATGAACGTTTTGCAATCAGCAAATGCAGTTCTCTGGTATGTATATTTGAATAATTTCTTGTAATTTTTATTGAAATAATTTTGTATATATACAAACTATTTTTGAAAAAAAACAAAAAGGAATTATATGAATTTCTATTTTTTGAAGCAGAAAACATAAAATTTTACATTTAACTGAAAATAACAACTCCTACTGAATGTCTTTAAATTTGTATAGTGTTTTGTTTTTTGAATAACTAATTCAAATAGTTAAAAAATATATTTCTATGAACTTCAATTCATTCGTCATTTAAAAACAAACTTTACGTATTACTTTTTTAATAAACTACAATCGGTAACGGAAAATATATTGTGAGTGTACTTATAAAATTTTTAATGGAAGTATGCAAAATGATATATATTCAGAGTTTATATTCATTTTTTCAGCAGCAGCTAGAAAACTGATTTATGTCCAAATTCTTAACCATAATACTTAATCTGTCTTCTACAATTATTATTTAATTTACTGAATCCACTTTATAAAAATAATACAATATTTCACATTATTCACGGTGCTATGGTTGATAGAGGGTATTGCAATAGAAAATTTTCAATAATTTTTGGCAGATAGGGAGTATTGCACAGTAAACAAAATAATATTGTAAGCTATTTTTCAACGTTCTTCCAACATATAACAGCTAATTAACAAAACTATTAAAGAATTAATTGCGCAACTGTTGAATAATTTTTGAAAATAAGATTTTGACACAAAGCCTTAAATAAGAATAGATTTCTAAAACAAGCATTTTACTTAAGTTGGACAAAAATGATTTTTGGTCCAACATTGCTCAAATTATACGAAGAATTATTTAAAATTGTACACACAGAAAAATAAAGTGCGAACCGAATTAAAAAGTGTATTTTGGTTACAATAGTGAATAAATTCAGTTAGCACAAAAATATTAACATGTGATTACTGAATCTTTTGGAAATTCCAACCAAAATTTAGTTGTGTTAACTCAATTCTGATTTGCAAACCAATGTTAAATTTTTTTTCAGGTGAAAAAATTTTGGAGGTGAAAATTTTTTTTTTTTGTGCTGGAAAAAAATTTTTGGGGTGAACATAAAATATTATTAATTTCTATGCGACTGGCGGAATAATATGAGAAAATATATTATTTACCAGTCGCTACTATGAAATTGTACACCAATTTGTATGAAAAATTTAGAGGTACCTTCGCATTTTTACTAATAACTTTTTAACCCCTGAACGGTCCCAAAAAAG
Source organism: Eustalomyia histrio (assembly GCA_949748255.1). Taxonomy (NCBI): domain Eukaryota; kingdom Metazoa; phylum Arthropoda; class Insecta; order Diptera; family Anthomyiidae; genus Eustalomyia; species Eustalomyia histrio. The sequence goes on from OX456524.1 coordinate 74,775,064, forward strand.
AGGATTAATTGAAAAAATGAAATTAGTTTTTCGTTTAAGTATTTGGTACCACATAAAAGTAGATAAAATTCAACACCAATAACTGTAAAAATTATGGATCTATGTTGTTTAATTTTTTTGTTATACGCTCCCAAAGTTAAATAATATTTGCTAATTTGGCAATATTTGTTAAAAAGTGAAAATCAAGATATTTTAATTGCGATTTGTGCGAATTGTTTCTTAGAAAATACTATTTTTTAAAATGGATCCATCAATTACAGTTATTTGACTAATTAATTAATAAAGTTTTGTAAAGAAAAATATTGCGGAAATATTTTTAAACTTTTTTTAAAATTGGTCAAAAAATTAGTTTTTTTTAAGAAATAGTGATTTTCAAAATATTTGTGAGAATACTTGGGCAAAATTTTTTATATATTCTTAAAATATGGTATTTCAGCTTGCACAATCAAAAAAAACCTTGCCCCTTTTTGCCCCATTTGAAAATATTTGAAATTTTGTAAAACACAGTAATTTAAATTTGTTTTTTCTGTTTTGTTTTGTTTTGTTTTATTTCGTTTAAATGATTATTTCAGTTATTATTATTGTTGTTGTAAGTATGATGTTTGTAACAGACAGTGCAACAACCCAACAAAATAAAATGGATGCTATTTTTAACGAATCCCTTTTTTAGAACATCCAAAGAAGTTAATAGTGTAAATTTTTTGATTTGTAAGAAGTCATTTTAAACAACTTCCAAAATGCTGATATTAACCCCTACTTATGAAGTCATAAAAATAATTTTTTTTTGTAACAATGACATTGAAAAGCATATACATTTTTTAACTTTAAGATATATTTGTTACAATTTATAATTATAGTTATATCTTCTTTGTCCTGGTCGGCATAATAATTCTTGGCGTGTTCAAAATAAAATTTTTTAACTTTAAAACAAAGCCACTCCCTATTTTCATTTTGTAGTCCCTACATTTAACAACTTCCGTAAACTTATGAAAAAGTCCATCATCCAATGTTAAAATCATTAATGATTCACCGAAATTTTCACAACTTCGGGTTCAGTAGATGTAGTATTTTACTACCTCTTCCTCAGCTGTTATTTTGCTGTGAAGTAAAGTGTTTAACTCAGTTGATAAAATGATCGCGAAAGAAGTAAATGTGGATCATGGACCCGAAACTGTATCCAAAGCTCTATTGCCAATAGACGAACTTTCTGAGGAGGCACAAGAAGCGTGTAAAAAAGACTTTAAAAATTTGAGAGGCCCATATGTTAGTAAATGCTGTAGATTTATATCATCTTTAAGAGGAAATTTACCACTTAGTTTAGGCTCGGGAAGATTTATGGTTCCCGAAAATAGGTATTTAAAAAATGTATGTTTTGGTCATAACTATTTTCAGCAAATATGTTCTACTAAAGATTTTCGATCTTTGGATATATAAGACAAATCCATAGGTCATATTACAACTCTAAAATTTTAGTTTTTATAAAAATGTTGATGTTTTTAGCCCATTTATGGAGTATTTAATTACGGTCTTACCGTTCTTAAGATATAAATTAATCTATTTTGTTCCACGCCCAATTCTAGGATCCCGCCCACATTTGGTCAGATGTTGTGTATTGATAACCGAGATGCTTGCACCTTATTTGGAAACTTTTCCTCTTTCCGTTCTCCAATTATACAGAAAAGCTGACCGACATCGTTAAGCCAAATGTGCTGGACTTATTTGTTTTGTTAAAAAAATAAATAAAAAAAAAAATAACAAAAAAAAAAGTCTTAAGAAAATCCAAAAAAAAAGTGTTAAAAAAATATAAAAATAAAAAAAGTTGAATAGGCGGGGCTCGATCGCGCGACTAAAAAAAAAAAAAGTATTTGTGACAAAGCGCTTAGACCACTGAGCCGTTGAAGGACATACGCAAACGTCGTTAATAGAAGCAAATAAAGAGTTTTCTTTTAAAACAGATTTGTTTGGGATTTATTTAAATGACAAACCTTTGTATGGATTTGTTGTTTGTGTATAAAAGGTGAAGAGGTTAAAGACAAAAAGTTTAACAAATTAAATAAAAACAACAACAATCACGATCATAATGCCAATCAGTGTTGTCATATTTTTTTCAAAAATCTTTTTAGTTCTAAAAAAGCTTTTTTCGACCAAAAAATATTTTTTTATAAATCGTTAAAAGATTTCACTAGAACTGCATGTGTTTTATTTCTACAAAAACGTTTAATTTAGCTGCCAAATTTGCATTTGGGATTTTATTTCGCTTTTTTATTAAAAAATATTTTTAATTTCTTTAGCTTAATTTAAAAATTTGAAGGAAAATAGTTTATAAAATTTTTTTAAAAATTATTATAAGTTATGACCTAAAATAGTGCACTCAAAAAGAAATTATATATAAAATTTTCTTAATATATGAGAAATAAGATGGTTTAAACATCTTTTTATAAATTCTTTTAAATCGGAACAAAAAATAGAAATAAAACCGTTTGTATCAGAGGGTTTTTATAAAAATTTTGATGTTTTTAGCCTATTAATGGATTATTTAATTATTAATTTAAAATTTTATTTAAATGTTAAAAAAACAAAAAAATAGTCTTAAGAAAATAAAAAAAAAATTGTACAAAAAAATAAAAGTTAAATAGACGGAGGGTGGAATCGAACCCGCGCCTAAGAGAAAAAAGTATTTGTGACATAGCGTTTAGATAACTGAACTATTGAAGCTCATAAAAAATAATAGTTAATAGAGCTATATAAAAAGTTTTCTTTCAATAGGGATTTGTTTGGTTTCTATTTAAATGACAAATCTTTGTATTGGTTTGTTGTTTGTTATAAAAGGTGAAGAGGTGAAAGGAAAGAATTGCAACAAATGGATGTGTTTGTTATGCGTAAAATTCAACATACATATAAAAACAAAGGGATTTTACGGAAAAAATTAGAGGTAGTCCTGGTTTTTTGCTAATAAAAAATATTTTTAATTTCTTTAGCTTAATTTAAAAATTTGAAGGAAAATAGTTTATAAAATTTTTTTAAAAATTATTATAAGTTATGACCTAAAATAGTGCACTCAAAAAGAAATTATATATAAAATTTTCTTAATATATGAGAAATAAGATGGTTTAAACATCTTTTTATAAATTCTTTTAAATCGGAACAAAAAATAGAAATAAAACCGTTTGTATCAGAGGGTTTTTATAAAAATTTTGATGTTTTTAGCCTATTAATGGATTATTTAATTATTAATTTAAAATTTTATTTAAATGTTAAAAAAACAAAAAAATAGTCTTAAGAAAATAAAAAAAAAATTGTACAAAAAAATAAAAGTTAAATAGACGGAGGGTGGAATCGAACCCGCGCCTAAGAGAAAAAAGTATTTGTGACATAGCGTTTAGATAACTGAACTATTGAAGCTCATAAAAAATAATAGTTAATAGAGCTATATAAAAAGTTTTCTTTCAATAGGGATTTGTTTGGTTTCTATTTAAATGACAAATCTTTGTATTGGTTTGTTGTTTGTTATAAAAGGTGAAGAGGTGAAAGGAAAGAATTGCAACAAATGGATGTGTTTGTTATGCGTAAAATTCAACATACATATAAAAACAAAGGGATTTTACGGAAAAAATTAGAGGTAGTCCTGGTTTTTTGCTAATAACTCAGCCATTTATCAACCGATCTGGCTCATTTTCAATAGCAAACAGAAATGGATCAAATGTAACAGAAATATATAACAATCAAGTCCTCGTCATGTCTGGGGTCTTCGGAAAACCCATTTCAACACACAGACGGACATCGTTAAATCAACTTCGCTCTTCATAAGGACCCAGAGTATATATACTTTTTAGGGTCTAAGATCAATATTGTAGAAATTACAAACGGAATGACAAACTTATATATACCCTTCCACCTGTGGTGAAGGGTATAAAAATCATATAAAATAAATTAAAGGCTTGATAGCGTGGTAATATTTGAAATTGTACGAATTACATATTTTTGTTTTTTTTTTTAGTTTTTAGGTTATTAAAAAAATAAAATTAAAATCCCATTAAAATTTTTCAACAAAAGTTTTGTTTAGTAATCAATATATATACACAGAATCCAAAAAAATATTGTGTCATAAATTACAGGCTTCCCTCAATTTATCCTCGTTTTGCTCATTTTCAATACCAAACTGCTTGCGTCTTCGCTCCGTGATCGCCATTTCAACAGACAGACATCGCTAAATTGACTTACAATTTCATAAGGATCACGAATATGCATATATACTTTTTGGTCTTAAATCTATATTCAAATTTTCTACAAATATTTTTTTAAAGTACTCTCCAAAAATTGATAGATATTTTTTTTTTGTAATCTGAACCTCAAAATACATTTAGTAAATCGTATTTCTTTAAGAATCTAGAAAACGGACTTTACTACTTCAGCATGTGCACTAAGATATTAAAAAATGTGTTCGACTTTTTGAATAGTAAAGGGTGTCCCAAGAAGAATGCAATTTTTAAATCTGGCAATATTCGAAGTGTCATTGTTTGACATTTGAACAATTGTTATTGTTTGCTAGTAGAAGGTACGAGGTTAGTAAAAATGGAGCGCTACACGAATGAACAACGCATTCTCATTGTGAAATTGTTTTACCAAAATGGTGAAAGTTTTGCGGCTTCAGTTCGCAAATTGCGATCAATTTGGGGTCACAATAATGCTCCAAAAGAGTCAACTGTAAAGAGATTAAAGGATAAATTTTCCGAAACTGGGTCTGTTAGTGATGTAAAGACAACAACGCGCCATCGACCAGGTCGATCGACCGAAAATGTCGCAGCTGTACGTGATGATGTCGCTCAAACTCCATCCACCTCAATTCGACACCGAGCTCAGCAAATTGGTGTCTCCAAATCCACTTTGCAGCGAATTTTGACGAAAGATTTGCATCTTCATGCATACAAAGTTCAATTGACTCAGGAACTGAAGCCAGCTGACCATGGACAGCGAAGGGAGTTCGTTAATTGGGTATTGGAGAGACAACATGAAAATGCTGATTTTGCCGATAAAATCATCTTCAGTGACGAGGCCCATTTTCATCTTGATGGCTTCGTCAATAGGCAGAATTGTCGCATTTGGGGTGAGGAAAATCCTCGAGTGATTCACGAGAAGCAAATGCATCCTCAACGTGTCACTGTGTGGTGTGGTTTTTGGGCTGGAGGAATCATTGGACCTTTTTTTTATAAAAATGAGGCAGGGCAAGCGCAAACAGTCAATGGTGTTCGGTATCGTGAAATGATAACCAGTTTTTTCTTGCCTAGAATTGATGAAATGAATGTGGAGGGCATGTGGTTCCAACAAGACGGCGCCACATGTCATACAGCCAGAGAAACAATTCAATTGCTGCATCAGTCATTTCCCGGTCGTGTTATTTCGCGTTTTGGAGATCAGAATTGGCCGCCTAGATCGTGCGATTTAACACCATTAGATTTTTTCTTTGGGGTTTTTTGAAGTCGATGGTTTACGCGAATAAGCCGACGACGACTCAAGCCTTAAAAGAGGAAATTGGACGCTGCATTAATGAAATACCGCAGCATTCATGCAAAACGGTCATTGCAAATTTCATTAAAAGATCGCGTGCATGCCAGCAAAGCCGCGGCGGCCATCTGCACGATATATTGTTCCATACATAACCTCATTCTGTCTACTTTACGATATAATAAAGTTTCACGATTTTTTTTTTAAATATCTGTGTTTTATTTAAAATTTAAAAATTGCGTTCTTCTTAGGACACCCTTTAGTTAGGGTGAGTAATTTATATAAAAAATAACCATAGTTAATTACAGATATTCGTATACAAATGTAACATTCATATCTATGGTTAAGCAATAAACTTCAGTTATTTTGAACTAAGTAACAATGTCTTAAATTTCAAGATAAATTAAGAATCAATCCTTCATGATATTTTTAAATAATTAAAGCATCAAGTCCTTAAATTTTCCCCTACAATACAATGTTAAAGAGATTTATATCATCAAATTGATATAAGGAAACAAATACAGGGCCAAACTTCCCAAGACATATTCATGTATGAGGAGCATTGTAGAAACACACACACACACATACACAAGGAAACAAATAGATATATAAATATTTTTTAGACGAGACACTATGTCAGACAGTTAAGATTGCCTTAGAATTTCTATAATGGCTTTTGGAGTAAAAAATACCAATGAAACAAACAAAATACGTTGTATGTTTTATACAGTATTTTATGGTATTTGCGAACAAAAAAAGTCACAATTATATTGCTGCTTTTAACATTAATACACGAAACAAATGCATACGTAAGATGTTGCAAAAATATTAGGCCTATTCAGAGTTAATGCAATAGGGGGAAAAAAAGTAATTTTTTTTTTCAAAGATTTCTACTTAAAGCTTTTTTTAGGGTCTTTTTTCTTCCTCAACCAGATGCTGAAGACAAAAAAAATCCATCAAAGTACTTTTTTGAGTTATTGACCTTTTTGAACCCCTAACCTAGGAAAACATATTTACGCTTATTATGGCGAAGAAGTACTTTAAAATATTCCACTTTAAATCATGGCTGAAAATTATTTAGGGTCATTAAAGAATCCTATAAGAATTTCGGGTCAATGTACAAAAAAGCTAAAGTTTTACTTCTTGCAACATTTTTTTCATAATTGATTATTTCAGTTAAAGTTGAAGCAACTGTCTCGTGACCAGTGCCAAGAGACCGGTCTGAAAGAACATATCCTGTAATCTTTTCCGGGACCAGTACGGATCTAAAAGAACCTACCCCGTGTCTGGTAAAATATGGCCGGTAATAAAAAACCTATTCCGTGGCTGGTGAAAACATGACAGAACCGGTGTATATCAGTAAAGTGGTAACACTATGCTTAAAACAACGCCTTTGATACACTTTATACAAAATTTAAATTATATTGTTAATCTAAAAATTTTAGAAGAAAAATGAGAAAGAAATTTTGTAAAAATACGAATTATAATTTTGAAAGGCACTATTAAAAATGCTGACATAAATCATAAAAATAAAACTTGATTGACATTTACAGTCATAAAACCCCAGCAAAAACAGGTTTTAAACTTCTCACCAGCCTATTTATTCGCTTAATTAATTTTGTTTGCGATGTCTCAAAAGTAATGAGTGGTCATTATCTTCTCACTTACATAGAACACAAAGTAATGGGCGGTCATTACCTTCTCGCTTACGTACAACCAAAAAATAAAGAATACCCATTACATTATGGACATCGCGAACAAAAGTAATTAAGCGAGTAAATAGACTGATAAAGAGTTGATACCATGCCTTTACTGGGACTGTCTTGTTTTTATAAAAAAAAAATTCTATCAGTTCAGTCATCCATGTAAAAATAATAATATATAAACATTTTCACCTGGGGAGTTTTATTATGCCTTATACATATACCATTATAATTTACAATAATCAATTTATTGCCGAAACAAATAATTTTCAAACAGATTCTATATAAAATTTATATATTTAATTATTTTCAATAAAATCAATAATATTTTTTGAAAATGAGTGTTTGTTAATTAATTTCTAGTAAAATAAAGATTTTCATGTGGAAAAAATAAGAAAATTAATAAAATAATTTTTTTTATAAGAAAAAGTCTGTAGAACCCAAGAATTGATACATATTACCAGAAATTTTTCTGATAGAATATTTTTAGATTGTTTGAACTTTTCTTTAAAATAAAATTCTCATTTTTCTTAAAAAAAAAACTTAGATTCTAAGGCTTTTCTTTAATTAAAAAATTCTTAGATTCTGAATACATTTCATCATGAAAAATACTTAGATTCTAGGGACTTTGGCTAAAATAAATATTATTAGATTCTAAGAACTTTTTCTTAACGAAAAATTCTGATACTCTAAAGCAGTGATCGGCACTTTCTCACTTATTTCTTCATTTATTTATTAACTTAAAACTCATATTGCTTTTACCAAGCTTTAACTACTTGTTTCTTTGAAGGCTTTAATTAGAACCCCTCCTTCCCCTCTTAAAATAAATACAAATTTAAATAAATGGACGAAACAAAAGAAATAATTAAATGAATGGGGGAAAAATTGTAATTTTTTTTAACTAATTTAATTAAAGCAATGGAGTTCAAAGTTGACTTATCTTAAAAGTATACTTTAGGCCTACTATAGACAAGTAAAAGTATACCTTAATAGTTAAAGTATGCTTTAAAATTAAAACTACCTGAAGTTGGTTTTATCCAATTTAACAACACTTACAACAGCTGTTTTCTGCAAAGACAATTTTGTGATAAAAAATGTTTGAATTGCAAAATATTGAAAGGAAAATTATATCAATAAATAAGGGATTTTGCATAATATTTATTAAGTTAATAAATTTTTTTTTAATTAAAATAAATTTTTCTATCCTTTTTTTTATAAAATTCTTAATTTTCGCATTTTGCAATTGCAAATCTTTTATTTACTCACTTTCTTTTTTTTTTCAGCTAATATAAAATCAGCTGATCAATTTTGCCACTTGCTTATTTTTTAGTACAAAACTAGCGGATGCCGGCGTGCTCCGCTACGCCTGAATATTAACATATAAACCATCTACACGACCATACGAACAAACCCTAAAAATTTAATCGAATTCGGTTTGACCGTTCATGAGTTATAAAGTCATAACACACTTGCAACAATTTTTTATATATGTATATAGATGTATGCGGGCATTTGTCACATTTGATGTAATACCCATTTAAAGCCGATTCAACTTAAAACAGGCTTTAATTCTGACTATTATAGCAAGATAGATAATAAAAGGTTTTTAATTTAAAGTCGATTTTAAAAAAAGCCGACTTTAGTGCTTGACTATAATTACGGGCCAATGTTTTTGTTTTCTTGTGCTTTGTTGTTTTTTTATTTGCTTTTATTAATTTTTTGTTGTTTTTTTTTTTTTTTTTGTTTAAATGTAACTTAAGGAAAATTACAAACACATTTCTGTCAGTGCATTAAGAGAGGAAGAGCACAACTCACCCATACAATGGCAACAATATGGCTGTATTAGTGTGCCGATCACTGCTCTAAAGCAGTGCTGTTCAAAAATAAAAATGTAGTTGTGTTTGTGAGAAAATGAGAATTGCACTGTAAGAAATGTTCAATGGGTTAATAGCAGTGCTAGTATCTGAATGAATTTATTTTTTTATTGAAAATATGAAACTGTTAATGTTTTGTGTAAAACTGTTTCAATGAAATAAAAAGTAAACAAAAATTCAATTTTTGAAAGGAAAAAAAGAAATACATATATACATTAGGGTGTCTTTTTTTATTGTATGAAAACAAAAAGTTGAAGATTTTTTTAATCAATATTAAAGATTTCATTATATATACATATTAATAAAATATCTGTTAAAAAAATGCATTTTTCGGAAGGAAAAACAAATACATTTGATCGGAATAAATGAATGAACGATCGGACTCAAATTTTTCAAAACATTTCAACTTTTATTTTTAAAAAAATGGGTTTCTTTATTAAGTCTATTTAAGATTTTTATAGATCTTGTAGTATCACAAAATATTTTTCGTACATTGCTATTAATTTTTTTCAGTGCATTGAAAAAAAAATCAGCATACATCCGCTACACATGTTCACTCGTCGCTGTTTCAGTGACGACTAAAAGCAAGAGCGTAAGAATACATGTTAGTTGAGCAGGGGACAATTGTCCCATCAAATGAACAGCACTGCTCTAAAGACTATCTAAAAAAATTTTAAAAATGTCCTTAGAATCCAAGAATTTTTCTATTACAAAAAGTCCATAGAGACTTTGTTTTTTTTTTTATTAAAAAAGCCCTTAGAATTTAAAAATTTTTATGAAGTATTTTTCTTTAAATTTTTTTTTTTAAGAAGTTTTATTAAAAAATATTTCTTTATATGAATCAATTTTTTTCTTTAGGAAAAACATCTATTAAAGAAATATTCTATAATTCAAAGTTTTTTTTTTCATAGTTTTGAATCATTATGTATCTGTAGGTTTATTATTATCATTATTCCTTTATGGTTAAGCCTAAAAATTATCAAACTATTTACGTTAATCGAAATATAGACATATGGGACGTATACATTATATTTTTTTCTGGTTCTCTTTTATAAACATGTACAACAACCGACCATTGTATGTGGCACGCAAATGAAACTAACAAACAAATTATAGCTTACACTCATACAAGAATTTGTATGATTGTATGTTTCATTGTGTGTGTGAAGACTATAGTTTAACCAATAAGTATATGTAACATATTTATATACAGACAGATAAATGGTAAACCAGACCAGACTGCACGAGACTAGGGGAGACTAACCCCAGACAGTGATATTTAAACTTCATTACAACCCCTCCGCCCCCCCCCCCCCCCCCTCCCTCACACACACCTTCCACACATACCATTTTTTGCAATTCAACACTCACGCATTGTTCGAAACCTCATTCAGACAAACAATTCATATAAAACACATTTGTACACGTACTTTTTCGCCTTTAGTTTCAGTTAAACTTATGTAAGCAAAATCCTTTTTGTGTTGACCCCTGTCTAGAAGGTATTGTGTTATGTTTTAACTAAAGTTTTAGTACGTATATATTTGTAGAGTAGTTTTAAGTCTTAACTTTATTGAAATATGAGTTTGCAGTGCGTAGTTTTACCCTTTAATAGATATAAAAGTTCAAGTTTTATGCGAATAGCTTTTGTAAGTCTTAATTTATATTATGATTGTCGGGTTGCGTTTTTTTTGCAGAAATCTTACCGGATGTAGGAATTTCGTTTCTGATAAATTGATAAAACAAGAAAACATAAATCATTATAAATACTTAACATACCCAGCAAAAACAGGTTAATGACATATCATTACTTTATACATTACTTTGTGATGAGTACTTCTTACATTCAGCAGTATTTTCAAAATAAAAATTATGTATTACCTATAATAAAGGGTGTCCCAAGAAGAACGCAATTTTTAAATTTTAAATAAAACACAGATATTTAAAAAAAAATCGTGAAACTTTATTATATCGTAAAGTAGACAGAATGAGGTTATGTATGGAACAATTTATCGTGCAGATGGCCGCCGCGGCTTTGCTGGCATGCACGCGATCTTTTAATGAAATTTTCAATGACCGTTTTGCATGAATGCTGCGGTATTTCATTAATGCAGCGTCCAATTTCCTCTTTTAAGGCTTGAGTCGTCGTCGGCTTATTCGCGTAAACCATCGACTTCAAAAAACCCCAAAGAAAAAAATCTAATGGTGTTAAATCGCACGATCTAGGCGGCCAATTCTGATCTCCAAAACGCGAAATAACACGACCGGGAAATGACTGATGCAGCAATTGAATTGTTTCTCTGGCTGTATGACATGTGGCGCCGTCTTGTTGGAACCACATGCCCTCCACATTCATTTCTTCAATTCTAGGCAAGAAAAAACTGGTTATCATTTCACGATACCGAACACCATTGACTGTTTGCGCTTGACCTGCCCCATTTTCATAAAAAAAAGGTCCAATGATTCCTCCAGCCCAAAAACTACACCACACAGTGACACGTTGAGGATGCATTTGCTGCTCGTGAATCACTCGAGGATTTTCCTCACCCCAAATGCGATAATTCTGCCTATTGACGAAGCCATCAAGATGAAAATGGGCCTCGTCACTGAAGATGATGTTATCGGCAAAATCAGCATTTTCATGTTGTCTCTCCAATACCCAATTAACGAACTCCCTTCGCTGTCCATGGTCAGCTGGCTTCAGTTCCTGAGTCAATTGAACTTTGTATGCATGAAGATGCAAATCTTTCGTCAAAATTCGCTGGAAAGTGGATTTGGAGACACCAATTTGCTGAGCTCGGTGTCGAATTGAGGTGGATGGAGTTTGAGCGACATCATCACGTACAGCTGCGACATTTTCGGTCGATCGACCTAGTCGATGGCGCGTTGTTGTCTTTACATCACTAACAGACCCAGTTTCGGCAAATTTATCCATTAATCTCTTTACAGTTGACTCTTTTGGAGCATTATTGTGACCCCAAATTGATCGCAATTTGCGAACTGTAGCCGCAAAACTTTCACCATTTTGGTAAAACAATTTCACAATGAGAATGCGTTGTTCATTCGTGTAGCGCTCCATTTTTACTAACCTCGTACCTTCTACTAGCAAACAATAACAATTGTTCAAATGTCAAACAATGACACTTCGAATGTTGCCAGATTTAAAAATTGCGTTCTTCTTGGGACACCCTTTATGTTACTTATTTTATTATTTTGAATTAAATAATAATGAGTTACCTGTAATGGCTTACCTTTTATATTATTTTAATATAAGTTATAATGAGTCACTGTTAATTGTTTAAATAACTTTATTTATTAATGTGTATTTTGTTAATTTATGAATTAAAAGTGTTTAATAAAACAAATTATCATGTAAGTGAACAGTAGAGTTTTTAGTGTATAGTTTTAGTTTTAACTGTAGTTCCGAAATATCCTTTTTATAAAATTTTTCAAAATTGTTAAGAGATTGAAAATTTTGGAGACCAAATTTGGAATCAGGAGAAAAAATGTTTAAAGCTGAGCAAAAAATTCCTCTTTTTGACATTTGACGACCCATGGGATACATATGTATGTCCAAAATTATATCAGTATCCTGTAACAAATAAAGTGAACCAATTCCAAATAACTCGATATTTCTAAAAATGAAAGGAATGGACTATGTCCTACCAACACAGGGAGTCCAATAGGATTCGAGAAAATGTGTTCCAAAAATTATGCAAAAATATATATATTTATTTTATAAATTTGTGGTGAGCCCATATTGCAGTTGAAAAATAATGCGAAAAATAAATAATATATGGTTATTAGTAACCAATTATTAATATGCATACCAGTAACCCATTATTCTTTTTTTTTTTTTTGAAGCTTGTACGTAAGCAGAACACATCCCATATATAAAAAGTTAAAATTATAATATAAAGGATAATACGTGAAAACCTTGTAGTTTAGATTACTAGACTCATTATTTGGTAAGGTGTGTTTTTGCTGGGATATATACAACTTAGCACAAATTTCTCAATATATCTTGAATTCTTTTTTAGACAAAAAAACAATTTATATAATATGTGTCTCTATTTTATTGCGTAATTACACATTATATCAGCGTGGTAACGTATCAGCAAATGACATCATAGTGACATAAAAAAATTTCACTATAGATAATTGTATTAGCGGTAAATACAGGAAATTTTAAATTTGACTGCCGATTACTTTGAAAGGTAGAATAACATTCATTTTTATTTTCAGGTTTATGTTTGACATTTGCAAAATGGGACGCTATACGCTCGAACAAAATGGGAAATGTTAAAAACTTACTGTAAGAAATTTACGTGGAAAATTTACGGAATTTGTGAAGCGAGTTCATGAAAATGGATCGTTATTGAACAAACCAATCCCCGTGTACGCTCTCGTCCAGTGCGTTTAATCGAAAACATTGCTGCTGTGGCTGAGAATGTCCAAGAACATCTATTAACATCAACTCGTCAACATTTCTTGCACTTCTTTGAGAAGCTTACAAAGTTCAAATAGTCCAACAACTGAAGCGTCATGACCATCCTATGCGTATTCACATCGCCAATGGGTTGAAGATTGTTGGGCAAGAGACGAAGAATTTGACCAAAAAATCGTTTTTTCAGATGAAGCTCATTTTCATCTCGTTGGCTATGTTAATAAGCAAAATTGACGCATATGGGGATCAGAGAACCCACACGTGACTATTGAGAAGCCAATGCCACTGCCACAACGAGCCACTGTTTGGTGTGAATTTTGGACTGGCGGCATCATTGGGTAATTTTTCTTTGAAAATGAGCAAGGTGCCGCCGTTACCGTCAACGGGGAAAATTAGCGCGCCATGCTCAACGAATATTTGTTTTCAAAAATTCAAGAGAATGACATGGACGACATTTGGTTTCAACAAGACGTGGCCACATGATTGCAATATGATCACTGTTACAATATTCTGCTTGCTGCATTCGCGTATGGTTGTCACAATCAAATTATTGTTTTAAAAATAGCTTCTAAGCATCAATATGCTTGCTAGCATCATTATTATAGTAAATATTTTATTTTTTCATGACTAATATTTACTACTTCATAACATGATTGTCTTTAACCATAATGTGGTAACAAAAATTTTGGCTATGCAAAAAATATGATAATAAGGGAACTATAAAATGTTGACAACAGTCAATGAATAAATCAAATGAATTCAAAAAATTTTTGCAAGTGTGTTGTGACTTTATAACTCACGAACGCTCGAACCGAATTTGATTACATTGTTAGAGTTTGTTCGTATGGTCGTGTAAATCGGTCGTTCGTGAGTTATGACATTTTATGTCAACATGTGATTTTGTCCATATCAAAAAACAACAATATATTCATGCGTAGCGAAGCACGCCGGCATCAGCTAGTAATATTTAATTTACACCTGGGGGCTTTATTTTTAAAAATTCCTTATACATTTAACATTATTACGTATTTACACTAATCAATTCATTGCCGAAAAAATTCATTGTCAACAAGATTCTATATAAAGATTTTATAGTTTTAATAATAATTGTTTTTGAAAAATATGTTTTTTTATTTTTTTCTCGTAAAATAACGACTTTCTTTTGGAAAAAAATACTTAAAATACGAAAAAAACAAATATAAGAAAAAGTCTGTTAAACCAAAGAGTTGTTTTGTACAAAAATTTATATATTCTTTAAAAAAAAATAAGATTCTAAAAAATTCTAAGAATCTGAGGACTCATGAAAAATACTTAGATTGTAAAAAAATTTTATATCAACAATATTCTTAGATTCTAAGAAATTATTGTAAAACAAAAATTCTGAGACTCTAAGGCTTTTGTAAAAAAAATCTTAAAAATGTCCTAGGAATCTAAAAATTTTTCCGTTAGAAAAAATCTATAGAATTCATGTATTATTTAAAAAAAAAGTCCTTAGAATTTAAACAAATTTTCGAAGTATTTGTCTTTAAAAGGAGTTCACAGAAATTTTTCATAGTTTTCAATCATAATATAGCTGTAGGGATTATATTATAGTAAAATCATGGTTATTTTATTATCAAAATAATATAACTTTATTATTGAACGACTATGATTGGCACAATCATAATCTCAAAAATATATGATGCTCTTCGAATATGATTGCCCCAACCAAGTTTTTTCTCTGCGTACGATACAAAAGGATATGAAATTTTCAACCGTTGCGGAAAATTAATAAACAAAATTTCAGCGAAATCGGAAAACTTAATTACCTGTCATTTTAGGTTAGATATACTTAATCAATCTAGAGACTTTTCCTATTTCTTTTTTCTTTCGTATCCATTTTATTTTAAATTTTTATATACAAAAAATATTTCAAAACATATCTTATTTGTTTAAAGATGTGGCAACATTGGTAAAAAAAAATGGTGTGAATAAGAAATTCTGAACGATTGTCTCTGTGAGAGAAAATACGCCAAAAAAAAAACGACGTACGACAGTGACTGCAAAAACTGTCATGATTACTTTGATTAATTTGACTTTGATTCCTCCTCAGTATCTTTTTAGCTTATTAAAAACAAACTATTTTTTGATTTATATATTTATATCTTATAAAAATTAATTATTTAAATAAAAATTTAGGAATCGAACATAATAAAATAGTTTATATTACGTTGTGCATATGCTGGTATACTACGAGCACATGAGAGCCACAGAATATATTTGTAATTGTCAAACATTTTTAAAATGAGGCAACTCTGTTCCGAGCGTGAGAAACAAAAAGGAGAGAATGAGAAAAAAAAGTTCTGAAAATAAAATAGATTCTATCCCACAACTACAACGCTCGACGTGTTTTAAATGTTAATTCATATGGTAAGAATGCCACACATTTTTGTTCTGTTCCTTCACTTAGAAAAACCGGTGCACGATTTTTAATGTAAAATTTTATGGAAGAAAAGGTATCCTTTGCCTTGTGTTTATTCTCAAATACAGTTTTTGTTGGCATGAAAAATAAACTCTTGTTATGTTTTTTATATTTTTTTTTTTTATTTCTTATTTTCCTTTTAGTAGTCAGAATATAAAATGACCATTACATTTATATTATGACTTGACTTTCTAAAGAAAGGACACAACAAAATTTTTCTTATAACTTGCGTAATTTTCAACGTCATTTTTTTTTGCCAGATATTTTTTTTTATAAAAAATGCTTAGATGTTGAGACGTTTTTCTATATAAAAAGAATTTTGAGACATATTTCCTATTTCGGATACTTTTCTTTATTTTTATACTGCTTTTAAAAATTAAATTTTGGGTATTTTTGCCTTTTTTCATTCAGAAATTTTGAGAAATTAAAAACTTATGAAACAAATTTATAAAAATTTACAAACTAGAAAGATTTTTGACATCCAAATAAAATAAAATTTTACTACATATGTCAAAAAACATCAAAGCCCAAAACTTTTGAAAAAAAGGATAAAAAGAATGTCTTCTATAATAGATTTTTGAATTTGGAGTTTTGGAACGGCCATATCAGTACGTTTTGACTTGGTGCTGATGTTCTTTTGAGTTATTTTCTCTCTTATAAAAACTGTTTAATATCTATTCTTTTTTTGTATTCTTTCATCTTCAATGCTTTTTATTCTATTTTGTTTTTTTCGGTTTTATTTAATTTTTTTTTTTGTAAATTCTCTCGAAGACACGATACCCACGACAGAACACCGAACCAGAGAACTGCAAAATCAACTTTTTTCTTGATTTAATCATACACAAAAATTCTTGTTCACATTTAATAATTCAACAAAATTCACTGTAGAATAAAATCAGCATCATGTTACTGAACGCGTAATTGGAATCAGTGTGAATCATCTGTCGATTATGTTTTATCCAAATGTAATCACTCAACAAAAAGTCAGCGTTGAATAAATCAGAAAAAACAACAAACAACGCATATGAGTGTATTTATAATTACAACAAAATAGAAACACACATTAGAGTGAGACTTAAACCCGCTTTTTTAGAATTTTTATTAGTAATACAATACTAAAAATATTCTTCTTTGTGAAATAAAAATATTTTTTTTTTAAAAAAATTTAGGTCGATATCTCAGACTTGCCTAATCCGGAAACATTCAAATATTGCCTAAATTTTTTTTCATCTATTTTGATTGAAAAATTAGGCAATATTTAACTTTAACCGGATTGGGAGAGCCTGAGATATCGACCTAAATTAAAAAAACATAAATTTCACAAAGAACAATATAATAAAAATTCTAAAAAAAACGGTTTTGAGACCAACCCTAATATACATATAATGCTATGAAATATGTTTTTTTACAAAACCACCCCCCTTTTTATAGATAAGAAACTATTTTGTTTTAATTATGATTACACTCATACACGTTGTTTGTTGTTTTTTCTGATTTATTCTACATCAAAATAATTGTTGTTGGCTCGAATAAACAGAATAAAACAATGGTTTAACAACGACCGATGATTATAAACCAGTGATAAAACAATTTGCACATCGTTTGATTGATTTAAAATCATCAACAAATATGTGTGTTGGAGTATATTCAGCGTTTGAACGCAAACACAATTTATTCTTGTGTTGATTGCGTATAAACGTTTTGTAATTAGCAAATGCAGTTCTCTGCACCGAACCGTCTCCTCATTTGAAAATCTACTTCAATTTGAGCGAAGCTCTCATGTTACAAATTCAAGATTGCACAGAGAAAACAAATTCATCGTGACAACCGAATTTCTTCCCAACTGAATATTTTGATGCATCAACCAAATTGGTTGGAACTAACCAAATGTTTTTCTGATACAATTGATATATTTGGTTTAACCGAAATTCTGTTGCTTTATTCGAATTTCGGTTGCGACAAACATATCGTTGGCTTCAACTAAACCATTCGGTTGGCAAGAAATTTGATTGTTACAATGAATTTGTATTCTTTGAGTGCTTTTCAGATTTTGGGATAACCTACATACATAATATGTTCTGTGTAAAATTTGTAAGAACAGAGCCAAAAATTACAGTTATGTGGGGGCGTTAGAGGGATAATATCGCTCGGTGATTTACTTCAAGACTGTCATAATTCAAAAAAATCGATTTTGCAAGAAAACGCGTTTAAAGTTTTAACTTAGTATAACAACTAACAGGGTTTCTTACCCGACACTTCGGATTGAACTACTATTTGTGGAAGATGAATCTGTTGGAATCGCCTCTGTGTCGGCTATGTCTTGAGGGAGACTAAACAACCATTCACATTTTGTGTGAGTGTGTTGTATTGCATAGGAACAGGAGGAAAGTTTTCAATAAGGAATTTTTAGGTCCAGAGGATATTAGGAACTCTTCTCCATTTTCTATATTAAAGGTCATTGGGTTTAGTTTTATGATTCTTGGTACAAAAGATCCATATGGGTCGTAGTGCCGGCCGTGGGGCCATATCTTGACTTAATAATAATAATAATAACTACTGAGAAAAGTATAATGAAACACTTTTGGTCATTACTCAATAAGAAAAAGATATATCAATATCATTTTCTGATATGTTGCGGATTGTGGTGTGACCCATAATTCTGCATCATTAACTCACTGTCTTATGACAGTCTTGAAGTAAAGCACCGATATATTCCACAAAATATTTACAGGGACCCAAAAAAAAACAACTGCTTTGAAATTTTAACACAAATAAGCAAAACCTCATTCGAGTATGCCATATCCATTTCAAGTATGCCATATCCATCATATCAAAAAATACACTTAAAATAGTTTGTAAGTTAAAATAACAGAAAATGTCATATACAAGAAATGATATTTCATTTAAAACCGGTCTACTTTATTTTCATTTAAAAGGCATTTAACTTTTGTTATTTATTTTTAAATGTTGATAAATCAACTGACACATCCGTAAGAAACAAATGTAATAATCAGTTAAAATAAATGTCAAAATTTTACCTACCAATTCCTTAAAAAATAAATGATTTTATCATTTATTTGAAATTGTTTCCCTTTCCCTTTTTTTATTTTTTATTTTTGTAATCTACAATACAAAATGTATGTATGCAAGCTATAGACACTTTTTCTGTGAATGTGCTTGTGTATGCATGTGTGTTTATGAAGTTCTTGTAATTTAAATTAAAAAATTTTGTATATATACAACCAATTTAAATAAAAAAAAAAATTGAAATTTTTTGAATATTTTTTTTTTGACACAAGCAGCAAACAAAATTTAAATTTGTAATAACTGTTACGGACACAAGTAAACCACAAATTTCTGTTTTGTGGGTAAATTTTTATTAAATTGCAAACAAATAAAAAAAAATAAGTGAAACTAAAAAAATAGGTAAATGATAGTAAATCATTTCGACTAAAAATGTATAAAAAAGTTAATATAGATATTTCTTTGAAAAATAAATAAATGTATTATTAAATTATTATTAAACTACAAACAATAAGCTACATAATATTCTGAATGTAACTTTTGTTTTTACTCGAAAAAATAAAAATAAAAAAATAACTATTATTTTAGCTAGAAAAAATGAAAATCCAAAAATAATTGTTATAGTCAGATGACTTTTATGAAAAAAGGAATAATTATTACGGCCCCTAAATATTTGTGTTAATATTTTCCCATCACCACAGATGTAAGGAAAATATAGTTTTATATACCAATATGCTACACGAACAGGCCAAAGGGGAAACTCCTACGAACGTATATTTATTTTTTATCCATTGTCAGAACCTTGTAATTTTGGAAAAAATTTCGTAATTGTTGTACTGTGTAATTGATTTGATACATAATCTTCAATTGGCCCAAGGACGAACTCTACAAAAAGGATCCTTTCTGAATATGTTTAAAATGAGATATCTGTTTAAAATTTGAGTTGCGAATGTCTTGCCTCCAAATATGGGAAATAATTGGACCTTGCCTGCAAATAAAGCCACAATTCCGGTATTTTTCGTAAATGCAAAGTTTTGTGTAGAAGGAAAAAGACAAAAAGTGTATTAGGCTTTAGAGAAAAGGTCTTTATTTATTTATTAAAAATATATTACCTTCGTAGAAAGTAGTTGTACATCGAAGTTACCAATCGTTTTCTAAGAAGAACTAACACGAACTTAAAGCCAAAAGGAGATGGAAAACAACGCTTAAGTGACATTCTAATCTATATTGATAAGGGGGCGTTGTATTTATCCAAAAAGGGGTCAGAGCTTGTCAAAGGGACAAATGTATAAAATCGATGAAAATTAAGCATTTGTGCTTAAATACTTGGTGTTGGAAATTCAGAATTGTAATCTTTTTAACAGGTCAATTGAAAAGTCCCCGGCCTACCACACTAAAACACATTTTTTTTTTTTTGCAAAATTCGTTTTTTTTATTCAACATAGTTGCCTTCAAGGGTGATACACTGATTATAGCGACCCTTCAACTTTTTGATATCATTTTTGTAGTATGTACGATTTGTCCTTTGCTTCAAAATAGGCCTTAGTTTCGGCGATCACCTCTTCATTCGACGAAAATTTCTTCCCAGCGAGCATTCTTTTGCAATCTGAGAACAGGAAATAGTCGCTGGGGTCCAAATCTGGAGAATACGGTGGATGCGGAAGCAATTCGAAGCCCAAATCATGGATTTTCGCCTTCGTTTTCACTGAATTGTTTTTGGTCAAAAGTGAGCTCGCGCGGCACCCAATTTGCACAGAGCTTTCTCATACCCAAATATTCTTGAATGATATGATGTACACGTTTAGTTGATATCTTTGGAGTACCCGCTGTTTCATTCAATTTCAATCTACTGTGAATCGAAATCATTTTGTGGATTTATTTTATGTTTTTGTTAGTAACAACCTTTTTTGGGCTTCCACTGCGTTCACCGTCATCTGTGCTCACTCACCACGTCTAAACTAAGCCAATCCTTGATGGTTGATTTTCCTGGGGCAGTGTCCGGAAACTCGTCATCCAGCAAAGTTTTTGCTTCCACTGTATTTTTGTCCTTCAAAAAGCAATATTTTATCAACACGCGAAATTCCTTTTTATTCATTTTTTTCACAATAACAAAAGTTGCTTCACTCAAAATGGTATAATTCACAAACTAATGACCCGACAGCTGTCAAATTTATACACGTGTCTTTTGAAGGTAAGGGCTAACTAAAAATCATATCGATTTAAGTCTAGTAGCGCCATCTATGTGTCAGGCCGGGGACCTGTTATTATATTTGTTTTGTTGGCTTATTAATATTTTTTTATATAAAATTTATTAATATTATTTGTGGAATAGCTTTTTTACGACCAATTTTTTGTTGTTTTTACTACGTTAGCAAATTGATTCCTACAAGTTTTATAACAGTGCAGTTATATCATCACAACTAACGGTTATTCAGCATTTATTATTTTCATTTAGATTTTCAGCTGTCAAGTATTATATGTCTGATTGGCTTAGTAGGTAGAAGTCTCGTCTGAAGGGTTCCAATACCGTCATGACCACAAAAACTAAAAATTATAATTTTTATTTTATTTTAAAAAATCAAAAAAATATTTGGGAAACGCCCAAGCAATTATAAATTTGTAAAATATTTTTCGTGTCTCTTCTATGGCCTCATATATTCCACATTACGTATTTAATTGTTATATTAAATATAAAACAAATCTGTTATACTTCATTGCAGTAAAAAGTTTTCCAATTTTCTTGAAGATTTTTATGTTCGTAAGGTCGTCATAAAGTCTGTATAAATCGATTTTTTTTTTTTTGCTCTATACCCAAATATTTTATTTATTTGCGAAATTATGTAAAAAAAAAGTCATTATTTATTATTCTGTAACTACGTGAAAATTTGTCACGTCCAAATATGCAACTCAAATATATTTAGCACAGGTAAATTTTTGTATATACCTTAAGGTAAATTTAACCTTATGTGATTCTCCCCATTCTAAATATGGTAGAGTTTCATATTTCAATGTAACAACATTTCACATACGTTTCATACATACTCCTAGTTACGGAATAACCTCAATAGTGTTTTAAAACCAAAGTTCAAATAAATATCCCAAGACTCTTGAGCGAAGTTTGTTTTTTATGTCCTACACTACTACGTGGTCGGGGTATATAATGAGTTTGTGCCGAAAATATAAGACTTAGGCCCAATATTATAACTTGCCTTTAAGGTGCGTGTTAGTTAAAGGTAACTTTAGCTAGAGTGAGGAATAAAGTCCCCTTTAACTTTTTTTGGTTATTACAACTTCCTTATAAAATAAAATCAAGTTTTTTAAAAATATGGCATTACTAGAGCAAAAACCGATTACTTTTGACGAATTAAAATGGTTCTTTTATATACGTAGTGGCAACGACGTACTTTTATTTATTTATTTACTTACAACAAACAAAAAATACAAACGAAAAACAAAATTTCTTCGAATTGTGTAAAAGATCAAAATGTTTGTTATATAAAATTTACATTGTCGACGGTGAACACAGAAAAAAACCAAACAGCAAAAAACTACACGGCAACTACACTGCAGAGCAGAAAATGTGGCAACTTCAAATGCTTAAACCTTACGTTAAAAGTTAATGGTAAGATGAACTTACCTTTTGCTTATCGGTCACTTTTAGGTTAAAGTATACTTATAATAACGAAAAACTAATAATCTGTCCGTTAACATCCTAACTTTAGTTATCGGCAAGTTATAATAATGGGCCTTAGATTTATAGTATACCAATCGATTTGGGGTCACGTTTTGAGTAGATTTAACGATATCAGTCATAATTTTCATAATCAAACTTCAGGTCGCACAAATAAAAATATTTGCATTAAACGTTGACCAAAGACGAACCCTGTTAAATTTGGTTAAAATCTGCCTATATTTAGGTCAATATCTTCTCTGAATTAAGCTGAAATGATATTTCAATCGAACTATCATATTGCGCCCACTTTTTGACATTTATGATCGTATTCTTTGGCAAATCAACATAAATAGATTGACGCTTGAACAACCCTACCAAATTATTCAGATTTACATTGAAAGTCAGTCATCAATTCTCCCAACTTATACGAAATTGTGTTTAGCGATGAGGCTCATTTTTGGCTTAACGGGTTTGTTACTAAACATAATTACTGCATATGGCGTGAACGCAATCCACAACATACCCAAACTCCATTACGTCCAGAAATATGCACCATTTTGTTCGGTTTAAACGCTAGTGCCATCATTGGATCTAATTTTTTCAAAAATAAAGCCGCAGCTCGCGTTACGTTCAATGTAGATCATTACCGCATCATGATCAAAGATTTTTTGTTTGAAAATATGGATGACATTGATCCGGGCGAGATGTGGTTTTAACAAGATGGCGCTACGTGACATACGGCAACCGCGACCATCATCAAAATAAGGCGCTAAGTTGATTTCGAGAAATGGACCTGTCAATTGGCCTCCACGGTCGTGCGATATGACATCTCACGATGATTTTGTGTGGGGCCACGTAAAGTCACTGGTTCATGCTGATAAAATGCTCAGAAAGTGGTCCTAAACTGAATATCCAGAATGGGCTTCGTAAAGACCAGCTGCGGTGGCCATATGGCCGAAATCATTTTGAAATGTTTAAAAAAAAATTGGATTAAAATTTAATTTTTTTTCTTATTTTTTACAATTAAAAAAATACACTTTATATATAAAGTAATACGGATAGGGGCAAAAATGGAAAAAGTTTCCCCCTTTTCGGAATGTCAAACCTCTGTGGATATAAACTGGAAATTTCAAACATGGTTTTCTTTTCGTATGGGCTAATTCAATGAAAATGTATATATTTTTTCCAGGGACGTAGTAAAATGGAGGGTTGATTTCAAGATCAAAAAATCTTTCCGAAAGTTTCTCCCTTGACGGCTTGCCAAACCCCTTTAGATATAAACTTGAAATTAAAAATATATTTTTCCTGGTGTATGGGCTAAACCAATAATAAAGTATATTTTATAATATTTACTAGGGACGTGGTAAAATTTAAAGTTCAAAGCCCAAACCGTTAAGAGTTAGGAAGTCAAAATTTGGTAGACATAAGCTGTGACGGAATTTTCGGATAATCCCTCCGGAAGGATCAATAGTCTGCGCAAGCTATTGCAGCTAGGAAACTGAAATTTGGTGTTATGCTTCCTCCTCCGGCGTAAAAAGCTGGAAATTTCTACCTCTTGACAGCCATTGCAAACAGCTTGAGCTATGAAGTTCAAATTTCCATAAAAGTTCTTCCTCCGGTATAGGTGGAACGGGAAGGGCCTAAAAAGGAAAAAATTCTCCCCCTTTCTGGCCTGCCAAAACCCCTGCAGCTAGAAAGTTAAAATTTGGTATATAGGTTCCTCTTTCAGAGTAGAAATCTGCTCAGACGGGATTAATGGAAATTCCTACGATGAGGAGCAAACTCCTTTGGCTGGAAACTTGAAGTACATGTTCAATTATACTCAATTTTTGGGCAATTATACGGGGAGAGGCAAAAAAGCCTGCACAAAGCCCTTTTGGCTAGAAACCTGAATTTTATATGTGTACTCTTAAATATAAAATCTGTCTTCCCTGTGCGTATGTGCTAATGCTATAGCAAGTAAGTTACTATTTGAACCATTTTTATCTGGAGACTTCGGCAATCTCGGGCATTACCCGCCTGTATAAACATTTATGTATGAAATTTGCTACATAAGCTTTTATTGTCTCAGACCTACCTCCCATATAATGATCTTTTCTCACTTTAGTTTAAGTAGTATTAGACATACGTTACCGACGATATCTGGCTGAAAATTGGGTTGTAAATTAAAAAAAGATGGGACCATATTTGGACAAAAGATCCAACTTTGTTTTATACCAAAAGCCAACAGTGGTTGGTCCGTAAATCCCCGGTAGATGCCCCGCCCTGTTCAAAAATGATCAGGACCCTTGTTGGAATTTATACTGTTTTTTTTTTTTGAAATTTGATACAAATTTTACTTGGTATAGGTTATCATATAGTTGACATGCCCAGCATTAATCTTTTTACTAAAGGGTGGTTTAATTTTTAAGGCCGATGAAGAATGTGAACTACACCTAAACGTCAAGTTTTTTTCTGCATTTCATTTGACATTTCTCAATTTCAGACTAACTCAATTTGAACCATGGAAAGATACACAATCGAGCAAGGGGTTAAAGTTATTCAGGCTTATTATGAAAATGGGCATTCAAATCAAAATGCATTTCGTGCACTTCGTTTTAAGCATTCCGGTAGGCTAGTTGGTAGCGTGCTAGCTTATCAGTGCGGGGTCGTGGGTTCGATTTCCACCAGAGGCTCTGGTCTGATTTCGCTACAATGAGCCAAAAGCCTTCGTTGCTAATGCTCGGTTAGGGTATTAAGATATAATTTGTAATTGAATATTTGTTTTTTTTTTTGGTCAGCATAATCGACCAAATGTGTCCACAATCGGAAGAATTGTGCACATATTTCTGCATTCGGGTCTGCAGGAAATGAGAAAACATTGCTGTTGTTCGCGATAGTGTGGCAGAATAGCCGTCAACCTCGACTCACCGTCGGTGCTCTTGAAGACAGAAATTGAGGATATGGATGTGCACGATATGTGGTTTCAACAGGACGGCGCCACTTGCCACACAACTAACGAAACAAATAACTCTTTTGCGCGACAAATTCAATGGCCGTGTTATCTCACGTGGTGGCGATGTCAATTGGCCGCCAAGATAATGTGATTTGACACCGTTGGACTTCTCTCTTTGGGATTATTTGAACCAAAAGGTGTACGTCGATAAGCCAGCAACAATTCAAGAGCTAAAGGATGAGATAATTCGGCACATTAACGGCATAGAACCTCAATTATGCCTCAGCGTCATCGAAAATTTGAACCATCGGATGGAGGTGTGCCGCCGAGGTCGCGGCGGCCATTTGGCCGATATTTTGTTCCATACATATTCGAACCATACCATATTATCATAATAAAAAGAAATGACAATAATGTCCTAATAATTTGTGTTTTATTCAAAATCAACATCGGCCCTTAAAATTTAACCACCGTTTAGTTTTAATTTCTAAGCGTGTTAACTTTTGTTGGCTGAGTTAACTTTTCAGTACACCCCAAAAACATAATTGTGATGGCAACAGCTATTCTGTTACAAAAACACAGCTACTGGATTCGGCTGTTAGCACGAATCTTTTTTTTTTCATTGTTCACTTTTTTTCACTGGTTAATTTACCAAAAGTAAAATATTTTATATGCAAATTCTTCCAGTTATCTTAGATACCTATGGTTAATTATATGTAATACAATTTACTTTTATTTGTAGATCGTTGTTTTTATGTACAATTATCTAACAGTAAAGCCGCATACAGAACTGAATAGCACCAGTATACCCAGTGAATCGCTATTGATTTACCGTCCAGATCGTCGCTTAGAGATATGGCGTTTTCTAACATATATGGCTTTGCATGCAAATTGGTTTCATTTAGGTTTCAATGTCATCATTCAACTACTCTACGGTTTACCACTGGAAATGGTACATGGCTCTGCACGTGTAGCGGCCATATATTTAGCCGGCGTTTTGGCGGGTTCATTGGGTACAAGTGTTATCGATTCCAAGGTGTATTTAGTGGGAGCAAGTGGTGGTGTTTATGCGCTGCTGGCAGCACAATTGGCAAATGTTATGATTAATTTTGGACAAATGCGTTATGGTGTATCACAATTAATGGCCGTCTTAATATTTGGTAAGTTTTGGTGTAAGGAGAAAAGAGGAGTAGTTATTAAGTATTAATTTCATTAAATTTTATTAAAATTTCAGTTTTTTGTGATACCGGCTATGCTTTATATAGTAAATTCATCAATGAGGATTCTTTAAATATTATACCCTCCGTATCGTATATAGCACATTTGACTGGATCCTTAGCCGGTTTCACTATTGGTTTATTAGTATTAATAAATTTTCAACATAAAACTGAAACGAATTTAATACGTTGGATTGCATTTGGCGTCTATGCTTCGTTTACCGTCTTTGCCATTGCATTTAATTTCGCAAATACTGTTACTGCTCAAAAACTGGAAGAAGAGGGTGAGGTTATTAAACAACATTTATTTCATGATTTGGGTATATCCTAAATTTTTTTTATACATATTTTCAATATGATTTAATATTTCTCATCAAAACTCGTATTATTTTTATAATGGAAATTGTATGATTTTTATTTCTTGAATGTTCCTACTAATGTTTGTATGATTTTTTATGTCCAAAACATGAATGAAAGTGTTGTGATAAAACCAAAGACTGCATAAAAAAATCATTAATTTAATTTATTTTAGTTTTTAGTATTTATTTAGAAAATTGTAAAATTACTTTTTGTAATTTTTAAAGAAACAGTTATGTAAAATTATGTAATTTGTCTGCAATTATTGCAGAAATTGTTTTGAGTAGTTTTCAAATGAAATTTTAAAAAATGAGTTTTACTTAAAATTATAATAAATTTTCATTTAGTATTTGTCAGGTTAAAGATCATAATTAGATCTTACTATGAAATAGAAACCAATAATTTTCAATAAAAGTTAGAAAAAGATGGAAAAAATTGTTAGAATCAGCAATAGAGGGAGTGCCACACCTTCGACCCGAGCGGCCAGGTCATCGTCAGCCTTATTATAAACCACCACCCGCAAGTACTCATGGCTTGATCAGGCAACCAATCAGTGGAAGGCGATATACGGAATTATTTTTTTGAATTTTTATTTTTATACCCTCCACATATACAGTCCTCGCCACTTGAATAGGACACCCCTAATAGTTTTCCTAAAAAGTTGCTTAAGAATAAAAGCGTGTAGTTTTTCTTAGATTCTTTTGTTCTCTCATTCAGTAAATTACACTTGTTCTCTTTGAGAGCCTTTTTACAAGTTTTTTTGAAGTACCGTTGCTTTTTTTAGGGGTTCTTTTATAGATGATCGAAATTCTTGCAATTTTTCGCGCCACTTGAATAGAACAGTTTCAAGAGTTCACTTGTTGTGGTTTCAAAATTTTTTGTTTCTTTATACAATTTTAGATTTTTAAAGTAAAAAAAAAAATAAAAATGGGTAGAAGAAAGTGTCTGACCGAAGCAGAAAAAAAATACAAATTTTTAATGATTCGGGGAAATCCGTTAATCAAATTACCAAAGAAAGCCATGTCGTGTCTAATTTTATAAAAAATAATGAAAACTACGAAACAAATATGAATGGCCTTACAAAAAGCGAGCTTTCACCTACTGATAAGCGAGCAATTCTTAGATTAGCCTCTAATACCCACGATACTGTATCCGAAATAAGAGCTAAATCGGGTGTTTCCGCCAGTGTGACAACTGTACAGAGTGTTATTTCCAAAGCGACTAAAATTAAAGAAAAACCCATCACAAACAAGGGTCTGCAAGGAAATACGCTTGTCATACTGTCGCAGTCATATGACGTCGTCTTTTCTGACGAAAAAAGTTTAACCTGGAGGGTCCAGATGGACTTAATTATTATTTTCACGACTCTTACGGAAAGAAGAACGTAATTTGAATCGCCTACATAGTCGGGAAGGGGGTGTTATGGTCTGGGGCAATATCTCTTATAATGTGAGTTGCAATTTTTGACCACTTAAATGAATGCGAATTGCTACAAGGGTGTGCTCCAGCGGGCTTTTCCATTTTTCAGCGTGTTTTTTGGAAACGTGGACGTTTCAACATGACAACGCTTCTATTCACACCGCCAGAGCAGTGAAGTCATGGATTTGTGACCAGAATATAAGAACGCTTGAATGGCCACCATACTCCCCAGACCTGAATATTACAGAAAATTTTTGGGGTTGGCTCGCTCGAAAGGTTTACGCTTCCGGTAAACAGTACGATACCCTCGATTATTTGAAATCCTTATACGACTCCTTTCCAAATCGTATTTACGAAGTAATTCTTAAAAAAGGTGGCTCAACACATTTTTAGTATAGCTTTAGAATCATTAGTATAGCTTTAGAATTTAATAAAATGTAAATAAAAATATTTAAATTTGTTCAAAATTGTGAAAAAATCTCTTTTTCTAGGGGGTGTTCTATTCAAGTGGCGCAAAATCTTAAGAACTTTTTCTTCATATTCAATAACAAAAATAATTTTTGGCTCGGTACAAGGCAAGGAAATAATTATGATTGATACATTTTACAGGATATCAAATGTGTTTTCAATAATCAAAAAAAAATAAGCTTCTATCTATTTTAGTTTAGAAGTTATTAACGCATAAATTAATAAAAAAAAAAGGATGTCATATTCATGTGGCGAGGAGTGTATGACCTGTATATTAGTTTGCAACACATCAAAATATAAATTCATGATCTCTTTGCGATTCTAAGTCGATCTAGCAATGTCTGTCTATCTGTCCGTTGAAATCAGGCTGTTCGTTTTTAACCAGATTGTTTGTTAGCCTTCCGAGCAGTTTGGTATTACAAATGAACAAAATCGGTCCAGGGCTACATACAAATTTGTTTAATTTATTTTGGTGAATAAACCATTTTGTTATATATAATTTTTACAGACGTCTAGGGTTGAATAATATTTTATATTCACCTCAAAAATAGTTTTTCACCTTAACCCTTGAGACCCAGACAATACAACAGAAGGCTTTGATGTTTTTTTTTTTTCAGAAAAATGCAAAGATTTTCAAAACTATTTGATCAATTTGCAAAAAAAAAAAAATTTGTTAGATTCTTAACAAAATTATCTTAATAAGTTTTCGAGATATTTTAGAGTAGTCAAAAAATTTTTTTAAAATTTTTTATCCTCACAATGTTTTTTCCTCAACCAAAAACGGTTTTCACCGCCAATTTTTTTTACCTCGACAATGTTTTCTCAATTCCTTAATGTGTTAGGTGTTGCAACCAAAATTCAGTTATACTTCGTACATAATTTTGTTAAGCAAACTAATATTCAGTTGCACTAAGCGAGTTTAGTCGTAGTGACCAAATTTGTGTTAAAAACTTAAAAAATGTTTTTCTATGTGCAACGAAAATAATGTCAAGGGCTTAAAAAAAGA
Organism: Eustalomyia histrio; assembly: GCA_949748255.1. Lineage (NCBI taxonomy): Eukaryota > Metazoa > Arthropoda > Insecta > Diptera > Anthomyiidae > Eustalomyia > Eustalomyia histrio. The sequence continues at coordinate 74,805,147 of OX456524.1, forward strand.
ATCGGTAAAGGCGAATTCAATGCTTTTTAGAGAAAATTCAAAAATTAAAATTTTTCAAATTAAAAAAAGATTTTTTTCAAAAAGCTTTTTATTGATGATTATGATTGCGATTTGATTATTTCAAAGTTGTCAAAAAAAAAAAAAAAAACAAGTAAAAAAAGGCTTAAATTCGGGTGTGTCGAATCTTACTGTTTTTAATAAGTGAAATTATGAAGATGAAAAAAATTTTTGTGGTGAAAAACAGTTTTTTGGATGTAAAAACAAATTCTGTGCTTGTAAAAAAAAATTTTAAGGTCAAAAAATTTTTTAAAGTGAAAATAAATTTTAGTGTTAATAAAATTTGTTGAGGTGAATATAAAATATTATTCAATTCTAAGGGACTGGTTAAAAAACAATTGAAAATATTTAACTCGCCAGTCGCTACTACAAAATTGTACTAGAATACACCAACTTGTATGGAAAATTTAGAGATACCTTCACATTTTACTCATAACTTTTTTACCGCTGGACAAATTTTACTCATTTTCAATACCAAGCTGCTCGGGAGGATGTACATTAATCTTGGTAAAAATGAACCCCCCGCTTGTTGTCCGCGCCGTGGTCGCCATTTCAATGGACAGACGAATTTTCATAAGGTTCACGAATACATATAAAGGGTGTCCCAAGAAGAACGCAATTTTTAAATTTTAAATAAAACACAGATATTTAAAAAAAAATCGTGAAACTTTATTATATCGTAAAGTAGACAGAATGAGGTTATGTATGGAATAATATATCGTGCAGATGGCCGCCGCGGCTTTGCTGGCATGCACGCGATCTTTTAATGAAATTTTCAATGACCGTTTTGCATGAATGCTGCGGTATTTCATTAATGCAGCGTCCAATTTCCTCTTTTAAGGCTTGAGTCGTCGTCGGCTTATTCGCGTAAACCATCGACTTCAAAAAAGCCCAAAGAAAAAAATCTAATGGTGTTAAATCGCACGATCTAGGCGGCCAATTCTGATCTCCAAAACGCGAAATAACACGACCGGGAAATGACTGATGCAGCAATTGAATTGTTTCTCTGGCTGTATGACATGTGGCGCCGTCTTGTTGGAACCACATGCCCTCCACATTCATTTCTTCAATTCTAGGCAAGAAAAAACTGGTTATCATTTCACGATACCGAACACCATTGACTGTTTGCGCTTGACCTGCCTCATTTTCATAAAAAAAAGGTCCAATGATTCCTCCAGCCCAAAAACCACACCACACAGTGACACGTTGAGGATGCATTTGCTTCTCGTGAATCACACGAGGATTTTCCTGACGAAGCCATCAAGATGAAAATGGGCCTCGTCACTGAAGATGATTTTATCGGCAAAATCAGCATTTTCATGTTGTCTCTCCAATACCCAATTAACGAACTCCCTTCGCTGTCCATGGTCAGCTGGCTTCAGTTCCTGAGTCAATTGAACTTTGTATGCATGAAGATGCAAATCTTTCGTCAAAATTCGCTGCAAAGTGGATTTGGAGACACCAATTTGCTGAGCTCGGTGTCGAATTGAGGTGGATGGAGTTTGAGCGACATCATCACCTACAGCTGCGACATTTTCGGTCGATCGACCTGGTCGATGGCGCGTTGTTGTCTTTACATCACTAACAGACCCAGTTTCGGCAAATTTATCCATTAATCTCTTTACAGTTGACTCTTTTGGAGCATTATTGTGACCCCAAAATGATCGCAATTTGCGAACTGTAGCCGCAAAACTTTCACCATTTTGGTAAAACAATTTCACAATGAGAATGCGTTGTTCATTCGTGTAGCGCTCCATTTTTACTAACCTCGTACCTTCTACTAGCAAACAATAACAATTGTTCAAATGTCAAACAATGACACTTCGAATGTTGCCAGATTTAAAAATTGCGTTCTTCTTGGGACACCCTTTATATACTTTATAGGGTCTTAAACCTATATTGCGATATGTTACAAACGGTATGACAAACTGATTTATACCCTCACCATATAAGGTGGAAGGTATAAAAAACACACCGGTTATTCGCACTTTTGGGTACGAGCTTGTTCCCAAGAACCGTGTAAATCTTTAAATAATTTAATTGAAAATTTCAATTGATATAAAAATATTTTTGTTTATAAAATTTCTGTATACATATCTAATTAAATCTCGCTCGCTTACTAACCTCGTACCTTCTACTAGCAAACAATAACAATTGTTCAAATGTCAAACAATGACACTTCGAATGTTGCCAGATTTAAAAATTGCGTTCTTCTTGGGACACCCTTTATATACTTTATAGGGTCTTAAACCTATATTGCGATATGTTACAAACGGTATGACAAACTGATTTATACCCTCACCATATAAGGTGGAAGGTATAAAAAACACACCGGTTATTCGCACTTTTGGGTACGAGCTTGTTCCCAAGAACCGTGTAAATCTTTAAATAATTTAATTGAAAATTTCAATTGATATAAAAATATTTTTGTTTATAAAATTTCTGTATACATATCTAATTAAATCTCGCTCGTAATATTTTGGTGTATGGTTGACGAAATCTGAAGATAAATGTTATATGAAGCCTAATTTTGACTACTTATCCTTAAGTGAAAAATCGGCGACTTTTCTTTTAGATCTTATCGTAAAACTGTTTATTCTGCTATTGAAAAAATAACCCAACTTTAAATATAAATATTAAAATTATCTACTAGTCCATTAAATAAATTTAAAATTACATTTAACTCGAGAAGAAAGAACATAAATTATGAATTCAATTCACACTTTACCAAAGAAATTTATTTCTATAATAAAATAAGTATTAACGAACCACAACAAAAAGTTAAAAAAAACATTAAAATAACCAAATTGAATTGAATTTTTTAACTGTAGTTACTAACGCAAAAAAAAAAAAACAAACAATTGTAATTGAAAACAATAAAAATTAAACTGCAACGTTATCAACAACAAATTATTTGCTCAATGAATGAATTTTACTATTAAACATTAAGTAATAATTATGAATTAATAAAATCAACAACTGTAATATGATATTAAATAGCTTTAATAATAAAAAAAATAAATAATTCAGCCTACTCGAATCATGAAATACCCGTTTAAAAATTATGAAAAAAAAAAATAAAAATTATCATAGAGGAAATAACAGCTGATTCTTATTTAAATTAGAATTGCCGAATAGAATCAGTATTCAAAAGTTTTTCTATATACACCATTTTTACACACTTTTTTTTAAACATGAGTTTGTTACTTTCTGAACTTATTTGATCATTGACTCGCAAAAGAAATTAAATTTTTTAAATATAATTTACTTTAAAAAATGTATGTGCACACAAAATAGTTAGAAGTTTAAATTAACTGAAAATATAATTTAAAATAAATGAAAAATCACTTAAAAATCGGTTCATTTAAAACAAAAAAATTTTTCATTTATTTTTTAAATGTTAATATATTAACTTACAATATCCGTAAAAAAGAAATGATTTTTCATTTAATTTAACTGTTACCAAACTAACCATAAATCCGCAAAAATTATATTTCCTTTATTTATTTATTGTAACTTCCAACTAGTGAACCACAAAACAAGTTAAAGTAATGATTATTCTTTAATTTTGTTTTTTTTTTTTAACTGACAAAATCTGTAAAACAAAATGACATTTAATTTTTTAAATGACATTAAAATTAACTACAAAGTCTGTAAAAATAAAAAACTTTATATTTATTTTGTTTATTTTAACTGTCAAAATAAATAAAAAATTAAAACCATTTTTTTTAACAAATCGTTTTAAATGAAAATACTAACTGTAAGGGGAAAATCCCTATTTTGTTGTAATTTATACGTTAAATAAATGTAAAGAGCTTGAAAAATATATTTCTTTATATTTTAACTATTTAATTATGTAATAGCAAGAAAACGGATAAATTTTTAAATAAACTACAGTCAGTTACTGTAAAAATATTTTGGGTGTATTTTGCGAAACCACAGTTCCGTTATAATCGTCTAAAAATTTATACATCTTTTTTTTTTCATTTAAAACAAATTCAAATATCAAAACTTTTATTTTATTTTGTGATTTATAATGACAAGCAAATGCATTGACAGACTTAATATACATACATATTTTCAAACTGTAAGTTGGTGGTTATTGAAATTTGTTTAATTCAGCAAAATTATCAAAATGTGTTATATATGAAAAAAAAATATTGTAGTCATAATGTTAAGTTCACTATTTAAATGTAGGTTGGATATATTCGTATGAATGACATAAACAATAAAAATGTATCAATGAAAATTTACTCAGAAATTTTTTAACCGTAACAAGATCTAATTATAATAAGAATTTAAATAAACATGTTTAACAATAAAATAATTGCTTAAAAATAAACGTTGTTGTAATTTAAACAATTTTTTTTGCGATAGGTAAGTAAAACTTTTTTTAAAGTACTTTTTTGTTATTCGAATAAAAGAATTTAACAAACTTCGAAACAGTTCGATTTTTTCTTAGAAGTATTCCTTTTTAGTAAAAAAAAGTCGTAAAGATGTCTTCATAACGGCAAATGCTGACTTGATGATCCAGGCCCCCTGCAAAATAAATTACCTATGAGATCTGCTGATATTTTCATATAAATATTTTAATGTCAGAGCCACAAATTAGCTGGAGATCAATGTGGTGAATAAGTGATGATATATCTTCAGTTAGTAGAGACACATGAAGATATCGGGGTTGTGCATTAACGACGCACTGGCCAGGGTCACGGATAAAATGTTACCAAGGTAAATTTTGGCAAGGAATTACGAGTTGATCATTTTCGAGCAAATCGTCGGAAGCCATATTGGGGTCCCAGGTCTGGTTTACTGATGGCTCAAAACAGAACAATGGGGATGCCCTTCGAAGGGGAAGAAACCATCTATATTCCAGGCGGAGATTTTCGTGGAAGTGACTGAAAAGGGGTAGAAACGGCACTCAAGGCATTATTGTAGACTCGGTGGATACAATAAACTGATCCTAAGATGGGTTCATAGACACGAGGGGCACGTGGACAACAAACGGGCTGATGGCGGTTGGCCAACTGCGGGGCCGTCGTAATTTCTTATGCCTTGAAGCTTTTTGTGGTGTACCTAAGAGGTATATCAGAGAAGACCCAAACATAATTGGCTTTGTTTTGATATGAAACGAAATTTAAAAAAAAAAAATTAATTTTCATTTCACTTAAGCCAATTCTCTTTCTGGCTTTACGATGTGGAAGGAATCTGCGTTCTACCATTGACTAGCGCCAGGCGATGGGATTCACCACCCATCTGGTGAAAATTTCAGGAGCCTTCTTTCTCTCAACAGGAAGGACTTTATAACCGTAATGGAATTTTTCACTGGACTCTGTATGCTAAGTTACCACTTGAGGACTAGAGGTCTGTCTAATGAGATGGCGAAACATATACTTTGAGGATGTTACATATACTTTGCGTATTCCAACTCCTTCTTTAGGCTCTATGCTCCTTGTAGGTATTTAAAGGAACAAATATATATATATATATTCAACTCCTTCACTAATATACCCTATCCCCCCTGGAAATTTTTAAATCTGTACCTAGCAGGTTAGGTTACTTGACGTACATCTATGCTAGAGAGTCGGAATGTTGTGCGCTCTCCAATAACTGCGCCATAGTAAGCAATTCAGTCCTCCGGAAGTATTTAGTATCCCTCAGGTAGCCCTTCAGATTACCCAAAACAACCTCCCGCAAGCAATCAAATGACGGTATAATGCCCCCGTGCCAATTTCTTACCCTACTCCTTGCTAAAGCCGGACAAAAACAAAGGAAGTGCTCCAGAGTATCATTGTCCTTACCGAACACCCTACACACCACAGAGTAGCTCCTTTCCAATATTGAAAGGTGTTATCGTAGTGTAGAGTTGTCTGTGAGAATTCTCATCATGTTGACACATTTTCACTTCCCCAGCCTTAAGATTCCTATTCTCCTGCCTACAGGACCGCATCAACATTATGCCCATTCTATATCTTCCAGTGCATGTTGGTGGCCCATTGTCCAAGCTCCGTTTACGTTATCTGAAAAGGTTTCGGATTTTAAAGGCTAACATTCCATATTAAAAATATGATAGCCTAGCAGATTTTCCAAGACTCTCCAAGAGACCACTTCCGGAGCACCATTAGTCTATAAGTCGCAAATGCAGCTCATACCTAACCTGAGCATCTGTCAGTCTGATGGAGAGTATCGCCTCTATTGCCTTGTACATGTTGATGTAACCGCGCCGCTTTTGAACAGACAACAAAGCTTCTAACTCTCTAGAGTTATCCTAGCAGGATACTGGGCTTCATTGGAAGCCTCAATGTTTAGGGTAAAATTAAGATGCACAAAACATCGATTTTTGGTCTTCTAATAATCTAGGTAGTCGTCACTCTTATTCCAGCATAGGCCAGAAAGTTGTCTTCAACACTTGAATCGTTAGAAATCGCTAACAATAATTTTTATTTTTTTCTCCCGTATTTTTTTTTTTCTTCTTTCCTTTTGTAGTTAATTTTATTCTTTAAAAGCTTTTTATTTAATTCGAACCGGAAGCCTTATGTTTGATGGCTAATCGGTTCACCTAAACCATAGCATAAAACAAATAGTATTATGAGGTTCCTTTTTTAAATTTTCCTAATCCAAATAACTAATTTTTATTTCAATCTTCCTGTATTCAAATTCAAATTATATTGTTACAGAAATTTCTTTACTAGAAATTTCATCACGCGAAATAGTAAATTCTTTGACAGCTGGAAAAATCTAGTGTAGTAATAGCTGGAAAAAGAATACCTGACTACTCATATAAATATGGGTACTTGGTGATGCAACAATACAGTTTTAAATAAAACGCTGAAGTGTTAATAACTAAAGTGTGGATAACGTTTAGTATATTTACATCGTGTAAATAAAGTGTGCTAGTAAAGTGTTTCTCTGTAATTTTGAGTGCTATAAATAATTTCAAACTGTGTTTATTATTTGCAATATAGAAAGAATTAGATTTAATTAAAAGGTAAATAAATCAACGATTTTATAAAAAGTAAAATCGTAACAATATTGATATTGATATCTGCCTGGAGGCCCAGATATCAATATAGTTTTAGTTTTGAGGTTCTAATCGCCGGCATGGTAAGATTTTTCGTTATCGATTTATTGGAAAAACTCTTGTGATACTTTCAAATAGGCAGAATTAATCAACGAAAATTATAAAAAAACAAAAGAAAATCGTATCTAGTCAGTGCCAATTTCAAAAAAAAAAAAATCTTGTTATGCTGACAAATAGGCAGTTTGTCACCGTCGTTTTTTAAAAAGACAAAAAGCACAGACACGTCATTAAAATGTTGGTAATTTTTTATGACTACAGGCGCTGGTGGCATTGTCTTCAAACATAATTTCCAGCTGGGTTATTAAATCTTTATAGAGTTAAGTATTTTAAGTTTCTACTGATTTGAGAAGAATTTCCCTTTAATTTGTGTTGTCGGCTCTTTATGACTAACTAAATCGCCAAGTTAAACTATAAATAATGGGTATTGCACTGAAAAAAAGTTAATAAAATCAACATAAAAATTTTAGTCAGGGGGGTGCTAGCAGAAAAATTGCTGGTGTCAGCAAAAATAGAAAATGCTGTAAAAGTTTTGCTAACACTTAGTCGATTGTAATTCAAAAATCTTTACTTCAACAAATAAAACTTTTGCTGAATATTAGTAGATTAAAAAAAACTTGTGTGTATTATTGCTCGAGATTGAGATTGCTTGAGAAGTCCCCGGCCTGACACAGATGGCGCTACTTGACTTAAATCGATATGATTTTAGTTAGCCCTTCAAAAGGCATGTGTATAAATTTGGCAGCTGTCGGAATTATAGCATTTTGAGTGAAGCAACTTTTGTTATTGTGAAAAAAATGGATAAAAAGGAACTTCGTGTGTTGATAAAATATTGCTTTTTGAAGGAAAAAAATACAGTTGAAGCAAAAACTTGGCTTGATGACGAGTTTCCGGACACTGTCCCAGGAAAATCAACCATTAAGGTTTGGTATGCTAAGTTTAGACGTGGTGAAATGAGCACCGAAGACGGCGAACGCTCAAAAGAGGTTGTTACGGATGAAAACATAAAAAAAAATCAACAAAATGATTTCGAATGACCGTAAATTGATACTCAAAAGATATCAACTGAACGTGTACATCATATCATTCACGAATATTTGGGTATGAGAAAGCCCTGTGCAAAGTGGGTGCCGCGCGAGCTCACTTTTGACCAAAAACAAGTCAGTGAAAACGAAGGCGAAAATCCATGAATTGGGCTTCGAATTGCTTCCGCATCCACCGTATTCTCTAGATCTGGCCCCCAGCGACTATTTCCTGTTCTCAGATCTCAAAAGAATGCTCGCTGGGACAAAATTTTCGTCGAATGAAGAGGTGATCGCCGAAACTGAGGCCTATTTTGAAGCAAAGGACAAATCGTACTATAAAAATGGTATATAAAAGTTGTAGGGTCGCTATAATCACCCTTGAAGGGAACTATGTTGAATAAAAAAAACGAATTTCGCCAAAAAAAAAATATGTTTTAGTATGGTAGGCCGGGGACTTTTCAATTGACCTGTTATCATGCAATATTGCCATTGCTATAACTTCTTTCATTGTTTCCCAAACTTCAGTTAACATTCTTTTATAGTTTTTTGGTGTTATTCTAAGGAACTTCCAAAAGAATTAATGTATTCATATTTTAAATGTAGTGATTTGGATATAAAACCGATGCATATCTTAAAAAATCACTCCTATTTTTGCTTCTAAAGCATAAGGTATCGTATATCGCATATTTTCTGAATCTAAAAAATTTATTCAAAATATTGTTTTCTGATCATTTATATTTTTAATGAACTTGAACAATTTTTAAATTAAATCATTTTATATATTTTTGTTTAAAATTGTTTAAATTATGCAGTTCAACAGGTTTTTTTTTTAGCTTAACCCGTCACTTGCATTTTTTCAGGCTTAAGTAGTTATGACTACGAAATCTGTGCATTTTTGCATTGTGTATTTTAGTCAACACTACACCGTTTCTAGTTTAAGTTCAGAATTTTTCAAAATAATTTTAAAATTGTATAAAAAATATTTTAAAATTATTCAAAATAATTTTAAAATTGTGTAAAAATTATTTCAAATTGGCACAAAAAGATTTTAAAATACTCCAAAAATTATTTCAAATTGTTGAAAAATATTTTAGAATTGTCCAAAAATGTTTTAAAACCAGTTTCATTAAAATCATAAAAATTATTAAAAAATTTTACAAAGTTGCCCAAAAATGCTTTAAACTCTAATTGGTTTTTGGACAAATTTAAAACAGTTTTAGATAATTTAAAAATTTGTTGGACAATTTTGAAGCATTTTTATTAATTTAACATTTTTCAACAATTTTAAAACTTTGTGAATAATTTTAAAACATTTCTGGATTACTTTAAAACAATTTTAAAATTATTTTGGAAAATTCTAATAAATAAAACTAAAAATGGTGTAGTGTGTATTGATTTGTTTAAAAAATAAAAAATTTAATACATATAAATGACCAGTCATAAGAATTTACATTACATTGTCTAATTATAAATACATTGTAGTATTTTATTATGTCACTTTGATGGACTTGAATGTTTCTTCAGAAAATTTGCAATATTTAACATATTCCGATTTTAAATACAAAATATATTTCACATGTCCCAGAAAGAAAATAATTACACAATGTAATTAAAAATCCCCATTTTTATGAATTTAATGTTCATCAAAGCTTAAATTCCAAAAAGTATATGAATAATTTCCTTAGAGTAAAGTATGAGTAATGCTAGTAGCTACATTTGAATACTTCCATCCTATGACACGCTAATATTAAATTCATCGATGATGACTTTGGCAGCTTTATTTTTGCTAGGCTGCTAAGATAACTTTAGTTTATTTTTCATAAAGGCATTTGAACACAAAAAATACTGCACAGCTTTCTTCTTAGATGTTGCTCAAACGTTGGACAAAATTTGGCATGAAGGTTTGCTATACAAAGTAAGGGATTTACTGCGCCCCAGAATATACAAATTGCCTTATACCCCATTCATACTGAGCCCCAAAACACGTATTTTCGTAATTTTCAAGTTTTAGAATTAAAATTTCTATGGAATTTGCAAGTTGAAAACTTGAAAAAAAAAACGAAAATACATATTTTGGAGATCAGTGTATACAGAGTTTAAGTCATACCTCTCGAATCGCCTGGTTGGAGTAAAGTATGACGACTACCTAACACACGACTTTGAAATAAGGGCAGGTGTCCCTCAGCGTAGTGTTCTTGGTCCTATACTCTACTTAATTTACACCTCTGACCTACCAATGAATGCTAATTTGACTATTTCAACATTTGCAGAAGATACAGTTATCCTTTTTACACTGAACAATATCATTGTGAAACGCATGGAAGATGTTGAAAACTTGAAACATGAATTTTAATTATTTTTATTTTATTTATATTAATCATATAATTACAAATTATATCCTAATACCCAAAACCGAGCTTTAGCAACAAAGGCTATTGGCTCGCTATAGCGAAAACAGACCAAAACCTCTGGTGGGAATTGAACCCACGACCCTCGCACTGATAAGCCAGCACGCTACCAACTAGCCTATCTATCTTTAATTTGTTATTTATTCAGCTGTCAAAAAAATAAAAGAAAAAGACGCATAGTTTTTGTAAAAATTAAAAAATGTATTTGGAGAAAGCTTTAATTATTCACTCATAAAAAAATGTCTGTAATGGCAACTGAAAATTTTGCTGTTATTAAGGGAAATTTTGCTAAATTGAGTCCAGCGGTAGTTTTTGCTAATCTTAACAACACATGTCTGCTGAAGTGTAGTACAATGAAATTTGTAGAAAATTAGCTGCCGCTTCTAAATTTTAGCAAACTTTTTATAAAGGGGAATTTAAAATCTGTTTGCTAAAATCAGCAAAATATATTAAATATTATTAATATTAGCACAAAATTTCAAACTTATTTTTTTTTTATCAAGCATCAAAATTTTTTATTTATTTTTTCAAAAAATATTTTAGACAAAATTAAAAGAGAGTCAAAGGCTTCAGAATTTAAAAAAGAAACGAATTTATCATTTTGTTTTAATTTGGTAATTTCAGTTTTGAAAAATTTTTAGTAAATTTTTTTGCTTTTAAAGTCACATTTTACATGTTTTTAGGGTTGATTTTAAAACTAAAAAAAACTTTTAAGTGCTATTTTAAGTGGATGTCCTATTTTTAGACATGAGTCCAATATCGTTTTTTAATCTATGTAACATTTTAAGACAATTTAAGTTTGTAGGTTTAAGTTTTAATTAGAAATAACATTTCCTTTAATATCCACTTTTTAAAATTAGTAAATTTCTTGGCTAATTTTAGCAAATCGGTTTTCAAAAATTTGTAAAAGGATTTCTGATATTAGCAACAAAAATTTGTAAATATTCTGTAAAAGTTCTGTAATTTGTAAAATGTAAATAGCAAAATGATTTGCTAAATAATCAAATCAGTAAAAAAAAAGTAAAGTGGGATTGAAAACCGTTTACAAATTTTTCTACTAACTTTTTTCCAAGTGTTGGAGTAGTTGTTGCTTTGCAAGAGCAAACCCGAATTTTAATGCAGTACATTGAAATATTAAAGGCCATTCTGGAAGAAGATGATGATGAATAAGAATTTTTTGTAGACTTAAGTATGAAATTCTTACATCTGCCGCTCATTTCCCTTTGTTGAATAAATTTATTTTGTTTTTTTTTTCCGCAATGTCAGTTTGCTAGTGATGGCACAAAGAATATCGATTTTTTTTGCCATTTTTTTTAGTGATGACACTTAAAACAGTGAAAGATGTAAGATGGAACTAAATGAGAAACACGCAAAGAAAAAAGATGATTGCAACATGATCACTGCTACTATATTGTGCTTGCTGCAATCGGGTATGGTTGTCACAATCAAGTTATTGGTTTTCTAACCATCAACATGGTCGCTACTATCATTATTTAGTAAATATTTTACTATTTTATGATTGGCACCTTCTATTTTATATCATGATTGGCTGTAACAATACTGTGGTAACAAAAATTCTGACTATAAAAAAAATATAATTATTATGCAACGAAAAAATGTTGGCAACAATCAATAAATAATTATGCAATTAAAGAAAGAAAAGTTCATAAAGTCTGTGATTTTTTCCCTAACAATTTTTCTTCAAAAAGTCCTTAATAATAATTTTTTATAGAAAAAACATTTCTAAAAGAAATATTTAAAAAGCTTTTTCATAGTTTCTAAGAACTTTTCCTTTAAGATTATCCAGGAATCATAATATAATTATGAGGGGCCATAATATGATAACATTTTGAGCATACTATGATTACGTGCGATCATACTATAATTAATCCAATAAACCATGTTTATTTAGGACCATAATATGGTAATTTTTGAATCATAATATAACTGTAGGGACTATATTATGGTAAAAATGTGGTTATTTTATTATCATAATATGATAACCATAATATAGTACGATTATGGTTGGTAAAACCATAAACCCAAAAATATATGATACTCTTCGAATATGATTGACCCAACCATGTTTTTTCTTTGCGTGTGGGATGGTGTTAACATTTTTGCAAATTGATGAAAGGTGCAAGATGCAGGTCAGTGGAAAAAGCCCATTATTCACATGCTGATCCATACTGGTATAAACAGAACTAAACAATTATCTAAGACGTTTGGAAACGTTGATAAAAAAAATGGAGAATACAAGTTAATAAGACGTCAAGCAAACACATTACATTTTCACTGAGAAGGGGAGATTGTAGCCGTGTTACTCTTAACAATGTAACAATTCCTAATTCTGACTATATTACGTACCTCGGTATACACCTAGATATACGTCTTACGTGGCGCCGACATATTGCAGCCAAGAGGCTTCACCTACATTGGTTAATAAACCATAAATCAAGGTTAGGCCTTGACTGTAAACTACTTCTATACAATAAATTACTAAAACCAATCTGGTCACATGGCATCGAATTATGGGGAAATGCAAGTAGAAAGAGCTCAATCAAAACTTCTTAGGACCATGACTGGAGCGCCATGGCACAAATGTTAACATCCACAAAGACTTACAAGTGAAAATAGTCCAAGAATAATTCGAGAAAGTTCGTGAGAGATACAAAACAAGACTGCAGCAGCATCCAAATCCGCTAGCAAGACACCTGTTAACAACACAATCAGTGACAAGACTTCGTAGAGCCGACCTACCACCCTCCTAATTAGTATATACTTACAATTTTAGTTTCAAGATTTCAATACTTATTGTGAGTCCTTTGGGGCCTCAGCAGAGTTAAACAAAACATTTAGCTTTCTAAACCTTTTGACAATTTTTGTTGCGCTTTTTACTCTTAACAAGTTGGCATCACTGCAAAAATTTTAAAATGCCCTATTTTGATATCAACTCATTATTTCGAAACACCAACAATATGTTCTACTGCATACGAACTACATCCCCAACTTCTAAAGTTGATTCAACATAAAGTAATTGTGTACTTAATAATTTACATAAATACATTTTAAGCCGCAAAACACATTGTATAAAAAAGTAATTGATAAAAATTTTGTGGTCATTTAAGTAATTGAACAATTACTACTCAATGCATTAAAAAAAAAAAAAACATCTGCAAGTATAGATCAAAATGAAAAAATACGCTTAATTTAAAGCCACTGCAGCAGAAAAATCATTCAACGAAGCATGCAGTAAATAACACACAAAAATTGGCAACATTTGCAAAATGTACAATAAACGTTTAAACTGAATTTATATAATTTTCATAATCAACAACAGCAAAAACACAAGCTGAAAAAAAATAAATCGATCAGAATCCTATATGTAGCAGCAACAGAAGCAAACAAATAAAAAGCACATTAACAGTAAAAAAAAGTTTTGCATTTTAACGTGTATATCTTAGATTTACATAAACAAAAATTAATAGGAAATACTGTGAAAAACAAATGAACAAATGTATGTAAATTACAGCTATAAGTCGTTTTCTCCTACACCCTATAAGGTCGTCTGGTTATATTAAATTCCCGGTGATGTTTGTAATAACTAAAAATATCGTACACAATTGTGGTATCCTGATCTACTGAGAATCTTTTGATGCAAGGTGAAAAATCTGTGATAACTGAATGAGGGACATGTCACAATGCTGATGTAAAATATAATTAGGTGTCTGAAAAAGTGGTAATAGCTGTAAAATTACACATAAAAAATTTTGTAAGTTAAAATAACTGAAAATATCATTTAAAAGAAATGATATTTCATTTAAAAACCGGTGTACTTAATTTTCATTTAAATTAAATGCCATTCGTTATTTATTTTTAAATGTTGATTACTTAACTGACACATCCGCAAGAAACAAATGTCAAAATTTTACCTACCAATCCTACCTATTGTACAAGTATATTAAAAAAAAACAAAAAATACTAAAACGGAAACAATTTCAAATAAATGAAAAAAAAAACATTTATTTGAAATTGTTTCCGTTTTAGTATTTTTTGTTTTTTTTTAATATACTTGTACAATACAAAATGTATGTATGCATATGTAGCTATAGACACTTTTTGTGTGAATGTTATTGTGTATGCATATGAGTTTATGAAGTTCTTGTAATTTTAATTAAAAAATTTTGTATATATACAACCAATTTAAATAAAAAAAACAAATTGAAATTTTTTGAATATGTTTTTTTTTTTGAAACAGAAAGCAAACAACATTTAAACTTGTAATAACTGTTACGGCCCCAAATCAACCACAAGTTTCCCTTTTGTGGGTAAATTTTTATTAAATTGCAAACAAATGAAAAAAATAAATGAAACTGAAGAAACCCGGTAAATGGTAGAAAATCACTTCGAATAAATGTATAAAAAAGTTAATATAGATATTTCTTCGAAAAATATATGTATGTTCCTTTATTTTTAAATGGAACGGAAAACTTTTTTATTTAACTACAAACAGTTAACTACATAATATTCAGAGTGTACCAGCTATAAAAATGGTGGGAGAACCTTGACTAGATATATCATGTAACTGGAGAGAAATGCACATAACACCAATGTGGACTAAAGAAATGAGAACTATTATAGTTGAAATAATGACAGAACACGGAACTGGTTTAACAAATTTTTCAGTGTATAAAATAATGTCAATTGGTGGCGAAAACCCCAATCCCGCAATTGTTCAAAGCTGATATAATACTGAACTGATTTAATCGGAACCCACTTTGTGACTGCAAAAATAATGACATAACACTAATCTAGTTCAAAAAGAAGTGATTATGCAACTGTTTAGATCAGGGGTGCCCAAAAGTTCCTTATGGAAGAGTAAACACCAATACATTTAAAGAATAACTAATTATACCCTTCACCATAGGTGGAAGGGTATATATAAGTTTGTCATTCCGTTTGTAATTTCTACAATATTGATCTTAGACCCTATAAAGTATATATATTCTGGGTCCTTATGAAGAGCGAAGTTGATTTAACGATGTCCGTCTGTGTGTTGAAATGGGTTTTCCGAAGAACCCAGACATGATCAGGACTTGATTCTTTTTTATTTCTGTTACATGTGATCCATTTCTGTTTGCTATCAGACAGATCGGTTAATAAATGGCTGAGATATTAGCAAAAAACCAGGTCTACCTATAATTTTTCCAGTAAAATCCCTTTGTTTAATATGTATGTAGAATTTTGAGCATAACAACACATCCATGTGTTAAAATTCTTTTCTTTCATCTCCACCTTTTATACACAAACAACACACATACAAAGATTTGTCATTTAAATAAAAACCAAACAAATCTCTAATTAACGAAGACTTTTATATATGTACCTCTATTGACGATGATTTTGTGTGAGCTTCAATAGCTCAGTTGTCTAGACGCTGTGTCACAAATACTTTTTTTTTCTCTAAGGCCGTGGGGTTCGAGGTTCAAATCTCGGTGAGGTCAATTCACTTTTTTTTTGTACATTTTTTTTTATTATTTTCTTAAGACTTTTTTTTGCTTATTTTGGTTTTTTTTAACATTTAATAATTAATTTATATAAAATTTTATATTAATAATTAAAATTCTTTTCTTTCATCTCCACCTTTTATACACAAACAACACACATATAAAGATTTGTCATTTAAATAAAAACTAAACAAATCTCTAATTAACGAAGACTTTTATATATGTACCTCTATTGACGATGATTTTGTGTGAGCTTCAATAGCTCAGTTGTCTAGACGCTGTGTCACAAATACTTTTTTTTTCTCTAAGGCCGTGGGGTTCGAGGTTCAAATCTCGGTGAGGTCAATTCATTTTTTTTTTGTACATTTTTTTTTATTATTTTCTTAAGACTTTTTTTTTTTGCTTATTTTTGTTTTTTTTTAACATTTAATAATTAATTTATATAAAATTTTATATTAATAATTAAAATTCTTTTCTTTCATCTCCACCTTTTATACACAAACAACACACATATAAAGATTTGTCATTTAAATAAAAACCAAACAAATCTCTAATTAACGAAGACTTTTATATATGTACCTCTATTGACGATGATTTTGTGTGAGCTTCAATAGCTCAGTTGTCTAGACGCTGTGTCACAAATACTTTTTTTTTTTCTCTAAGGCCGTGGGGTTCGAGGTTCAAATCTCGGTGAGGTCAATTCACTTTTTTTTTACATTTTTTTTTTATTATTTTCTTAAGACTTTTTTTTTTGCTTATTTTTGGTTTTTTTTTAACATTTAATAATTAATTTATATAAAATTTTATATTAATAATTAAATAATCCATAAATAGGCTAAAAACATCAACATTTTTATAAAAACCCTCTGATACAAACAAAATACAAACGTTTTTATACCTTTCACCACAGGTGGAAGGGTCGCGGGTTCGTTAAGATTTTTTTTTTGTTTATTTTTTGTTTTTTTTTACATTTCATAATTAATTTAAATAAAATTTTATATTAATAATTAAATAATCCATAAATAGGCTAAAAGCATCAAAATTTGTATAAAAACCCTCTGATACAAACAAAATACAAACGGTTTTATTTCTATTTTTTGCTCCGATTTAAAAGAATTTATAAAAAGATTTTTAAACCATTTTATTTCTCACATATTAAGAAAATTTTATACATAATTTACCTTTGAGTGCAACTATTTTAGGTCATAACTTATAATAATTTATAAAAAAAATTATAAACTATTTTCCTTCAAATTTTTAAAATTAAGCTAAAGAAATTACAAATATTTCTAATAAAAAAGCGAAATAAAATCCTAAATGCAAATTTGCCAGCTAAATCAAACTATTTTGTAGAAATAAAACACATGCAGTTCTAGTGATTTCTTTTAACGATTTGTTGAAATTCTTTTCTTTCACCTCTTAACCTTTTATACACAAACAACAAACACTATTCTAGAGCTGTATTATGACCTATGGATACGTCTTATATAGCAAAAGATCGAAAATCTTTAGTATAACATATTTGCTGAAAAACTCGGAAATATCGGTTCAGATACAAAAAAGTTATGCCCAAAACATACATTTTTTTAAAATACATATTTTCTGGAACCATAAATCTTCCCGAGTCCAAGTTTTATCTCCAAACTAAATGGTTAATTTCCTCTTAAAGGCGTCCGTATATAAATCTGTCCATTTCATATATGTCCATATATAAACTTCAGTTTTTTCCCAACCATGGTGAAGGGTATATAAGATTCGGCATAGCCGAATTTAGCCGCTCTTACTTGTTTTTATTTAATATTTTTTATTGTAAAAACCAATACATAATATTTCATATCATACGTTAAACAAAAACAAAATCTTCATTGATGATCGCTGTCGTCAATGTTTACCAGCAAAGCATACAAAAGTGTTGTTGCTTTGCACTTGCGTGTATACAGTGAAGAACGACAAAAAAACCAATAAGGCAAAGTTGTTTGTGTATTTCGTATTGCTATTGCTGAGTGCTCTATGTGTATTAAAACACGCAGCCTATAGCAAGAGCATTTACAAAAACAAATGAGCATCAAGAGCATAGGGCTTGGACACCCTTGGTTTAGATAGTGACATATAACTGCATTAATTCAAAATGAATTCAATGTGCATGATGAAGTGTCAATGACATGCAAATCAAGAGTTTATTAAGATACACTAAGGGGGGATGTAATCCCCATTAATCCAAAATGTGTTATTAAAAATTTCGATCGACGTCACTTTCCTTTTTACATTGATAAAATTTTATTACAAAACTCATTAAATTAACATATATATAAATTATTTTTCGCTTAACTCCATTATGGACCCTGTTTCATTTAAACGACATTTAAACGATAATTGAAAATGGCTATCGGTTTGAAAATTTCTTAAGTAAAATTTAAGTCAAAAATCATAATAAGTTGTTACTATAATACTGGCCCTTAAACTTTATTTGTCTAAAATAATATTAATCCATTTTCCGAGCTATTTGAGCCAACATTTTTTACAAGTCTGTGATTAATTTATAATCATTTTTAAGGATAAATTTGGTATTGAATAAAGTGGCATATGATATAATTTATATTAAATTAATTTTGTTTTGATATAATAAGTTGTTTTATGATTTAATTCGTGAAATATATGTATATCAAACACACCATTTTTTGTTGGAATGATTTGATCGTTGATTAATATTAATTTAAAACATGTAACGATCACAAAAATTGCATGAATTCGCGATATTTTAAACTGAAAGTCGCTCAAACGCTTCAGTAGAAAGTAGCTCAGCTCATCTTAAAAGAAATTGGAATTCAGCTTGTCCATGCGATAGTTGCGTATGTGTGAAAAATTTTATATATATCCGATAAACCCCCGAATAATTTTCAATATGTCCCACTGCGGTTTTGACACTATTCTAACCAAAATATTAATGTTTGTTATTATAGAGATTAACATATATGTATAGACCCGTTAAGTTATAGTAATTTTTTTTTTAGATATTACATTTTTTAAGAGTGGGTGCGAACTGGCTAAATAAAATCTGAACTACATTCAGGTTTCCAAATTTTTATGAAATTTTAAAATTTTTTCAAATATTTTTTAAAGAAATTTCAAAACCTTTATTTAGCCACCTCGCACACGGCCTAAATATTCAAATAGCAATTTTTAAAGGGACATCTGAATTTTTTTTATTTTATCAAAATATGTTTGCGGAAGGTTAAACTAACATTTTCTAAGGAGAGTTCTCAATACTCCTCAAATGCGTTTATAGAATATTATTCGAGTGAAATTTAATGCATTTTAAAAAAGTAAATTACAAAACTAATTCTTTATCCCCTTATTCATTATAAAAAGTTTGCAGCCACTTATGTTTTTTAACCTGATACTGACTTGAAATCAGCGATATGTCGCAAGTAGCTTAAGAGGTAGAAATTGCCACCTCCTATGACAAGCGCATGTTAAAGTTACCGGTTACTTTCGTATAAAAGAACCAACTCGAGTACCGGTTTCTGCCACAAAGTTCCGGTCACGTGACTAACTCTGTGACTGGTCCATTTCTTATAGGGTATGTACAGTTTTGGACCAATTTCTGTTGGCTTAAAATAAAAAAAGTCAAAGGAAAAAATTATACTTTTGATTTTCAAAACCAAATTAGTCTTGTTGAGTAACAGGTAAACTCGGAAAAAAAAATATTAGAAAAATTTGTAAACAGTTTTTAATTCCACTTTACTACATATTTTTATACTGATTTTTGGTAAAGAAAAATTATTATTTAGTAAATTTTTTTGATATTTATATTATTAACAAATTTTTGTTGCTACTTTCAGAAATCATTTTACAAATTTTTGAAACACGATATGCAAAAATTAATTCATTAATTTAAACAAGTAAGAGCGGGTAAATTCGGCTATGCCGAATCTTATATACCCTTCACCATAGTTGGGAAAAAACTAAAGTTTATATATGGACATATATGGAATGGACAGATTTATATACGGACGCCTTTAAGAGGAAATTAGCCATTTAGTTTGGTGATAAAACTTGGACTCGGGAAGATTTATGGTTCCAGAAAATAGGTATTTAAAAAAAATTTATGTTTTGGGCATAACTTTTTTGTATCTGAACCTTAGTATAACAAATATGTTATACTAAAGTTTTTTAATCTTTTGCTATATAAGACGTATGCATAGGTCATATTACAGCTCTAAAATTTTAGTTTTTATAAAAATATTGATGTTTTTAGCCCATTCATGTATTATTTAATTTCGGTCTTACCGTTCTTAAGATATAAAGTAATATATTTTGTGCCACGCCCAATTCACAGATCCCGCCCACATTTAGTCGGATGTTGTGTATTGATAACCAAGATGCTCGTACCTTATTTTGGAACTTTTCCTCTTTCCGTTCTCCAAATGTACAGAAAAGTTACAAAAAACATATAAAAAAATCTTAATAAAATGTAGAAAAAAATTGTACAAAAAAAGTTTAATAGACGGGGATCGATAGGGCGACTAAAATAAACTATTTATGACAAAGCGCTTAGACCACTGAGCCATTGAAGCACATACGCAATCATTGTTTATAGAAGTAAATAAACAGTTTTCGTTCAAAACAAATATGTTTGGTTTACAGGTAAATCTTTGTATGTGTTTGTTGTTTGTGTATAAAAATGGAAGAGGTGAAAGTAAAGAAGCTTAATAAATAAAATAAAAAAAGAACAACAACCACAAACATAATGGCAATCAGTGTTGTCATATTATTTTTTCAGAAATCTTTTTAGTTGTAAAACAACTATTTTCGACCAAAAAAGTATTTTTTTTACAAATCTTTAAAAAAATTTCACTAGAACCGCATGTGTTTTATTTCTACAAAAACGTTTGATTTAGCTGCCAAATTTGCATTTGGGACTTTATTTCGCTTTTTTATTAAAAAATATTTTTAATTTCTTTAGCTTAATTTTAAAAATTTGAAGGAAAACCCATTTCAACACACAGACGGACATCGTTAAATCAACTTCGCTCTTCATTAGGACCCAGAATATATATACTTTATAGGGTCTAAGATCAATATTGTAGAAATTACAAACGGAATGACAAACTTATATATACCCTTCCACCTGTGGTGAAGGGTATAAAAAATAAGATATTGAAGGAAATGTTATTTCTAATAATTAAAACTTATGCCTACAAACTTAAATTGCCTTAGAATGTTTAATAGGTTGAAAAAAGAGATCCGAAGTGAAGATACTTTTCACAACCGCCCATATCCAAAAATATGATAATCCACTTAAAATAGCACTAAAAAGTTTTTTAGTTCTAAAAATCAGCCCTTAAGACTATTAGAATTTTACTTTAACATCCAAAATATTTACTAAAAATATTTTTGAAAACAAAAATTAGCAAATTAACACAAAATGATAAATTCGTTTGTGTTTACAATTTTTCTTTTTAATTTTGTGTAAAATATTTTTTGGAAAAATAAATAAAATAAAAAAAAAATTTGTTGCTCGATAAAAAAAAAATATATGAATTTGTATAATCCAATCGTAAGACAATTTCAAAAGAAATTAGAAACTTTAAAGTGTACCAAAAAATAATTGAGTTAATTTGTGAATTTTGAATAAAGTTTTTTTTTTATAAATTTTACTATATTTCATTGAGTTTAGTTCACTAATATTTATCAAAACTTTTTGTTAATTCGAGATAATTTACTTTGTACAGAATTTTATCAATCTTTAGTAGCGGTTATTTACTTTTCTGCTATATCCATTTAACTAATGTTTAGTAAAATTTGTTGATCGAGAAGATCGATTTTAAAGTGCAGTTTACAACAATTTACTAAAATTTAGTAGCGCTTACAATTTTTTTATACTTATTTCAGACATGTGCTGCTAAAATTAAAAAAAATTACCGCTTTGCTCAAAGTAGCAAAATTTTCCGTAATAACAGCACAATTTTTTGTTGCCGTTACAGACATTTTTTGGTGACTGTTTCATGCATATACTAGTGCGGATCAATAAGTCCGTGACTTTTTGAATGAAAAACAGTTTTTTTTAGCAAAAAAAATATTTTCAACATAATCTCCATTTAGCTCAATACACTTAGTCCACCGTTTCTCCAATTTTTGTATCCCTTCAGAAAAATAGGATTTTTTGAGGTCCATAAAATAGGTATTTGTTTCATCGTTGAAGCTGACTCTCTTTCCACCGAGCCATTTGTTTAAGTTTGGAAATAGAAAATAGTCACTGGGGGCTAAATCCAGAGAATATGGCGGATGAGGTACAAATTTGTAGCCCAATTCATGGAATTTTGCCATTGAGACTACACACGTGTGCACCCGTGCATTATCTTGATGAAAAAGAACTTTTTTCTTGGCCATATGGGGTCGTTTTTTTAAATCCTCGTAAAACCGGTCCAAAAAGTTGTCATAATATTCTCTGTTTATTGTTTTCCCCTTTTGAAGGTAATCGATGTGGATTATCCCGCGTACATCCCAAAAAACTGTTGCCATCACCTTATTGGCCTACAAACTTACCTTGGCCTTCTTCGGAGCCGGTTCACCCAGAAAAACCAATTGCTTAGACTGCTGCAAAAACTCATTTAAATTGAGGTTAAACAACTTCAAACAATCCTTTGAAGTTGTCACACGATTACGCTTATGGTCAATTGAGAGCAAACGCGACACCCATCTTGCATCTAACTGCACCCGTCTTAAATCTAACTGATCATTTAAAATCGAAACCACACTGCCATATGAAATGCCTACACTCTAATTAACTTTTGTTGAAATTTACCCAACTTATAGTAGGAAACTGTACTCCTTAGTTGGGTTAATTTACTCTGTGTGCGTAAATGAAAAAGAAGTACACACATTATGCGTAAATTGATAAACACAAAATAGGTAAAATTACATTAAAAGTGCCTTAAATTTAAATCAAATTTTAAAATTAACGATTGAATTTACCAAATTTGTGCGTAAAGATACACGATTTTCCTGTAAATGTACAAATATAATTCGTAAAAATCCTAAAAAAATGCGCATATATTCTACTACACTGTTGAAAATTAAACAGCCCAAAAATCTTTGTTTTGTAATAAAAACAATAAATTTATTGTTTAAAAACTAACAAAAAGAATAAGAACAATAATTTTTTTGTTAAGTTATTCAAAATATTTGATAAATTTAATAAAACTAAAAGTTTTCTTTTTAAATTTTGAAAATGTTTTAGATTTTAATTTTCAATTTCAATATGTCATAATTTTTTTTACCAATATAAGTTAGTATATTTACAAACTTTGTGCGTAAAATTTGTATTCAACAAAATAATAATACTAATTTTAGGCATAATGTGTTTGATTGCTAACACATAGTTTCTAAAAATACTTCGTGTGTATATGAAAGTATGCGCAAAAAAATTTTACGCATTTGGTGTTTATATTTACAGAATTTTCGTTATATTACATAAAACTTTACCCATTTTATAGTAGTAAATTTACAAGCGTTTTTTAGAGTGTATTGGATCAACAATCTCACGCACTTTTACTCTTCGATCAGTTAACACCAAATCATGGATTTCTTCGAGATGTATTTTCGGGTGTATTGACCTTAATTGGCCGTACAGAACGTTCAGCGTCATTTGTACTTGTGCGACCACAACGAAAGTCAGTAAACCACTTTTTTACCATTGAAATCGATAGTGCAGAGTCGCCATAGTATTTATCAAGCTTTTCCTTGGTTTGATTGACGTTTTTTTTGGCAAAAAATAATGTTTAATGAGCACTAGAAATTCACTTTTTTTCCATTTTTAAAAAAATCCACGAGGCTGTATGTTTTGAACAGCTGTTAAACGCAAAGTAAATGACGTAACTTGCTTAAAATTTGGCAGTAGTCTATTAACAGGTGGTACTTGATGGGAGCAGTGTTGCATTTTATATAACTACGAGGGAAGTTCGAAAAGTCACGGACTTATTGATTCGCCCTCGTTTTAAGTATATTACTTTGTAGAAGTCAAAATCTTTAAAATAAAGACTTAATTATGAAAATTACAAGTCCCAAAAGATTTTTCTTCCTCAAGGTAGTCAACTTTAACATCCAGTATCTAAATTTGTGTTGCTTAAAGGTAGATGCAAAATAAAGTTTCTGGAAGCTCTGCTCCTCCTCTCGTGCTAATGGTTTAATGTTTGCAAATCGGAAAAGTAGTTTAAATGTGGTATATGCTCTTTAGATTTGGGATCACTTTGCGTAGCCCCTCCATCAGTCTGTCGATGAATTTTTGTTCGCACTCTATAGGTTGATAAGATTATCAAGTTGTAACCCTAGAACTAATCCTATTTGCCTCTGCCCCTACAAATGTAACCACGACATGGGATTTTATGCTTGTTCGTGCGCTATGATACCAAATATCATTGGTACACCTGTTGATTTCATGAAATTGTGGTTTTTAACCATCCTGCGGGAAAAGGACCAATCACGGGACACGTGACCGGTTCATTGGGATAGGGATAGGTGACGGGACCGGTCACTTTAACATGGGCTTGTCCTAGGAGGGTGTCAATTGTCCTCTGTTACATGTCACAGGATTGGTCTAAAAAAAACATGTCTGACTTTTAAACCGGTCACGTGGTAGAACCGGTCCTCTTTACCTATCTCGTGATATGTATCTTCGGAACCGGTCCAGTTTTCAACTATCACGGGACAGGTCCCAATTCCCAACTGACCCCTTTTTTCCGCAGGGCACTAATAAGACTTGCTAAGCATTTTTGGACACATCTTCACTTCGAACTATTTTCAGATATCAACTTTTTTCAAATTTTACCCAGCCGTATGGTCGGTTTTGTCCAACTACAAATTACGTTATTTTTTATTATTTTTTTTTTTTTGGGAGAAATCATCACTGATAGACATAAAACTTCCCAGCAAAAAATTGTGGTACCTGTTGCTATAGCTATCTGTTCTAGAACAGGTTCTCTGGTAACGAGCCCCCGTTCTATTAATGATTCCACTGAATCGGCGGAACTAAACATGTTGTAGAACGCGTTGTAGAACTAGTTCTTCAGAATTAGAACACATCGAGTTTAGAAACATAGCTCCAAAAACACGAAGTTTGGGGTAAAATAGATGCCCATATTTTTCCAAGTTCTTGTTAAGCTTTACGGAATCTATTCCTTTTTTAAAATTCCCATATAAAATTCACCAATAGAACAACACATTCCAGAACAGGTTCCAAAGAACGGGTATATGTTCTACTTCTGCGTTAAAGAACCAGTTGCTTTTGGGACAAACTCAAGCAAAGATCATTGATGATAGAACCTAAAGTAAAACAGGTTGCATGCAAGTACAAGTTGTTCTACAACCGGTTCTTTGCAGCCGATATTTTTGCTGGGTTAACTCAAACGAAACAATAAGAATCACCCGACATCACAATAACTATTAATGTTAATCCGCTCACACATTCATATGTGTATCATGTTTGAACAGCTCATAACCACAGTCCATGGACAATTTTGTAATTATACCAACATACATACGATAAATGTTACAGTATTCGCTTTGTAACATTAGAATACATTTAAAATAGGTCATCTGAAGGAGACTGGAGATGCGATAGGTTCGACTTAAATTATTCTAAAATTGATTTAATGTGTTGTTCGATGAATCGTCATATTTCTGAAAACTACTTTCATAGCTGACCTTCGCGACATGAAATGCACAAATATAATGAATTCTAGATTTAGCCAATACCAAAAAATCCAATGGTTTAGATAACCTTCTGAGACTTTCATTAAAATTTACTGATTTATAGTTCCAGTGGTTCCTCAAATTTGGCCCCGATGGTTCCACAAATACGACATACAAAAATTATTCGAAATTTTAAAAATTTATGTTTTGTGGAACAAAAAGTAAAACTTTTTTTCCATCCAGAATCTTTAAGGCAGAAACACAATTAGCTTTAATGACTTCTGTATGTATGTAACGCAAATAAAATATTTTTCATATTAAAAATTTTAATTTTTTAAATTTTATTTCATAGGAAAATAAAGCTTATGTCGCTTAAGCCCATTATGCGAAGCAGTTTTAATAAACTTTGATCAGTTTTTTTATTTAATCTAATTATACCCTACATCACTACGTGGAAAGGGTATAATCACAAAATTTATTCAGGGGTATTCAGAAAAACGAATCCATCAAATTGTTCGTTTTTACATGAAATTATGAATTGTTGCACAAAAACGAATAATTTTATATGGATGCGCTGCTCAGAACACCTCTAAATAATTTTGTGTTGATGTTATAGTATAACAATCGACCTGGAATCACTTTCTAAATCGCTAAGTGATGTCCGTGTGAATTTTTGATCAAACTAAATGTCACAACAAAATATATTTAGATGAAATTTAGCACAAAGATGAACCCTATTCAAATTGATTAGAATCGCTACATATTAAGACATACCTCCTATTAGAAGGTCCTATCAAAACTCCCGTGTAAATAGATTAGATCTGATCACATATCGCAATTAATTTTTGACTTCTTTTTCTAAGCAGAATCTTATAGGATCGTCCATTTTAATCGATTAATAGTTTAAATATTTATTCTGTTTTTTTTTTTTCTTAACCGGTTAGTCGAATAAAATTTTAAAATTAAGCGATTGATCGAAAAAAAAATTATGCTGATTTTTCCTCTATGCTTCCGTCCCTCCTTAAACGCTTAAATGTTTGAAAAGTTATTTAGTTTCTTCTAAACAAATTATTGGTAGATTTCTTTATTTTTCTTTTTAAACCGCATTTTAAAAGAACTTCGGATATTAAGGCTTTCGAAAAATCATTTTCTAGAGGATATTTCTTTTTAACTTGTTAAATTTCTTAAGTTTAACGCTGGTTTTTATACCCTCCACCATATATGGTGAGGGTATATATCAGTTTGTCATTCCGTTTGTAACATGTCGAAATATAGGTTTAAGACCCCATAAAGTATACATATTCATGATCCTTATGCAATTTTAAGTCGATTTAGCGGTGTCCGTCTGTCTGTCCGTCTGTCTGTTGAAATGGCGATCACGACGCGAAGACGCAAGCGGGGGTGCCTATGTTTACTCAGATTATTGAACATCCTCCCGAGCAGTTTGGTATTTAAAATGAGCGAAATCGGTTTAGCGGTTCAAAAGTTATGAGTGAAAATGTGAAGGTACCTCTAAATTTTCCATACAAATTTGTACAATTTTTCTGTATCTATTTTTTTTCTGTTAAGTAAGTAAAAATGTTATTTAGTCTTCTTCTTGTTCGATTACATTTATTGTCTTTACATACTATGAGAATAATAACATTCTTAAAGCTATATGTGTGTTACTCAAATAACTATGTTAACGTAAAAAGCAACAATGTTAAAGTCGCTAACAGAGCAGACCTCTGTTAATAACTTTACTAAAACTAAATAAATAACATTACTAAAACAAAATAAATAACAAAAGTTCGTTACATAAATTGACAAAACATGTTCATATTACAGTTCATGCAAAATTTAGTATATACGTATATCATCTTCAGCCCCTATGATTGCCGGAGGCTGGGCCCAATAGAATGAGGTAAGGTCCAGAGGAGCTGGATCGTCGTTAATACGTCCATTAATTATACCGACAGGAGAAAGATATGTAGATCCAGCCCAGATGGTGTTTTTCTCGCTTTCGTATATTTGGCTGACAAGCATATTATCGTGTAGCGTGTAGTACAATTTTTCTGTATCTATTTTTTTTCTGTTAAGTAAGTAAAAATGTTATTTAGTCTTCTTCTTGTTCGATTACATTTATTGTCTTTACATACTATGAGAATAATAACATTCTTAAAGCTATATGTGTGTTACTCAAATAACTATGTTAACGTAAAAAGCAACAATGTTAAAGTCGCTAACAGAGCAGACCTCTGTTAATAACTTTACTAAAACTAAATAAATAGCATTACTAAAACAAAATAAATAACAAAAGTTCGTTACATAAATTGACAAAACATGTTCATATTACAGTTCATGCAAAATTTAGTATATACGTATATCATCTTCAGCCCCTATGATTGCCGGAGGCTGGGCCCAATAGAATGAGGTAAGGTCCAGAGGAGCTGGATCGTCGTTAATACGTCCATTAATTATACCGACAGGAGAAAGATATGTAGATCCAGCCCAGAAGGTGTTTTTCTCGCTTTCGTATATTTGGCTGACAAGCATATTATCGTGTAGCGCAAGTTTCTCAACAAATCTGGCTTGCAACGACATAGAGTACCTACAGAAGGGTAGAACATCGGCATTTTCATAGACGTAACTATTTGAAAATCGATTTATGAAATTTTCATAATTTTTTCCAATGCATTTTTTTAGGAGTTTCCGTTCAAATATCTCTAATTCTTTGGCTTCTATAGGAGATATAGTAAACCAGATTGGATTTTTCTGTTAAGCTTTGTTGGTTTTTCGTTTCATTCAATAAAATGTATTTTTTGTGTTTGTAACCAAAGACATTTGTATCTAAAGAATGAGCAAAATACATAATTGCTTTAGTGCCGCTACTTTTGAATAGGTGGCGCTGAATTAACTAAAACAATACCCTGCCCCATGGCTAGGTCCAAAGAAATTTACATATATATAAAGAAAGATCATAATGCATAATTGCTTTAGTGCCGCTACTTTTGAATATGTGGCGCAGAATCACATTAAAACTATATCCTGCCCATGGCGATATAGTCTTGGATTAGGCTTTCAATTAATTTATTTACCAAAAATATTAAATTAACTACATACTTTAAATTATAATGCATTCAGATATCGCTAGTAGACTTATTAGATAATTTTAAAGTTAACTTTTCAAATGTTTGACGTAATAAAAGCATTTGTTTCATATTTTTATGTCAAAAAAGAAATTTCATAGAGGAAAATAGTATTTTTTTTATTCCATTTGTATTTTTGAGAATTGAGGGATTGGAAAATGTATATTTATGTTAATTTTTTCTTTTATAAAAAAAAAATACACATGAATAAAGTGCAATATTGTGCTCTTAAAAATCTAAATGAATATTGATTTAAAAAATTAAGGTATAATATGCACATAAAACATATATTTTTTATAGTTTTTGGCAAATATTCACAATATGGCTAATGGAGACTAGTTCTGCAGCAAAATATGCTTGATGGAGAGAATGTACTTTCTGATGGGCCATCTATTGACAAATTGTTACAACTCATGTTCTTTCTTTAACAAATTAATTTATTTGCTGTATTCTCTCGATTAGGCATATTGTCCTACAAACACACATTAATTTTTTAAAGAAAGAACATTCGTTGCAACTACTTATCAATACGTGGCGCACCAGAAGTGCATTCTCTCCATTAGGCATATTCAGCTGCAGAGCTAGTCCCAATTAGCCGAAACAAAATTGAGTATTTGACAAAAACTATGCTTTAAAATGTGTTGTTTGTGCAGTCCATGTTTAAAAAAACTAGTGAAAATGTAAAGGTGCCTCTAAATTGCCCATAAAAATTTAGTACAATTTCATAGTAGCGCATGGCACATAACATATTTTCTCATATTTTTTCACCAGTCGCTTAGCAGTAAATATTTTGTATTCACCTCAAACATTTTTTCACCACTAAAATTTTTTCCAAATTTTTTCACCTTAAAAATTTTTTCACCTCTAAATTTCACCAAAAAAGTTGTTCACCTCAAAAAATTTTTTACCTACATAATTTGATCAAAAACAGAAGAGAACATCTTTTTAGGATATTGGTGGAGGGTATTCAAAGATTCAGCACAGCCGAATTTAGCCCTTTTTTACTTGTTTTATAAATAAAAATATTTTTTAATTTTTAAAAACTTTCAGAAATTGAAAATAAAAAGAAAAGGTTAAATAAAAGTTTAAAAAAAAATGTTTGATTTCTTTAAAATTAGTAGATGAACTGCAATTAAAATTTCAAAAGAAAAATTTGCCAATCGACCAATTTCAATATGAAAAAAATATCCTTTTGTTGTTGCTCTATCCTTAGCAAAGCACAGCAAGCCTTTTGAAGATGGCGTTTTTTAAAGATCTTTCAAAAGAAGTATTTGGCTTAAATAAATCATACAACTTATAACATTTCGAAATTCAAAATTTCCATCCTTGTATTGTGCCCTCATATATGTAAAAGCTCTCGTCGAAGCTCGCTGTAGGTGAAAAAGCTCTTTTGTAAAAGCTTACACATTGTGCATATGAATTGGACGCAACTGCTTTAGTTCCAGTATGCGTTGCGATAATATGACCCGACACTGTACATAGTCGTATGCATACCAATGTAGAAATGTTGCATGTTGGTTGCTGCTACTCACACAGCAGCAAGCTACATATGCGACAAAAAGTTTTCAAAGTAACAGCAACATTAAAAAATCAAGCCACAAACGCAATCAGTAATTTGGTTAATTTAATATTGCACAGCAACATTTAAAGTTTGTTGTTGCCATACAAATGGTGGAAAAAAACTGTGGTGCCAACTCACAGTGATTAATATTTGCCATATTTCTATATTCAATAGTAACTTCGGAATTTAGGTGAAAACAAATAGACTGGGTTAGGGAAGTACTATAAAAGAAAATAATTACTTACAACGAAGGTGTCGGGATCGCTCAACAATTTCGCTGATATTTTAATATGCGATATAAAATGTATGAACATGTGAATCTCATATTCAGGAAGGTGGGGGGTGTATTTTTTTTTTTTTGTTTCTTGAAGAATTTTTCGTAGAAACAGACATTTTAATTAAATTTTTTTTGATAGACCAACACTCAAGGAATGACCCTACCTTATGTAATGTAGGAAAATAGGTTATGGGAAGGATAAAAGGGGAGTAGTAGTTGTTGACGGAAGACTTGAATGTCTCCAAATTGTTGGTAATACAGAAGACCTCTGCGAGGAGTTTATTTCACACTTGATTTGTTTTCCTGTAATGAATTGTGCGATCTATCGGACAGTCGACTACGAACGAATGTGCTCTATTACAAAAGCGAGTATTACGAATATAGGATCAGTTGTCTTATCGGGGTAGAACAATTCGGAACAGTAACATACAACCCACATACCAACGATGCTGCAGTGAATCAATAGAGCTGGATATTCTAGTGTTATTAATGAGTGCCGAATCCCTTCTTTGTACACAGTCCAAGAGCTTCAAAATGAGTTTTGTGGCTCCTGCCCATATATGGGAGTTGTATTCCATCTTCGTTTGGAAATAGATGACATAAATAATAGTAACAAGATTAAATGGGGAGAAGTATTATCTACATCGTTTTAGGAAATTAACCCAAGAAACATTTTTACGGACTCTCCAAAACGTACGGCCGTAACCGCGGTAATAGATATGTTATTTTTTCAATATCGTTGTAAATAAATTTTAATAAAAAAAAAAACTAAAATAAGCATTAAAAAATTTCAGGCATTTACACAAATCCGTTTTTGTTGAAAAACGGTACGAATACTGACTGTAAACGGTCCGCCATTGACGGCCTTTCAACGGACAACTCCGTTTTTCACACGTCATATCGATCCCTAAACGGTGGTTCTTGATAGTATTTCAAGGGATTCGAATCAGTTTCGATGTTCCTTAAAATCTGTTTTCTGGTCCGTATTGGTATACGATTCCGTTTATGACTAACCGAAAACGGTATGTAAACGGAACGTATTGTTTGTTTGGAAGACACTCGAATGCTTCCTTCGACACTATAAATGCGTACTTATTCCAACGGTCATCACACAGAATTCTCTTTCACAGAACATCAAAAGTATCCGATTCCTCGATATAAACACCACCTATATTTACTGACAACATTGACAACCCCAAAGCCCTATGGGTGAATATATAATATTGGGTCTTGCATTGACATCGTCACTATTTCCAAATAGGAGTTTACTTAAAGGTTACTATTGAGTATGTCATTCATTCATCAAAAACCTTGGCTTACAACTGAGGGAAAATGAGCCCATTTGAGAGAACACCGGCATAGCTCAAAAAAGAGATTCCTAGGTAAATGCATTTAAAGCAGTGATCGGCACTCATAGCACTCAGGGACCGAACACAATCGGCAATTTACACGTACATTACACGAATGTCAACAAATCTCACAGCTAAAAGTTTCCGACCAAAACTCACTTTTGTTGCCGCCAAACTATGTTCATGTTCTAAAAGAGTACTTAAAAATTCGTGAGAGCGAACTTCTCTCTATCTTTTATATACTTGTTGGTACTACGCTAACTTTCAACAGAGCAGGTATATGCTAAAGAAATAAAGTACATTCAAAAAATTTGTTTTTATTTTTATTATAGGTATTTTTTTACTGTAGATTATTATTTTGTTTTTCGTTTAAATTTTAAATTAAAAATGTGGAACGTTGAGTGGGAAGAATTTTTTTTTGAAATATTTTAAATGAGGCAGAGTGCCTTGTATGCAATCAAAAAATTATTATTATCATTATAATGAATTATTTTTATTTTTATAATAGAGAAAACAAAATCATGAACTATTTTCATTCAATGAAAACGGATATTCTCTTATCGATTAATTTATTTATTAATTTATTCATTAATTTATTTATCTAGAAAGATAAAATAATTTCTTAACGTGTAAAACACGAATACATTTATATTCTCTCTTTCTACCGACCACTGATTTAAAGTTTTTAAATGAGCCTAACTGCTGAGAAAAGTACCAAACACTTTTGGTCGCCACTCAATGAGAGTAAAACAATGTTGGGAAATATTGCAAATTTATTTCCAATATGAGTGCTGTGTTGCCCAAACTGTGCGTTTGTTGAAAATAAGTTAAGGCCGAAATGAAGCACCCAAGCAAGTTTGTGCAAAAAGTTCGTGTGCTACAATAGTAGACAACACTCATGGTTCTCGTCGGTGGCTATGTCAACAAACAAAGTTGTAGTATCTGGGGATCATTGTCGAGAAATCAATGCATTTATAGAGAGTGACAATTTCGTGTCGATTTTGGAGTGGTGGCATTTTTAATCCAAATTTGTTTTGAAAATGCTGCTGGAAATGCTTTTCAGTCAACGGCGAGCTCTACAGAGCCATGATTATTACTTTTTTGGAAAGTCCATAATCTGTGGTTTTACATGGATTGCGTACCATGTCACAAATATCATTAAACAATTGAAATTTTGCGCATTAAGTTCGAAAATCGTGTTATCAGCCATCTTGGCAATGGCCGCCTGGAAGCTGCGATTTAATTTTAAAAAAGATACTTTTATTTGGACCATCCTTTACAATTCTGCATTTTTAGCTTAAATTACGTGACAGCGATTTGCATAATAGTGTTTTTCAACTCTCAATATGTCCCTAAAATGCCTTATAACTAAAAAGTTATATCATCTTTCGATAGGGTGATATATTTTGGGCCACCTTGTATAAAATATGTCAAAAATAATTAAACTTTTCGATACGTTTAGTGTTAAAAAATGTCGACAAAAATATGTTTACATTTTAAGATACATAATTTGTAATAACAAAGCAATTATTATCTGCTGAATTCATAAGATACTGTCGGGACATTTTTAATGAATCTCTCTAATTTAAAAAAAATTAGCTACAAAGTATCAACTAAACTATCATAACCAAAAATTTATTGACTTTAAGAATCTAAAACTGTCTGAATAACCCATAAGGTAATTTATAAAAACAGAAAATAATATAATTTAATATAAACGCAAAAATTACAATAATATAAATCATATTTAAGCAATAATAAAAGGAAAACATTTAATATCCTTGTTGTTAAGGTTTCCTTTCTCATTTAAATATAAAAATAAATAAATTTATGTACCAACCATAAGGCAAAATCGCGTTTTTTAAGTTATGTCAATCTTCTCGTAAATGAGCAAAATGTTCCAGTCAACAGAGAAAGAGTATTTATTGTTGAAAGTTTGATCAAGAAAATCATTAATAAAGATGAGAAAAAGAGAGTGAGAAATAAACGAACCTTGCAGTTCCGCTTAATTAAATTGAAATTCGTTGGATGAAATCAGATTTCTGAGGAAGCTCAAAATAAATCGAGAGAAGTCATTATCCACACATGATTGAACACCTTGGAAATATTCAGAGCAACAACTTTCACCAAACTGGTGAATAAACCGACTCCATCGCTCCGAAAGGAACGCTAACAGGTCTCCTAAATAAATTTTGAATAAACTTTAATGCATATGTTTAATTTTTAGCCGATTTTCCCCGAAGCGCTATTTTTACCTATATTTCAATTAGCTGACAGCTCTGGAAAATTGGTATTAACATTTTTCTTCAAACCTTCAAAATTATGTAAAGCTTCAAATATTTTACAAATTAATCCACAGTGCAATATTAACCAAGCTGAGAATGTATTGGCTAATGCTCAGCACGAGGCAGCAGTTTTTTTTTTTTTTGGAAGTAAAATTGCTGTGTCTCACTTTTGGCAACATTTGTACACATACGTACATCTGTGTATAACTAAGATAACTTAGTTGAATGGCTAAAATGCTTAGCTAAATTGCTATTTTTTGCTTAACAATTTGTGCAATTTTTTTGTGAATGCGAATTGCTACTACTGAAGCTGCTGATCGACAGACGCAACACTTTTTTTTTTGTGGATTTAAGTAGTTGTGGTTTTCAAAGTTTGCAGACGACATAAAAACCACAAATTCCATATATTTCTCGCCCATCCCTTCACATAAACATGCATGATGATGTTTCATCCATCCATCCATTCATCCATAAATTTTCTACTCATCGTATGATGGTTCAATAACTGACTACATTTGATATAATTTATACCCTGCGGCATCATTTTTAGTGGTATTTTAAGATTTAAATAAACTGCCGAAATAAGTCTGTTTTGTTGTGTTTATACATATGGATTTTTGGGTGTTTTATTATTATTTTTTTTTTTTTGGTCTTTTTTAAGAATCTGTAATAGCCACCTGATCCAAAAGTTACCATTTGTTCTTAAGTTGCATTTTATTTTGTAGCGAAAATTGTATGTTATCGGCATTAATAATTTTGACCAGACTTGTTTTGCATTTTAGAGTTTTTTTTTTTGTGAAAATATTCAGTTAATTATTCAATTATAACAAAAAACACATGAATATAATACATAATTACATATATTCATATAACTTTATATGGTCAAGCTATCATTTAGTTTAATAGACAATTAAGTAAAAGACATAGTGAATAATTTGAATTCTTTGAAAAGTTTTAAGAAAGATGTTGGATTTAAATTGATATTTGCATTAATGCAATATCACAGAGACTTATAAAAGATCAATTTAAAGGTTTTTCTTAACGGTATTTTTTTAAATTTAAAAATAAAATTGTCCTTAAGGCGAAATAATTTATTCAATAAGATTCATATAAAAATGTATTTTACTGGCGTATTTTTAAGTCAAAATATAAAGAACTACACACAAAAAACCGATTTAGTAGTGGTAATCGAATTTTTCAATAACCGAATTTTTGTGGATATGTAGATATAATCAATTTTATTTATTTTTAATACTGTTTAATACAATTTTGTTCAATAATTGTTATAATAATATAAAATGCCAAAATTTCTAATAACAAGTAATTCGAATAATATTATACGATTAATAAAAATTAGTAAAAAAAAAATTAAAAAACGTTTCAAAATTATGATTTTTAAAGATTGTTTAAGGGTTGTTATAACACAAATGCTTTCTTAATATCCTTTAGAAAAGGATATTTCGAAAGTCTTAAGATTCGGATTAATTTAAAATGCAGTTTAAAAAATAAATGCAAGAAATCTGCAAATAATTTTAGATAAGTTACCCTATCTGAATGTACGTCTGGCTAATCCAGGCTTTACTTCGTAAACTGTAAAGCGTAAAGGCCTGCGGTGCACTCAGAAAAAAAAGTTAGTAGAAAAATTTGTAAACGGTTTTCAATCCCAATTTACTATTTTTGTACTGATTTTTAGTAAAAAAATTATTATTTAGCAAATCTTTTTGCTATTTACATTTTACAAATTACAGAGTTTTTACAGAATATCTACAAATTTTCGTTGCTAACTTCAGAAATCATTTTACAAATTTTTGAAAACCGATTTGCTAAAATTAGCAAAAAAAAATTACTAATTTTAAAAAAGTCGATATTGAAGGAAATGTTATTTCTAATTAAAACTTGTACAAAATGTATACAAACTTAAATTGCCCTAAAATGTTACATAGGATTAAAAAAGGGATCGGAAGTGAAGATACCGACTCATGTCTAAAAATAGGACATCCACTTAAAATAGCACTAAAAAGTTATTTATTTCTGAAAATCAGCCCTAACAACAATTTAAATTTTACCTTAAAAGTAAAAAAAAAATCGACTAAAATATTTTTCAAAACAGAAATTACCAAATTAAAACAAAATGATAAATTCGTTTATGTTTTAAGAATTTTTAAGCCTTTGATTTTTTTTTCATTTTGTATTAAACATCTTGTAAAACATATAATTAAAATTTTTGATGCTCGATAAAAAAATTAAATCTAAAACTATTAATAGTATTTAGTAATTTTTTTGCTGATTTTAGCAAACGGATTTTAAATTCCACTTTACAAAAAGTCTACTAAAATTTAGTAGCGGCTACTAATTTTTCTACTAATTTCATTGTACTACACGTCAGCAGACATGTGTTGCTAAGATTAGCAAAAAATACCGCTGGGCTCAAATTAGCAGAATTTTCCGTAATAACAGCAAAATTTTCAGTTGCCATTACAGACTTTTTTTGGTGAGTGTGAGGACAGAAAAATTAAGAATGCTTAGAAACCACGATCTTAATACATTTTTAATGCAGATAAATTTTTAAAGTGTTATTTAACTTATTTAAGTTACCTTTTTTGAATGAAATTAGTAAACCAAGAAACAAATTGTATATTGTATTTTGTATTTTTTTTTTTTTTCAATTAATTGATTGATTTTAAAATTTCGTTCGATTAATGGGTTAAGAAAAACCCAAATAATTATTTATTTATTATTATTTATCTATGGAATTTTATTCCTTACAGACGTTTTTAAAAAATATTAATATTAAAATAACTTAACTAAGAGTTTAAAAAAATTATAATTGCGTTTTTTATTACTCTAGGATTAAGTGAAAAATCTATAAATCTATATAATTGATGAAATGTGATACACATCAGAGAACTGCAAAATCAACTTTTTTCTTGATTTAATCATACACAAAAATTCTTGTTCATTTTTAATAATTCAACAAAATTCACTGTAGAATAAAATCAGCATCATGTTACTGAACGCGTAATTGGAATCAGTGTGAATCATCTGTCGTTTATGTTTTATGCAAATGTAATCACTTAACAGTTTTTGTGTATGATTAAATCAAGAAAAAAGTTGATTTTGCAGTTCTCTGATACACATTCTTCTGAGAGGGTCAGCATCAGCATAATTAGCTCTAAAAAAATTTACCGACTATAGTAAAAAATTACGGGATGCACGTTGGGGAATGTTAAATAAAATTTCATTAATCAAAAATCCAGAGCAGATATCACCACACACATTCATCATAGTTCTACGGCTTTTGAAAGTAGGAAGCTTAATAAGAGCAAGTCGAGCGGTGTATGAAGGCAAATTAAACGGGCTAAACTGTAATCCTTAAAGACAAAACAACAGGAACTGCTTTTGCACGGATTCAATTGCATCAGAATGCGTTTGATAAATAGGATCCCATATTACCGATCTATATTCCAGAATCGGGCGCACAAGAGACATGAACAATGTTTTCGCAATGTACGGATCATTAAACTCTTTTAACCAGCGTTTTATATAACCATGTGTACCCCTAGCCTTGTTTATTGCACTTGTAGTGTGTGCAATAAAATTTAGTTTATGGTCAAGCAAAATACCTAGATCTAGGAAACTGTCGACCAAATAAAGTTGATGACCTCCCAGAAAATAGTTTACGGTAATTTGCTTAATTCTTACAAATCGCATAAGTTTGCATTTTTTCAAATTATGCTGCATTAAATTCACGTTGCACCATTTATAAAATGAATCCAAATCCTCTTGAAGGCGATAGTGATCCAAAAATTGGTTATAACTTAAAAAAAACCTTGACGTTATCAGCGTACATTAAAACATTTGAAAACTTTATTACGTTTGGCAAGTCATTATTAAACAATGAAAATAGTAGCGGCCCAATGTGACTTTCCTGTGGTACACCAGACAGTACATTTATTCTTTTCGAAAACAATTTGTTAAATCGATCTGCTTGTGACCTATTTGACAAATACGAATATATCCACTTTATGCTATGATTTGTAAATCCCATTAATTGTAGTTTATTTATAAGAAGTGAATGATTTACTTTATCCAATGCTTTACTGAAGTCGGTGTAGATAACATCAGTTTGCTTTCTTTGAAAAAAGCCGCGATTTATGTTGGTCGTAAGTTGTAGAAGATGTGAAGTTGTGTAACAATGTTTTTGAAATCCATATTAGATTCGAAACCTGATAACGCAAATGATCTGTAACCAGTTATTCAAAAAGCTTGGGTATTATACTCAGCTTTGCAATACTGCTGCAATTTTCAATTTCTGATTTGTTACCTGATTTAAACAGTGGCACAATATAAGATTCTTTCCAAATTGTTGGAAAAAAACCCATATTTAATTAATATATATAACATAATGAATGAATGAATGAAAACTTAAGTCGTTTTATTTCATTTAAAACTGTGTACGTATTAAATAACGGTAAGGATATCGATTGATTTTCGACTAAAGCAAACGGGTACGAGATTGAATCATCATAAGTTGCATTAGAGTAGGTGGTAGAAAAAATCTCAGCAAACATGTTACTTATAAAGGGTGTCCCAAGAAGATCGCAATTTTTAAATTTTAAATAAAACACAGATATTTAAAAAAAAATCGTGAAACTTTATTATATCGTAAAGTAGACAGAATGAGGTTATGTATGGAACAATATATCGTGCAGATGGCCGCCGCGGCTTTGCTGGCATGCACGCGATCTTTTAATGAAATTTTCAATGACCGTTTTGCATGAATGCTGCGATATTTCATTAATGCAGCGTCCAATTTCCTCTTTTAAGGCTTGAGTCGTCGTCGGCTTATTCGCGTAAACCATCGACTTCAAAAAACCCCAAAGAAAAAAATCTAATGGTGTTAAATCGCACGATCTAGGCGGCCAATTCTGATCTCCAAAACGCGAAATAACACGACCGGGAAATGACTGATGCAGCAATTAAATTGTTTCTCTGTCTGTATGACATGTGGCGCCGTCTTGTTGGAACCACATGCCCTCCACATTCATTTCTTCAATTCTAGGCAAGAAAAAACTAGTTATCATTTCACGATACCGAACACCATTGACTGTTTGCGCTTGACCTGCCTCATTTTCATAAAAAAAAGGTCCAATGATTTCTCCAGCCCAAAAACCACACCACACAGTGACACGTTGAGGATGCATTTGCTTCTCGTGAATCACTCGAGGATTTTCCTCACCCCAAATGCGACAATTCTGCCTATTGACGAAGCCATCAAGATGAAAATGGGCCTCGTCACTGAAGATGATTTTATCGGCAAAATCAGCATTTTCATGTTGTCTCTCCAATACCCAATTAACGAACTCCCTTCGCTGTCCATGGTCAGCTGGCTTCAGTTCCTGAGTCAATTGAACTTTGTATGCATGAAGATGCAAATCTTTCGTCAAAATTCGCTGCAAAGTGGATTTGGAGACACCAATTTGCTGAGCTCGGTGTCGAATTGAGGTGGATGGAGTTTTAGCGACATCATCACGTACAGCTGCGACATTTTCGGTCGATCGACCTGGTCGATGGCGCGTTGTTGTCTTTACATCACTAACAGACCCAGTTTCGGCAAATTTATCCATTAATCTCTTTACAGTTGACTCTTTTGGAGCATTATTGTGACCCCAAATTGATCGCAATTTGCGAACTGTAGCCGCAAAACTTTCACCATTTTGGTAAAACAATTTCACAATGTGAATGCGTTGTTCATTCGTGTAGCGCTCCATTTTTACTAACCTCGTACCTTCTACTAGCAAACAATAACAATTGTTCAAATGTCAAACAATGACACTTCGAATGTTGCCAGATTTTAAAATTGCGTTGTTCTTGGGACACCCTTAAGATGCATCATCACTAGATTGTGTTTGTTGAAATGTCATCGTAGCAGGATAACCAGATGTCTTTTTCTTCGAGTTAATGAATTTATAGAAGGACCTTGGATTGTGTTTTAAATTGTTTTTAATTTTATTTAAATAACGTGTGTAACAAACTTTATTTAATCTCGTGTATTCAGCACGGCTCACAGAATATCTTAGATGATCTACAGAAGAACCAGATCGTTTAAATTTGTGGTAATATTTACTCTGTTTATTTTTAGCACGGGACAGTTCCTTGTTATTCCATGGCGGTCCAGATAATGGTTTATTATCTTTTTAGGAATACAGGAATCCATAAAAGAAAACATTGTATTGTAAAAAACATCAAATATATGAGACATAGCAACATATGAATCAGAAGAAAATGATAAAATATTACTCCAACTTGTATTTGTAATAGGTTCGTTTAACCCATAGCAGTTAGCTTGCTTAAAACAAAAGGATTTTACGGTAGTGTTTGATGATACTAATAAATGTTCTGATGGGATAGATATAATTAATTCAAAAGCAGGGTGATATCGGTCTTCAGGAATTGTAATCAGTGTTGTCCAGGTTATATAGCAATCTTCTCTATCGTTTACAAATACTAAATCCAGAATTCTAGAATAATCATTCAGTATTTCGTTTATTTGAAAAAGACTCATGTCATAAAAGATATTAAAAAAATCTTTCCAAATCTCGTGTATATTGGTTTGGACATAATATTTATCATTTATCATCATAATATTTATCATTCATCATCCAAAAAATTCCTGTTAAAATCTCCCATAATTATAAGAGAATCATTTCTCTTAACTGAACTCGAACATATCTAATAGCTTTGGCATGTTGAATATATAAAAACTGCGGGGATGATGGAGGAATATAGAAAAATGTTACAACTACCCTTTTATGTTTTAGTTTAATGATGACAGATATACAGGGTGGCGCAAAAATAACCTTCCGATGTTTTTGGCTGTAATTTAAAAAAAAAAAATGAAAAACTTTGATTCTTCTTGTGGATTATTTTTATTAGGTCTTTTAATTTTTTTTACATCAAGTCGAGAATATGATGTCATGTAAATGGCCGCCGCCACAGTTGATTGTCATTTGAGCCCTTTTTATGGCATTTTCCATCACTTTGGCCAAAACTTCCGGCGATAGGTCCTCACATTCTTGACGGATATTGTCTTTAAGAGCTGCAAGAGTCTGAGGCTTATTGACATAAACCCGCGACTTCAAAAAGCCCCACAAAAGTAAGTCTGGAGCGGTCAAATCAGGCGATCTTGCTGGCCGGTGCAAATCGCCAAAACGGGAGATTAGGCGCCCGGGAAATGCATCCTTCAGCATTTCGGTTGTGGCCGTGCAGTGTGTGGCGTTGCACCGTCCTGTTGGAACCACATGTTTTCCAATCCCAATTCATCAAGTTGCGGCAAAAAGAACTCGTTGATCATTGCTCTGTAGCGCTCACCATTCACAGTAACCGTTTGGCCCACGACGTCTTCGAAGAAAAAAGGTCCGATGACTCCTCCAGCGAAAACAGCACACCATACAGTGACTTTGAGCGGGTGTAATGGCTCTTCGTGGGTTACACGCGGATTTTCAGTGCCCCAGAAGCGTAAATTTTGCTTATTTACGTACCCGCTAAGATGGAAATGGGCCTCATCACTCATGATTCATTATTGCTCAAATAAATAGTCACCAATATTCCGCGTTCTGGAGCAGTGTAGCGTAACATTGTTTATTAACGTGTATTTCGCATGTGTTTACTACACAAATGTCAAAACAGAACTGACATTAGGGGCCAATCGCAAAATTTATAGCATTTTCTGATAGGAGAATTACTTTTGCGCCACCTTGTAAATTCAATATCAACAGATGATTGAGTAAGTAAATGCTCAGTAGGCAAACAACTGGAGACAGCAAAAAGAACACCGCCACCAAAAGTACCACGATCTCGACGAAAAATATTATATTTTTTGCAAAGTATTTCGGTATTAAAATAAGTATCATTAAGCCATGTTTCAGTAAATACAATGACTTGATGTTTAATCGATTAAAATGAAAAGTCGATTAAAAGGGGAAAACCCCATTTGACGTCCTGCCCTAAGCCGTTTCGAACGTGAAATTTAAAATATGATAAAGTATATTTTAGAATTTTTGCCAGGGATGGAGTAAAATGGGTGTTCAAAGGACAAAAAGTCTCACCTTAAGGGGCCTACCCAAACCTCTGGAGCGAGGAAGTTGAAATATATATTCTAGAAATCAGCTAGGCCGAGATTTTTGGGAAATCATATAGAATGGGGCAAAAATCGAGAAAATTCTCCCCATGACGGCCTGCAAAAACCGTCGGTGCTGGGAAGCTGTAATTTGGTATATAGGTTCCCTCCCTGGCTTAAACATCCACTACGACGAGATTTTTGGAAATTTTAAGGAAATTTCCGTCCAACTTATCGCAAGAATTCCCGAACACAAAAACTACTTGAGACACATCGTTTCTTATAAAATTTTGCATGTAAACATTTTCGAAATCGCTCAAAAGTGTTCGAGATGGAGTGAGTTTTCTGCTTTTTGGTTAATTTTTGCTAATTTTGCTGAAATTAAAAAAAAACAATGCTTAAGCGATTCGTAAAAGTTTTTTTTTTAATTTTTGTTTAGCGTATTAAGCTCAGGTTTAAGTACGAGGGCGGATCAATAAGTCCGTGACTTTTCGAACTTCCCTCGTAGTTATATGAAATGCAACACTGCCCCATCAACTTCCACCTGTTAGTAGACTACTGTCAAATTTTGAGCAAGTTCCGTCATTTACTTTGCGTTTAACAGCTGTTCAAAACATACAACCTCGTGGATTTTTTTAAAAATGAAAAAAAGTAAATTTCGTGTGCTTATACAACATTATTTTTTGTGAAAAAGCTTTATAAATACTATGGGGACTCCTCACCATCGATTCCAATGGTAAAAAAGTGGTTTACAGACTTTCGTTGTGGTCGCACAAGTACAAATGACGCTGAACGTTCTGGACGGCCACGATATGGTGTTGGCCGATCGAAGAGTAAAATTGTGTGAGATTGTTGATGACATAGGCATTTCATATGGCAGTGTGGTTTCGATTTTAAAT
This sequence comes from Eustalomyia histrio, assembly GCA_949748255.1. Classification (NCBI taxonomy): domain Eukaryota; kingdom Metazoa; phylum Arthropoda; class Insecta; order Diptera; family Anthomyiidae; genus Eustalomyia; species Eustalomyia histrio. Next base: position 74,848,533 of record OX456524.1, read on the forward strand.
GATCAGTTGGATTTAAGAAAGCTGTCTACAAGATGGTTGCCGCGTCTCAATTGACCATAAATGCAATCGTTTGACAACTTCAAAAGATTGGCAAAATTCCATGAATTGGGATACGAATTGGTACCTCAACCGCCATATTCTCCGGATTTAGCCTCCCGTGACTATTTCCTATTTCCAAACCTAAAGAAATGTCTCGGTGGAAAGAGATTTAGCTCCAACGATGAAATTAGTGATCAAACAAATGCCTATTTTATGGATCTCGAAAAACCCTATCATTTGGAAGGGATACAAAAATTGCTGAAACGTTGGACTAAGTGTATTGAGATAAATAAAACTGTATTTCATTCAAGTCACGGACTTATTGATCCGCCCTGGTATTAAGATAATGGTTTAAACGAAAACAAAGTAATGAAACAATATTCCGCCTGGGTTTTTGCGAAAATCCATAGTTACAATTTTAACTTCAACCTAATCATTAATAGTCTGTTCCTCTATTTCGAAAGAACACGTTCGTTCGCTTTCTATGAGAAAGAAAACTGTTTTGGGTTTCACTAAATCTATTTCTATGCGAACGATGACTCGAACGACAAGTCGAATGAAAACGTAACTGTTTTCATACAAAATTTGGATTCTCTATTTCGAACAGCGCCAACGCAAATGTCAAAATCAGTCACTTGCTATTTTTTTGTCGAGTAAATATATATATGTTATTTTTAAAAACGAAATGAAGTGAAAAAAGCAATGGATAACAAAAGGTAAGTACAAAATAATACAATTATTTACAGTTTATTAAGAATTTTAATTTCTAGTTTAAAAAAAATCAACAATGGACCAGCCGAAGGCGCATGTATTTTATATGGAAGAAATGAATGATTTTGCCAGAGGGACTCTGGTGTTCGGAGCAAACAAATTTTCTGCAGAGGAGGAAAATTTGACCAGAAAACTAAACTCCGTTTCACACCCTATTACAGGTTGGTTGAAAAGTTAATGCGCTTACCAAGAGATGGCACTGCTAGCTCCAAACTTTTTTTTCTCAAGTTGGTATAACTGTCCTGAGAACACATGCAAAGTTGCAAGTCATTCTGTCATTTCTTTCTTTGTTTACAAGACATTTGAAGTTGACGTGTCATTGATTTTTTTTAATATGGAAAAAATTGAATATCGTGCAGTCATTAGATTCTTTGTTTTGAAGGATTTAAAAGCAAAGGAAATTTATGAACAATTGTTAGAAGTGTATAAGGAGTCCTCACCTTCAAAACGCACCGTTGAATTTTGGGCTGGTGAATTTTAACGTGGTCGTACTAGCCTTAAAGGCGATCCACGCGAAGGACGACCAAAAACTGCAACCACAGCAGAAATCATTGATCAGGTACATAATATGGTTACTGAAGATCCAAGTTTGACTAAGCGTGAAATTGCTAATGCGATAGGCATCTCAGATAAACGAGTACTGCATATTTTACATGAAGAATTACGTATGAAAAAACTGTTTGGAAAGTTAGTGCCGCACACATTAACAATTCAACAAAAACTGGATCGAAAACAAATTTCTCAGCGTAATTTGGAGCGTTTTAAGACGAATAAAACCAACTTCTTGCGTCGTTTTATAACTATGGATGAGACTTGGATCTACCACCATGATCCTAAATTGAAACAAGAACGTTTACAGTGGACTTAAGCTGGTTGTTCAGCTCCAAAGCAGGTGAAGTCACAACGGTCAGCAAAGAAGGTTATGGCATCAGTTTTTTGGGATTCAAAAGGAATTTTGTTGATTGATTATCTTCAGGAAGGTAAAACAATCAACTCCGAATATTATTGCAGCCTTTTAGATCAGCTGGATGAACAATTTCGTGAGAAAAGACCTGGTTTAAAGAAGAAAAAAATCATTTTTCATCAAGACAATGCACCTGCTCACAAAAAGGTTTTGACGATGGCTAAATTCAAAGAATTAAAGTACGAATTGCTTGAACATCCACCGTATTCACCAGATTTGGCTCCCAGTGACAACTATCTCTTCAAAAATCTCAAACAATTCCTTCGTGGAAAGCATTTTCCGTCGAATGAAGAGGCCATAGCAGCCGTAGACGATTATTTTGCAGAGCTTCCGGAAAACCATTATAAGGATGGGATAAAATTATTGGAAGATCATTGGAACAAGTGTATTGAGCTTCTAGGAGATTATATTGAATAAAAAAATATATTTCGTAAAAAACAGTGATAAAAGGTAAGTGTGTGCTTTTTGTGGCTTACGTTTGCCCCTGATAGCTCATATTTGCATTTTTATTTTACAAGAGCTAACAGGACTGTAGCAGTGACCGCACCGAACAGACAACATGCAACAGAAAAGCTTTCCGATTAACAACCTCACCCACTACCAATCGATAACAAAAATTTTCAAAAATAAACGCATTCTCAAATAAAAATTGATTTGTTTATTGTTATTTTTTATTTCATTTGGGTCATTCCATGTCATGCACAGAAAACTGTCATTTTCGGATTTGTCATCTCCGATTTTAATGAAATTTGCCACAAATATTGTAAATGGGTAGTGTTTATCAAATTATTAACCTTTCGACCCCAAACCCTTTCGGTTTTCGAAATATGACGTCATGAAAGTTGGCAAAAACGTCAAAATATCGAAAAAGTGTCAATACAAAGTCGCCCATAACTTCTAAACCATACAACCTAATTCCTTCATAACTCAGGAACCAAATGAGTCTCCACCTTGAAATTTTGCCACAAATCTAGAGAGCCCTTAAATTTTAACATATATTTTTTCAGAATTTAAAAAAAATTGGATTTTGAGATATGGGTCTTTGAAGATTAAACTTAAAAAAATTACATTTAACCTTTTAATACAAAAAATCTTTTGGAATGCCATTTTGAAGGTAATCTTTTCACCTTTAAAATGGTACCGGAGATGACAAATCCGAATGCTGTGCGGTTTGACATGGAATGACACATTTGTCATATACAGCTGATCACTGTTAAACAGGGTTGTTTTTATCTTTAAGCAGTTTAGTAGTATTTTTGATACTTTTAAAGAAAATTGTAACAAATGCTCAAAATATATGATCTGGCATTGCTGTGATTTGTAAATGTGTAAGAAACAAAAATTGACACACGTAAGTCAAGTCGATCGAAGGCTTTCGAAATAGAGAAACCCAAATTGATTCGAATTCGAGTGACTTGCTCTCGTTCGACTAGTTTTTCGTTCGAAATCGAGGAACAGGCTATAAGTGTTTTAGGAGTTTTAAATCTATACAAATTAACGTTTCATTTATGTAACTTTTTAAGAATATTTTTGGGATATTGTTAGAAAATGTTAAAAATGTGTGCTTTTGGAAATTGCTCTCTTTGCGGAATGTTTTAGTTGCAAATATAGTGTTTTGATAATCAATACAACATTCACCTGGTAGTACCGAATTTATACCCCAGGCAAAAATCATGATCGAACCTGCCAACTTTGACATAACGTCTGTAATTAAAAAAAGATGCATTAAACTCAATAAATTCTGGACATTTTTATTAATTCGTTTAAAAAAACAGTGTTTTGCTAATTCTTTATTAGTTGTACCTTTTATCATTTCTTACAGGATGGGGATTCTAAGAAAACTTGAAGTTTGTCAATTCAATTTTTATTTTTGTACGGTTGATAATTTCTGCCTGGGTATTTGTTGCATATTGTACCCACTATTGTAAACATTTTGTGGTCAGATTTGACGATCACTTTCTGTGATACCCCTCAAGAAAGATGGCCAATAATCCATTTATATAAACTGATTAAAAACACAATCATATTAAAGATTTTTGTTTATATCAAACCACCATCAATACAATTCGTTTATCATTAATATGTCTAAAATATACTGGACATTAAAAGCATCCAAAAGATTTTTATTTAATTAATGATATTGAAGGCGGTCGGTCGATCAATCACATATTTTGATACATACTCGTATGGAGCTACGTATAAAATTGTTTATTTTGATTATTGTATCAAAGATGGGACAATGCTTGTGGACACTAATTGCATGATTTAATGTCACACAAATAATATCAAATGTTCGAGTTACTTGGAAATGAAACGCAAATGTTATGAAGATACATACACCCAGTAAAAAAGTTAAATCTAAAGAACAGATTGCAGAACAACTTATGCTACTTAGGTTATGCTGTACAACCCGATTTTTTATGGAATTTATTACAATAGCTTCTTCTGCTCTTTAAAAAAGTTGCTTTGGACCCGGCTACAAAGTCAGTCTGTTTTATAACTTCTTTGGTTCTTAGGCGGTGAAACCTTTCCTTTTTTTACTAAAAGGAAGCAATTTAAGAACATTTACATGCAGAAATTTAAGAACATTTACATGCAGAAATAATCGATTCTAAAAAATTTTACTGGGTAGTCTTTAGTAATCAAGATCAAGTGCTGAATGCAAATCAGTGATGCTAAATTAGTATTTTTATATATAATGATGATGTAACGAAATTTACAGAACTGCGATCAAAAACTTCAACTAATATATACGATGAAATTGATTGTATGATTTTTTCTCAATTCCCTTTTAAAAAATACTTCCAAAGTTATGTGTAAATACGTTAAATTTTTTGCTCCAGATTTTCTCTTTTTTGTTTTAAAAACCGAGTGTAAATGAAGCTTGAAAAGAAGAATTAAAATGTGTGCGAAAGAGAAAAAACGAACCGTGATATTTTTGTTACCCCGCTTGCTTATCTACCCCGTTCGCTAACAAACAAGAATTGCAGGCAATAATTGCATGCAAAAAAGTCACCGTGTAAATTGGCTCTTTTTTCAGTCCTGTTATGTATTTTATAGCCCTATAATGATATTTTACATAAGTGGAGTTAAGTGCTATGGAAACACCGAAGGAGGACGTTGCAATATGTTTGAGAAAGAAGAAGGAGAAGAAAGAAGGAGGAAAAGGTTTTTACCTTTCTGTATTTTTCCCAGTTAGGGAATAAGTAAACAGAGATGGTCAACGTATGTATTGCCCATTAAATAATTTGTGCATAACTAAAAAAATTTATTCAAATCTCTCACCAGTTAATTAAAAACTTGCTTATAAAGAGTTAATTTTTCTGCTCATCCGGTTTTATTATATAATGAATTGCAGGGTTTAATTTTTATTAAAATGTTTTTTAGAATACAATTCCACTATCATCGCGAGTTATTTTAAGGTATTTTGAATTTAAAATAGAAAACTTTTTTGCCACAAAGTGGTTAAAAACGAGCATTGAGATGATGCGGCAGTTTTAAAAAGTTATTAAGGCCCGATCAATCTTTTTGGATACATTGACATCCAGCAAAAACATGGTATCAAGCACTTACCAGGCTATTTACTCGCTGAATTACTTTTGTTCGCGATGTCCAAAAAGTAATGGGTACTCATTATTTTTTGGATGTTCGTAAGCGAGAGGGTAATGACCACCCATTACTTTTTATTTTTGTAAGCGAGAAGATAATGACCACTCATTACTTTTGGGACATCGCGAACAAAATTAATTAAACGAGTAAATAGCCTGGTAAGTATTTGATGCCATGTTTTTGCTGGGCATATTTAAAAAATTAAAGTTTCATTATATAACATATTTGGTAATAAAAGTTTTTTCGAGGAATGCGATGTATTTGAAAATATGTTATGTTTTTTTAGTAAATTTGAATTAAGACCAGGACAGTGGGTAGTATTAATAAATTTACTAAGGCTGCCCTAAAATATTTCGGCAGCGAAATAATTACGAATTTTCACAAGAAAATGTTATAATTTTGTTTGGCATTTACGACTACATTGGGGAAATTAATATAAGGCCTCGTATTACGGATATGCTATAAATATCATCTTAAGCTTAGGAGTCTTATCTCAAACTTCATGCAATGAATTTTTAAGTCGTTTATGCTGACCTTATTGTTGGTACATGATTGTTTATAAAGGGTGGTTAAATTTTAAGGGCCGATGTTGAATGTGAACCACACCTAAACGTCAAGTTTTTTTCTGCATTTCATTTGACATTTCTCAATTTCAGACTAACTCAATTTGAATTATGGAAAGATACACAATCGAGCAACGCGTTGAAGTTACTCAGGCTTATTATGAAAATGGGCTTTCAAATCAAAATGCATTTCGTGCACTTCGTGATTTTTTTGGCCAGCATAATCGACCAAATGTGTCCACAATCAGGATAATTGTGCACATATTTCTGCACATCGGGTCTGTAGAAAATGAGAAAACACCTGTGCATGCTCGCCAAGTTCGTTCTGCGGAAAACATTGCTGTTGTTCGCGATGGCGTGGCAGAATAGCCGTCAACCTCGACTCGCCGTCGGTGTTCGCTATCGCGAGATCATAACGGAATTCTTGAAGCCAGAAATTGAGGATATGGATGTTCACGATATGTGGTTTCAACTGGATGGTGCCACTTGTCACACAGCTAACAAAACAATGGCTCTTTTGAGCGACAAATTCAATGGCCGTGTTATCTAACGTGGTGGCGATGTCAATTGGCCGCCAAGATCATGTGATTTGACACCGTTGGACTTCTTTCTTTGGGGTTATTTGAAAGAAAAGGTGTACGTCGTATAAGCCAGTAACAACTCAAGAGCATATTATTATAATAAAAAGAAATGACAATAATTCCCTTAAAAATTTGTGTTTTTTTTTTCAAAATCAACATCGGCCCTTAAAAATTAACCACCCTTTATATCTTAAGATTTTCCTGTACTAGGCCCAAAATATTCTTTCAAGTTTGGACCGTTAAAAGGTTTTTTTTTACATATTTTGTTGCTGTACCTTTTGTTTTATCACTTTCAAATATATTTGTTCTGTTTTTTAATTTATAAAAATTGGCATCATTGAATGCAATATGCAGCCCTGGAGTTCTTAGTTGATGTTGGGATGACGTTGTTGTTGTTTCTACTGCGTCTGAAGATGATTAAACGAGATTTTAAGCAATCGTCTTCTTAAATAAACCTACCAATTGAATGACAGATAGCAATAAGTTACAATAGGTACTTAATATGTAGATATACTGCACATTATTTGAATAAGGAATTACTGTTATAATGGAGAATTGGCTGTTAACATAACCGAAATGAAGGGTTTGATGGAAAAATTTTACAAGACACAAAAATATGTAAAAGAAAGCTTTAATTAAATTTTATTTTTTATATAGTCGTAATAAGCGTGTATGGAAGACTATTATCTCATAAAAATTATCTTTCCTATGGTGCAGGCATTATGTCAAAATCCGATTATAAATGAGGGAAATAGAACTTTATCCAGAAATAAATGACAAAATGGGGCCAAAAAATTTTATCTTGTTTCTACGCTGCGGGAAAAAAGGGGTCAGTTGGGAATTGGGACCTGTCCCGGGATAGGTGAAAACTGACCCGGATTCGAAAAAACATATCACAATATAGGTGAAAAGAGCACCGACATGTCCTTTTACACCAGTCCTGTGACATGTCACAGAGGGCAATTGACCCGCTCCTAGGACAAACCCATGTTAAAGTGATCGATCCCATGACCGGTCCCTATCACAATGAAACGGTCATCTGACGTGTCCTGGGATAGGTCCTTTTCCCGCAGGGTATTTACTCCTTTTCCTTAAAAAAAATAAACTTTTTTGTAAAAATACTGAAATTGTATGCTTATTTTTAGCGGATGCTTTTTTGATCTTATGTTTGCGACATTCTAATTTGCGATGTGAAAACAAAAAAAGCAAAAATTACAACATTTATGTTTTAATACAAAATGACATTTGTAATACAGAACCCCAAAAGGAATTTCTCCACTAAATAAAGCAAGGTTTTTGAGTGACACATATCAGGGGCGGAATTTCTCGAGAAAAGTGTAACAAGAATTTCCGAGATAATTTAACGGAAAACGGCAAAAAAAAAGTAAAAAACAATGTAACACTTTTTTTTTCCTTTACAACTACTTCCACTGTGGGTTTCAACACTTGAAAGACTCTATGGTTCTTAATTAAAACAGGTTCTGCTAGACCAAGTTTTGAAACAAGTTACATTTAATCGGCTCTAGTAAAATTAGTTAATTAATTGATATAAAGGGTGGTTAAATTTTAAGGGCCGATGGTCCAAATTTTCGATGACGCTGAGGCATAATTAAGGTTCTATGCCGAATTATCTCATCATTTAGCTCTTGAATTGTTGCTGGCTTATCGACATACACCTTTTCTTTCAAATAACCCCAAAGAAACAAGACCAACGGTGTCAAATCACATGATCTTGGCGGCCAATTGACATCGCCACCAAGTGAGATAACACGGCCATTGAATTTGTCGCGCAAAAGAGCCATTGTTTCGTTAGTTGTGTGGCACCTTCCTGTTGAATTCACATATCGTGCACATCCAATTCGGGCCATAAAAAGTTCGTTATCATCTCACGATAGCGAACACCATTCACATTAACTGCCTGACCGGCCTCATTTTGTAAAAAATACGGCCAGCCCATAAAACGCACCAAACAGTCAGTCTTTGTGGGTGCATTGGTTTTTCAACAATCACTTTTGAATTATTATTCGCCCAAATGCGACAATTCTGCTTATTGACTAATTCACTGAGGTGAAAATGTGCCTAATAAACTGAAGATGATTTTCTTCGAAAATTGATCATACACTGTTCCGATTTCTTACCACCATTGACGACGGTTGGAATGGTCAAGGATCTTTAGTTCTTGAGTCAATTGCACCTTGTAAGCTTGTAAATGCAAGTCTTTATGCATAATGTTTATCAACGATGAGCGTGAGAGGTGCAATTGTTGGGCACACTATCGCGAACAGCAGCAATATTTTCTGTACGAGCTGTACGAGCATGCACTGGTGGTTTCACATCTTCTACAGACCCGGTTTGCTCAAATTTTTGCACGATTTTTCCGATTGTACGCACATTTGGACGATTAAATTGACCGGAAAAATCACGAAGTGCACGATATGCATTTTGATTTAAACGCCCATTTTCATAATAAGCCTGAATAACTTTAACGCGTTGCTCGATTGTGTATATTTCCATGGATCAAATTGAGTTAGTCTGAAATTGATAAATGTCAAATGAAATGCAGAAAAAAACTTGACGTTTAGGTGTGGTTCACATTCAACATCGGCCCTTAAAATTTAACCACCCTTTAGTTGGAAACCGATTACAAAAATGTCCTTGGATGTTACTTACAATGTAAGTACTTAGCGATAAAATTAATTTTAATTTTAGAAAACTCTTGCAGAGTGTATTCTTTACACTTTAAGTAATCAATATTTGTTAGTTAACCAGATGCCAGTTTATTTTTTTTTCTACCAAATCAATTGTTAGTATATTTCTTCGTTTTGTTCTTGCATCCAAATCACATTTGGCCTAAATTGTTTCAAGATTAAAGCATCAATGTCTCATCAAACGCGTAACAATTGTTGTTCATATCAACAGCAATCATTTGGGGATCTATATTCCTTAGCTCTTTCCTTTACTTGTAGATTCATACAAAGTATTTTGTGGCATGCCACCATGCCACAGTACAAACATACAGACAGAAAGACTTATATTTCTTATTTTCTTTGTTAAACTTGTCCTTTTCATCTGTTTAAAAGGACAACTTAATAAAATGCCTTAACTGCTTCTTGTTCTTCTTTTTGCTTAACTCTTTTATTGGCTACAAAATTGTTGCATTGATTGACATAAATATTTTTCGTTGCTTGGAATTCAGTTTTCGTTCAACATTTTTCGCCCATTATCTTCGCTTCTTATTTTCATAACAATACTCAGATAACATTTGTAACTGAAGTATAATACACTTAAAGATATACTAAGAAATTTGCGGGGAAAAAGGGGTCAGTAAGGAATTGGGATCTACCCCGTGATAGGTGAAAACAGGACCGGTTCCGAAAATTCATATCACCTACCACGTGAACGATTTAAAAGTCATTATCATGTGATGGGTCTGAAAGTACCAGTCCTGTGTTAGCTGAAAACAGGATCGGTTTCTTAAGTACCTATCACGTGATCGGTTCTTATAAAACTTACCGCATGCTCGGTTTAAAAGCGTCTGTCTCGTGATGAACTTGAAAGTACGAGTCCGGTGATATGTTCTTTGGGGTTAGTTGTGTGACAAGTTCCTTTAGACCAGTGCTATAACATGTCATAGAGGGCAATTGAGCCCCTCATAGGACAAGCCTATGTTTAAGTGACCGGTCTTTTTCCTACAAAAAAACCGGTCAAGAGAACGGTCCCTATCAAAATGAACCGGTCACGTGACGTGTCCTGTGATATGTGTTTTTCCGCATGGTAGCCCTAGAACTCGAATATGCTTTCAATACAATAGTTTGGTTGTTCAATTTCACCACAAGAAAAATTACACAAAAATTCATTCCCGCAACAGTCAGTTTTATCCACCGTAACGAATCAAAATTCGCCAAATATCCACCAAGGACTGTCACCTCGGCAGAAATCAAAACATTTCAGACAATGCTGTTACAATGACAACACAAAAATTTCTTTTCTTTCTTTCGAAAAATTTCTGAGAAACTGAGTTCTTATAATCAAAGGATAACTTATAATTTCATTTTAAGGGAAAATCGCAGAGACTTTATAGGAAAAGCTTTTCCGAAATGGGAGGCTTTTTATATTGAAAAACTTTGTCAGAATTTAACAAGAATTTTTTCTATTTATAGAAAATCCTTAAAAATGTTAGATATTTTCTGATAAAAAAAAAATTATCACAATTTTAGTGATAATTCTATAGAAAACAATGCTTAAAATATAAGAGTTTTTTTTTAGGAAAATATCTTAGGATGTGTTTACATACCACACGAAATCCTGTGTTACAGTGTTGCCATATTTAAAGTCCTTTATTCTTAACTACTTTTCATATCTCCCATTGTGTGCTGATGCAATTGAATTTCTTACTTGGCAGAGTCTCCCTATCAGTTTCCGAGTGAGTCCACGAGCAATTATCGAATGCTAAATTTAAATATTTGTTTTTATTAAAATAAAAATAATTTTTTCCAAGTGTATGAAAAAATGTGCATTGACATGTAATTTAAAATGTTTGTGTGGTCTCTGTCTGCAAAATTTAGTTGTTAGTACCAAGATGTATCATTATCTGGCTTTGGATTTTAGTCTATTTTTAGTGATGTAATCAGATTATATATGTGAGTAAAAAATCTTTAATGGAAACAGCATTCTTATAATCTTTGCTTTGTAGATTATTTATGGTAAGAGTTTCGAGATTTGTTGTTAGTGAAATATTTGTTAGTATATATTCTAATTACCTTTGGTGACAAAGGATGACATTCTTCTTATTGTTTAATTAAATTTATTTTAATTTTCTTTTGTAAGTTAACTGTTAATATTATTACAAGATAATACAAGATGCAGACTTCGCTAATGCATAACATATATACAGGTTGGTTGAAAAGTTCCTGCGCTCACCAAGAGATGGCACTGCTAGCTCCAAACTTTTTTTTCTCAAGTTGGTATAACTGTCCTGAGAACACATGCAAAGTTGCAAGTCATTCTGTCAATTCTTTCTTTGTTTACAAGCCATTTGAAGTTGACATGTCATTGATTTTTTTTAATATGGAAAAAGTTGAATATCGTGCAGTCATTAGATTCTTTGTTTTGAAGGGTTTAAAAGCAAAGGAAATTTATGAGCAATTGTTAAAAGTGTATAAGGAGTCCTCACCTTCAAAACGCACCGAGGGATTTTGGGCTGGTGAATTTAAACGTGGTCGTACCAGCCTTAAAGACGATTCACGCGAAGGACGACCAAAAACTGCAACCACTGCAGAAATCATTGAGCAGGTACATAATATGGTTAGTGAAGATCCAAGTTTAACTAAGCGTGAAATTGCTAATGCCATAGGCATCTCAGACAAACGAGTACTCCATATTTTACATGAGGAATTACGTATGAAAAAACTGTTTGGAAAGTTAGTGCCGCACACATTAACAATTCAACAAAAACTGGATCGAAAACAAATTTCTCAGCGTAATTTGGAGCGTTTTAAGCCGAATAAAACCGACTTTTTGCGTCGTTTTATAACTATAGATGAGACTTGGATCTACCACCATGATCCTTAATTGAAACAAGAACGTTTACAGTGGACTGAAGCTGGTTGTTCAGCTCCAAAGCAACGATCAGCAAAGAAGGTTATGGCATCAGTTTTTTGGGATGCAAAAGGAATTTAGTTGATTGAATATCTTCAGAAAGGTAAAACAATCAACTCTGAATATTATTGCAGCCTTTTGGATCAGGTGGATGAAAAAATTCGTGAGAAAAGACCTCGTTTAAAAAAGAAAAAAATCATTTTTCATCAAGACAATGCACCTGCTCACAAAAGTGTTTTGACGATGGCTAAATTCAAAGAATTAAAGTACGAATTGCTTGAACATCCATCGTATTCACCAGATTTGGCTCCCAGTGACTACTATCTCTTCAGAAATCTCAAACAATTCCTTCGTGGAAAGCATTTTTCGTCAAATGAAGAGGCCATAGCAGCCGTAGACGGTTATTTTGCAGAGCTTCCGGAAAACCATTATAAGGATGGGATAAAATTATTGGAAGATCATTGGAACAAGTGTATTGAGCTTCTAGGAGATTATATTGAATAAAAAAATATATTTCGTAACAAAAACAGTATTCTTTCATTTCGAGCGCAGGAACTTTTCAACCAACCTGTATATTTAGAAATTAACTCCAATTCAAATGTGCAACATATTTTTGGGTTAACCCAGCCAAACTCAATGGTTTCGAAGTGAAATAAGGGAAGACTATTGCATTATGCAAAAACCTTGCAAGCTAAGCTTTCAAAATATCTGTTTGTTGTAATAGTGATCATGCCTCAAAGATTCAAGATATGATACTAGTTTTTACCTAGATTATTGTTTATGAATCTGTTAAATTATTGAAATCGGTCAAGCAGTTCAAAGGTTTGATGTGATGTGAGGATACCCCGAGAGTTCGATTTTAGTGCTATGCCAAAATATTCCATTTTGTATGGAGAGTTTAGAGGTGTCCTTACATAACTTTTAAATCGTTGGACCAATTTTGAAAATATGCTCTTGAGAAACACAAACAATCTGGATCATAATCGCTATTAAAATAGAACAACATTTCAAGAGGCTACAACATGAAAATTCGTAGTGCGCCTTTCTTAAATATCTCACTTTAAAACCATTTATGCTAGCTGCAATGGCTAGCATGAATGTGCATGAAGAGTTAATATAATTTATCGGCCTAGAGTCTTTGCCATCAATTTAACAGGCAGATAATTTAAAAAGTCATAAAATAAAAATCCGAAACAACTTTGCCAAAGTCTTTTGAAATTTTTGCATATCTCATGATACACATTCGTTTCGTGCTGAAACCATTGAGGCTAAAATTTCCTGTTGCACTTTATTCTATGACAGATCGTAAGATCCTTAATGATTCTTTCATACAACTCTATGAGATATGCACCCTTTCGGCGGATAGTTTCAGCAGAGCTCTACACTCATACTTAAAGGGCATTTTTATCTTCTTTCGTGATCGTGAATTTTTTATCAATCATTGAAGCCTCGGGGAGTGTAGGAAGTAGTCCACATAACAATAGGGATGAGGGTTGTAGTATTCGCTGACGACGTTGTGCTAGTGTTCATGGGAAAAGTTTCCAAAGAATCTGCGATCTCCTTTAATCAGCGCTTGTAGGACTATAAACATGTCAAAGGTGCGATTTAATACTGCGAAAATTGTACACTCTGGACGAATTTAATCTTTCTACACTACATGGAGTATTTCTTTAACTTTCGAAGAGTACAAAATACATAGGTGGCGTTTCGGACACTAAACTTAACCGAGAAAGCTGATGAAAAAAGCCTTATGTGCGTTTTATAGCTGCAGAAATACTGTTGGAAGGAAGTTCGATCTGCAGTCGCATATTATGCGACAGAAGTACATGGCGAAATAGATCTATATTGAACTTTGGTGAGTTGGTGTGGTGAAGAGCTTATCTGGGTATAACTGGAGCGGTCTGTTCAGCAAGCCAAGCGAGGTTGGAGCTGATGCTAGACATAACGCCGATAAACATATCAGAATTTCGGCGGCCAAGGTAGCTTTTAGACTCAGAGATATGTAGGAGCTAAGGCAACGCACTTGGGGCACAGAACCATACTGCATAAGATTGGTGGTGCGCGACTCGATCGTGATACGGACTACATTTTATCGGACGCGAACTACCAGTTAGAACTGGGAACGATGAACACTCGGTCTATATGAATTGTGGGAAAATTATGACTGAGGCAGGGTCGGGAGTTTATTCTGGAGAAATGTATATTAAAAACTCAATGCAACTTTTACACGATTGTTTTCCAGGTAAACGTCTACGTAATTGAAAGGGCTGCGCAAATAATAATGAAACTAATTAAGGATCCATAATTTATTGGCATTTTCGTGGACTGCATTGCTGTTTTAAAAGCCCTTGAATGCGATTAAGGTAGGCCAGGCTGACATGGGTCACAGAACACGTTGGGATCGCGGAAAGCCCTAATAGTCCTGAGCGGATTAACATAGGGGCTATGAGGACGAGTAAAAGAGATTGCATCATCTCCTCTGCGACTGCACGGCTCTAATATAGCGGCACCACATATCAGAAGAAGGTTCTTCGATGACCTGACAGTTTGTCTTTTAAAGGGATTCTAAGAGTTTTAGGTTTTGTCGAGTTGCGGTTTTTTCACATGAATGTCACACTAAAGGGATCGCAATAATTCTTTTTAGCCTCCGAGTGAAGTCGTCGCTAGCGGACTTATTTTATTGCATATTATTAAAACTGCCTTGTTCGAAGGTTATTCCTTATACATATAATGCAGCATTTGCATATGGGCAATATATGGTGTAAATATATATTTTTAGGGCCGATGTTGAATGTGAACGACACCTAAACGTCAAGTTTTTTTCTGCATTTCATTTGACATTTCTCAATTTTAGACTAACTCAATTTGAACCATGAGAAGGATACACAATCGAGCAACGCGTTAAAGTAACTAAGGCTTATTATAAAAATTGACGTTCAAGTCAAAATGCATTTCGTGCACTTCGTGATTTTTTTTTGTCAGCATAATCGACGAAATATATCCACAATCGGAAGAATTGTGGACAAATTTTAGCAAACCGGGTCTGTGAAAACACCTGTGCATGCTCGCCAAGTTCGTTCTACGAAAAACATTGCTGTTGTTCGCGATAGTGTGGCAGAATAGCCGTCAACCTCGAATCGCCGTCGGTGATCATAACGGAATTCTTGAAACCAGAAAATTTTTTTTTTTTTTTGAGGATATGGATTTGCACGTTATGAGGTTTCAACATTAGCTAACGAAACAATGGCTCTTTTGCGCGACAAATTCACTGGCCGTGTTATCTCACGTGGTGGCGATGTCAATTGGCCGCCAAGATCATGTGATATGACACCGTTGGACATCTTTCTTTGGGGTTATTTGAAAGAAAAGGTGTACGTCGTATAAGCCAGTAACAACTCAAGAGCTATAGGATGAGATAATTCGGCACATTAACGGCATAGAACCTCAATTATGGCTCAGCGTCATCGAAAATTTGGACCATCGGATGGAGGTGTGGCGCCGAGGTCACGTCGGCCATTTGGCCGATATTTTGTTCCATACATAATTGAACCATACCATATTATCATAATAAAAATAAATGACAATAATTCCCTAAATAATTTGTGTTTTATTCAAAATCAACATCGCACGTTAAAATTAAACCACCCTTTACTTCAACCTTAAGAGATTGTTGTCTTTTTTGTTTAAACTCAAAATTCTGTGAACCATGAAAGCTTGTAACTGGAATCTTGTCTGTCAGGCAACTTTTAAAAATGACTTTGAATTTAAAAACTACATCGTGTTGGTCAATGAAAAAAATAACTTTCCAGCATAGATCTCTGGCTATAGCAACTTTTAACGAAAATATTCGAGCAGCAGATGAATTTTTCGTCAGCAGTATCAGACGCATTGCCGCTGGGAACAATTCAAACTGAAAGCTATGAAAATCATGAGGCAGACACACTTAAAATACACTTAAAACTCAACTTAATATTTCCTTCAAAGGATAGGAAGATCTTATATCATATTTTCTGTGATTTTCGAAACTACAATAAAGTTTTCTTACGAGAAACTGTGACAATACTTGCTGCTCAACAAGGAATGATATGGTCAGCTGTAGGAACTTTACAGATAGATGCTTTTTAAATTCCAGTGTCCAACAAATTTAACCATAGGTTGCACCCATATAAGCCTGTTTTTTGATTACTTCAACTCATTTTATTTGGAAACTATTTTATATAAATACAAGAAACAACCAAATCGATTCCCATTTTCGCTTTCCGGAGTAATAAAAAAATTTAAGTTTTTTTATTGTCTTTATAATAAAAAAATTTTGAAAAATCAAAAATAAAAATAGGGAAAATTATTACAACACCTGAAATAATAAGATTCGAAATTTGAAGTGAATAGTGAAAGTGAGAATCCGAATAGCTACTATTAAAACATTTATAATTAAAAACTTCAATCTTCTTTAACTTTAAGAATTCAAAGATTTTTTCATTATTTTTATTGGTAATTTTTAGAAACTCAAAGATATTTTGAACAGCATTGACGTACTCGTTAAAGAAAGAAAGTTTGATAGTTGTGGCTTTATAAAGAAAGTATTTTCAAGAATAAAAATATAATTTCTAAAAATTTTAAAGTATCATATTTTCCCTAAAGTGGGACAGTCTTACAAAACATGGACTTGCATAAACGCTATGTACATACATATAAATTGGAATTTCCTCACACGAGGACATGCTTTTCTTCAAACATGTTAACAAAACTTAAATACTAATTCGATATTTAATGAAGAAATCAAGAAAAACTGTAATGCACTCGTACTTTATATTGAACTATTCTTTCTGAATATACTGGATTTTATCTTGAATTGATAGTTTCAATACTTAAAATAAATAATCAATATAGATAATATTACCTATGTATACGTATACATATATACATAAGTTTTAATACAATTTAATGGTACCTTACAAATGGCGCCAACAAAAATATCCACATCATTGTTCAGTATTAATTTGTGCTTACTTGCTGGGGTTTATGCATGTATGCATATGATGCTAACAAAACACCTACGCATTTTCCCAGGACTTAAGCACATCTTACATCTTTGACAGCAGCATATTATTTTTATGCAATTGCCACAAGACAGCCAGACGTCCGTCCGTACGTTTACTATCATGTAGGTAAATGCGATATTATCTTAAATCAAATGCATTCATCCTATTACACATCCTATTGTATATATATTGTCTCGTGTGTAAAATAAAATTGAAAGTAAAAAAATTGTTCAAATCTTATTATTGAACCAGTTAATATAGGGTGGTTAACTTTTAAGGGGCGATATTGATTTTGAATAAAACACAAATTATTTAGGAAATTATTGTCATTTCTTTTTATTATTATAATATTGTATGGTTCAATTATGTGTAGAACAAAATATCGGTCATTCGATGGTCCAAATTTTCGATGACGCTGAGCCATAATTGAGGTTCTATGTCGTTAATGTGCCGAATTATCTAATCTTGAATTGTTGCTGGCTTATCGACGTACACCTTTTCTTTCAAATAACCCCAAAGAAAGAAGTCCAATGGTGTCAAATCACATGATCTTGGCGGCCAATTGACAGCGCCACCACGTGAGATAACACTGCCATTGAATTTGTCGCGCAAAAGAGCCATTGTTTCGTTAGCTGTGTGGCAAGTGGCACCATACTGTTGAAACCACATATCGTGCATATCCATATTCTCAATTTCTGGCTTCAAGAGTTCCGTTATGATCTCGCGACAGCGAACACCGACGGCGAGTCGAGGTGGACGGCTATTCTGCCACACTATCGCGAACAACAGCAATGTTTTCCGCAGAGCGAACTAGGCGAACAGGCACGGGTGTTTTCACAGACCCGGTTTGCTGAAATTTGCCCACAATTCTCCCGATTGTGGACACATTTGGTCGATTATGCTGAACAAAAAAATCACGAAGTGCATGAAATGCATATTGATTTGAACGCCCATTTTCATAATAAGCCTGAATAACTTTAACGCGTTGCTCGATTGTGTATCCTTTCCATGGTTCAAATTGAGTTAGTCTGAAATTGAGAAATGTCAAATGAAATGCAAAAAAAAACTTGACGTTTAGGTGTGGTTCACATTCAACATCGGCCCTTAAAATTTAACCATCCTTTATATATACACACAAATAAAACTGGTCGACAATAAAACTTATAATGCCAAGTTAGGCCTAGATCAGAAATCGCGACCAAAAATCGATCTTGTGTGCAGCCTAATATTGTTCTAAGTATTTGGGCTTCCAATGAAGACAATCACCCTGCTAGGCACAGATTTGCAAGGGGAATTATGGTCTCATGCCGCGAAGCCTAGGACATACGCAGAGCATGTGTTCCGCTGTCTAAGCGTCCAATTCACAGGATCTGCAAGTGTCCGAATCAGACGGACCTCTGGTCCTTAAATGCTATCTCAGATTACTGTGTACAGTGAAAAATTATGTTAAAGTCCTTAAGTTATTCCTGTTCAGAGAATGAAGTCTCCTGGAGTTTCCATTAGATGGAGCGATGAATCTCTTAACCTGGCGCTGGCCAACGGTGCTTCCATTCCAGCACTTAATAGCCTTGGATTTACTCCAAACCCTAAGTGTTTCTATGATATGCCCCGCAGGTACACCACGGAAAGGTTCAGGGCCAAAGAATTGCCCACGGGCCCCGCAGTGGGCCAATCTGTCAGCCCAGAGTAGGATTAATTTGTTGGATCCACCTAGTCTATTGAGAGACTCAATGCAGTTTAGAACAATTCCAGACAACACGTCATTACAATAATGCCCTAAGTACCACTTGCCTGTCTGAAAGTATATAAATAAGTTCCCTCCCTGTGTAACCCTTGTGAAAGTTACCGTTAGGTTTTCATAAATTGTTTTACTTTGTAATCAGATTCTTTTTTATAATTTTTCCTGAAAACTGGGGTGGACTCTTACACACAAGGTTGTGGGTTCAATCCCTACCGATATTGCCAACTCTCCATCCGCCATCTGATGCATGGACAATAACTATTCTAAGATTTATCATCTCATGAAAAAAGAGTGTTGTCATATTATAAACTCTTTATCTTTCACCACGTTACATCTCTTATCTCTCCCCTGTCCCGTTTTTACAGATAGCCACACATTAAAAAGTAGCAAGAATTTCCTGAGTGTTGCCACCCTTAAAAAAATTGGCTTGTAGATTTGGATTTGATAGCTACAACTCTGTATATAATTTTGAAAACTACAATTTTTTCTGAAAGACACCTGTAATATGCAGGTAATTACGAATTGAAATTAAATGCATAACTTTATAGTATAAAAATATATTCATCGTAATTTGTGAACCAGTGTTTCTACGAGAATTATGTAACATTGCGAAATATAATTATTTTTTCTATTTTCATAACAGTGTTGAAATCCTTTGATTAACTGCATCTTTTGAATATCAATAAAGGTGACAATATGTACATGATTAGCACTTAAAGAATCTTTCCCCCAAAAATTACAATAAAAAAAATATGTTTCTATATGTATTTGTGGGTTAGTTTGTTTCCAGCAAAACTTTGGAAATGGGTGTATGTATGTATTCAAGACTTATACTGATAACTCATTACCTTTTGCATTACTAAAGGCATAAGATTTATCGATCATTAGTTACTTATAGCAGGATCTCATAAATAATAATTTAAATATTTTTGCAAATATATTTTTGGATCATTCAAATTTCTTCTTTTTTTTAAGCCCGAAGGCAGAATATATTTTTCACATCACGAACGAAAATACCAGTCTTGAATTCAATTCATTTACATTTTAAACAGTCAAATATCTCAATCTTCTTAGTCAAACAATAAAAAATCCCAGGTTCGAATCCTAGTGATCATACGAGAATACAGGTTGGTTGAAAAGTTCCTGCGCTCGAAATGAAAGAATACTGTTTTTGTTACGAAATATATTTTTTTATTCAATATAATCTCCTAGTAGCTCAATACACTTGTTCCAATGATCTTCCAATAATTTTATCCCATCCTTATAATGGTTTTCCGGAAGCTCTGCAAAATAACCGTCTACGGCTGCTATGGCCTCTTCATCCGACGAAAAATGCTTTCCACGAAGGAATTGTTTGAGATTTCTGAAGAGATAGTAGTCACTGGGAGCCAAATCTGGTGAATACGATGGATGTTCAAGCAATTCGTACTTTAATTCTTTGAATTTAGCCATCGTCAAAACACTTTTGTGAGCAGGTGCATTGTCTTGATGAAAAATGATTTTTTACTTCTTTAAACCAGGTCTTTTCTCACGAACTTTTTTCCAGCTGATCCAAAAGGCTCAAATAATATTCAGAGTTGATTGTTTTACTCTTCTGAAGATAATCAATCAACAAAATTCCTTTTGCATCCCAAAAAACTGATCCCTTAACCTTCTTTGCTGATCGTTGTGACTTCACCTGTTTTGGTGCTGAACAACCAGCTTCAGTCAGTTTTATTCAATTTTATTCGGCTTAAAACGCTCCAAATTACGCTGAGAAATTTGTTTTCGATCCAGTTTTTGTTGAATTGTTAATGTGTGCGGCACTTACTTTCCAAACAGTTTTTTCATACGTAATTCTTCATGTAAAATATGGAGTACTCGTTCGTCTGGCATTAGCAATTTCACGCTTAGTCAAACTTGGATCTTCACTTACCATATTATCTACCTGCTCAATGATTTCTGCTGTGGTTGCAGTTTTTGGTCGTCCTTCGCGTGGATCGTCTTTAAGGCTGGTACGACCACGTTTAAATTCACCAGCCCAAAATTCAACCGTGCGTTTTGAATGTGAGGACTCCTTATACACTTCTAACAATTGTTCATAAATTTCCTTTGCTTTTAAACCCTTCAAAACAAAGAATCTAATGACTGCACGATATTCAATTTTTTTCATATTAAAAAAAATCAATGAGACGTCAACTTCAAATGGCTTGTAAACAAAGAAAGAATTGACAGAATGACTTGCAACTTTGCATGTGTTCTCAGGACAGTTATACCAACTTGAGAAAAAAAAGTTTGGATCTAGCAGTGCCATCTCTTGGTGAGCGCAGTAACTTTTCAACCAACCTGTATAATTAAAAAAATATTTTTTAAATGAAAATTTTTATAACAAAAACCTCATTTTAGACACATTACTCGTAACTATATAACTAATCACTTTCCGAATCATTTCAAAGATAATGGGTCCATACATTTCCCTGCCTGTAAAAAGCATCAATGAAGTAAGGTGTATGGTAATAGATGGAGCTTTTGGCTATGCATTCCCTAATACATGATTTGGTAATGTGTGGTATTGCG
Source organism: Eustalomyia histrio (assembly GCA_949748255.1). Classification (NCBI taxonomy): domain Eukaryota; kingdom Metazoa; phylum Arthropoda; class Insecta; order Diptera; family Anthomyiidae; genus Eustalomyia; species Eustalomyia histrio. The sequence continues at coordinate 74,869,997 of OX456524.1, forward strand.
GGGTTATTTTAAAAATCAATGAACTGTATATTATAAGCCAAATTTATGATCTTATGCTAATGATTTTGTTATTGTTAAATGTTGTTTTCACTATATTATATTATGGTCCAAATGAAAGATCATCATCATCATCAGCATCATAATTAACATGGCTTTTGATAAACAAACAATGCATACATGTAATTGAATTCGTTGCAGTTATTGTACAATAAATGCCTGTGAAGAGATGAGTCTTAAGTAAGGCAGAGGGACTGGACTGTAACAGACATAAATCTTTTGGTAAACAACATGCAAATTGACTTTTAATGGACTGCATAAAGTTTAAGTTATGTTCTTATTTAATAAGATGAAACAGGAGCATCTGCTCCATCTACCAGACAACAAATAGTGGTTAACTACCACAAACAGTACTCAAGTGTGTATGTAAATATTGTCAAGTAAAGGTGTATTTTGGTTGCCAATTAATGAACAAAATGTTGCATTTGTTTGTGGCGTAGAAAGTAAAATGTATGTAAAGATGTTGCAGCCTTTAATACTAAATCTTATACAATTTACGCATTTACTTCCAGACATACACAATTTTCTTCACTTTTAAAGACAACGTTGAAGTACAACGTTTTTGATTTTATTATTATTATTAACTTTCTTCAGTAGAACTGTAAAAATGATATTGATGAGCACGCATTCTTACTTTCAACTGAGACCGAAAATTTTCTTGATCCTGCCTTGTTCTTATATTTTGCTTTATTGAAGAAGCAAAAACAGGAGGACACCAAAGAAGGACTATTAAATTTTGTCACCTATACTATTCCTTCGTTCAAAACACTCCAGCTGTAAAATTTATTTAAATATCACTTCAGCCTTTTAGGGGTCAACTCAGTAAGTGAAGACATGTCTGCATTTTTTATTTCCCCTAACACGAAGCTGACTACATACCTATTTGTCAGTAAAACAAGAAAATTTTGACTAACTTTCTATTTGCAGGAGCACATGAATTTTCTCAATCTCAAGGAAAAACGTTACTGACTGACTGACACTCACTTCAGCCCAAACTGCACGGGCTAGAAAGTTGCACTTTGGTACAAGGGTTCCTTCTCCCGTTTAGATATCCACCCAGACGGAATTTTTTCAAATACCTACGGGGAGGGACAAATAGGGGAGTCTCCGCGTTGACGGTCAGGTCAAACGCCTTTGGATAGAAACCTAAAATATATAATATTTGTTGCCTGGTACTCACTAACAAGGTATATTTGTAAATATTTGCTAGGGACGTGGCGAAAATTAGGGTTTAAAGGGCGAAAAGTTGCCCCTTAACGGCCGCCCAAAACCTCTGAACTAGGAATTTTGACATTTTATATGAAGGTTCTTCTTCCGGTGTGGACATTAGCTAAATCGTAAAAAAAAGGGGGAAATTCTCATCTTTTCCGGTCAGCCATAACGGCTGTATCTAGGCAGTTGAAATTTGGTACATAGGTTCTTCGTTCGGCGTCGACATCCCTTCAGCCGGGATTTTTGGAAAGTCTCCCTCTTAACGGCTCAAGCCTCTTTGTTAAGAAGCCCGACCCCTTTGCTTAGATATTTTTAATATTCGTTCCCCGAGGCATGAGCTAACTCATAGACATACACAATTCTCCTTCTTCGCGGCCTGCCCAAACCTCTAGAGCTATGAATTTTGGTAAAACCCTAGGAGGAGAGGCAAAAAAGCTGCAAATTTAACCCCTTGACAGCCTGCCTAAGCCGCTGAATTTCGGAAGTATAAATTTAGTATGTACATTTAGATTATTTGTTATTAAAACATAATTTTAATTTAAAGAATATCTGTGACCTTCTCCGAGAAAAGGGACCTGGTGTGTGAAAATGAAGTTTTGAGAAAAATGCATTTAAAGTTTCAAAACGCATCATCACTGTGAACACACCTTCACAGTTGGGAGATGCGATTTGGTATGGTTAGTTATGATTGGGTGCCGACTTTGGTGACGTCATGCCTATGTGGTGACGTATTTTTTTCGCTTTTAGTGTGACAATTCCTTTGCTATTGTTACTGCTCTGTTCGTTCTGTTCGCTCTCAGCGTATAGAACATTGTAAAAATAACTATAAAAAAGGAAAAGAATAAAGTGACGCTGTGAATGGAAGTGAAGTAGAGTGGCAAACATGGGATACTCATTTCGAAGGATTTTACAAAAGATTACCAGGTAAACTGTCGCGATTTTGTGATTTTAATTTTTCAAATTCATTTCAATTAAATTTGTAAACGTTTGCATTTTAGGTATTACCAAGTACCATCACTTTGACTTCAAAAAAAAGAAATTGTATGTAAAGAACTTATGGGCTCGGAAGAAGAAAGATTTAATCTGCGATTAACGGCTGTGCTACCAAGCGAATTACCTCCGCTCATTGCACCAAGCAGTTTATCGTTAGATCGCAAATGGTATTTGTATGAGAACGTCAGGGTCTTATGTACTTATTAACAGAAACGGGATTTTGTAGCTCCGAAACCGAGTGAACCCAAAGCGAAACAAAAATCGAAAAATAAATCTGAACCTGCCAGCAAGAAAAAAAATCTAAGCACCGGATCACGAGAAAAAGAAAGCTGAAGTCAAAGCGCCGAAAAAAGAAAAAACGGAAATTGTCAAACAGTAGAAAATCGAAGTACCAGATCACGAAACAACGAAAAAAAGTCCAAACTCCAAAAAAGTTCGAAGACTGACAAAAAAAAACAATTAAAACAAAACAAAACAAACAATTTAAAATCAAAAAAAGTAAAATTTTATTGTTTTTCATATTTTTACCGAGTACATTTTTTTGGGGTAAATAAATTTTTATCAGAAATCTAACTCATTTCATCTTATTCTACACCCTTTTAGTTACCAGAATCCATTCTTAAGTCCAAACCCGTTTTTTGACACACTAGGTCCCTTTTCTCGGAGAAGGTCACATATAACAAACTATACAATAAAATGCAAAATATGCCAAAAGATATATTAAAAATCATTAGTTGTGAACCAAAAAAAAATATGTATATACTTAAAAATCAAATATTCATTTATAACAAAATCTTAAAAAACAAATCGATGCAATTTTCTTGCAAATTCTTTGATTCGGAAAAGTATTTGGTCAAAGATTTTTTTGGGATATTGACTACAAAGATATTTCTGCATTAAAGGTCCTAAGATCGGATGATTACAGGAGTTTATCGCAGCTACGGCGTTTTGTTTGGCGTCTTTGAGCTATTACGCTCAATGCTGAAATCGGGCCGGGTCGGTTTCGCGGTTATTTAAGTTTTATAAATGTAGAGGAAGCATCCAAATGAAAACTCACCATCTCCAAATCGACCATTCACCCGTTAACATAAAAGTTACTGCACAACATTAATAGTTCCTCCTTACTGACTGACCTATTGTAATGGGAGATGTGGTGTATGATGTGTATGATGAGCGCCGCCTGATTGTTGTCGCATGGAAAGGCAGCAGAACCTGCATTAGCTTCCTACAGAAACAAAATACGTGCAATTGATAAAGTATTTTGAGGGCCACAGAGTTTTGGGATTGTTAAGACGGTTGTATCAGGAATATGTAGCTGTTTCACGCAAAACCCTTAACAGTTTATAACCCTTTAGAGTTTATAACGGCATGCTGAGGTCAATGACATAGATATTCCAACTAAAAGCACGCTGAATTAGAAATAATATTCATTATCGCTATTGGGGAACTTTTAAAATTTAAAACCATGTTTCGAGATACAAATACACCGAAAAAATTATTGCCAAAAGATTTCAATAAATTTTTTTTTGTTAATTTTTAATTAAAATTTTAATCATATCAATAAAATTTTTAATTGATAATGAACTTGGTATAAAGAATATTCTAGCTTACAATAAATACTGTTGACATCATACAAAAGTCATATTATTTTGATTTATTTATATCTTAACTTTTTTACCGTTATTTAAATTGCAAAATTTCATGTGAAATCCCTAAACAAAAAAAATGTTTATTCAAAATATGTTTAATATTAAAAATATAAAAGCATCATAACTTATTTTTTTTAAGAAAGAGAACCGCACTAATTGTTTAAATTTACACAAACAACATAGACTATGTAGTGTCTGTTTGCATCAGAGTTTATACACATCAGTGTTGCCAGATAAGAGGATTTGGCTTCAGATTTGAAAATTTATTGATAAAAAAAATTAAATTTGTATAGATTTGTCAAAACGATAGTCGAAAGCTATTTCTGCTAAATTAATGACGTATTGGTTGAGCTTGATAATTAGTTTTATATCATCTTATTAATTTTATGAATCTATGAATAAATTATAATCACTTCAGAACATTGATTTTGACTCGATTAAATAATTTGTTTTGTGATTCTGTTCGGGAACGATTTTCGGTTATTTGATTTGTTAAAATTTAATCCATTGATCCATTGAAAAGAATCAACTAAAATCAAATTCATTCTCTGAGTTTGACATTAATTGAATAAAGTAGTAAATTATTGAAAAAATTAACAAAATTTTTCAAATCTATTCGTTGAAAATTGTATCAGATTTAAAAATTAAATCAAGTAATCGTGTTTTTAGAGGTCTATATTAAAATTTAAAAAACATTGCTAAAAATTTGATTTGTTTAAGTTTGAACTCTTTTATGAGAAAAATTTGATTATTTAATAATTTTTCTAAGGATTTTTGGATATTTAAACTTTGAAAATGGGAACATGAGAACAAACTTTTTTGGCAACACTGCGGATTCGCATGCATCAGTTAGAATATGGTTGGTACCATAGTATTTTTTGTGGTGCTATTGGAACCTCAAAAGTACTATGGTACTCCTATGAACTATTTGGTAAAAAGAATTTAGAAAATTTCATGTGTTGGTGATAAAAATTGATTAAAATTTTAATTGATTTGAATCTGCAATTTCATTCAAAAATATTTTTTAAATTAAAAATTTTATTTTTGGTTACAACTTTAATTAAAGTTCTAATTAATAGAATTAAAACTTTAATTAAAAAAGTTTGAAGATTTTGTTAATAAAAATTTAATTGATATGATTAAAAAACAATAAATAAAAATTATATATTAATACCCTAACCGAGCACTAGCAACAAACGCCATCGGCTCGTTGTAGAGAAAACAGACCGGAGACTCTGGTGGGAATCGAACCCACGACCCCCGCACTGATAAGCAAGCTAGCACGCTACCAAGTAGCCTACTGGGGCGCTCAATTTTAACAAAAAAAAAAATAATTGATATAACAAATTGTTTTACTGTTCCAAATTCAATTAAAATTTTAATTGTCTTTACAAATATTTTAATTGAATTTAGTTTTTCTGCGCAGTTCACACTTTAAGCATAGTAATTATTTTTTCCGGTCTCAGAACGTAACTTAAATTGTAAAATTACAACAATTGTTTTCTAACTTGCAAGAAAGGCGAGATCACAATAAACTCAAATCTCACTTTTTCAACAGAAAAATAATAGTTTTGTATTTTTAATTTGCCTAAAAACAAATTGTACTTTATTTTCACGTGAAATTCATTGTCGTGAAAAATCATTTTTCTTATATGGAATATAACAGTTATCTCACGTTGAACCCAAACAACTTACTATACTTTAGAGGCGAATTTCGACAGCTTCAAAAATTGTTTTCGCCAGAAAATAAATGGAACCACCCTATGCGATATCTAGGACATCGCATATGAAACAGATATGTTGTTTAATATTCCGGTAGTGAGAATCTCTCACATTTTAGTGAGTAACTGTCAGGTGAAAAAAATTATTTATATGAATCGGAATATTAATTTATTTGCTCATATTTAAAATCTACACGCAGAGAAAAAACATGTTTGCAATTTGATCACTGCTAATATATTATGCTTGCTGCATTCGGGTATGGTTGTCTTAATCAAGTTATTAGTTTATAAATAGGTTCTAACCATCAATATGTTCGCTACCATAATTATTATAGTAAATATTTTATTATTTCATGATTTTCACTTTTTATTTTATAACATGATTGGCTGTAACCATACTGTGGTAACAAAAATTCTGACTATGAACAAAATATGATTATTATGCAACTATAAAACGCTGGCAACAATCAATGAATTTTTCTTTTAGAAAAAAGTCTTTAGAATCTATGTTTTTTTTTATAAAAAAAAAGTCCTTAGAATTTAAAAATTTTTTGAAGTATTTTTCATTAAAAAAAGTCCATAGAATCTTTTTTGATTTTCTTGAAAAAGTGCTTAATATCAAATTTTTTCTTTTGGAAAAACATTTCTTAACGAAATATTCTTAAATTTGAAGAACTTTTTTATAGTTCACTTAAATTTTTAAACAAACTTAAAGCAATTGATAAAAAAATTATGAAATTTTCACTTGAAATCCAGAACATGGCCGATTAATTTGTAAATGGGTTATAACCATAATTTCTATCGCCACCATCATTTTTATAGTGAATATGTTAAAGTTGAGTTGAACCATACTACACTAAGAAAAATTTTGGCTACATTTGACATTTAAAGTTATATTATTGTTTATTATTTATAAAAATAAGACAGTGTTTTCTGTACTACAGTGTCGTTAAGAATTCATTATATATTAAAATTAGATAAATGGGATAAAAATTTAAATGGAGAAAAAATATAGCTGGACAAGATTGGCGTTCCTAAATTATTATAGAATGATCCTAATGATTATAAATATGATTATCATCGATAATATTATAACCACTGATGATGATTTTATCACCATTTATTTCCAATTCAAATCATAACATGGTACTACATATTATTACTATATCATATTATAATGATGGACATTTTATTCTTATAATATGATAACTATATTATTTATTATGGTTGGCACAATCATAAGCCCAAAAATATATATTTGAAGCTCTTCGAATATGATTGCCCTGACCATGTTTTTTCTTTGCGTGTATAAACTAGGCATCCATAACTTTTTTAAATGTTAATAATTGAAATCTGAAAAATAATTAATTTTCAAAAATGTGAATTTTCTAATGCCATTTTTTTATTATTATTTCTAACTAGGATTTACAACAGCAAGTACATCACACAGTTGTTAGGCATAACAAATTGTAGGTAAACACTTAAGTGTTTACATTTAAAAAGTTAATTGGCCAAGCAAAAAATTGCAACACGTTTTTGTTTAATTTTTTACACTACAACTTTTCCAACAGGCTTCGTCACAGTGGCGTCTAGGCTAAATTGACGTCATCGTTTGCACGGCGCGGCAATAAGGTTAATTAATAGTTTGTTAACAAACCATTTACAATCCCATCTATCCATACATAATCTATGCAACATCAGTTGATGCCCAGTTCTGGCAGCACACACAAGCAGATTACATTTATACGAATAAAACTGCAGCACATCCCAGCAAAAAAAAAGAATTGATTCTTCTTTTATTGTTTTCTTAATTAGTGTTCTTTTATTGTTTTTTAAAGATAAGCCACACTCAGTAGGTAAATTCTTCCAATTGCTTTCTTCCTGTTGCTTCCTTTTGGAAAGGGAATAGAGGAGATATGAAAGGTGGTGAAATATAAAGGGCTTCAAATATGGAAACACTGTAATTGCGCGAGACGATAACTCTTAGAATAGTTGTGGTAAAAAGTTATGAATAAAAATGTGAAGTTACCTCTAATTTTTCTATACAAATTGGTGTATTTTATTACACATTCATAGCAGCGACTCGCAAGTAAAATATTTTAACTTGCTTTTTTTAGCAGTCGCTTAGAATTAACAAATATTAAAAATATTCAACTCAAAAAATTTTTCATTACTAATTTTTTTTTTCACCGCAAAAAAAAATTTCACCTCAAAAAATTTTTACACCACAAAAATTTTTTTTAACTACAAAAAAAAATTTAAAATTATGAAGGGGAAAAAATTGTTTTCTCCTTCATAATTTCACTACTAAGGTTTTTCAAATTATTTTTAACGAAAACAGTGAGAAAATTTTTTTTGGGTCATTGGCGGAGGGTATTCAAATATTCAACACAGCCGAATTTAAGCCATTTTTTACCTGTTATGTTATTTTACTTCGCTGGGATTAAGTGCCATGTGAACATCAAAGAAGGACGTTGTGAGATGCATGAGGGATAGAAAATTCATACATATTATTTCGATGTTTCAACTGCTAGGCATCGAACCCGCAACCTTAACAGTCCAACGTGCTGGCCATTACATCACAACGCCCCCAGCTTCTTGTAAGTTTTTCTAGGGAATTTTCAAAAAAATCATATTCACATTTTAAAAAAAGAATTGGCCGAAAACAAAAATATCGGACCGTTTAATTTGTCTTCTTTAAATTCGTATTATTTATGCGGATTCCAATTAGGGGAGAAAGAAGATAAGTTTGGGTAGCGTCTACCGAAAATACTAAGTATTCTATCCTGCTGGCTCTGTGGAATTTCTCAATTTTTATTCTCTATAATTTACTTATAAAAATTTTCATGTTTTTTTGCAATAAAATAATTTATAAAAATAATATGATTATATGATCTAAAATCCTACTAATACTATTCAATTTTTATTAATAATTTAAAAACTTTTTTTTTAATGCATTCAGATAAAGTAACTTTTCATCACGGAGCATCAAAATATGAATATGAACTCATTCAAAAGAAAATCTTAACATTGGATTTTAATTGCGTTCTTAGAGTAATGTACAAACCAGTGGTGAGTTGCAATACTTGAATACTTCCATCAGAAAAGAAGTGATGCATTTGTCACAGTAAATATAAATAGTGCTTATATGGCAGCACTATTTTTGCTGGGATTAGTTGCGCATACACGACAACAGCCACTTAATGTAAAGCATAACTAATATGATACAATTCATATTCAAGTTTTGCTGGGTAGTAAAAGTCGGCAAAATATTGTAGTATGTCTGGAAATATTGCAATTTTAAATTTGGGTGCGACCAATTGGTAGTTTTAATATTAGAAACTAAAAAAAAATAAAAATGAAGAAGTCGCTACAACAACAAGTTTTAAATTAAATATATCATGAAAACAAGAAGTAGGTGCAGCTAAAGGGATTATCCTTTTTTGCAGTAAGGAAAACATTTAAAAAATAAATTAAATCCTATTAACTTGATATTATAGCAATTTCGTTTCAGGTAATTATAATTTGGATTTTTTTTAGATGCAATCCTTAATAAGTGTGTACACAAAGAGAATTGCCTTGGACGATTTTGAATGAAATTTCGCAGTAAACTAATAAAGTTTTCTTCACCAACGGAATCAAAAATTTCTGAAATTTAACAAAAGGCTTCAGAATTTTAATGCAACTTATATATTGGGTGCATGAAATTTTTAATAAATAAAATATTTTATAAATTTAAGAAAAACAATCGTATATACCCTTCACCATGGTTGGGAAAATAGTAAAGTTTATATATGGACATATATGGAATGGACAGATTTATATACGGACATTTTTAAGTGGAAATTAACCATTTAGTTTGGTGATAAAACTTGGACTCGGGAATATTTATGGTTCCCGAAAATAGGTATTTAAAACAAGTAAAAAAGGTTTAAATTCGGCTGTGCCGAATCTTTGAATACCCTCCACCAATATGCCAAAAAATGTTCTCTGAAGTAAAATTATGGAGGCGAAAAAAATTTTTACAATGAAAAACTTTTTTGGACGCGAAAACAAATTTTTTGGTAAAAAAAAAAATTTTGAGGTGAAAAAAATTTTTTGTGGTGAAAAAAAAATTTTATGGAACTGTACTAAAATACACCAATTTGTATGGAAAATTTAGAGGTTCCTTCACATTTTCACTCATAACTTTTTAACCACTAGACCAATTTTGCTTATTTTCATTACCAAACTGCTCGGGAGGATGTTCAATAAGCTGAATAAAAAATAGGCACCCCCGCTTGCGTCTTCGAGTCGAGATCGCCATTTCAACAGACAGACAGACGAACATCGCTAAATCAACTTAAAATTGCATAAGGATCACGTATATACATACTTTATGGGTCTTAGACCTATATTTCGACATGTTACAAACGGAATGACAAACTGATATATACCCTCACCATATATGGTGTAGGGTATAAAAATGTATGTTTCGGTCATAACAACTTTTAGCAAATATGTTCTACTGAAGATTTTCGACCTTTGGATATATAAGACGTATCCATAGGTCATATTACAGCTCTAAAATTTTAATTTTTATAAAAATTTTGATGTTTTTATCCCATTTATGGAGTATTTAATTACGGTCTTACCGTTCTTAAATATAAATTAATGCCACGCCCAATTCAAGGATTCCGCCCACATTTGGCCAGATGTTGTGTATTGATAACCAAGATGCTTGCACCTTATTTGGAAACTTTTCCTTTTTCCGTTCTCCAATTATACAGAGAAGCTGACCGACATCGTTAAGCCAACTGTGCTGGACGTATTTGTTTTTTTTAAAAACAATAAAAAAAAAAATACCAAAAAAAACGTCTTAAGAAAATAAAAAAAAAGTGTTAAAAAAATATAAAAATAAAAAAAGGTGAAGAGACAGGGCTCGATCGCGCGACTGAAAGAAAAAAGTATTTGTTACAAAGCGCTTAGACCACTGAGCCATTGAAGGACATAAGCAAACGTCGTTAATAAAAGTAAATAAAGTGTTTTCGTTTAAAACAGATTTGTTTAGGTTTTATTTAAATGACAAAATTTGTACGGATTTGTTGTTTGTGGGTAAAAGGTGAGGAGGTGAAGGACAAAAAGTTCAACAAATAAAAAAAAACAACAACAATCACGATTCAAAAATCTTTTTAGTTGTAAAAAAACTATTTTCGACCAAAAAATATTTTTTTACAAATCGTTAATATAAATCACTAGAACTGCATGTTTTTTTATTTCTACAAAAACGTTTGATTTAGCTGCCAAATTTGCATTTGGGACTTTATTTCGCTTTTTTATTAAAAAATAATTTTAATTTCTTTAGCTTAATTTTAAAAATTTGAAGGAAAATACAGTTGAACTTCGATTAACCGTGATGCTCGGGACCGGTCTAATCACGGATAACCGAAAATCACGGTTAAAAGAGGTAAAATTTTACATGTATAAATTTTATTATTTTTATTTATTTTTGACAAAAACATGTAAATCTGCGTCCATAAACAACCTATCATATCTCTAGGAATACATACATTTATTTAAAAAATCTTTTATGGAAGTCTGTCTTATGTTTTAAGCTTTTGATTGTTCTTCCAACAAATGAGTTTGTATGCGATATATTTGCATTTTATCTGGTTCTGAAATACTTGGACAATTAAAGTTTTCAAAAACCTAACAAAATACTACTAGCCTCTATTGCCTGAGCCAATGTAGGCGTTTCGTCCGAATTTCCTCGATCTGATTCCTCGGAATTTGAATCAAGCTCATTTTCTTGGCTTTGGGTAACCATGTCTACGATTTCGTCTTCAGATATAGAAATAGCAAACGGAGCGATATCAGAGTCGCACACCATCCACTTTTCGACAGCATCAATCGTACATCCAGACGGTATGGTTATATCTCTTTGTATCTCAACAAGGCTATTTAGAGCATCTTCATTATGAGATAGTAAGTTATTTTAAACTCTTTTTGAAACTTGTGGAGTTACAGAGTCCCACGAAGCTGCGGCTACCCACAAAGCTGTCCTAATATTCAAAGATTTAACGGACTCACGTCTGTCATTAGCACCAACAAGTTTTTGAACGATCAGTTTACGGTAGTGACATTTGAAGCTCCGAATTACTCCTTGATCCATAGGCTGAATCAAGGACGTGCAATTCGGTGGGAGATATTTTACTGTAACGTTTTCATGTATCATAGCATTTACATCTGGCTGTGCTGGACAGTTGTCTAATAATAAAAGTATTTTACAGTTATTTTTGAGACCGATGTGCTGTTGATGTTCCTTTGCTTCTGGTACAAAATTTTACCCAAGCTTTCTTATTAGATTTATAAATCACAGGAAGGTGTTCAACGTTTTTTAAAGCTCTTGGATGGGCACTTTTTCCTATTATCAACAATTTACACCTGTGAGTTTCTGCAGCATTTGAACAAACTAGCACTGTGATTCTCTCGTTGGATTCCTTGTACCCTTCAATTACCACTAGCCAAAGAACACTGAGGCAAACACCTCCAAAATAGACTGGTTTCGTCTGCATTGTAGATCTGTTCAGTTGTAAGTTGTTCGTTTTTAATGATTTCATCCATTCATAATCAGCACACTCCATTTCTCCCGTAGATTTTAGTCGACGGATTCCACGACGTTTTTTGAATTTATCCAACCAACCAAATGAATAAGTGCACTCTGAATTCATGTTTAACTTCAAATGGAAAATTTTTGCCTTTTCGACAATCATTTCGCCTGAAGTTCAGAAGCAAATTTCAGTTTAAGTTCATACAATATCTCGATTTCAGTTAACTTACCTGAAATTGGAGTTTCCTTAAATGTTTCTTGCCGAAACCATTCATATGTTGCGAAATCAACTTTTGAATTTTCGGATGTTTTTAGTGTATATCTGTGTTTAAGGCCAAGCATTGAATCAGTATCGGAGCAAAATTTTAAAATCCGATCTTTGTTTTTTATTAAATCGGATACAGTTTGAATTCCAACTCCATATTTTTCAGACAACATTTTAAAAGGTACTTTACGTTTTGAGTATTCATTAATCAGCTCCATTTTGTCTTTAATTGAAAGAACCTTTCTTGCTCTTTTCGCGGATTTAGTTTTTGGCGGTGGCATGATGTAAGGAAAACACGTCTTGACAGATCAAATTTCACACTGATGAATGAATATGAAATTTGATACATATGAAAATTACAGTTTCATGAAAAAGGGGAATCACCGAATTTTAATATGAGAGATGTGTGTGTATATGGACATGTGCATCACGGATATTAGAGGTAAATCACGGTTAATAGAGGTAAAAAATCAACCACTCAGCATCACGGTTAATAGATAATCACGGTTAATAGAGTCATGGTTAATCGAAGTTCAACTGTAGTTTATAAATTTGATTTTTATAAATTATTATAAGTTATGACCTAAAATATTTGCCCTCAAAGGGGAATTATTTATAAAATTTTCTTAATATATGAGAAGTAAAATGGTTTAAAAATCTTTTCATAAATTCTTTTAGATCGGAGCAAAAAATAGAAAGAAAACCGTTTGTATTTTCTTTGTATCAGAGGGTTTTTATAAAAATGTTGATGTTTTTAGCCTATTTATGGATTATTTAATTATTAATTTAAAATTTTATTTAAATTAATTATTAAATGTTAAAAAACAGAAAATAAACAAAAAAAAAGTCTTAAGAAAATATAAAAAAAAAATTGTACAAAAAAAAAGTTGAATTGACGGGAAGAAATATTTGTGAAAAAGCGTTTAGACAACTGAGCTATTAAGGTCACGTGGAATCATCGTTAATAGAATTAAATAAACAGTTTTCGTTCAATAGGGGTTTGTTTGGTTTTTATTTAAATGACAAATCTTTGTATTGGTTTGTTGTTTGTGTGTAAAAGGTGAAGAGGTGAAAGAAAAGAATTGCAACAAATGGATGTGTTTGTTAAGCGTAATATTCAAAAACAAAGGGATTTTAGGGAAAAAATTAGAGGTAGTCGTGGTATTTTGCTAATATCTCAGCCATTTACCAACCGATCTGGCTGTAGTAGCAAACAGAAATGGATTACATGTAACAGAAATATATAACAATCCAGTCCTTATGATTTCGGGGGTCTTCGGAAAAACCATTTCAACATACAGACGGACATCGTTAAATCAACTTCGCACTTCATTAGGACCCAGAATATATATACTTTATATTGTCTAAGATCAATATTGTAGGAATTACAAACGGAATGCCAAACTTATATATACTCTTCCACCTGTGGTGAAGAATATAAAAAAACTAATTTAATAAAGAGTTTCAATTTTCATAAGATCAATCCAAAAATTAGATAATTCTCGCAATATAAAAGTTAAAATTAAAAAGCGTTGACGCAGTGTTGCCATATAAGCAGTTTAAATGCTTATTGCACATTTTGGGTTGGTGAACAGTTTTGATATTTTTTTATGAAAAAAACAGTTTTTCAAATTCACGCATTTTTTAAAAAATTTATTGTAGATATAAATAATAATGAAACAATGCATCAATCCTATTTTTTTTTCTCAACTTTTTTTGCGACTTGAAAAATGTTGACCATTTATGTAAACACGTTGCAGCTGAAACACGCTTATGTTGAATTTGTTGAAAAACTTGCAAAAAAATTGAAGGAAGTGGCTTGACGAAAAGAGTTTGATTGTTATTGGTGGACAACTTAAAAATGAATTTGTTCCATAGATTTTGCCGCAAGTCTTATACGTATTCTCCAACGAGAAAATAAATGAATTCGTTTATTTTGAACAATTATTTGTATGTTCAATGCCAAATCTAAAGTATTATCCATAGTTGAAGAAAGAGCATTAGAGGGTTAAGCAATTTTTGCTAAAATTGAACCATGAATTGAAAAACGGACTACCCCAGCAAAAATAAATGCAAGTGATTCTTAAGTAATTACTTCTTCATTGATTTCAAAGTACCATTTCATTGATTTCAAAACCATTAACTAAAAATTAATCGAAAATTTCCTTTAAAATAGTTTAAAAACTTTCCTCAATTTAAGTAAAATTTTATTAAAACTTGGAAAAATTTTCTTAAAAAAGATAAAAATTCTTAAATTTGAGGATAAACGAAATAGTTTATATACTGAGAAATAGTTCGTACCTTTTCTAAGTTATATTTCTTGATTTTAGGAAAACAAAACAAGTATGTATGTATATATATAAAATAAAAATTGATCAATTTTTAAGAAACTATCACAATTTTAAGAAATTTGCATACATAAAACTGAATAGAAACATTTTCATATTTATTGAAAATTTTTTATCAAATTTAAGGATAATTTTCACTTAAAATAAGTACTATTCAACTTGATGTTAGAAAATATTTTCTTATTTTTAGGGAGTTAAGTCCTAGTTTTTAGTAAAAAAAATTATCTGATGAACTAAAATAAAAGAAAATTTTTCCTAAAACCAAAAAAACATTTACTAACTAGCAGTAAAATTTTAGATTATGTATGAACTAATTAGAAGGAAATTTTATTGTTTTCTAATAAAAATATAGTTCTCAATAAGAAAAATTTTCTATAATTTAGAAATTTTGAGCAAATTTTAAGTTTAAGGAAAATTTTATTAAATATTGGTAAAAAGTGTCTTTGGCGCCGTATAGATTTTTCCTCCAAATAAGTTAATTTTTCTGAATTCAAGTTATTTTAGTGAAATTTTACTTTTTTTAAATCTAAAGCGGGTAACTTATGTATTTCAAAAACAACCAAGGTTTAACAAAAACAACCAAGGTTTAACATTATGGGGAGAGTATATTTTCAACCTTTTTTTTAAAGCTGTCAATTTCTAAACCTAAATTTTTTTACCTTTTTGAAGCGTTTATAACAAAATTTACAGCTTTTAAATTCATAAACATTTTTAATTTAAAATTATTTATTACATGTTTAATATTAAGTACATTTTGATTGTTTTTGTGTTTTAAAGCTTCTCTTCGCTTTTAGATAATTTTGATAAAAAAAAAACAAGTAAAAAAGGGCTAAATTCGGCTGTGCCGAATCTTTGAATACCCTCCACCAATATCCAAAAAAGATGTTCTCTTCTGTTTTTGATACAATTAATATAAAAAAAACTTTAAAAGTAAAATTATGTAGGTGAAAAAATTTTTTGAGGTGAAAAACTTTTTTAGATGTGAAAAGAACTTTTTGGTGGAAAAAAAAATTAGAGGTAAAAAAAAATTTTAAGGTGAAAAAATTTTTTGTGGTGAAAAACAATTCTAGTGGTGGAAAAATGTTTGAGGTGAATACAAAATATTAACTGCTAAGCGACTGGTGAAAAAATATGAGAAAATATGTTATGTACCAGTCGCTACTATGAAATTGTACTAAATTTGTATAGGCAATTTAGAGGCACCTTTACATTTTCACTAGTTTTTTTAAACATGGACTGCACAAAAACACATTTTAAATCACAGTTTTTGTCAAATACTCGATTTCGTTTCGGCTAATGGGAACTAGCTCTGCAGCTGAATATGCCTAATGTATCTTTGAGATTTGAGGGATTGACAAATGTATATTTATGTTAATTTTTTCTTTTATAAAAAAATACAGATGAATAAAGTGCGATATTGTGCTCTTAAACATCTAAATGAATATTGATTTAGAAAATTAAAGTACAATATACACATAAAACATATATTTTGCATAGCTTTTGGCAAACATTCTTTTATGTTATGAACTAAATAGAAAATCAATAATACCCTGTTGTATGCCTTATAGGGAGAATTTTTTTTTCAGATGCGCCACCTATTGGGAAATAGTTTCAACTAATGTTCTTTCTTTAACAAATTAATGTCTTTGATTTATGTAACATAACTTTTGTTATTTAGTTTTAGTAATGTTATTTACAGAGGACTGCTCTGTTAGCGACTCTAACATTTCTACTTACTTAACAGAAAAAAAATAGATACAGAAAAATTGTACCAATTTGTATGGAAAATTTAGAGGTATCTTCACATTTTCACTCATAACTTTTGAACCGCTTAACCGAATTTGCTCATTTTAAATACCAAACTGCTCGGGAGGATGTTCAATAATCTGGGTAAAAATAGGCACCCCCGCTTGCGTCTTCGCGTCGTGATCGCCATTTCAACAGACAGACAGACGGACAGACAGACAGACAGACAGACAGACAGACAGACAGACAGACGGACAGACAGACAGACGGACATCGCTAATGCATAAGGATCACGAATATATATACTTTATGGGGTCTTAAACCTATATTTCGACATATTACAAACGGAATGACAAACTGATATATACCCTCCACCATATATGGTGGAGGGTATAAAAACTATTATGCTACAAAACTCTTTTGACGAAACGTCAAACACTCGGCTTGGTGCAATATATTATAAATTCTTTAATTTTGTTTTTCGTATACACTCTCCAAAAAAGTCTTTAATGGCAACTGAAAGTTTTGCTGTTATTACGGGAAATTTTGCTAATTTGAGCCCAGCGCTATTTTTTGCTAATATTAGCAACACAAGTCTGCTGACGTGTAGTACAATGAACTTAGTAGAAAAATTAGTAGCCGCTACAAAATTTTAGTAAACTTTTTGTAAAGCGGAATTTAAAACCGGTTTGCTAAAATCAGCAGAAAAAAGTTCACTAAATATTGTGAGTATTAGTACAAAATTTTAAATTTATTTTTTATCGAGCATCAAATTTTTTTATTTTATTTATTTTTTTTCAAAAAATATTTTAGTCAATATTTTTTTTTTTACTTTTAAGGTCAAATTTTAGATGTTTTTAGGGCTGATTTTTAGAACTAAAAAAACTTTTTAGTGCTATTTTAAGTGGATGTCCTATTTTCAGACATGAATCGGTATATTCACTTCCGATGCCGTTTTTAATCTATGTAACATTTTAAGGCAATTCAAGTTTGTAGGTGTAAGTTTTAATTAGAAATAATATTTCCTACAATTTCCACTTTTTTAAAATTAGTTTTTTTTTTGCAAATTTTAGCACATCGGTTTTCAAAAATTTGTAAATGATTTCCGAAATTAGCAACAAAAATTTGTAAATATTCTGTAAAAACTCTGTAGTTTGTAAAATGTAAATAGCAAAAACATTTGCTAAATAATAATTTTTTTACTAAAAATCAGTACAAAAATAGTGGAGTGCGATTGAAAACAGTTTACAAATTTTTCTACTAACTTTTTTTCTGAGTGTATCAATAATTGTAGAAATTAGCGCCGTAGGCGAAAATTTTGTTTTTCATACATTAAGAACAACTATAATTCTTAACAAGTTTTAAAATTGCTAAACTCTAAGACGCAATGTCATAGAAAACTATTCGTTCTAAAATTTTATAAGATCGTCGGATGCTGCAGAAACCTCATATCGGAAACCGCATATCGGATGGCTCTTCCATTGCTACCAGCAAATTTAATTAGAACTGGCTGGGAGAGCAGAAAATTACTTAATGTTTGTACTATTTTGGAAGGCAGTGGTTGCACATCACTAAAATATTTGATATATATATGATTTTTATTCGAATTCTTTAAAATATTTCAATTTAGGTTGGGCCAAGTAACTTAAATGTTTATAAGGAGTACATGCAATATAAATTTGTATAAGCAACATTTCGGGGTAATTTTTTATTTCATCAAATTGGTGTTATTTTACATAATGAATAAAAGCCTTAATCTAATAAATGAAAATATGCCTTAAACTTAATTTTGGGGCTAATTTTCATTTGGGTTGGGGTAATTTTTTATATATTTTTAGTGTTTATTTTCCATATGTAATTTTTCCCAAAATTTACTCAAATTTAAAGACAATATCGAAAATGATTAGATTGTTTCCAAAACTTTTGGAATGACTGTAAATGTAATTTATAAAGTATCAATTGAAATTCAAAAACACCAAATTAAATAAAATAAATATTTGAAGCGGAGCCGCGAATAACGTTTTAAGCGACAATTTTTACAAAACCTGTTTTTTCAGATTACCGTTAGAATAACTCTCTTTTATGACTTAAAAATGAAATTAGGCAAAATTAAGCTGGATTTCGTTATAAAAATGCAATCTAAAGAAGTCAGACAGTGGGATACACCTTCAAGTTCTAAAACGTTTTTTTTTTCGATTTCTCAACAATTTCAATTTTGTCGCTTACAACGTTATTCCCGGCTCTGCTTCATTTGTTGAATTTCAATAATTTTTTTAATTGCGTTTGGTATTTTTTAGTTTTAATTGATATCTTTTAGTATCGATTGCGAATTTTTGAACATTATTTGTAATTCTTTTAATTTAAATTGTATTCTTTTATTTCGGATTGTTTTTAATTTCAATTGTAATTTTTGAGCAACTGTCAATTTTTTTATAAAAAAAGCTTCATTTTACATAACTGCTTGTTTTCATATATCGACTTCACCCGAACACGAAATAAAGTAATTAGGGCATACAATCCCTGCCCTACATTTACTAATTATTTATTTGTTAGCTTTTGTTGTTTTTAATATTTTATCAAATTACAAATACAATAGAAAAATTCCAAATATTTTTGTTTACATTTAAAAGAGAGAAGCCTAGAATCGCCAAGACTTGGCAGCATTTTTATAAAATCTTCCTTCTAAATACATATGTTTTGATATAAAAATAAGCTCATAAATCTGAAATTTTGGAGATTCCAGTTAAGATTAATGTGTAATGTGAAAATCAGATTTTTAATTAAAAAAGTAATACAATTGGAAAGAAGCGGCCAAATAAAATTTTGTACATATTACAAGGTTACGTAACTGAGAGAAAATTGAGAAAATTTCCCTGATTTCAAAGCAAATTTTTCTCATTATTGCACAAATTTCAGCAAAATGTGGTAAAAACCAATTGGACTTGCAAAAAAACAATTGGGTTTGCAAAGAAAATCGATTGGAAACAAAAAAAATACCAGCTATTTTGTATATATGTATGTATACTAAACATACAAAAAAAAACTATAAGAGCTGCTTTATATGCAATGAAAAGGGATTATAAGAGAAATCTTTCACCGTAAGATATCCCTATGTAGAAATCATTGGTTCCGATCCAAAGTTTCACAACACCGGAATCAAATTAACTGTTTCTCTTTCTCTTCTTTACTACTTTTTTTGCCGGGACACTACCAAAATCAGCATGTCTCGTTATATGGTATCACTCGCTTTCACTGCTGTTTTTTCGAAACGCCACATAGTGCATTTTATGTTTTTGATCGAAGTTTTTAAATTCTATTTAAATGTATTTGGAAAATACATATAAAATCGGTCGACTAGTTTTTTAATACATTAGTTAATATCGATATGTCGTAATATTTATAATGTTTTTTTTTTAATTTTAAATAACAGCTTCCTATTATTTTTTTATTATTTGAGAACAGAATATGTCTGCCAAATTCCTAAAAGCCAATAAAAATCGTGATTTAAAACAATATTCGATTTGACATGGATTGAATCATAGGTAAGAGTGGGTATAAATGGGTTAGGACCGTTGCCGAGGTTGCGACCGATAAATCGATTGCACACTAAGTCCCATTTCACACAGAACAAGTTTTGTTGCTGCAATTCTTGTCAATTCTCTTTTAAAGTTACCTTTATTTTCACACAGAGAAAGTTTTTTCAGCAATTTTCGTCTACATTTGGTTGAAAAGAAATGAACAAAAAAAAACGATGAATGGAAAAACAAAACGAATTGCCGAGATTCAGCAACTCTGTACCAATTACCACTCTTCTTCCCCTCTCGCCCACAAACTCAAGAGTTTCGCAACAAAAGTTGCTCTGTGTGAAATGGGACCAGGGATGGAAAATTGGATTTAATTTTTTTTTTTCAGTATCAAATATTCAAAGGTACTTTTTTGTCCTTCAGAGTACTTAATTTTTTTAACAAAAAATTACAGAAAATTAATATACATAAAAATAAAAATAAACACAAAATGTGTATGAAATTCGTTTTTAAATAAAATTCACATACGTTGAAAATATATTTTTGTATATTAAATAAAAAGAAACACATTCAATAAGAGATTCGATTAATGTAATTAAACTTTAGTTACCTAAGTAAAATAATCTAATTGTATATAGTTATATATTTGTTATTATTAATTATTATTATTAATGCGCTATATATAAATACTCGTATATTATATAAAACATTATAATGGCAACTGAAAATGTTGCTATTATTACAGAAATTTTGCTAGTTTGAGCACAGCGGTATTTTTTTGTTAATCTTAGCAACACATGTCTGCTGACGTGTAGTGCAATGAAATTTTTAAGAAGCCGCTACTAAATTTTAGTAAACTTTTTGTAAAGTGGATTTTAAAATCTGTTTGCTAAAATCAGCAAAAAAAAAAAACATTCACAAAATATTATTAATATTATAACAATGAAATTAGTATAAAAAATGAGTAAGCGCTACTAATTTTTAGTAAATTATTGTAAACTTAAATTTAAAATTGATATGCTAAAATCAGCGAAAAATACTACATATTAGTGAAATGGAAATACCAGCAAAGTCTATAAACGCTACTAAACATTGTTAAAATTCTGTAGAAAGTTTATTAAAATAAATAGCTCTAATTAACAAAAATTTTTAATAAATTATAGTGAACTAAACTCAAAGTATTGTAAAATATAGAAAAAAAAATTAATTAATTAACTGAATACTTTTTAAATACACTTGTTACACTTAAAAGCTGCTGATTTATTTTTAAATTGTCTTACGCAAAAAAAAATCACAAATTTTTTTTTTTTTTTTTTTGTCGAGCAATATTTTTTTATTTTTGTTTTCAAAAAATATTTTTAACAAAATTCAAAATAGTAAAAACATAAATGAATTTATCATTTCGTTTTTATTTGCTAATTTTTGTTTTGAAAAATTTTTTAAGTAAATTTTTTGTATTTTAAAGTCATATTTTAATTTTTTAAAGGGCTGATTTTTAGAACTAAAAAAGTTTTTAATGCTATTTTAAGTGGATGTCATATTTTTGAACATAATTCGGTTGTGAAAAGTATCTTTACTTCCGATTCCTTTTTTTTAACCTATGTAATATTTTAAGTTTGTAAAGGGTGTCTCAAGAAGAACGCAATTTTTAAATCTGGCAACATTCGAAGTGTCATTGTTTGACATTTGAACAATTGTTATTGTTTGCTAGTAGAAGGTACGAGGTTAGTAAAAATGGAGCGCTACACGAATGAACAACGCATTCTCATTGTGAAATTGTTTTACCAAAATGGTGAAAGTTTTGCGGCTACAGTTCGCAAATTGCGATCAATTTGGGGTCACAATAATGCTCCAAAAGAGTCAACTGTAAAGAGATTAATGGATAAATTTGCCGAAACTGGGTCTGTTAGTGATGTAAAGACAACAACGCGCCATCGACCAGGTCGATCGACCGAAAATGTCGCAGCTGTACGTGATGATGTCGCTCAAACTCCATCCACCTCAATTCGACACCGAGCTCAGCAAATTGGTGTCTCCAAATCCACTTTGCAGCGAATTTTGACGAAAGATTTGCATCTCCATGCATACAAAGTTCAATTGACTCAGGAACTGAAGCCAGCTGACTATGGACAGCGAAGGGAGTTCGTTAATTGGGTATTGGAGAGACAACATGAAAATGCTGATTTTGCCGATAAAATCATCTTCAGTGACGAGGCCCATTTTCATCTTGATGGCTTCGTCAATAGGCAGAATTGTCGCATTTGGGGTGAGGAAAATCCTCGAGTGATTCACGAGAAGCAAATGCATCCTCAA
Source organism: Eustalomyia histrio (assembly GCA_949748255.1). Classification (NCBI taxonomy): domain Eukaryota; kingdom Metazoa; phylum Arthropoda; class Insecta; order Diptera; family Anthomyiidae; genus Eustalomyia; species Eustalomyia histrio. Next base: position 74,892,414 of record OX456524.1, read on the forward strand.
CGTGTCACTGTGTGGTGTGGTTTTTGGGCTGGAGGAATCATTGGACCTTTTTTCATGAAAATGAGGCAGGTCAAGCGCAAACAGTCAATGGTGTTTGGTATCGTGAAATGATAACCAGTTTTTTCTTGCCTAGAATTGAAGAAATTAATGTGGGGGGCATGTGGTTCCAGCAAGACGGCGCCACATGTCATACAGCCAGAGAAACAATTCAATTGCTGCATCAGTCATTTCCCGGTCGTGTTATTTCGCGTTTTGGAGATCAGAATTGGCCGCCTAGATCGTGCGATTTAACACCATTAGATTTTTTTCTTTGGGGTTTTTTGAAGTCGATGGTTTACGCGAATAAGCCGACAACGACTCAAGCCTTAAAAGAGGAAATTGGACGCTGCATTAATGAAATACCGCAGCATTCATGCAAAACGGTCATTGAAAATTTCATTAAAAGATCGCGTGCATGCCAGCAAAGCCGAGGCGGCCATCTGCACGATATATTGTTCCATACATAACCTCATTCTGTCTACTTTACGATATAATAAAGTTTCACGATTTTTTTTTAAATATCTGTGTTTTATTTAAAATTTAAAAATTGCGTTCTTCTTGGGACACCCTTTATTTATAAGTTTTAATTATTAGAAATAACATTTCTTTCAATATTCACTTTTTTTTAATTAATAAATTTTTTTGCTTATATTAGCAAATCGGTTTTCAAAAATTTGTAAAATGATTTCAGAAGTTAGCAACAAAAATTTGTAAATATTCTGTAATTTGTAAAATGAAAATAACAAAAAAATTTACTAAATAGTAAGTTTTTTTACTAAAAATTAGTACAAAAATTGTAAAGTGTGATTGAAAACCGTTTACAAATTTTTCTACTAACTTCAAATACAATTTTGCCTAACAACACAATCTAACGTTTATTGGATTTAATAAAAGTAAAAAGTCATAACTATCAGAAAATACGAAAAGAAAAACAAATCAAGGAGTTGCCATGCTACATAAAATTTTTATTTGGGAAAAAGTGTGTGAGAGTATCAAAGTGTCTCGGCAGTATCTCAGTACTTTCTTAAATCAAATAGTACAATTGTATCAACTTTTCCATCCTTGAATGGGACTAATCGTAATAAATATTTTATGTTGTGGATTTGCAATACTCACCATTATTTACATATTTTATTTGTAATGCCGAGCCTCTTTTAACAAATTTATATATTAATGCATGAACCGATTACCGTTTATAAATTTACACAACAATTAATTCGATTATTAGTTTTGTTTTTAAATATCAATAATAAATGATAATTAAAATAACAACACGCTTAATATGTAGAGATGGTAGTAGATTGTGCAATAAATTGGATAAAAGAGATCTACTTGCTAAAATATTATTTTTCACTAATAACAAATCTCATTGAGAGAAAATTTCAAATCATTTTAATTTTTGCAAAACACTTAAATACTATGAATATGAAAAGAAGAACTTAAAAAACAATAACATTTTTGTGAGTTTCTTACAACTTAAATACTTTAATATGAACTTTATTTATCTCTTTTCACTCATTATTATTTTCACTCAATGCAAAAAATATAGAAACAACAACAAATTATGCATTATTGAGATTAGAGAACAAACAAATGAAGAACTTTTTATAAATATGAGTGAGCAACATAAATAATTTTTTATAATTTATAACTCATATGTTATTGCTTTTATTAAGCAATTCATTTCCTCAGTTCTTATATTTAAGTAATTATTTTAAATCACTTTTTTAAAATACACATATTATTAATTTTTTCAATATTGTCTGCATAAAGTTTAAAACACTTTCACTATTTTGTATAGCACTTTCGGACGGACAATGCGTTTAAGCTTCCGGGTCAGATGAGGGCTGAAATGCAACTAAATATTAAGGCGAATTCAAGGAGTATATATATAAACATTCGGGAACAAAGAGTTGTTGGTATTTTGTCACTTAAAATGCAAAACTACAAATCAAAGTCAATTATTTTGATTTAAGATGATGCTTATTCCTGAAGTGCGTCAAAAAAAAAATCTAAAATTTGCTTTGAGAAATAGATTTGCCGTAGTTCTCTTTTACGACAAATAAGAACAAAATTCATGGATATATTAGTTCCGTTCGTTTACTCAATAATTTGTACAACTTTGTACAAATTTTTACTGGATGTCGTTCGTTTACACAAATACTCAGTAAACATAAAGAAAAAAGAGAGAACAAAGTGACAGTTTGATGTTGAGAGTTCTTCTTCTTTCTGCAATAATTTACTGGACAAATTATTGCCAGCAAGAATTTACAAGCAGAAAAAACAAATGATTGAAAAAAATCTGTTTAAATTTTTGCAAATACAAAAAAAAAAATATTTTACAACTGCGTTGTTTTATGCAAAGCAACAAATATTGTTAAAAGAATTATAAAAAAGATAAAAAAAACCTTCTTAAATGTTTCTGTTTAAGATTTTACAACAATAATCCTCTTTTTTCATAATTATAAATAATTTTTGCATTTGGTTTAACAATCAGCTGTTAAACAAACTTGTAAATTATTGCAAATTTTCCGTTCGCGTACTTTTTTTAGAAAATTTTAATTTTGAGAGTAAATTTATCTTACCCTCTCTGTAAGTTTGTCACTGAGTAAATCTTGCTGGTGTTATTTACATAACACACCCAAAATAAACATGAACTAAATATTTATCCAAAATTTCCTTTTAAAATAGTTTAAAAATCTTCCTTAAATTAAGTAAAATTTTCAGAAGAAAAATTTTAAAACAACAACTGCTACGGCACCTTAATTATATGGAGTTACGAAAATCCATAAGGAAACATTTCCATTAAGACACAAATTGGTCTTAATGGTCAATTCTCCATCCCATGAACTAAGTAGAAAATGTAAAGAACTCATTGCAATTTAAATATATGATTAAAAGAATCAATAAACAAAATGAGGAGAAGATAATTTGGTTAGATATAATATCCTTATTCCCTACTGCACCCGGGCATCCCCTCCCGAAATTATTTCCAAAATACAATTTTTTTTACTATGCTGAGATTTTGCTGAAATTTGTGCAGAAATGAGAAAAATTAGCTTTAAAATCAGGGAAATTTTCTCAATTTTCTCTCAGTTACCGAACCTTTTAATATTTATGTACAAAATTTAATTTGGCCGCTTCTTTCAATGTCTGTACTTATCTTTCCTCTATTATTAATTATTTCCACACTCGTAATATTATTTTGGCAAAAAACAACCAAAAATATACAAAAGTTTTTAAAAACCGATCAATAATAATGACCGATTCTAATTAACGTTAGAAAAAAAATATATGTAGTTTATTGCTTTTTAAAGTGGTATTTTGTGTGGGTGTGAGCTGGCTAATGAAGATCTAAACTTAATTCCGATATCTAAATTTCTATGAAATTTTAAAAATGGTTCAAAGATTTTGTCAAAGAAATTTTAAAATCTTATGTCAATTTGTATTTAGTTTAGAATTTATTTATCTACTTCGCACAGGTCCTAAGTAGAATTATTTAATTTGCATATTTTCTTTATTAAAAATCTGAGATTCAAATACCACATAAAGACTTAACTGGAATTCAAAAAATTTCAGATAACATAAATTTTATATCAAAACATATGTATTCAAAATTGAAAATATTTAATTAACAACACTTATATAGACTTTCAAAAATGTTAAAAAGTAAGATTTTATAAAAATGCTGCCAAGTCTTGGCAATTCTTGACTTTTCTCTTTTAAATATAAACAAAAATATTTTTCATACAAATATTTACAATTTTTACTTTTGTAATTTGATAAGATATTAAAAACAACAAAAGCTAACAAATAAATTATGTGTTTGTTAGTAAATGTTGAGCAGGACATATAATATAAATGCTATATTTTGTGTTCCGTTGAAGTCCATGTATAAACAACAAGAAGATATAGATACAAAAATAAAACTTCTTTATAAAAAATAGACAAAATTGCCCAAAAATTACAATTGCAATTAAAAAAATAATCCGAAATAAAAGAACACAAATTATGTTTAAAAATTACAAATAAAATTCAATTAAAATCAATCAATTAAAATTAAGAAATACCAAATGTAATTGAAATGTAATTGAAATTTAACAAATATTTTATTTAATTTGGTGTTTTTTAATTTCAATTGATGATTTATAAATTACATTTGGAGTCATTTTAAAAGTTTTTGAAACAATCTAATCATTTTTGAAATGGTCTTTGAATTTGAGTAAAAATTTGTACGTTTCCATTATATCAGTGCTTTTTTATATTTAAAAATTCGGTGTAGATCACGGTGGCGCCAATGGTCCCAAGAAATATGACACCTATCTTCAAATGTAATTAAGCCCCATTTTTTGGGTCAAAATTTCATAATAGAAATTAACACTAAAAATATAATGAAAAATTACCCCAACGAAATGAAAATTAGCCCCAAAATTAAGTTTGGGGCATATTTTCATTTATTGTATTCAGGCTTTTATTTATTAGGTCTGTACAAGGTAATTTTGGGTAAAGTCTGGTAAAATGAGAGTAAGCAAAAAATTATCTCACAAAACCATAAAATGCCCAAAATACTGCGAACGCACAAAACCATATTTCATAACCAAAAATAAACGTCAAATTTAAATAATAAATGTATTTAAAATGGCAAATATCTATTTCCCTTTTCAAATGTATTTTTCATTATTAAGAAGGAAAAAGTTCTTTATAATAAACTTTTATTTAACTTTAATTTTTTCAAAAATGCAAAACAGTTAATTTATTAGCAGCAGCTGATGATTTGACAATTTTACCATTTTACCCAAACAAAAAGTACGGGTAAGTTCTGGAAAAATGAGAAACACAACTACTCTCTCATGAACGCTCTCATTTACCCAATTTTTGTTACAAGAAACGCTTTCTGGTAAGATTGGGATCCCGCGGGCACCCGCGGTAACGTACGTCGACCACACCTATTATGTTAAATTACACCAATTTGTAAAATTTCAATGTGTGACATTTTTGCAGCATCCGACGATCTTATAAATTTTAGAGCGAATAGTTTTCTATGACATTGCGTCTTAGAGCTAAGCAATTTTGAAACCTGTTAAGAATCATATTTGTTATTAATGTATGAAAAACAAAATTTACGCCAGCGGCTCCAACATCTAAAACTATTTATATACGAAAAACAAAATAAAAATTCTTTAGCAAAAATCGCGCGATTTTTAGTAAAAATTTTCGCCGGACAAATAGATTTTCTTTTCACGATAATGTGGTAAAGAATTTTTAAGATATTGCACGATGCTGAGTCTTTGAAGTTTTGAAAAAATAATTTTGTAGCATAAAAGATCTAAAAAATTATCTAAAAGCGGAGAGAAGCTTTACAACACAAAAACAATTAAAATGTACTTAATATTAAACGTACACGCAAAGAAAAAACATGGTTGGGGCAATCATATTCGAAGAGCATCATATATATTTGGGTTTATGGTTGTGCCAATCATAATCGTAATATAATATGATTTTAATATTATGATAATAAAATAACCATATTTTTACCATAACACGGTCCCTTCAATTATATTATGATTCAAAAATTACTACATTATGGTCCTAAATAATCATGTTATATTGAATTTGTCATATTATCGTACGTGATCATTATATGCTCAAAATATTATCATATTTTGGTCCCTCATAACTATATTATAATTCCTGGATTATCATTATATGATCCTTAATCTAAGAAAATTACTTAAAGGAAAAGTTCTTAGAAACTATGAAAAAGATCTTTAAAGTTAAAAATATATAATTTAGAAATGTTTTTTCTAAAAAAATTGATATTAAGGACTTTTTGAAGAAAAATTGTTAAGAAAAAATCATAGATTTTAAGAACTTTCCTTTCAAGAAAACTTTGATTCTGTGGACTTTGTTTAAGAAAAGTACTCATTTGTTATTTTAAATTCAAATGACTTTTTTTAATAAAAAATATCTTAGATTCTAACGACATTTTTAAGATTTTTTTAAGAAAGTTTTTAGAAATTTTTCTTTAAGAAAAAGTCTTTAGAATCTAAGAATATTTCTACTAGAAAAAGTCCTTAGAATCTAAGTATTTTCTTCAGAATCTATGAATATTTCTTTCAAAGAAAGGCTTTAGAATCTAAGTTTGTTTGGAATATATGAACTTTTATCTAAGAAAAAGTTTAGAGAATCTGAGAATTTTAGTTTAAGGAAAAGTCATAGAATCTTAAATTTGTTTTTATCAGATAAATTTATAAATATCTATTATTTTGTGTAAGAAATCTTTTCGTAAAAAAAATTATGGGTTCTACAGACTTTTTCTTATAAAAAAATATTTTATTAATATTTTGAGAACTTTTTACAAAAAAATGAATTAATAAACATATTTTTTTTAATTCTAATTGTTTTTATTGAAAAGAATTAAAAAATATAAAATCTTTCAATATAATCTTTTTCTTATTGAATTTAGTAGTGTAAATAATATTATATGTATACGGAATTTTTGAAAAACCCCTTTAAAAAAATCTTCTAAAGCTGAAAAAAAAATTAACTGGATCTTAATCGGTAAATTGATGATATGCTTTAATGACATTTTCTTTGATTTTCTACCCATCTTATATTTGTCCAGTTTTAGTAAACAATATATGATTGTTTTTTTAAGACATTTTGTAGTAAAAACAAACTGACTGAACTGATAAAATTTTGGTTTTTATGAAAACAAGACAATATTATGACCGTAAATGTCAAAATCATGTTTTATTTCATGTATAATTATCTATTAATTGTTGCCAGCATTTTATAGTTGGAAAATTATCATATTTTTTTATAGTCAGAATTTTTGTTATCACAGTATGGTTACAGCCAATCATGTTATAAAATAGAAGGTGTCAATCATAAAATAGTAAAATATTTACTATAATAATGATGGTAGCGACTATGTTGATAGTTAGAAAACCAATAACTTGGTTATGACAATCATACCTTATTGCAGCAAGCACAATATAGAAGCAATGATCATATTGCAACCATGTTTTTTCTCGGCGTGTATACATTAGATCTCAGTCAATGTAATAAATAAGTTTAACTAAAAATTGTTTATGAATTAAAACGCTGTAAATTTTGGTTTAAATGCTTCCAAAAGATCAAAAAAAAATTAGGTTTAGAATAGAGTATTCAAAAAACCGGCCTTAAATAAAAAGCTTATATAATTTGTTAATTGTTTTTATTACAAAAAAACAAATTTAATATATAAAGTAATAAAAATAAAAAAATGCATTCTTTTAAAAAAAAGATATATACACTTATATATTCATTTTTTAAATTTAATTTTTTTATTGTATTTCATTTCAACAAAAAATTAACTTAAAACCAATATTTTTTAATAAAATATCTTAAAAATTAATATTATAAAACTATATTCATATCAAATGAATAGAGATCATTAAGTTTGTAAATTGGTAAAATTAGGTACGTTAGTAATTTGAACGTTTAAACGTTTTTTAAATAAGTTTTTTTAACATTACATTTTAAATATGTAAAAAGAAAATCTATTTTTCAGTTCTAAAATAATATTTTAGAAATAATATGCAATTTAAATGTTTTGTTTTAAGACGATTTCTTTGTTTGCTTGTGATAAAGCTAGAAATGGAAAATTCTCTTTCACTAATAGTAGATGTTGGACAAATAGTCAAGAGACAATTATATAAATTTTTCAACTTTTCAGTTATTTTGTCGCATTTATCAAGATATATGAAATCAACATACAATGATGAATGATTTTGTACAGTCTCTTTTTTAGGATTTTGAATACTGTTTGTTGTGTTATTTAGATCAGAAATTAAACTATTTGAATTTGGAATATCTAAAGCTAAGTTCTCATCGGAATCTATCAGACTTACATCTAAATCTTCATAACCAAACAAACGATTATAAGTCTTCGGAAAAAATAAAAGAGACCAAGTAACCCAGTTGGTGATGTAATTAAAAAAACCGGTTAACCGAACAAAAAAGACCGGTTTTCGGTTTTCTTCGAATTTACAAAATATTCGAAACTGATCGGTTTTTAAAAATAAAGAAACCGGTTGACCGGTTTTCGGTTTCGGTTTTTGAATACTCTGGTTTAGAAATTGCCAGCTTTTTAAAAAAATTTAGAAAATATATTTTGGGCCACCCCCTCCCAAACAAAATCCTGGGCACGCCACCGTCAGTATGTCTTGGATATTTGTAGTTAGTCATTTTATCGAATCATATCGAATTTTATTATATAAATTTATTGTTTTATATCGAATTTTATTTTAAAAAAAGGAGTGTATCACCCTATCACTGTGTATTATTTAGCTTATATTAAGAAAATTTGTATCAAGGACTCTATAAACCAGGATAAACAAACTACCAAATTTTTAGCCACCTATGATGCCAAATTGTGCGACTACAAAAAAATTCTTATCCGAGACCACGAAATTTTTAACCGATTTACAGAAAAAATTAGCCTCTAGCAAGGGTTGTACCAATTCAAACATGTATACATACATTCATATTACAATCACTGAACTTGCGCTACAACCCTTGCTAGAGGCTAAGTCTCTATGTCTCGGCTAAGAATTTTTTTGTAGTCACACCATTTGGCATCATGGGTGGCTAAAAATTTGATAGTTTGTTCATCCTGGTTTATAGGGTCCTTGTTTGTAGTTGGAAAGGAAAATGGTAAAGTAAGAAAATACAAAAAAAAAAAATTTTTTTAATTACATTTAAATGCTTTTTATTTTTAATAGAAGTTTTCTATTTTCTTTTTTTTTCAAAAATAAGTGTCAAATAATTTTGAGAAAAGAATGCAACTGCCAAATTTCTATGTATCCATACAGTGGTTATTTATTACAGATAAATATAATTTAAAAAATTTATGATGAAAAAGTTGATACAATTGTACTTTCTTTGATACTATTTGATTTAAGAAAATACCGTGATACTCCCGAGACACATTTGATACTCTCACACTTCCCAAATAAAACTTTAATGTTCACTTATTTCAACATTCCCCTTAATACTTAATATCATAAGAATGCAGAAAAATAAGTATAAAGAATCGAACTTTATGCACTGACATAGAAATACTCTTTATTAAAATAAATACATAATTCTGCATTAAAGCTTTTTTGGGCAATTTTAAAATATTTTTCAAAAATTTTAATGAATTTTTGGACAAATTTTAATTTTTTTTTTTTTGGATCATCAAAAAACTGGTTATACAATTTTGAAGCATTTTTAGACAATTAAAATTTTTTTTTAATAATTTTATACAATTATTGAACAATTTTTAAAGTTTTTTGGACAATTTGAAATAATTTTTACACAATTTTTAAATTATTTTGGAAAATTCTGAATTAAAGCTGTAAATGCTGTAGTGTTCAATAAAATACACAGATCGCCATAACTAAATACTAAAAGCTGAAAAAATGCATTAAACAAAAATATAAAAATGATTTAATAAAAAAATTATAAAAGTTCTTCACAACTATTTTCACATTGAATAATAAATGCTTTAGATTCAAAAAATATATGACATATCGTACTATAGCTTTAGAAGTTTTAGAAGTAATGAAGAGTGATTTTTTTAAGATATGTATACTCTTTTGAGAGTTCCTTAGAATAACACTAAAAAATCATAAAATAATGATAACTGAAGTTTAGGAAGCAATAAAAGTAGTTATAGCCACAGAATGACTACCATTTTTTTGCTGAGTACAATTGGATTCAACAAAATGTGATTAGATTAAATATTAACTTGATCTCTAATTTAATGTGTTACTCTTTTTTGTTTAATATTAAAAAATGTTTTTACCGTATGTTAATTTTATGTAAAAACGAATTTATATTTGCGTTTATTTTTATCTTTATGTAAATTCATTTTATTGAAGTTTTTTAAAAATAAAAAAAAAAATAGTACTCTGTGGGTCAAAAAAGTACTATTGAATTTTTTGTTTGATACCAAAAAAAATTCCATTTTCCATCCCTGGCTCATATGTAACAGTAGGCACAAATGGGTTAGGAGCGTGGCCGAAATTGCGACTGATTAATTGGTTGCACATTAATTGTAAAAGATATTTCATGTTATGAATTTGCAATACTCACCATTGGTTATTTTATTTGCACAGCATCTTCTATCAAGTTTTATTTTTTTTACGCACGAACCGATTACCGTTTATAAATTTACACTACAATTATATTCATTTAAATAAAATGAACTTCATTATTACCCTTGTTTAAATATCAATAATAAATGATAATTAAAAAAAACATCTACTGGAGATGAGGTTGCTTGTACAATATATTACAAAATACCACACAGCATTTGATTCTTATTATTGCACGGCTACTAAAGAGATCAACACTTTTTACCGAATATGCTAAAATATTATTTTTTTTACTAATAACAAATATTTTGCAAGGGAGAAATATTCCCATTGAGAGAATATATGAAATGATTTTTATTATTGCAAAACACTAAAATATTATGAATACGAAATGAAGAACTAAAAAACAGTTACATTTTTCTCAGTTTATTGCAACTAATAACTTTACTATTTATGAGCTTTATCTTAAAAGAGAGTCATTATTACTTTCGCTCACTGCAAAAATATAGAAACAACAAACAACACATTTTTTTGTTGTGGTTTTGTTGTGATTTAAGAAAATAGAGCAAATTAGGAAAATGAAGAAATTTAGAAATACGAGCAACACTTGAATGAATTAACTTTTATTTTTAACACATATTGCTTTATTAAGTAATTTATTTTATTATTTATTTGTTATGTTTTAGTAATTATTTTAAATCACTTTTTCAAAATACACATATTATTAATTTTTTCAATATTGTCTGTATAAAGTTTTAAACACTTTTACTATTTTGTATAGCACTTTCTGACGGACAATGCGTTAAAGCTTCCGGGTCAGACGAGGGCTGAAATGCAACTAAATATTTAGGCGAATTCAAGGAGTATATATATAAAAATTTGGGAACAAAGAGTTGTTGGTATTTTGCAATATATTGGACAAAATTTAAAAGGCATTTGATTAGAGTATTCAAAAACCGAAACCGAAAGCCGGTCAACTGGTTTCTTTATTTTTAAAAACCGATTGCTTTCGAATATTTTCGGTTAACCGGTTTTTTTAATTACATCACCAACTGGGTTACTTGGTCTCTTTTATTTTTTCTGAACACCTTTATAATCGTTTGGTTATGAAGATTTAGATGTAAGTCCGATATATTCCGATGAAGACTTAACTTTGGATATTCCAAATTCAAGTAGTTTAATTTCTGATCTTAATAACACAATAAACAGTATTCAAAATCCTAAAACTGAGACTGTACAAAATCATTCATCATTATATGATGATTTCATACATAAATGCTACAAAAGAACTGAAAAGTTGGAAAATTTATATAATTGTCTTTAGACTATTTGTCCAACATCTACTATTAGTGAAAGAGTATTTTCCACTTCTTGCTTTATCAAAAGCAAACAAAAAAATCGTCTTAAAACGAAACATTTAAATTGCATATTATTTCTAAAATATTATTTTAGAATTGAAAAATAGATTTTCTTTTTACATATTTAAAATGTAATATTAAAAAAACTTATTTAAAAAACGTTTAAACGTTCAAATTACTAACGTACCTAATTTTACCAATTTACAAACTTAATGATCTATATTCATTTGATATGAATATAGTTTTATAATATTAATTTTTAAGATATTTTATTAAAAAATATTGGTTTTAAGTTAATTTTTTGTTGAAATGAAATACAATAAAAAAATTAAATTTAAATGAATATATAAGTGTATATATCTTTTTTTTTAAAGAATGCATTTTTTTATTTTTATTACTTTATATATTAAATTTGTTTTTTTGTAATAAAAACAATTAACAAATTATATAAGGTTTTTATTCAAATTAAAAAAAAAACCGAAGAAAACTGTTGATCGGTTTTTTCTGCAAAAACCGAAACCGGTTTTTTTAAAATTCTATTTTTCCGAAGAAAACCGAAACCGGTTTTTTCAAAAGGCCGGTTTTTTTAATACTCTTCATTTGATTGTTATTGCGCAAACATGAACAGTGAAAAATATTTTCTAATCTGTTGTCATATTATACAATTTTAATGTCCCTATAAAACAGAAGAAAGCAGTTGTGCCATATTTTGTGTAAAAATATTATTCAATTTATTGCACTGTGTAGGGCAAAACGACAATTATATTTTAAATAATATTAAGTCTGTGAAGATAAATATGTCAGTTAAATATGTCATGACTTAAAAGTGTGAAGTTACATATGTCTTGACGTAAGAGTTAATTATGTTATGACGTAACGACAAAATATCAAATGCAGCTAAATAACATAAGTGTGGGTCATCTTAAACAAATTCTTAGCATAATTATTATGTTAAAAAAAATTGATACCAAAAAAAAAAAATGTCCTCTGAATTGAGTTTCAGATATTTTTAAAAACCACACATGTATGTGTATACATAATGCTTATAAATTTCGCCCACTGTAGTGCACTGGCCCTAGGTATTATAGAAGAAAAATGAAATATAATTAGGGAACATACGACTATGAAAAATAATTATTTTTAAGAATTCTTAAATTTTGCATAGATGATAGTAGATATTTTCAGTATAATAACAAAATATATTCCGAACAAAAAGGATTACCTATGGGATCTCCAGCTTCTCCAGTTGTAACAGATATAGTTATGGAGGATCTACTTGATACATGTATTTGAAGATTATCTATTAAACCAAAAATTATGAAAAAATATGTGGATGATTTATTTTGTATTATTTCAGAATGTGAAATAGAAAATATGGCGAAAGACCAGGATATTAAATTTACAATTGAAAGGGAATGTAACCATTAACTTCCATATTTGGACACATTAATAATAAAAAAGGAGAATAACTTGTTAGTAGATTGGTACGGAAAACCATTTTCTTCAGGGAAAATTTTTAATTACCATTCAAAACATCCGAGAAGGGTTATTATAAATACTGCCAAAAATCTTATAGATAAAGTTTTAAATATTAGTGACATAGTTTTTCATAGAAATAATAAAATAAAAATCTAAAATAGTTTAGAGAATAATAATTTTCTAAGAGAATTGATTTGTAAATTGGATGGACAGTACAAAGGAAATAGAGAAGGTAGTGTGAATAAAGTTACTAAACCTAAGATTTACAAGTCTTTAACTTATGTACCAATGATCTCTGAACGATTAGAAAATTCAAATATTTATTAATTCATAGAACATATAATACATTAGATAGATTATTTAGTAAAATGTAAGATATGATAAAGAAATTAGATAGATCTAATATTATTTACAAGATACCTTGCAAGGGTAAGGATAATGAAATATGTAGTAATGTATATATAGGTACCACGAAAAAAAAATTAAAAACTAAATTAGCAGGACACAGATCCGATGAAAAATACATCTTCTTAATAAACTGCATTCTCATCACATTGTGCCAATTTTAATCATGCCCAGATTTTAGGAATACACTAGTTTTAAATACAGAAACAAACTACAAACGAAGCTTCATGCTAGAAATATTACAAATTATCAACATACCAATAAAAAAAATAATTAATTTTAAAACAAATACAGACAATGTAGCTCAAAATTACAGACATTTTATTTATAAGAATAAGATAGGAAATTAAATAAGTTTATAACAATACAAATGTAATAGAATAATTATTATTGTATAATTTTTATTATTTTTCATAATTCACAATTTTGTTGTTTCATTAAAATTTTGTTTAAAATTTGAATAGCCAAAAATGCCAGATACCGAAATATTGGATAAAAAATAAATATTTTTTATGAAATTGAATTTTTATTACATAAAAATAAGTTTAGTTCAAAAAAAAATTAAAACATAATTTCCTCCCATATAGTTAAAAAAATGGGTGAGAAAGTACTTCCACTTAATGTGTGTAATTTATTTTTTTTCGCGAGTAGTAAAATTAACAAAATTTTAGAAAGCTATTTCTAAATTCAGTTTTTAAGTCTAACACTTTCTATTTTTTAAGAATTGTTTTCTAAAAATTAGTTCAGGCAATTAAAAACAAAAAGCAATAAACTTTTTCCTATATAATAATAAAAATTTACTTGATTTTACACTCACCAAAAAAAGTCTGTAATGGCAACTGAAAATTTTGCTGTTATTACGGGAAATTTTGCTAATTTGAGCCAAGCGATATTTTTTGCTAATCTTAGCCACACATGTCTGCTGACGTGTAGTACAATGAAATTAGTAGAAAAATTAGTAGCCGCTACTAAATTTTAGTAGACTTTTTGTAAAGTGGAATTTAAAATCTGTTTGCTAAAATCAGCAAAAAAAATTACTAAATACTATTAATATTAGTACAAAGTTTTAGATTTATTTTTTTTATCGAGCATCAAAAATTTTAATTATATTTTTTAAAAGATGTTTTATACAAAATGAAAAAAAAAATCAAAGGCTTAAAAATCTTAAAAATTGTTAAAACATAAACAACTTTATCATTTTGTTTTAATTTGGAAATTTCTGTTTTGAAAAATATTTGAGTCAATTTTTCTTTTTACTTTTAAGGTTAAATTTAATTGTTTTTAGGGCTGATTTTTAGAACTAAAAAACCCTTTTTAGTGCTATTTTAAGTGGATGTCCTCTTTTTAGACATGAGTCGGTATCTTCACTTCCGATCCCTTTTTTAATCCTATGTAACATTTTAGGGCAATTTAAGTTTGTATGTATAAGTTTGAATTATTAGAAATAACATTTCCTTCAATATCGACTTTTATAAAATTAGTATTTTTTTTTTGCTAATTTTAGCAAATCGGTTTTCAAAAATTTGTAAAATGATTTCTGAAATTAGCAACGAAAATTTGTAGATATTCTGTAAAAATTCTGTAATTTGTAAAATGTAAATAGCAAAAAGATTTGCTAAATAATAATTTTTTTACTAAAAATCAGTACAAAAATAGTAAAGTAGAATTGAAAACCGTTTACAAATTTTTCTACTAACTTTTTTTTCTGAGTGTAGAAACTGTTAAACTATTTCTAAGGAAAATTTTCATACAACTTAGTTCAGATAAATTTTAAAAATTTAAAAAAATATATTTTTTTTTAAGTAAATGTTTTCTAATTTTTGAAAAATAATAAACTTTGGTATATATTTTTTTTTTTTTTTTTGTAGGAAAACGTTTCAATTATTTTTAATATTCTTTTTCAAAAAAATTAACACAAAACACTTGTAAGTTTTCCTAGTTTTAAAGAAAAAATATTATTAGTTGAAATAATTTAAAGTGATCATTTAAAAAAATTATCGTGCATGATTGTATGGTTCGTCAAAAATGGCTTGCGTGCCCATCTCTAATCTTAACAGTCTTAAATATTGAAATTAAAATAGCTTAAAATATATAATGACTTTCCTATAATTGACGTTGCGCCTATTATAATTCATATTTATCGAAGGCACTAAAATTATTTATTTTTTCCCTTAATAATAAAAAAAAGTTAAAATAAAGTTTAAGCTAAAAATGCCATAAAATAAACTTATGACCTTTTCCATTTTCCAATAATAACAAGAAATGTAACTGTGATATTTTGTATTTTTGCAACAATTTCCTTAAATAAGTCAATTTGAGAAGACAAAGGAACCCCAGTGTTTCTTAGCCCTAGATGCCGTGTGTCATTTAGAGCGTCCCTTTTTGTAAATCTCTCAAGCAGAACCGTTAATTAACTACGAAAAGGATCTGATTTTGTCACAATATATTACGTTTCACAATATCCTGCAGTACATTTTTAGAATTAAATTACCTTTTTGCTAAAGAAATTTAAATTATATTTGAAATACCTGAATTAAGAGCAGTTAAGAGCAGTGTCCCCACAAAGCGGTAGTCCTCCGAAAGTTGGAAAATACCTACTCAATTAGTGTAAAATACCTTTACCATAGAAGCAGGATAAGGATGATTTTCACTTAAAAGAAAAATAGTAAGTAAATTTCATCAAAACTCAATAATAAAAATCAACTGTATGTTAGCATAAATATCTTTTTCCGTTAATTTGTGAGTTAAATAGAGATATTTATAATTTATTTATTTTTTTTTACACTTAATTTTAAATATAAAAAACTGACCTTAAGCTCAAAAAATAAATTCGTTATTGTAAAAAATAATTTTAAAATAAAAAAGTTGTGAACGATTGAACTAAAAGAGGGATTTAAAGTAATTTAGATCTTTTGTCCAATTAAGCGAATTGTTTAATTGAACTAGCTCATTCTCAAACGCCACAACTCTAAAGGGCCATATAAAATTTAGGAGTACTCCACGCTGTAAAAAAATAATTTTTCTCTCATATATTTTTGTATCCTGTTATCATTTTAGAATCCACTCCAGCGTCAAGTACATTTGACTCCACAGTTATAATTGCACTGCTTACTGCTAAACATGACAAATATACATATTCATACCTAATTGGTTTACATCTCTAATTTGTCAAAATGTTTAAAAAAATATAATAAAAAAATATTTTTAATTAATTTAAAATTTATAACTACACTCAGAATATTATGTAGTTTACTGTTTGTAGTTTAATAAAAAAAGTTTTTCGTTCTATTTTAAAATAATGGAACATACATTTATTTTTCAAAGAAATATCTATATATATTAACTTTTTAAACATTTATTCGAAATGATTTACTATCATTTACCGAGTTTTTTTCGGTTTCATTTGTTTGAAATTTAATAAAAATTTACCCACAAAACGGAAAATTGTGGTATATTTGTATCCGTAACAGTTATTATAAATTTAAATTTTGTTTGCTGTCTGTTTCAAAAAAAAGAAAAAAACAAAAAAAAAATATTCAAAAAATTCCAATTTGTTTTTTATATATATTGTTTGTTTATATACAAAATTATTTCAATTCAAATTACAAGAACTTCATAAACACACATACATAAAAAAACACATTCACGAAAAATGTGTCTATAGACATTCAGACACACATTTTGTAAATTAAAACTCTAACAAAAATACAAAAACGAAAACAATTTCAAATAAATTATTAAATCATTTATTTTTTAAGGAATTGTTAACATAGGTAAAATCTTACCGATGTGTCAGTTGTTTAAACAGTATTTAAAAATAAATAACAAAAGCCATTTGATTTAAATGAAAAGTAAGTAGACTGCTTTTTAAATAAAATTTAATTTCTTGTAAATGGCATTTTCTGTTATTTTAACTTACAAACTATTTCAAGTGTATTTCAATAATATTTTAAGTATAAAAAAAATTTAAAGCTTAAAACACTGCAAAATAACTACAAATATCATAAAAGTATGGAGTAAGTATTAACCCTTTCGACCAGACATTCGAATAGCAATGCTGCAATAAAATTTTTGGTGGCAGTAGGTTTTTTAAGTAAAAAAAAGGTATCGGCGAATGAAAATTTGAAAAACAATAATTGGGTGGCTGGGGGAGTGGTGGTAAACTATTGTACCACTCGGAATGTTAAGTGGTACAAATAAGTATCAACCGTCCGTTAAAAAAAAACTAAATCAAAAATAAGTAAAGCAAATAATTTATCATATATTATTGATTTTTTATGTATTGAAAAAGAAAAGTTGTAAAAAAAATTGTTTTTATATAAAATTTATGTAAGATATGGTGCAAAGAACATTTTGCAAAGTGACACTTGGCATTCTTTGCAGATTGTCTTACTGCGTTTCTGTTTCTTTTGAGCACTGCAGTTGCTACAACGACGTCGGGAAGTTCCTTCAACAGGAAGATGCATTGACTGCGATTGGCAGTATGTAGAACTGTGTCTGGTTTTATTGATCGACGAACAGCTGTAGTTTTTAGGCCTTCCTGGATCAATGTGTCTGCTAACGTAACTAAAAACAACTTGAATAGCATCTTTTTCGATTGGGATCATTAAAAATGACCTAGGAATTCACGGCTGTCATCATTATCAAAAGATACAAAGTTTTCTTCCACCACATATTCAATTTTTGATCATATTTCGTAAAGGCCAGACATTTGATCAGCCAAGTCAACGCCTCCCATGATCTCGATATAAAAATTTATTTTGTTTGGACATGGGACTTTAATCTTTTCGCCTGCTTTCAATGTTTTTGTATCAGTTGTTAATGTTGCGTCGTCACAATTACTTAGTATCAAAACTTCTTTGGTGTCTTGCAATTTTGCTCATTTTCTGCCAAAAAAATTTAGTCAAAATTTAGGCTGGAAAGGAAATAGTGTACACAAAATTCACAGAAGTTTGAAGATAATGTGATATATTTCAGAACACAGCAACATTTAAATTCAAAAATTTTTTGAGACGTTTACACATATATACCATCCGGGTCGAAAGGGTTAAAATGCCAAATATATTTTGAAGTAACTCTGCATTTTGAAAAGTTAACATTTTAGTTTGTGCTGTATTGTAGTCACTCCATAACTTAGAAAAACTTAGAAAAAATAAACGGACTACACTAAATATGAAATATTATTGCAAATATTATTTAAAATATTTTGCCCTACACAGTGCAATAAATTGAATAATATTTTTACACAAAATATGGCACTGCTTTCTTCTGTTTTATAGGGACATTAGAATTGTATAATATGACAACAGATTACAAAATATTTTTCACTGTTCATGTTTTCGCAATAACAATCAAATGTAGAGTATTCAAAAAACCGGCCTTTTGAAAAAACCGGTTTCGGTTTTCTTCGAAAAATAGAATTTAAAAAAAACCGGTTTCGGTTTCGGTTTTTGCAGAAAAAACCGGTCAACAGGTTTCTTCGGTTTTTTTTAATTTGAATAAAAAGCTTATATAATTTGTTAATTGTTTTTATTACAAAAAAAACAAATTTAATATATAAAGTAATAAAAAAATGCATTCTTTTAAAAAAAAGATATATACACTTATATATTCATTTAAATTTAATTTTTTTATTGTATTTCATGTCAACAAAAAATTAACTTAAAACCAATATTTTTTAATATAATATCTTAAAAATTAATATTATAAAACTATATTCATATCAAATGAATAGAGATCATTAACTTTGTAAATTGGTAAAATTAGGTACGTTAGTAATTTGAACGTTTAAACGTTTTTTAAATAAGTTTTTTTAATATTACATTTTAAATATGTAAAAAGAAAATCTATTTTTCAGTTCTAAAATAATATTTTAGAAATAATATGCAATTTAAATGTTTCGTTTTAAGACGATTTTTTTGTTTGCTTTTTATAAAGCTAGAAGTGGAAAATACTCTTTCACTAATAGTAGATGTTGGACAAATAGTCAAAAGACAATTATATAAATTTTCCAACTTTTCAGTTCTTTTGTAGCATTTATCAAGATATATGTATGAAATCATCATATAATGATGAATGATTTTGTACATTCTCAGTTTTAGGATTTTGAATACTGTTTATTGTGTTATTTAGATCAGAAATTAAACTATTTGAATTTGGAATATCCAAAGTTAAGTCTTCATCGGAATATATCGGACTTACATCTAAATCTTCATAACCAAACGATTATAAAGGTGTTCAGAAAAAATAAAAGAGACCAAGTAACCCAGGTGGTGATGTAATTAAAAAAACCGGTTAACCGAACAAAAAAGACCGGTTTTCGGTTTTCTTCAAATTTACAAAATATTCAAAACCGATCGGTTTTTAAAAATAAAGAAACCAGTTGACCGGCTTTCGGTTTCGGTTTTTGAATACTCTAATCAAATGCCTTTTAAATTTTGTCCAATATATTGCAAAATTCTCCAATATGGCAGACACACTGGTGTTATTTTGAACAATATCTAAAGTTGCACAAGTATATTGCGTTGTGTATGGGTATCCTTAAATATTTACAATTTGTTTTTTCATTTAAAAGGCAAATTTTAATTTAATTTTTAACATAAAACAAACAAAAAATAATTTGTGACAGATGATAATAAACTAATAATTTTAGTTTCTTAAAACTACATACTTCATATGTTTAAACATACGTTAAAAATTGAAATTCCACATGATCCAATTGATCAAATTGTCCCCTTAAATACAAAAAAATAGTAACAACAAATTCTTATGGGAGAAGAAAAAACCTTGAAACATAATTGATATTCCAAATGCTTCCAGGATTTTTGTTCTTATATGTCGTCAAAAAGAACAACCCCAAATCTATTTCGCAAATTTTAGTTTTTTTTTAACGTACTTCAAGAGTAAACATCATATTAAATCAAAATAATTGACCTTGATTTGTTTGGTTATTAAGTAGTTTTGCATTTTAAGTGACAAAATACCAACAACTCTTTGTTCCCAAATTTTTATATATATACTCCTTGAATTCGCCTAAATATTTAGTTGCATTTCAGCCCTCGTCTGACCCGGAAGCTTTAACGCATTGTCCGTCCGAAAGTGCTATACAAAATAGTAAAAGTGTTTAAAACTTTATACAGACAATATTGAAAAAATTAATAATATGTGTATTTTGAAAAAGTGATTTAAAATAATTACTAAAACATAACAAATAAATAATAAAATAAATTACTTAATAAAGCAATATGTGTTAAAAATAAAAGTTAATTGTAATATTCATTCAAGTGTTGCTCGTATTTCTAAATTTCTTCATTTTCCTAATTTGCTCTATTTTCTTAAATCACAACAAAACCACAACAAAAAAATGTGTTGTTTGTTGTTTCTATATTTTTGCAGTGAGCGAAAGTAATAATGACTCTCTTTTAAGATAAAGCTCATAAATAGTAAAGTTATTAGTTGCAATAAACTGAGAAAAATGTAACTGTTTTTTAGTTCTTCATTTCGTATTCATAATATTTTAGTGTTTTGCAATAATAAAAATCATTTCATATATTCTCTCAATGGGAATATTTCTCCCTTGCAAAATATTTGTTATTAGTAAAAAAAATAATATTTTAGCATATTCGGTAAAAAGTGTTGATCTCTTTAGTAGCCGTGCAATAATAAGAATCAAATGCTGTGTGGTATTTTGTAATATATTGTACAAGCAACCTCATCTCCAGTAGATGTTTTTTTTAATTATCATTTATTATTGATATTTAAACAAGGGTAATAATGAAGTTCATTTTATTTAAATGAATATAATTTTAGTGTAAATTTATAAACGGTAATCGGTTCGTGCGTAAAAAAAATAAAACTTGATAGAAGATGCTGTGCAAATAAAATAACCAATGGTGAGTATTGCAAATTCATAACATGAAATATCTTTTACAATTAATGTGCAACCAATTAATCAGTCGCAATTTCGGCCACGCTCCTAACCCATTTGTGCCTACTGTTACATATGAGCCAGGGATGGAAAATGGAATTTTTTTTGGTATCAAACAAAAAATTCAATAGTACTTTTTTGACCCACAGAGTACTATTTTTTTTTTATTTTTAAAAAACTTCAATAAAATGAATTTACATAAAGATAAAAATAAACGCAAATATAAATTCGTTTTTACATAAAATTAACATACGGTAAAAACATTTTTTAATATTAAACAAAAAAGAGTAACACATTAAATTAGAGATCAAGTTAATATTTAATCTAATCACATTTTGTTGAATCCAATTGTACTCAGCAAAAAAATGGTAGTCATTCTGTGGCTATAACTACTTTTATTGCTTCCTAAACTTCAGTTATCATTATTTCATGATTTTTTAGTGTTATTCTAAGGAACTCTCAAAAGAGTATACATATCTTAAAAAAATCACTCTTCATTACTTCTAAAACTTCTAAAGCTATAGTACGATATGTCATATATTTTTTGAATCTAAAGCATTTATTATTCAATGTGAAAATAGTTGTGAAGAACTTTTATAATTTTTTTATTAAATCATTTTTATATTTTTGTTTAATGCATTTTTTCAGCTTTTAGTATTTAGTTATGGCGATCTGTGTATTTTATTGAACACTACAGCATTTACAGCTTTAATTCAGAATTTTCCAAAATAATTTAAAAATTGTGTAAAAATTATTTCAAATTGTCCAAAAAACTTTAAAAATTGTTCAATAATTGTATAAAATTATTAAAAAAAAAATTAAATTGTCTAAAAATGCTTCAAAATTGTATAACCAGTTTTTTGATGATCCAAAAAAAAAAAAATTAAAATTTGTCCAAAAATTCATTAAAATTTTTGAAAAATATTTTAAAATTGCCCAAAAAAGCTTTAATGCAGAATTATGTATTTATTTTAATAAAGAGTATTTCTATGTCAGTGCATAAAGTTCGATTCTTTATACTTATTTTTCTGCATTCTTATGATATTAAGTATTAAGGGGAATGTTGAAATAAGTGAACATTAAAGTTTTATTTGGGAAGTGTGTCTCGGGAGTATCACGGTATTTTCTTAAATCAAATAGTATCAAAGAAAGTACAATTGTATCAACTTTTTCATCATAAATTTTTTAAATTATATTTATCTGTAATAAATAACCACTGTATGGATACATAGAAATTTGGCAGTTGCATTCTTTTCTCAAAATTATTTGACACTTATTTTTGAAAAAAAAAGAAAATAGAAAACTTCTATTAAAAATAAAAAGCATTTAAATGTAATTAAAAAAATTCTTTTTTTTTTGTATTTTCTTACTTTACCATTTTCCTTCCCAACTACAAACAAGGACCCTATAAACCAGGATGAACAAACTATAAAATTTTTAGCCACCCATGATGCCAAATGGTGTGACTACAAAAAAATTCTTAGCCGAGACATAGAGACTTAGCCTCTAGCAAGGGTTGTAGCGCAAGTTCAGTGATTGTAATATGAATGTATGTATACATGTTTGAATTGGTACAACCCTTGCTAGAGGCTAATTTTTTCTGTAAATCGGTTAAAAATTTCGTGGTCTCGGATAAGAATTTTTTTGTAGTCGCACAATTTGGCATCATGGGTGGCTAAAAATTTGGTAGTTTGTTTATCCTGGTTTATAGAGTCCTTGATACAAATTTTCTTAATATAAGCTAAATAATATACAGTGATAGGGTGATACACTCCTTTTTTTTAAATAAAATTCGATATAAAACAATAAATTTATATAATAAAATTCGATATGATTCGATAAAATGACTAACTACAAATATCCAAGACATACTGACGGTGGCGTGCCCAGGATTTTGTTTGGGAGGGGGTGGCCCAAAATATATTTTCTTAATTTTATTAAAAAGCTGGCAATTTCTAAACCTAATTTTTTTTTGATCTTTTGGAAGCATTTAAACCAAAATTTACAGCGTTTTAATTCATAAACAATTTTTAGTTAAACTTATTTATTACATTGACTGAGATCTAATGTATACACGCCGAGAAAAAACATGGTTGCAATATGATCATTGCTTCTATATTGTGCTTGCTGCAATAAGGTATGATTGTCATAACCAAGTTATTGGTTTTCTAACTATCAACATAGTCGCTACCATCATTATTATAGTAAATATTTTACTATTTTATGATTGACACCTTCTATTTTATAACATGATTGGCTGTAACCATACTGTGGTAACAAAAATTCTGACTATAAAAAAATATGATAATTTTCCAACAATAAAATGCTGGCAACAATTAATAGATAATTATACATAAAATAAAACATGATTTTGACATTTACGGTCATAATATTGTCTTGTTTTCATAAAAACCAAAATTTTATCAGTTCAGTCAGTTTGTTTTTACTACAAAATGTCTTAAAAAAACAATCATATATTGTTTACTAAAACTGGACAAATATAAGATGGGTAGAAAATACCTTTCACATGTCATTAAAGCATATCATCAATTGACCCATTAAGATCCAGTTAATTTTTTTTCAGCTTTAGACGATTTTTTTAAAGGGGTTTTTCGAAAATTCCGTATACATATAATATTATTTACACTAATAAATTCAATAAGAAAAAGATTATATTGAAAGATTTTATATTTTTTAATTCTTTTCAATAAAAACAATTAGAATTAAAAAAAATATGTTTATTAATTCATTTTTTGTAAAAAGTTCTCAAAATATTAATAAAATATTTTTTACAAGAAAAAGTCTGTAGAACCCATGACTTTTTTTACGAAAAGGTTTTCTACACAAAATAATAGATATTTATAAATTTATCTAATAAAAACATTTTAAGATTCTATGGACTTTTCCTTAAACTAAAATTCTCAGATTCTCTAAACTTTTTCTTAGATAAAAGTTCATATATTCCAAATAAACTTAGATTCTAAAGCCTTTCTTTGAAAGAAAAATTCATAGATTCTGAAGAAAATACTTAGATTCTAAGGACTTTTTCTAGTAGAAATATTCTTAGATTCTAAAGACTTTTTCTCAAAGAAAAATTTCTACAAACTTTCTTATAAAAATCCTAAAAATGTCGTTAGAATCTAAGATATTTTTTATTAAAAAAAATTCATTAGAATTTAAAATAACAAATAAGTACTTTTCTTAAACAAAGTCCACAGAATCAAGTTTTTCTGAAAGAAAAGTTCTTGAAATCTATGATTTTTTTCTTAACAATTTTTCTTCAAAAAGTCCTTAATATCAATTTTTTTAGAAAAAACATTTCTAAATTATATATTTTTAACTTTAAAGAGCTTTTTCATAGTTTCTAAGAACTTTTCCTTTAAGTAATTTTCTTAGATTAAGGATCATATAATGATAATCCAGGAATTATAATATAGTTATGAGGGACCAAAATATGATAATATTTTGAGCATATAATGATCACGTACGATAATATGACAAATTCAATATAACATGATTATTTAGGACCATAATGTAGTAATTTTTGAATCATAATATAATTGAAGGGACCGTGTTATGGTAAAAATATGGTTATTTTATTATCATAATATTAAAATCATATTATATTACGATTATGATTGGCACAACCATAAACCCAAATAAATATGATGCTCTTCGAATATGATTGCCCCAACCATGTTTTTTCTTTGCGTGTACGTTTAATATTAAGTACAATTTAATTGTTTTTGTGTTGTAAAGCTTCTCTCCGCTTTTAGATAATTTTTTAGATCTATTATGCTACAAAATTATTTTTTCAAAACTTTAAAGACTCGGCATCGTGCAATATCTTATAAAATCTTTACCACATTATCGTGACTGGAAAATCTATTTGTCAGGCGAAAGTTTTTACTAAAAATCGCGCGATTTTTGTTAAAGAATTTTTATTTTGTTTTTCGTATATTAATAGTTGTAGAATTTGCAGCCGCAGGCGAAAATTTTGTTTTTCATGCATTGACAACAAATATAATTCTTAACAGGTTTCAAAATTGTCAAGCCCTAAGACGCAATGTCATAGAAAACTAAACGGCACACATTGAATTTCTACAAATTGGTGGTATTTTACATAATGAATGAAAGCCTCAATCTAATAAATTAAAATATGCCCTAAACTTAATTTTAAGGCTAGTTTTCATTTGGTTGGGGTAATTTTTCATTATGCTTTTAGTGTTCATTTTTATTATAAAATTTTTACCAAAAAAATGGAGCTTAATTACATTTTAAGATAGGGGTCATATATCTTGGGGCTATTGGCGCCACCGTGAACTACACCGAATTTTTAAATATAAAAAAGCACAGATATAATAGAAACGTGGATTACCCACGTGCAATTTTTTACTAAAATTCAAAGACCATTTTAAAAACGATTAGATTATTTCAAAAATTTTCGAAATGACTCCAAATGTAATTTATAAAGAATCAATTGAAATTCAATAACACCAAATTAAATAAAATAAATATTTGTTGAATATCAACATTTTTTTTTAATTGCGCTTGGTATTTTTTAATTTTAATTGATTTTATACGAATCGATTGCGAATGTTTTGAATTTTGTTTATAATTTTTTGAATTTAAATTGTGTTCTTTTATTTCTGATTTTTTTTTTTTTTTAATTTCAATTGTCATTTTTGGGCAATTTTGTCTATTTTTATTTTTTATAAAAAATAATGTTTTATTTTTTTATCTCTATAACTATAGCTACTTGTTTTCATATATGGACTTCAACGAAACACGAAATATAGCAATTATATTGTATATCCTGCCCTACATTTACTAGCAAACACATAATTTTTTTGTTAGCTTTAGTTGTTTGTAATATTTTATCAAA
Source organism: Eustalomyia histrio (assembly GCA_949748255.1). Lineage (NCBI taxonomy): Eukaryota > Metazoa > Arthropoda > Insecta > Diptera > Anthomyiidae > Eustalomyia > Eustalomyia histrio. The sequence continues at coordinate 74,918,634 of OX456524.1, forward strand.
TTACAAATGGAAAAATTTCAAATATTTTTGTTTACATTTAAAAGAGGAAAGCTAAGAATTGCCAAGACTTGGCAGCATTTCTATGAAATCTTACTTTTTAACTATTTTATTTATTTTGAAAGTAAATAAGTTAAGATGTTAATTAAATATTTTCAAATTTTAAAAACACATGTTTTAATATAAAAATAATTTTGAAATTTTGGGGATTCCAGTTAACACTTAATGTGGTATTTTAATCACAGATTTTAAATTAAAAAAGTAATACAAGTGGAAAATATACAAATTAGGTCCTGTGCGCGGTAGCTAAATAAATTATAAAATAAATACAAATTGACAGAAGATTTCAAAATTTCTTTGACAATAATATTTAAACAATTTTTAAAATTTCATAGAAATTTGGATACCTGAATTTAGTTTCAAAATACAACATTTAAAAACAATAAACTACATGTATTTTTTCTAACGTTTTTATCATTGTGTTGTTGTGCTGATTTTTAAACCCAATACTGAGTAATAGCAGATAAGGATTGTCAACTTGTAAATCAACCTTTAATTACTTCTTTTTTAGAAAACGTTCGAAAAAAGATAAAAGGCGTTAAATTAAATAAAAAAGACAATTTATCGGTTTAAAAAACTTATGTGCATTTTTGGTTGTTTTTACCCAAATAATATTACGAGTGTGGTAATAATTAATAATAGTGGAAGTAAAATATAAAGATTTCATCGAAAGAAGCGGCAAAATAAACTTTTGTACATATTACAAGATTCGGTAACTCAGAGAAAATTAAGAAAATTTCAAAGCAAATTTTTCTCATTTCTGCATAAATTTTGGTAAAAGCCAATTGGATTAGCAAAAAAATCAATTGGATACAAAAAATACAAGCTATTTTGTATATCAAGGGTGTCCCAAGAAGAACGCAATTTTTAAATTTTAAATAAAACACAGATATTTAAAAAAAATCGTGAAACTTTATTATATCGTAAAGTAGACAGAATGAGGTTATGTATGGAACAATATATCATGCAGATGGCCGCCGCGGCTTTGCTGGCATGCACGCGATCTTTTAATGAAATTTTCAATGACCGTTTTGCATGAATGCTGCGGCATTTCATTAATGCAGCTTCCAATTTCCTCTTTTAAGGCTTGAGTCGTCGTCGGCTTATTCGCGTAAACCATCGACTTCCAAAAACCCCAAAGAAAAAAATCTAATGGTGTTAAATCGCACGATCTAGGCGGCCAATTCTGATCTCCAAAACGCGAAATAACACGACCGGGAAATGACTGATGCAGCAATTGAATTGTTTCTCTGGCTGTATGACATGTGGCGCCGTCTTGTTGGAACCACATGCCCTCCACATTCATTTCTTCAATTCTAGGCAAGAAAAAACTGGTTATCATTTCACGATACCGAACACCATTGACTGTTTGCGCTTGACCTGCCTCATTTTCATAAAAAAAGGTCCAATGATTCCTCCAGCCCAAAAACCACACAACACAGTGACACGTTGAGGATGCATTTGCTTCTCGTGAATCACTCGAGGATTTTCCTCACCCCAAATGCGACAATTCTGCCTATTGACAAAGCCATCAAGATGAAAATGGGCCTCATCACTGAAGATGATTTTATCGGCAAAATCAGCATTTTCATGTTGTCTCTCCAATACCCAATTAACGAACTCCCTTCGCTGTCCATGGTCAGTTGGCTTCAGTTCCTGAGTCAATTGAACTTTGTATGCATGAAGATGCAAATCTTTCGTCAAAATTCGCTGCAAAGTGGATTTGGAGACGCAAATTTGCTAAGCTCGGTGTCGAATTAAGGTGGATGGAGTTTGAGCGACATCATCACGTACAGCTGCGACATTTTCGGTCGATCGACCTGGTCGATGGCGCGTTGTTGTCTTTACATCACTAACAGACCCAGTTTCGGCAAATTTATCCATTAATCTCTTTACAGTTGACTCTTTTGGAGCATTATTGTGACCCCAAATTGATCGCAATGCGAACTGTAGCCGCAAAACTTTCACCATTTTGGTAAAACAATTTCACAATGAGAATGCGTTGTTCATTCGTGTAGCGCTCCATTTTTACTAACCTCGTACCTTCTACTAGCAAACAATAACAATTGTTCAAATGTCAAACAATGACACTTCGAATGTTGCCAGATTTAAAAATTGCGTTCTTCTTGGGACACCCATTATATACTAAACATAGTGAAAATATTGTATTTTGGAAATAATTTCGGGGGACCGGGCCCCCTGGGCACGCCAATGCATACTGATTACGCTTGCGTAAGCAGTTTTTCAATCTACGGTTGAATTCTCCGCAGTTTAAGGCATAAAAATAATTGTTTAAAATAACCGAATTAATTTCTTTTCTCGTTAAAAAAACACATATAGGACTTGAAAGAATATCTTTGGAATAAATTTATTCTAAATTTTTCGAACAAAAATCACACTTTTTTTCACTATTTACTAATTGAGCTCAGTTGATCGCTATCTTTATTTTTACTATCAAAAAGAATGATTTTCAAAGAAATTTTTTTCATTACTTCATTAGAAATCCGCTAAAAACAGGAAATTCAATATCGGTAATAGCTGATTTTAAGGGATCTCGCGTAGTGAAATAATAAATATGTAAATTTTTTTGCAAATTGTCTTTCTTTTTTACTAAATTATAAAAGATTTTCGAAACAAAATAATTAAATTTTAAAATAAGTTTTTATTAAAGATATTGCCTCAAGTCCTATACACATAAAAAATTGATGTTAAAAATATATAACCAACCCTTTTATCGAAATGACCAACCAACAACCCTTTGTATTGGATTCAAGTATTATGTTTATCAATATGGCAACTTTTTAAAATAACATGCAAAATAAAATGCATTTGATAATCCAATATTAGTATTCATTTTTGGTTTGATTAAACGCGCCCCCCCCCCTCTCTCCCAAAAAAAAGATTCAATATTAGGGTTCCAGTAAAAAAAAACCCAATTCTGCATTGCATTCTATAATCACGCCCTGGTAAACGAATTTTATACTTCACTCGCAATAGATTTTTCATTTCCAACTGTAGATTATTAAACAAGTAAATTTGTTTTTCAATGAAAAATCAATTAAAATACATAGAAATTTTTATCAGTAAAAACAAACTATAACAAAAACACGGACTTTGAGTAGAAGGTGATATTTTCAGTTAAATGTTAAATTTTATGTTCTGTGTATTTAAAAATAGAAATTCAAATAATTCCTTGTGTTGTGTTTGGAAATTCCTCATACAAATAAAAACTTTCAAATTTGAAATACAAACTACAAAAATCGTTTTTCTCTAACGTTTTGTTAGTTAAATATTGCAGATGATTTGAAATTACTCGATTATTTTTACTATTTTTTTTAAACAATAATTGAAAATAAACAACAAAATGGGTTGATTATTATAGCATTTTCGAATAGTGTAATATGTATTTTAGATTGTTTTTTTAACGAAATTATGTTGTACACTCTAAAAAATGTTTGTAAAGTAAGTTTTATGTAATATTACGATAATTCGGTAAATATAAACACCAAATGCGTAAAACCTTTTTGCGCACACTTGCATAAAATACAATAATACACACACGAAGTATTTTTAGATACTTCCCAATAAGCATTTTTGCTGGAAATAAAGCTAAAATCAAGTGTTATTCAAGTCATGTTTTCCAATTTCAAGCCTTGATTCATACTTTAATTACACTTTAATTCAAAAGCATATTCCAGCAAAATGGACACTTGAATTCAAGTCGAACACTACAATGAGAATATAGTTTAATTGAAGTCTTGAGTCACAGTTCAATTCAAATTCAAACAACATTGTAATAACACTTGTTTTCAAGCCCTAACTTCAAGTTTAAACAAAACACGGTAATGGTACAATTTATTAACATTCATTCATTTTTAAAATATTAGTTTTTTATATTTAATCTTGATTTTTTGACTTCCGATGGGTTTTCCAATATTACTTTTTTTTGGAGGGTAGAAATTTGTAGAATCTTCCTGAAATAAAAAAAAAATATAATGTAAGGATAGAGTTTAGCTGTAAATAAATCTGGCTTACCTTTTCTTTAAAATCCATTGAAGAAATTTTATAAAAATCTTCACAGGAAAATTGTAAATTTCAACAAATGTTTTTATTTTATTTTAAAATATTGACAATAAACGAAAAACATGAATCAAATTATTTTTATTTTTATGAACTTGATTTTGACTGTAAAAAAAACACTTAAATTAAAGCACAACACAAGCAATATTTAAAGCACTTAAATTTTAAGCTTTTCAATGCTTATTGGGTATGTGTTTACAATTAAACACATTATGCCTAAAATTAGTATTATTTTGTTGAATAAAAATCTTACGCTCAAAGTTTGTAAAAAAAAAGTTATGACATATTGAAATTGAAAAAAAAAAAAAAAAATCTAAAACATTTTGAAAATTTAAAAAAAGACTATTAGTTTTTTTAATTTATCAATTATTTGAAATTACTCCTATAAATTCTGATCTCTACTACAAAATATTTTTCAGACTCCCTTTTTATTTTAAATTACAATCGACCACAAGTGGACCAATAATAACTAAATATTATAACAAACATGAACCCGAATTTAGTTACCAAGAAAAATAAAGAAATGTTACCAAAAGGCATTAACTGAGTTGTGGTATGCCCTCTCCTTGATGTTCTTCGGAGAGAATCGCCTCATGACCCTTATCCCTAACCTATGTTTCAGTGGCGACCATATCAAAACCGAAACCCCTACTTCAACTAATCTTATTCACTTTAGCTCTAATAATTACTTCCCAGATTTCTTAAAAGTTTTAATACTGATTCTACATTTATTTTCGGATTTTGAAACTGGGTCCTTTTAAGAGTGTTTACTGTTTCGTTCAACAATATGTTAATTGCTGTCGATCTAAATGTTTTGAATTTTATTAAAAAATTTAAGTTATTTTCACTTCAATACTATTTTGCAATATTTTGTGGGAATTTTTAAACTTTTAGAAACTATTAATTAAGTTTGATTTCTTCTGATTATGATTTTTTTACAGGCGTAATGTATATACCCATTACTTTAGAGGTGATAATGTAAGGGGTTACTTATATGGTTACGAGAATGGAAAAAGTAATGTGTCTAAAAATAGATTTTTAAAAAGAGGAATCCAAACGTTTTGGGATCCCGAAACCAGGGAAATTTACTTATGGAAAGTAAAGTTTTGAAAAAAATTTTATGTACGAATCCCCACAGGGGTAAGACGATTTCTTTCAATCAAAGGAGGATCGGATTTTTGCCAATTCTCAGGGAATTTGTCCACGCAGTTAGGAAATTATTTCCATAAGACGGATAAAGCAGTGCGTCTAGCTAATAATCCCCGAGAATCGCACGATTCTAAGGCAATGGGAAATTTAATGCACCCGATGTTTCTCCCTGATAATCTTAGAAAAGTTGAACAAATTATAAACTTACTCCCATTTTGATATTTTATTTTTAAGAATGGTTCAGATGATGTAAAAATTTGTGGATTTAATTTTTCACGATCGTCTTATTTGATCTGTTCACGTTGGCTGCCGAAGATTCTTTAAAGAAGCCATTAGCGTCTTTATCTTTCAAAAGTGTATGAAGAGATAATCAAACTTAGTAATACGTCAGCTGTAAAAGAACTACTCTGGAATTACGTAGCCTATACTGCATTTACACCAGACAAAAATGTGAAAGTGCAACTAAAAGCTTGAAAAATCTTTCGAATTTCAGGCAACAGAGGTAAAATAAAACCATAAAAAATAAAATATGTCATTAGATATAATTAACCCACAAACGGATAAAAGGCTAATGAAATAGGGGTAAATACTTCAAAATAATCGAGATTAATCTAAAAGAAAGTAAGCCGAGACAACAAGTACTTTCTTAGATCTATTTATTTAAAGTTATTGTATAAAATACTAGAAAAGAATATTTTAACAATATCTTATACCGACATTTTAATAAAGAAAAGATGTTCTCGGTGAAGGAGAACAGTTTGCTCTACCTTTTTATGTATGTTTATACCCGCGAAAATAACATTCCTCGCTGAACCTTAAAACAAAGTTATTATTATTATTATTTTTGTTTTTTTTTTTAAACCCTTCACTGTTAAATGTTAATTGTTAAAGCCAAATACCTTTAAAGATTTTGACTAACCTTCAAATTTAACGCCTTAAAAGGATTTTTAGCCTAAAAAAAGTTAACAACGCTCAAAAAATTTTCTGTAAAATGAAATTTCTCTCCCATTATTATAAAGACTAAAAGAAAAGATGTCAGGGTATATATCGCGGAAATGAAAAACTGGCCACTACAATATGATGATAATTTTTACCCAGGAAGTTTTATTTTCGAAAATTATACATTATAATTTACACTAATCAATTCATTTTCAAAAATATTCTATATTAAGATTTTCTAATTATTTTTTATTCTTTTCAAATAAAAGCAAAATACTAGATTTTAAGATATTTTTCTTTTCGCTAAAGTAAAATTCTCAAATTTTGCAAACTGTTACGTAGATAAAAAACTTACATATTCTTAAGATTAGATTTTAAAAAATTCTTAGATTTTGAAGACTTTTCATAAACGAAAAATATTCAGATTCTCAGAACTTTTTATACAATCCCATCAAAACCAAACATTACCAAATAATGGGTAAAGTAATATATAGCCATAGGGGCCGATGGATTACTTTACATCTAACTTCATTGATGAATTTTACAGGCGATGAGCCTCAAAGTAATGTATATACCCATTACATTAGAGGTGATAATGTAAGGGGTTACTTATATGGTTACGAGAATGGAAAAAGTAATGTGTCCAAAAATAGATTTTTAAAAAAGAGGAATTTTTATTTATATAACAAATATTTTATTTAAAATATTTGTAATTAGAAATAATGTGGTCAAGATGGGAATCGAACCAGGGAAATCTGGTTGCCAGCCAAGAACTCTACCCACTGAGCTATCGACGCATATAGTTTTTGATTGCTTTAAACTTAAATAAATTGTTGCGCTTCGTTTTTTCGCTAGTGTTATCAAAACAAACATACATTACCCGTTTGCTTACAAAAAAACACAAAGTAATGTATCTAAAAATAGATTTTCAAAAATATTTCAATTATTACTTTTCATTTATAAATCATATATTACGTAATCAATAATCAGTAAGTTATTACTTTATGCTTGCAAATAATGAAAAAGGTAACGAGCTATCATTACAAGGTAACGCATGAGAATATCCCACCCATTACTAAAGTTTTACTGGGAGAGTAGAAGTATTCTTGCATTCTAAGGACTTTTCCTAAAAGAAAAAATCTGAGACTCTAAGAACTATCTAAAAAAATCTTTAAAATATCCTTAGAATCAATGAATTTTTTATTAGAAAAAGCCTATGTTTTTCTTTTTTTAAAGACCTTAAAATTTAAAATTTTTTGGAATTAGTTTTCTTTAAAAAGTTTGCTATTTAACCTATCCGTCCGTCCCTATTAATTAATATAAATTTATAAAAATTTCTTTAAGTTGCCAACTGAAAGTATGAATATTTTCTAAAAATATATCCGATTTACTCGAAAATGAGTGATCTTGAAAAAGACAAGTCACACAATATAAAATTCATAACTACATTATCACCCACACGCAATATATCTATTGCTTTTACGCCTACAACCCATAAAAATTTTTATATAAATTTATACATATTCAAATGTCTAGCCATAATCATGGTGTGAAATAATATAAATTTTTATTATATTTAATTTAACATAATTTAAAAATTTATTAAACCAAAAAAAACGAAAAAAACCTACGCCAAAATATATCTATTTACTGCAAACATAACGGAATAGATTACATATATGTATATAAAAAAAAATATTTAAAAGTTTGCATTAAAAACAATAATAAATTAATTAATTTGTCGCTTTTAAAGCAAATATATTTTAGATATTTAGACAGATGACGTTAATGATTTCCCAGTGCATACATATCTGTCAACATGTAGGTACATATTATAATCTATAGCAAACAGATTGTATTTTGTTGTAGAATATTAAAATAATCAAATGGTGTTGACGCCTGTTTTGTGATAAATGTTAATATTAATATTGTGCCAAACAAACACATAAATATTTTCATAGTAACTGTAAATTTTTGTAAAAATTTCTTCATATTTACATACATAATCTTTATTCTGTAAATATTTAGTCTTACTAATGTTTACGATTTTACTTTGATTATTTTTTTTTAAAAAAAGTATTTTTGTTGTAAGCAATTAACCCGATAAACTAATAAATATATATATTTTTTTAATAAAAAAACCACACACATTGCAGTTAAAGTCAACTAATTCTGTATGTTGCAGTTATTAAAAAAAAAACATTAAAATAATACCTAAAACAATACATTCGACTATGTTCTGCATATCAAAGTGATATCAAAAACAGTGAGATTAAAATTTATGTCATTATTTCTTTGTGTTCTTAAATTTTATACAATTTGATAACAAGTTTTTCTATCAACAATTTAATCAAATTTGAAGTGGCCCTAAATGCAATTAAAATGAAAAAATACCCAAAGTGAAAAACATAATATGGCCGATAGTGTTGGAAAAATATTCTTGTAAATATTTGTTCATAACAAAATAAAAATATACATCACAATACATATTCAAATCCTTATAGACATTAAAGTATTTATAGCAACCCGAGCAAAAAAAATGTTTATATGTAACTTGATTTAATAATATGTTATAATATATAAGAATATGTATATACTAGCGGGCAAAGCCCGCTATGTTGTTAGCATAGAAAATGGTTGCCCGGGCTAAAGCCCAAGATTGCCCGGACTAACGCCCGGGAATATACGGAGTTCCCAGATAATTAAGATGTACCTCAATTATAAGCTAGCCTATACTTCAGCTAAAACATATTTTAAATTTCAGGGTTTTCCTTTGAACCCTCATTTTTACCATTTAAAATTCTTTAAAGTAGCTGATCAGTGAGTTAGAACATACTCCAATTCACATATATAAAATTTCATGTTTTTGTCTAAATCGGTGTGGGCAGCCCGCTAAGGAGGAGACTGTTCACCTTTTTGCCCCTCCTCGTACACATTTCCAAAAATCCGACCTAGGTGAATGTCTACACTTCAGGAGGAACCTTTGCACCAAATTTCAACTTACCAGCTCCAGCGGTTTTGGCAAGACGTCAAAGGTAAGATTTTTTTACTTTTCTGCCCCTCTCCGCTGACTTTTCCAAAAATTACTGTTATCAACACTGGTGATGGAGCCTGCATACTAAATTTCAACTTCCTAGGTCCAGCGGTTTCTGCAGGCTGTTAAGGGGAAGACTTCATCGATGAGTTAGCACATACTCCAAGAATAGCATATTTCAAATTGTAGGTTTCTACCTACAGGGGTTTGAGTAGGCCGTGAAAGGGGTTTTTACCCGTTTTGCTCTTCACCGTCTTGGCAAATGTCTACGCCCTACATACCAAATTTTAGCGTCCTACTCCATGCGGTTTGGGCTGGGAGATTTTGAATGAAATGAATAATATTTACATATTTACACATTTTCACATTTTCTTATTTACACATTTGCACATTTACGTTACCATCAAACCTGACTGACCAAAAAAAAATCACGAAGTGCACGAAATGCATTTTGATTTGAACGCCCATTTTCATAATAAGCCTGAATAACTTTAACGCGTTGTTCGATTGTGTATCTTTCAATGGTTCAAATTGAGTTAGGCTGAAATTGAGAAATGTCAAATAATCATATCTAATTTAATATTCTTTAATATCTGCGATAATATCTTGCTAATCTTATTTGGGGATCAAATATATTTAGGAATTTAGTAAAATCCAAATTTATCAGATAAATTTCAGATTAAATTGTGTCAGATTAGATGTGTACAACAATATATTATATTCCGCACTCAAAAAAAATTAAATAGAATTTAGAAAAATTAACTTATTTAGAAGAAAAATTGAAATAAAAACGCCAAAGACACTTTTTACCAATATTTAATAAATTAAGAAACAAATTTTACCTAAAATTTGGTTAAAATTTCTAAATTATAGAATAATTTTACTACTGAGAAGTAAATTTTTATTAGAAAATAGTAAAATTTCCTCCTAATTAGTTCATACATCATCTAAAATTGTACTGTTAGTTAGGAAATGTTTCCTTGGTTTTAAAAAAAAATTATTTTATTTCAGCTAATTAGATATTTTTTTTACTAAAAACTAGGAATTTACTTCCCAAAAATGAGAAAATATTTTCTAACATGAAGTTAAATAGCACTTCTTTTAAGTGAAAATTATCCTGCTTCTATGGTTAAGGTACTTTACACTCATTGAGTAAGTATTTTTCAACTTTCTGAGGACTTCCGCTTTGTGAAGACACTGCTCTTAACAAGCTTTTACATTTTTGTCTTAAAATTAAATTGAATTATACATAATTCATGTAAAAAATGTACTGCAGGATATGCTGAAACGTAATAAATTGTGACAAAGACAGATCCTTTTCTTAGTTAATTAACGGCTCTGCTTGAGAGAATTACAAAAAGGAACGCACTAAGTGACACACGGCATCTGTGGTTAAGGAACACTGGGAGTCCTTTGTCTTCTTAAATTAACTAATTTAAGGAAATTGTTGCAAAAATACAAAATATCACAGCTACATTTTTTGTTATTATTGGAAAATGAAAAAAATCTAATATAATAAATTTATTTTAGGGCATTCTAGCTTCAACCTTAATTGACATATACAAATTTTTATTTTTTTATTATTATGTGAAAAAAAAGCGCAAATTCGAATTTTTTACCTTTTGCTTACAAAATTTTAAAATATATTTTAACCCAGCAGAACCACACATTACCAAATAATGGGTAAAGTAATGTATAGCCATAGGGGCCGATGGATTACTTTACACCTTACTTCATTGATGAATTTTACAGGCGATGAGCCTCAAAGTAATGTATATACCCATTACTTTAGAGGTGATAATGTAAGGGGTTACTTATATGGCTACGAGAATGGAGAAAGTAATGTGTCTAAAAATAGATTAAAAAAAAAAAGGAATTTTTATTAAAAAAAATTATTACAAATATTTTATTAAAATTATTTGCAATTAAAAATAATGTGTTCAAGATGGAAATCGAACCAGGGAAATCTGGTTGCCAGCCAAGAACTCTACCCACTGAGCTATCGACGCATATAGTATTGGATTGCTTTAAACTTAAATGAATTGTTGCGCTTCGTTTTTCGCTAGTGTTATGAAAACAAACATACATTACACTTTTGCTTACAAAAAAACACAAAGTAATGTATCTAAAAATAGATTTTCAAAAATATTTCAATTATTACTTTACATTTATAAATTATATATTACGTAATCAATAATCAGTAACTTATTACTTAATGCTTGCAAATAATGAAAAAGGTAAAGAGCTATCATTACAAGGTAACGCATGAGAATATCGCACCCATTACCATAGTTTTGCTGGGAAGCTACTTTAAGTTTAATATATTGGAGATGGGCACGTAAGCCATTCTTGACTCACGCTCACCCACGATCACTAACCATACAATCATGCACGATAATTTTTTTAAATGGTTACTTTAATTTCTTTCAACTAATAATATTTTTTCTATAAAACTAAGAAAACTAACAAGTGTTTTGTGTTAATTTTTTTGAAAAAGAATATTAAAAATAATTTTCCTACAAAAACAAAAAAAAAAAATGATAAAACAAAGTTTATAATTTTTCAAAAATTATTACTTTACTTTTTTTTCTAATTTTTAAAATTTATCTGAACAAAGTTGCATGAAAATTTCCTTAGAAATAGTTCATCAGTTTCTAAAATCAAGTAAATTTTTATTATTACATAGGAAAAAATTTATAACTTTTTGTTTTTAATTGTCTGAACTTATTTCTAGAAAACTATTCTTAAAATCAGGAAATGCTGGACTTAAAAACTGAATTTAGAAGTGGATTTCTAAAATTTTGTTAATTTTACTACTCGCGAACAAAAAATGAACACGCATTAAGTTTAAGTACTTTCTCAATTTAAGTTAGACACATTTTTTGAACTAAATGGGAGTATATTATGTCCTAAATTTTTTTTGAACTAAACTTTATTTTATAACATTTGAGTATGTAAATTAAATTAATAATATTAATAAATTTTAATTTGACTTGTTTTTTTTCCTAAAATCAAGAAATATTACTTAGGACAAATATGAACTATTTCTGAGTATATGTAGACTATTTCGTTTTTCCTCAAATTTAGGAAATTTTATTCTTTATAAGACAAGTTTTAATAAAATTTTACTTAAATTGAGGACAATTTATAAACTATTTTGAAGGAAATTTTTGATTACATTTTAGTTCATGTCTTTTTTTTTTGAGTGTGTATACATTAATTAAAAAACGTACGAAAAAAAAAATAAATTTAAAATTCTAACAAACAATACCTTCGCCAGGATTTGAACTTGGTCTGCCAGGGCTGTAGTGATTTGAGTACTCAGGCTGACTTTATTAAACTAAATTTTTTATATTCGATATATTGGGAAAAATGTGAAAAATAGCAAAATTAAAAATTGAGTCTGTACTTATCTAATTTTATATAATTAAATATAATCATATCTTATGGACTTGATAATGGACCATATATTATTATATCTCAAAAATTAGACAGCTAGATAAGGCCAAAGGTATCAGTTCTTTTCTGATAGTTTTATTGATAAATTTAACATTGGCATGGTGTAGGATGGAAGTATTCAAATATAGCTTCTTCCATTACTCTTACTTTACTCTAAGGAAGCAATGACAATACAATGATTAGATATTCTGTTGCTTGAGTGGAAAATGTTCATATACTTTGTAGTATTTAGGCTTTGAAGAAAATTTAATTCATTAAAATGCAGAAAAATAATTTTAAAGAAGCGAACTATATTCATTGCTATAGAAATACTCTTTATTAGAACAAATAAATAATTCTGCATTAGTGAAAAAACACTGTCGCATTGACTTTGTAGTTATATACCGATTCATTCCCCTTTATATGATTTACTAAAATTTGTTATATTTATATTTTAATTTACAAAACATTATGAAGTGTTCATTATTTCCAGACCTGGGGACTTTAACTACATTGTGTTATTATTTACTTTCTGGGGCATATCAAATATATTTTATATTTAAATTCGGAATATGTTAAGTATTGCAAATTTTCTCAAGAAACATTCAAGCCCACCAAAATGACGTAATAAAATATATTGTAGTATTAAACCGAGTAAATAATTACACAATGTAATGTAAAACTTCTGGGCTGGTAATTTATATGTATTTAATTTTGTTTTTTTTTATTTTGTTTTAACAAAACAATACACACTACACCAAATTCCGTTTTATTTGAGAATTTTACAAAATAATTTTAAATTTTTTAAAAATGTTTTAAAGTATTGTACTCCAGAATTGTTTTAAAATTATTCAAAAAGTAATAAAGGAGAAAACACACAAAAATAGTAAGTTAATTTCATCTTAACTCAATAAAAATAATAAACTTGATGTTAGCATAAATAGCTTTGTCCTTTGTTTTGTGAGTTAAATATAGAATTTACAATAAGCACTTTCAACGGCACGAAGAATGTTGATGAAGGTCGTAGCTGACCAGAAAATGCATTCCATTCGTTGCTAGTGTCTAAATAACTTTTTTCTGTGTATTCTACATGATTACTAAGAAAAAAAAAATGAAATTTCTTCATATGAAAAAAATTTTCTAAGATCTCGAACCAGACTAAAAATACATTTTCATACATATAATTATCCAAAAAGTTTTAAAATTGTTTAAAAAGATCAAATGTTAATGTTAAATTAATTAAAATGTTTCAAGATTGACCAACCAGTTTTTAAATTATCCAAAGCATATTTGGGAAACTTTAAAACATTTTTAAAAAATTTTAATCAATTTTTGTACAAATTTAAAACATTTTTTTTATAATTAAAACACTATTTTTGAAACATTTTGAGTCAATTATTTTAAAATTTAAACAATTTGAAATAATTTTTGTATTATTTTAAAATTATTTTGGAAAATTCTGAATTAAAACTGGAAATGGTATAGTGTCAAATAAAATACATAATGCAAAATTGCACAGATTGCGTCGCTACTCGTACCTAGCCTGAAAAAATGCAATGGACAGGCGAAGCTAGTTTCAATGAAACGTTAAAAAAATCTGTTATACTTGATTTTTCAAAACTTTTATTAAAAATTGCATAACTGCATAAATTATAACCTGCATGGAATTTTAAACAATAATATAAAATAATAATTTAATTATAAAAGTTCATCAGAACTATTTTCTCATTGAAATTTTTGATTTTGAATGATCAGAAAATAATATTTTGAATTAATGCTTTAGATTCAGAAAATATACGATATCTTATGCTTTAGAAGCAATAAAGAGTGATTTTTTAAGATATGCATCAAGTTTATATGCAAATTACTACATTTGAAATATGACTCCATAATTTTTTTGAAAGTTCCTTAGAATAACACCAAAGAACCATAAAAGAATGTTAACTGAAGTTTAGGAAACAATGAAAGAAGTTATATCCACAAAATGACTACCATTTCTTTTGATCTTTGTTTTCAAAATTCCTTTTAGGGGTGAAAAATTTAATATATATATTTTTTTTTGGTCTTAAATATTTTTATTTTTTCCCTTATGGCTTAAAGATATAATTATACACTCTAAAATATGCTTGTAAATTTGCTACTATAAAATGGGAAAAGTTTTATATAATATTACGATAATTCGGTAAATTTAAACACCAAATGCGTAAAACTTTTTGCACCCACTTTGATAAACAATAATACACACACAAAGTATTTTTAGACACTATGTGTTTACAATTAGACACATTGTGCCTAAAATTAATATTATTTTGTTAAATGAAAATTTTACGCATAAAGTTTGTAAATATACTAACTTATATTGGTAAAAAAATTACTACATATTGAAATTGAAAAAAAAAATCTAAAACATTTTCAAAATTTTAAAAGAAAACTTTATTAATTTTTTTAAATTTATTAATTACTAATCAAAAAAATTATTGTTTCTACTCTTTTTGTGAAATTCTAAACAATCAATTTATTGTTTTTATTTTTATTGTGAATTACTAAACAATAAATTAATTATTTTTATTACAAAACAAACATCGTAGTAGAAAATATTCTCATTTATTGATAATTTTTACGAATTATATGTGTACATTTACAGGAAAATAGTGTTTCTTTACGCACAAATTTTGTAAATTTACTCTTCAATTTTAAAATTTGATTTAAATTTTAGACACTTTAAATGTAATTTTACCTATTTTGTGTTCATGAATGTACGCATAATGTGCGTACTTTTTTTCATTTACGCACACGGAGTAAATTTACCCAACTTATAGTAGGAGTACAGTTTCCTACTATCAGTTGGGTAAATTTCAACAGAAAAAAGTGTACATAATTATAATTTCGTCCCCATTTTTCCCAAATTATCGAATATATATAATTACAAACAATGTCGTCTTAAAAAGCCAGTTAATATGTATAGCAAGCAGTGTGTGGGCGAAGTAAGTTAAACGGTCAACTAAAACTCTGGCGAAGCGGGTTCAAATCATACAGAGGCAATTGTTTTTATTATAATTTATTTATTTTTTTTATTTTTAATAAAAAATTTGATTTAAAATTTTTTTAATAAACTAGATTCCATATATTATTTTACTGGCTGTAATCTGTTACAATTTGGTCTGCTATTTTTCGGATCAAATAAGGTCAGCTGGATATTACAGAAGATATTAAAGAATATTAATTGAATATGATTAAATATTGTGCCAGTTCAAAATTTTTAACTCGGGGATGTATTTTCTTGTAATATTAAAAGAACTGTTTACACATTTAAAATAACCTTAAGCGATAGAGGTCAGCTGTTCATTCCCCTACACTACAGAGTACAAAAAAGTTATTTTCCGTATATAACACTGTAGAATAGTATCAGAAACTACCGTTAAGTGCGGGAGTTAGAGCGTTAATAAACAAAAATATATTACTACAAAAATACTACTACAAAAATACTTACGTTAATATTTTCTACAAAGCTGTTGAACATATGCTACACCTGAGATGTAAAGAAAGGATGGTTTTACATATCAATATGCTGCACGAACAGGCCAAAGGGGGGAAACTTTAACCCACCTAAAATATAATTCCGATGTGATCTTTCAAAACGCCGACACACGTATATTTATGTTTTGTCTCCTCTACCGGAGTCCATTGTCAGAACGCCATAATTTTTTCGTGTTGTACTCGTTTCAGGAGAATAAGGGTCTTAAAATTGAAAGACGTTGGAGTTTTCAGCTCCTCAAGGCCCCATCAATGTAACTATCAATTAAAAAAAAAATAAAGTTTTTATCTTAAGATCCCTAAATGCACGCAGAGAAAAAATATAGTTGGGGCAATCATGTTCGAAGAGCATCATATATGTTTTGGATTATAATTGTGCCAACCATAATCTTGCTATTATATAGTTATCTATAGGGTCCGCCAAATAACTTTTTTTTTTGAAAATGCTATAAAAAAAACTACTAAATATTTTCTCAAATTTCTTTTTTTATTTGAAAGTACAATCCTTCCGGTTTATAATGGAAAATAATTTCATTCAAATGGCTGCTTCGGCTGGCCGTTACAGTCAATGGCGATCGTTATCGAGCCATGTTGAACGAATTTTTGTTCACAAAAATTGAAGAGGAGGATATTGGCAACATTTGGTTTCAACATACCGGCGCTACGTGCCACACAGCCGAAGCTACACTCGATGTTTTGCGCCCTGTTTTTGAAGATCGCATTATCAGCCTCAGAGCTGATGTCGTTTAGCCACCTCGCAGCTGCGATTTGACACCGTTGGACTATTATTTGTGGTGTGCCGTCAAAGATAAGTGTTACGCCGACAAGCCAGAGACAATTGACGCTTTAAAGGACAATATTCGTGAAGACATTGCTTAAAAATTGGACCGATCGTGTAGGCTACTGCATGGCCAGCCAAGGCAAACATTTGAATGAAATTATTTTCCATTATTAACCGGAAGGATTGTACTTTCAAATAGAAAAAGAAATTTGAGAAAATATTTAGTAGTTTTTTTTTATAGCATTTTCAAAAAAAAGTTATTTGGCGGACCCTATATATTATTATATTATGATCCTAAACTATAAAAAAGTTTAAATTTAAAAATATTTCTTTGATATTAAGGATTTTTCAAGAAAACTTCTTTGATTCTATAGACTTTATTGAAGGAAACTGTTCGACAAAAATTTTAAATACCAAGGACTTTTAAAAAAAACATAGATTCTATGCTCTTTCTAAAAACAAAACTTTAGATTTTAAGGACATTTTTATTTTTTTTTTTTAGAATCTAAGAAAATTTTTCTTTTACAATCTAAGAAAATTTATACTATGCTAAGCTCTTAGAATCTAAGTATTTTTCATAATAAAAAGTCTTTGAAACTAAGAATTTTTTAGAAGCTAAGTTTTTTTTAAATGTATGAATTTTTTTCTAAGAAACTTTTTACATAATCTGAGAATTTAAAAATATTTCACGTGTGTGCAGTTAGCATTGAAAAGTGAGCATCAAATTTATATTTTTTTAAGATTTACAACGCGAAAAGTTTTATACTGCCGTATCTGATCCCACAACGATTGCAACGATTATTCATTTATTGTTGTCAGCATTTTATACTTCCATAATTATTATATTTATTTCATAGTCAAAATTTTTGTTACCACGATATGGTTTCAGCTAACCATGTTATAAAATAGAAAGTGGTAATCATGAAATTATTAACTATTTACTATATTAATGATGTTAGCGACCATATTAATGGTTAGAACAAATTTAAAAACCAATAACTAGATTGTGGCAACCATAGCAAAATGCAGCAAGTATAATATAACAACAGTGATCATGTTACAACCATGTTTTTTTTCTGCGTGTGACGATAAAGTTACTTATACCATACAACTAACACGCAGAGAAAAAACATGGTTGCAATATGATAACAACTACTATATTGTGCTTGCTGCAATCGGGTATGGTTGTCACAACCAAGTTATTGGCTTTCTAACCATTAGCATGGTCGCTTCCATCATTGATTAGTAAATATTTTAAAATTTTATAATTTGCACCTTCTATTTTATAATATGATTAGCTGTAACCATACTGTGGTAACACAAATTCTGACTGTGAAAAAATGTGATAAATATGCAACGATAATATGCTGCCAACAATCAATAAATAATTATACATCATATAAATTATTACTATAACATTTATAGTCATAATATTGTCCTGTTTTCATAAAAACCAAAATTTGATCAGTTAAATCAGTTTGTTTTTACTACAAAATGTGTTAAAAAACAATGATATATATGTTACTAAATCTTGACAAATCTGGAAAATATCTTTCACATTTCATTAAAATATTTCATCAATTGACCCATTTAGATGCAGTCAATTTTTTTAAAGAGGTTTTTCGAAAATTCCTTATACGTATAATATTATTTACACTAATTAATTGATTGTCAAAAAGTTTCTAGTAAAAAATTTTATAATTTTAAATTCTTTTCAATAAAAACAATTCGATTTTTTTAAATATTTTTTATAAAAAAAAAATCCGTAGAACACATGATTTTTTTTTTTTTTTGTATGAAAAGGTTTCTTACACAAAATAATATATATTTATCAATTTATCTGATTAAAACATTTTAAGATTCTATGGACTTTTCCTTAAACTAAAATTCTCAGATTCTCTAAGCTGTTTCTTAGATAAAAGTTTATATATTCCAAACAAACTTAGATTCTAAAGCCTTTCTTTGAAAGAAAAATTCATAGATATTGAAGAAAAAACTTAGATTCTAAGGACTTTTTCTAGTAGAAATATTCTTAGATTTTAAAGACTTTTTCTTAAAGAAAAATTTCTAAAAACTTTCTGAAAAAAAATCTCAAAAATGTCTAAGATTTTTTATTACAAAATGTAATTAGAATTTAAAAGAAAATTTTAAGTATTTTTCTTAAAAAAAGTATACAGAATTAAAGTTTACTTGACAGAAAAGTTCTTAGAATCTATGATATGTTCCTTAACAATTTTTCTTTAAAAAGTCTTTAATTTTATTTTTTTTTTAGAAAAAACATTTCTTAAATTT
Source organism: Eustalomyia histrio (assembly GCA_949748255.1). Taxonomy (NCBI): domain Eukaryota; kingdom Metazoa; phylum Arthropoda; class Insecta; order Diptera; family Anthomyiidae; genus Eustalomyia; species Eustalomyia histrio. The sequence goes on from OX456524.1 coordinate 74,937,938, forward strand.
AAAGAGCTTTTTCATAGTTTCTAAGAACTTTTCCTTTAAGAAATTTTCTTAGATTATGGATCATATAATGATAATCCAGAAATCATAATATACTTATGAGAGACAATAATATGATAACATTTTGAGCATACTATGATTACGGGCAATCATATTATGATAAATTCAATATAACATGTTTATTCAGGACAATAATATGGTAATTTTTGAATCATAATAAAACTACAGGGACCATATTATGGTAAAAATATGGTTAGTTTATTATCATATGATAACAATATTATAGTACGACCATGGTTGGCACAACCATAAACCCAAAAATATATGATGCTCTTCGAATATGATTGACCCAACCCTGTTTTTCTTTGCGTGAACATATATCATCCTACACGTGGGCATACATGATCATATATGTCCATTCATGATCTCATATAAGTCCATATATCTTGCGATTCAAAATTTAAGGGTCTTACATGTTTACATATGACAATACATAAACAATATATTAGCATATCATTAAGGACTTTAGGACCCATAGCAGCGTAATCAGCGACTGATAACCTAGCTTAGAGTTCAGTGATATAAGCGCTGCCTGGCTATCGACCGAAATTTTCCCGGTTTCCCAATCTCCAACTGCACACAAGAGTCTGCAAGCTTCCCTGACAGTTGACAAAATCTCTGCCTGAAAGACACCAGCATGATCAAGTAACCTGAAGGAGCCTTAAACCGTCCGTGTATACTTTTATGTCATTTTCTACTGTTGGATTCCTGCTGTCCAAATCTCTATAGAAGCTTGTCAGAGTGATTCTTAGTAGTAGAGCAGTCAGATTGTAGTCTGAGCTGCGGAGTAAGTCGAGCATGTTCGTAGGTTCTGACCTTCCAAGAATCCGTAGCAGCAACCACTGGCATAAGCCGCCATCACATATGAATCAATTGTAAGGTTTTATAATTCATTTGGAATTCTGATCAATTTAAAACTGACTATGGGATTTTCAAAACAAAGCCTTAGTCCAGGTAAAAATTGATCACTTTACAAAAATTATTTATAGTTATATATAGCTGCAAATTTTTTTTAAGAAGACCCCCCAAGTTTGACTTGCTGTAGGGTGGCAAAAAAAGTTGAACTTATAAATAAACAATTGTTGCCACACTTACCACTTATGAGGCATTACTACTACCACCAGCATGCAGCGGTATCGGCATTGCCATTGTTTATTTTGATTAATTATGATTTTAGTGTTGATAGGGATCATTAAACGTTGGTATGAGTATTTCTATTACTGTAAACAAATTGTAAAGTAAAACAGTTTGTTATGATTAAAAAAACTCTTATTTATGTTGGAATAACACCAATGTAGTCAAAGGCTAAAAGAATTATATCTCTATACTAAATTTTATTTTTTCTGGGCAAATCGAAACTCGTTGGTGATCCAACCAGCAAACTTCTGCACGCAAGGAAAAAACATAGTTGGAGCAATCACATTCGAAGAGCATCATATATTTATGGGTTTATGGCTGTGCCAACCATAATACCATATTATGGTGCCTACAGTTATATTATGATTAAAAAATTACCATATTATGGTCCTAAATAAACATGTTATGATATTGAATTTATCATAATATGATCGCATATAATCGTAGTATACTCAAAATGTTATTATATTATAGTCCCTCATAACTATATTATGATTCCTCGCTTATCATTATATGATCCCTAACCTAAGAAAATTACTTAAAGGAAAAGTTCTTTGAAATTATATTAAAGAATATTTTCTTTAGAAATGTTTTTCTAAAAAATAGATATTAATGACTTTTGAAGAAAAATTGTTAAGGAAAAAAATCATAAATTCTAAGAACTTTTCTTTTAAGAAAACTTTGATTCTGTGGACTTTGCTTAAGAAAAATACTTATTTGTTTTTTTAAATTCTTATGACCTTTTTTAATAACTTAAATCTAAGAAACAGTTTGAAGAAACTGAGAATTTTTGTTTAAAAAAAGGTTTTTATGTTTTTTGTTAAGAAACCTTTTCGCACAAAAAAAAGCATGGGTTCTACCTACCTAATTTTTCTTATAAAAAATATTTTATTAATATTTTGAGAAATTTTTACAAGAAATTTATTAATAAACATATTTTTTAAAAAAAATGTTCTAATTGTTTTTATTGAAAAGAATTAAGAATAATAGTGTATGTACAAGGATTTTTCGAAAACCCCTTTTAAAGAAAAATCTTCTATTTTAATGACATGTGAAAGATATTTTCTACCCATCTGATATTTGTCCAGTTTTTGTAAACAATATATGATTGTTTTTTTAAGACATTTTGTAGTAAAAACAAACTGACTGAACTGATAAAATTTCGGTTTTTATGAAAACAAGACTGTAAATGTCAAAGTCATGTTTTATTTGATGTATAATTATTTATTGATTGTTGCCAGCATTTTATCGTTGCATAATTATCATATTTTTTTACAGTCAGATTTTGTGTTACCACAGTATGGTGACAGCCAATCATGTTATAAAATAGAAGGTTCCAATAATAAAATGGTAAAATATTTACTAAATAATGATGGTAGCGACAATGCTAATGGTTAGAAAGCCAATAACTTGGTTGTGACAACCATACCCGGTTGGAGCAAGCACAATATAGTAGCAGTGATCATATTGCAAACATGTTTTTTCGCTGGATGTGTATAAAAATCCAAAGCACTAAATATTACCCCACAACATTATTAAATATTTACCATTTTTGACAAATTCATAAACCGTCACTGTGCTAACCTTTATGTGCAAAATCTGGTTAATAAATGATGAAACTTAAATTTTCAAATATGAGGCTGTTAAAAGAATTGAAAATGTTTAGTTATTTCGTTAAGAAATTTTACAGTTACACGCAAAGAAAAAACATGGTTGGGAGAATCATATTCGAAGAGCATCATATATTTTTGGGTTTATGATTGTGCCAACCATAGTCGTACTATATTATGATTATCATATTATGATAATTAAATTTCCATAATTTTACCATAATGTGGTCCCTACAGTTATATTATGATTCAATTATTACAATATTATGCTTCTGTATAAACATATTATGATGTTGAATTTATCATAATATGATTGCATGTACTCATAGTATGCTCAAAATGTTATTACAGTATGGTCCCCGTAACTTTATTATGATTTCTGGATTATCATAATATGATCCATATAAAATCTTTATATAGAATCTTTTTGACAATGAATTGATTATTGTAAATAATATTACATGTATAAGGAATTTTCGAAAAAACCCTCAAAAAAAAATCTTCTAAAGTTAAAAAAAATAAACTGGATCTTAATAGGTCAATTGATGAAATGTTTTAATGCCACATGAAAGGTTTTTTTCTGTCCAGTTTTAGTAAACAATATATGATTGTTTTTTAAGACATTTTGGTTTTTATGACAACAAGACAATACTCGTATTAGGACTGTAAATGTCAAAGTCATGTTTTATTTGATGTATAATTATTCATCGATTGTTGACAGCATTTAATGGTTACATAATTATCATATTTTTTTCATAGTCAAAATTTTTGTTACCACAGTATGGTTACAGCCAATCATGTTATAAAATACGAGGTGTCAATCATAAAATAGTGAAATATTTACTATAATAATGATGGTAGCGACCATGTTGATGGTTAGACAACCAATAATATGGTTGTGACAACCATACCCGATTGCAGCAAGCACAATATAGTAGCAGTGATCATGTTGCAACCATGATTTTTCTCTGCGTGTAATGGTATTTTAAGTTATGTCGTTGTTGGTAATTTAAGATTTAATATAAGATAAATTGTAGATTTTATTTCAGAAAATATAAATAAATATATGTTAGAAAATTTATGAATTCGCTTAATTTTTTTGCTAGTGGGAGCACAGGTCCGTTTGCATACTTTTCTCAGTCAACTCCAGTAACAAACATGCAGAGTAAGACAAAATTATTCTCAATAATAATATTATATTCAAAAAGGAATTTTACAAGTTTGTCAAACAGCTGATTGTAACTCCAAATACAGAAATAAATTATAACTGGTCGATATAGAAATATTGACAAAATCACAAATATGGTTTTTTCTGCTTGAACATTCTTGCTGGCAAATATTTGCAAACTTTCATTATCGGAATCTCACCTTGCTTATTATGTATTTCAGAAAAAAAGTAATATTTATACAAGATTTAAAAGCAAATTCAAATAAAGAATTTATTATGTAAATGCTCTGATTTTACGATTTCAAATAAGAATGAATACATTCTTAAATTTCATATTCAGAAACAAGATTTGCTTTGCATGTCCATAATAAGAATTGAACAAAAAAAAAAAAAAAACTTTAAATTCTTGTAGGCTAAACATGTTACCACCATAAACGCCAAATAAAGAAGTTGTTTTGTAATAATTCTAAAGGGTGTATTTGAATTTATTTCATAATACATTTTACTTTCATAGGAACTAATAGCAACGACTTTAATTCATAGCCTACATCATACTTAAAATTATGCTAATAATGTTCGTTGAAACACTTTAAAATTTATTAAATTCTAATAACATATGTTTAAGATTAACTTTTTACAACTTACAGTGACCCACAAAACTAAGGACACAGCAATTTTTGTTTTGTGTTGTACTATCCCAGCAAAAACGAAGCTGACAAAGAAGCAATAAAAGCATCACTACTATGGCAAAGGCATCACTTCTTTTCTGATGATTTTATATCGATAAATTTAACATTGGCATGGCATAGGATGGAAGTATTCAAATATAGCTTTTTCCATTACTCTTACTTTACTCTAAGGAAGCAATGACAATACAATGATTTGATATTTTGTTGCTTGAGTGGAAAATGTTCATATACTTTGTAGTATTTAAGCTTTGAAGAAAATTTAATTCATTAAAATGCAGAAAAATAATTTTAAAGAAGCGAACTTTATTCATTGCTATAGAAATACTCTTTATTAGAACAAATAAATAATTCTGCAATTTTGAAACATTTTTAAAAAATTTTAATGAATTTTTGCACAAATTGATTATATTATTGGATTATTTAAAAACTGTTTGGACAATTTTAAATAAGTTTTGGTCAATTACAAATACAGTAATGTGAATATAATTACAGTATTGTTACGGTACAGCCAGCTGACTGGTTAGCTGGCTGGCTGACTGCTAACTGGCTAGCTACACCCTTCGGTTTGAACTGGGCGATGTTGAAGGAGTGAGTCAGTTATTCAGTCAGTCAGTAACGTTATTCCTTTATAAAGGGTGATTTTTTTTATGAGCTTTTGGATTTGATTTAAAGAGAAATGTATGAAATCTTTGTTTGAGTCGATAAAACGGTCTATAAATTTCAATGTTTAAAGGGGATTGCTGCGAATAAATTCTTAAATATTGGCTTACAGTGCGTCAACCATTGTGGGCTTGTACCTATAGACACGAGCCTTAACATAGCCCCACAAAAAATAATTTAAAGGCGTTGAATTGCACGATCTAGGCGGTCAATTGACCGGCCCAAGACGTGAAATAAACTGTTCACCGATCTGGCCTCTCAATTGAGCCATTGTTTCGCATGCTGTGTGGCATGTGGCGCCGTCTTGTTGAAACCACGTATCAGCCAAGTCCAGCTCTTCCATTTTGGGCAAAAAAATTTTTTAATCATCGCACGGTACCTTGCTCTATTGACCGTAACGTTTCGATTTTTATGGTTCTTGAAGAAGTACGCTCCAATGATGACGCCGGCTCACAAGCCGCAACAAAAAGTGCATCTTTCAGGGTGCATTGGTAGCACTTGAACTGCTTGGCTGCTCTTCACTCCCAATTTAGCAAATCAGTTTATTGACGTACCCATTGAGCCAAAAATGAGCTTCGTCGCTGAAGACATTTTTTCCGCAATTTTCAACATTTCTAACACAGCAAGAATTTTAAAAATAAAATTCAATGATTTGCAAGCGTTTTTTGTCGACTCATGCTTAAATTATAGACCAAACTGAAAATGCTTAACACAGGCAGAGAAAAAACATGGTTGCAATATGATCACATATAGTAGTATATTGTGCTTGCTGCAATTGGGTACGGTTGTCACAACCAAGTTATTGGTTTTCTAACCACTAACATGGTCGCTACCATCATTATTATAGTAAATATTTTACAATTTTATGATTGACACCTTCTATTTTATATCATGATTGGCTATAACCATACTGTGGTAACACCAATTCTGACTGTGAATAAATTATGATAATTATGCAACAATAAAATGCTGCCAACAATCAATAAATAATTATACATCAAATAAAACATGACTTTAACATTTACAGTCATAATATTGTCTTGTTTTCATAAAAACCAAAATTTGATCAGTTAAGTCAGTTTGTTTTTACTACAAAATGTCTTAAAAAACAATCATATAATGTTTACTAAAACTGGACAAATATCAGATGGGTAGAAAGTACCTTTCATATGGCATTAAAACATTTCATCAATTGACTCATTTAGACCCAGTTAATTATTTTAGCTTTAGAAGATTTTTTTAAAGGTTTTTTTGAAAATCACTTATACCTAAAATATTATTTATACTAATCAATTCATTGTCAAAAAGATTCTATATAAAGATTTTATATTTTTTTAATTCTTTTCAATAAAAATAATTATACATTTTTTTAACCCTTTGAGACCCAGGCACGAAAAAAAATATAATTTTTAAACTTTACATAAAAATATCTCGAAAACTAATTAAGTCTTTGTTAAAAATAATTTTGTTAAGAATCTCTAAAAAAATATTTTTTTTACAGTTGTGGTATATTCTAAGGCTTTTCTTTGAAAGACAAATTCATGGATTCTGAAAAATACTTACATTCTTAGATTCTAAAGACTTTTTCTTAAAGAAAGTTTAAAAAAAATAATAAAAATGTCGTTAGAATCTAAGGTTTTTTTTATTAAAAAGTCATTAAAAATTAAAAAAAGTTAATTATTTTTCTTGCATAATTAAAGTTTTCTTGAAAGAAAAATTATCAGAATCTTTGATTTTTTTCTTAACAATTTTTCTTCAAAAAGTCCTTAATATCAATTTTTTAGGAAAATTATTTCTAAGGGAAATATTCTTAAATTTAAAGAGCTTTTTCATAGTTTCTAAGAACTTTTCCCTTAAACAATTTTCTTAGATTAGAGATCATATAATGATAATCCAGGAATCATAATATAGTTATGAGGGACCATAATATGATAAGATTTTAAGTAAACTATGATTACATGCGATCATATTATGTTAAATTCAATATCATAACATTTTTATTTAGGACCATAATATGGTAATTTTTGAATCATAATATAACTTATACTTATGGTATAATATGATAACCATATTATAGTACGACTATGGTTAACACAACCATAAACCCAAAAATATATGATGCTCTTTGAATATGATTGCCCCAACCAAATTTTTCCTTTGCCTGCAGTAACATATTACACGAAAACAGCTGAGCTGCCAAAAATAAATTTGCTAAAAAATCACCCGTTTGTATAGAGAATAATAGCATTTTAATTTTCAATTTAATAAAATTTAATGAACCCGTTTATCGGATAAAATTATATGTACATTTTTTCAATTTCAATAAGAGCCATAAATATCGATTAATATGGATAAATGGCAATTAATAGGAATTTATCGATATTTATCGATATTAAAACAAATTGATAAATATAGATAAAACTGATAAATACCGATAAAATTTTAAAAATATATCGAATAAATTATGTTATTGAAAATTAAAACGGTAATTAATCCACAAAATCGACGAAGTTGTTAAATATCGATGAAATTGATATATTTTAATGATATGTATAAATATAGAATAAATTTGCAAATGCCGATGAATGCGATAAATTCCGATCAAAAAGATTATCTATTAAAATATACAGAATTTTGTGGATACTTATCAATAATTGTTGATTAATTGATACTTGTTATAACGATAAGTATCAATAAATATCGATGATATAATAAATGTGTAATAAATTTATAATCATCAATAAATTCGACAAATTCCTTAAACACCGATATATGTATATCCATATTTATCAATTTAATGGATAAATCGATATTTATTTATCAGGTTTATCGATATGATAAGTATCGGCAAAATCGATCAATATCGACAAATTCCACCAATATCAGTGAAATCAATAAATAAATAATTTAAAAACATTTTTAAATTTATTTTGTAAAAATTTGAGTTTATACTGGAAATAGTGTAATGAATAGACAATGCAAAAATGCACAGATTGCGTCGTCATAACTATTTAAGGCGGAAAAAATGCAAAAATCTGTTAAACTTAATTTTTCAAAACTTTTATAAAAAAAATTGCAAAAATTTTAACCTGCATGAAATTTTAAACAAAAATATAAAAAAAAATGATTTAATACAAAAATTATAAATGTTCATCAAAACTATTTTCTCATTAAAATTTTAAACAAAGATATAAAAACAATGATTTAATACAAAAATTATAAATGTTCATCAGAACTATTTTCTCATTGAAATTTTTGATTTTGAATAGTAAGAAAACAATATTTTAAATAAATGCTAGAAATATACAATAACTATAACGTATGCTTTGGAAGCAATGAAGAGACTGAGTTTTAAAGATATGCATCCGGTTTATATCCAAATCACTACATTTGTAATATGAACATATGAATTCTTTTGGGAGTTCATTGGAATAACACCAACAAATCATAAAAGAATATTAATTTTTGCGTCATTGACAATTTTTCTTTGTTTGTTTTTCTTAAATAAAAAAAAAAAAATTGTAGAAAAGCATGTTTTCATGTTGCTGTATCCTTAGATTTGCGGGTCACTGTATATTCATACAGAACAGAAACTAGCTAGTTCTTTGTACTCTTCTAATTTGTGAGTCAGATAATTATGGAATTTGAGAAATAAAAACTTCACAATTTACAATTCATTTTCTACAATCCATATTTTTAAATCAATATTTGGCAACCCTAAAAGAATAATATTAACATTCTTTTTATTGCTTTATATGGACTTACCGCGCTGTTATATCAAATACCGATCTGAATATCATATATCGGTTCTTGAATCAGATATCGTTATATGATGACGCCAGAAGAATTTAATATCGATTATTCTAAATTAAATTCTTAATAAGAAAAATTACAATAAATTGAAACGAAATATGAAGTTTTTAAAGATTTTTAATTGAAGAAGAAGAACTATATAAAAATACACTCAATGTGCTAATAGTAGACCCAAAAAAGCATATACTCATAGAGCATCACAAAGTATCATATAAACTTTATTGACTACATTTTTGAAACACATTTTTAATACTGTTGTTGACAAACTGATTTATTTTGTATCTATAATGCAACATGCGCCTTGGTGGTAATAAGTTGAGTCTTCATAACTGACAATTAAATTTCCACTTGAGATGAACATGCTAAACGATCTCTTTATCATTATTATATTTGGAATTCTAATTTCAAGTCATAATGAAAAATAGTCAGTTAAGAATTGTCATTACATGACCATGAAACCATTCAATCTTAAAATATCTTAATCTTATGTATGTTTAAAACCATTAATAATATAGCTTTGACATTTCAATATGTTTTCAGCATGACAATTTATCCACAATACAAACTGGGAATTGTAAATTAGGGGATATAAATATGTTGCTCACCGCAAACATACAATAATATGTTTCATTATTTTATAGATTATACTTATACACCTCATATTACAACATTTAAAAAATCCCACAAGTAAATGCATTTTGAGATGTAAAACTTTTAGGTTTGGAAATGGAAAAAAAATTTATATTCTGCTTCGGGTAAAAGTTCATAATATATTATCATATATAAATACATATGTCGGTATCAGAGAACTGCATTTGCTGATTGCAAAACGTTCATACGCAATCAACACAAGAATAAATTGTGTTTGCGTTCAAACGCTGAATATACTCCAACACACATATTTGTTGATGATTTTAAATCAATCAAACGATGTGCAAATTGTTTTGTCACTGGTTTATAATCATCGGTCGTTGTTAAACCATTGTTTTATTCTGTTCATTCGAGCCAACAATAATTATTTTGATGTAGAATAAATCAGAAAAAACAACAAACAACGTGTATGAGTGTAATCATAATTAAAACAAAATAGTTTCTTATCTATAAAAAGGGGGTGGTTTTGTAAAAAAACATATTTCATAAACGTTATATGTATATTAGGGTGGGTCTAAAATATGTTTTTTTATAATTTTCATTAGGAATACCAAAGATATTGTTCTTTGTGAAAAAATTTTTTTTTAATTTAGGTCGACATCTCAGGCTCGCCCAATCCGGTTAAAGTTAAATATTGCCTAATTTTCCAATCAAAATAGATGAAAAAAAAATCAGACAATATTTAAATTTTTCCGGATTAGGCAAGCCTGAGATATCGACCTAATTTTTTTTTTTCCAAAAAAACATTTATATTTCACAAATAAGAATATTTTTATTACTAATAAAAATTCTAAAAAAGCGGATTTTAGACCCACCCTAATATACATATAACATTTATAAAATGTTTTTCTACAAAACCACCCCCTTATAAAATGTGTCTATTTTGTTTTAATTATGAATAAACTCATACGCGTTGTTTTTTCTGATATATTCAACGCTGACTTTTTGTTAAGTGATTACATTTGCATAAAACATAAACGACAGATGATTCACACTGATTCCAATTACGCGTTCAGTAACATGATGCTGATTTTATTCTACAGTAAATTTTGTTGAATTATTAAAAGTGAACAAGAATTTTTGTGTATGATTAAATCAAGAAAAAAGTTGATTTTGCAGTTTTCTGGTCGGTATACATTATCATTTATAACTAAATTTATTAAAATTATCTTATATTGCGCCACATATACCCACATCTATTTTTTTTATTGATCTTTAAGGAATTGGATATAATTTGTATGATAATATATTGTGTAATATATACAATATCTTATCACATAAAATTATATATGTATTTCAGATAAAATATATAATATATATGTATTTCAGATAAAATAAAATATAGTCCCTTATCATAAACATTTTTAAAATGGTATGAGATATAATTGTATATGATGCAATATATGGTCCAATATATAAAGAGTGGTTAAATTTTAAGGGCCGATGTTGATTTTGAATAAAACACAAATTATTTAGAAAATTATTTTCATTGCTCTTTATTATGATAAAATGGTATGGTTCAGTTATGTATGGAACAAAATATCGGCTTAATGGCCGCCGCGACCTCGGCGGCACACCTCCATCCGATGGTCCAAATTTTCGATGACGCTGAGGCATAATTGAGGTTCTATGCCGTTAATGTGCCGAATTATCTCGGCGACTCACTGCTTTACATAATGGCTTACTTTAGTAGACTATATTTTTCGTATAATTGTGTTATTAATATCATTATACGAGGGCGGATCAATAAGACCATGACTTTTCGAACTTCCCTCGTAGTTATATGAAATGCAACACTGCACCCATCAAGCACCACCTGTTAATATACTACTATCAAATTTTGAGCAAGTTCCGTGATTTACTTTGCGTTTAACAGCAGGATTTTTCGAGGTTCCTAAAATAGGAATTTGTTTGATCAATAATTTCATCGTTGGAGCTAAATCTCTTTCCATTTTTTAGGTTTGGAAATATGAAATAGTCACTGAGGGCTAAATCCGGAGAATATGGCGGATAAAGTACCAATTCGTAGCCCAATTCGTGGAAGTTTGCCAATCCTTTCAAGTTGTCACACGATTACGTTTATGGTCAATTAAGAGCAAATGCGGCACCCATCTTTCAGACAGCTTTCTTAAATCCAACTGATCAATTAAAATCGAAACCTATCGAAATCCCTATGGCATCAACAATCTGACGCACTTTTACTCTTCGATCGGCCAACACCATATCATGGATTTTTTCGACATTTTCGGGTGTATTAACCTCAATTGGCCGTCCAGAACGTTCAGCGTCATTTGTACTTGTGCGACCACAACGAAAGTCAGTAAACCACTTTTTTACCATTGAAATCGATAATGGTTTTATTGACGGTTTTTTTCGCAAATAATAATGTTGAATGAGCACTCGAAATTCACTTTTTTCAATTTAAAAAAAAAATCCACGAGGTTGTATATTTTGAACAGCTGTAAACGCAAAGTAAATGACGGAACATGCTAAAAATTTGACAGTAGTTTATTAAAAGGTGCTACTTGATGGGAGCAGTGTTGCATTTTATATAACTACGAGGGAAGTTCGTAAAGTCACGGACTTTTTGATCCGCCCTCGTATATTCACTCGACAAAAAATAGCAAGTGACTGATTTTGACATTTGCGTTCGCAGTGTTCGAAATAGAAAAAGCAAATTTTGTATGAAAACAGTTACGTTTTAATTCAACTTGTCGTTCGAGTCATTGTTAGCAAGGAAGTACACGCAGAGAAAAAACATGGTTGCAATATGATCACTGCAACTATATTGTGGTTGCTGTAATCGGGTATGGTTGTCACAACCACGTTATTGTTTTTCTAACCATTAACATGGTCGCTATCATCATTATTTAGTAAATATTTTACTATTTTATGATTGGCACCTTATATTTTATATTATGATTTGATGTAACCATACTGTGGTAACAAAAACTCTGACAATAAAAAAATATGATAATTATGCAACGACAAAAAGCTGGCAACAATCATATATTGTTTACTAAAACAGGACAAATATTAGATAGGTAGAAAATACTTTTCACATGTCATTAAAACATTTCATCAATTGACCCATTAAGAAGATTTTTTTAATCGGGTTTTTCGAAAATTCCTTATACATATAATATTATTTACACTAATCAATTCATTGCCTTTCTTTGAAAGAAAAATTCATAGATTCTAAAGAAAATACTTAGATTATAACGACTTTTTTAGTAGAAATATTATTAGATTCTTAAGAAAATTTTCCAAAAACTTTCTACAAAAATCTTTAAATAATCTAAGATTTTTTATTAAAAAAGTCATTCGAATTTAAAAAAAGTTTTAAGTATTTTTCTTAAAAAAAGTCCACAGAATCAAAGTTTTCTTGAAAGAAAACAATTTTATTCAAAAAGTTCTTATTATCAATTTTTTTTAAGAAAAAACATTCTAAAGGAAATATTTTTAAATTTAAAGAATTTTTTTATAGTTTCTAAGAACTTTTACTTTAAGATATTTTCTTAGAATATGGATCATATAATAATTATAATCCATGAATCATAATATAGTTATGAGGGACCATAATATGATAATATTTTGAGAATAATATGATAACGTGCAAACATATTATGATAAATTTAATATAACATTTTTATTTAGGACAATAGTATGGTAATTTTTGAATCATAATAAAACTGTAGGGACTATATTATGGTAAAAATGTGGTTATTTTATTATCATAATGTGATAACCATATTATAGTACGACTATGATTGGCACAACCATAAAACCAAAAATATATGATGCTCTTCGAATATGATTGGCTCAACCATGTTTTTTCTTCGCGTGCAGAGTTAGTGAAACCCAAATCAGTTTTCTTTCGCTTAAAAAGAGAACGAACGTGTTCTTTCGAAATAGAGGAACAGGCTATTAGTAAAAATCATTAAAATTAATAAAAATCTTTAAAAATTTGTGTACTACCTTTTAACCAATTATTTGGTAACAATGATTCAGGGCTTAAATTAAAGTAATGTTTGACTTGAATTCCAGTGTCCGTTTTTTCCAGTTTCTGTATACACATTTATTTGTTTTATGTATGCCGAAATCAAAAAGCAACTTTGATAATAATACAGAATATGTTTTTGAAACAGACTTAATTTGATGATCAAAGTAGATTTCGAACAAACTTAATGCAGACTTGTAAATCTTTAGAATACCGATTGGATCACTTATGTTACATTAAAAATTAGTTGCTAAATTTAAAGTTGATTTCGAAAAGCTCAGTTGTGTTAGATTTTTCTCAAGTCTAACACACACACAGATAACAAAAAAACACTTAAATTTCATAGCACCTTAATACCTTGAAAAATAGTAAATATAGTTTACTAAATTTATAAGTTTATAGTTTACTGAATTTATAAGTGGCGCCAGTTTTATATTTGACAAATAAATGTGTCAAAACTGTAAAAATTTTATGATATTTGAAGCACATTAATATTGAAAATATCGTAAACATCTACTGCATTTAACAATAACAATATCTCCACATGCAGCAGCACTCCCATTACCAAGGAATAGTTCAGTAAGAACAGAAACAAAAAAAGTCCGTAAACAATTACTTAACCGCAAAAAAAAGGACAATTGCATGGAGAAAACATGTACACTTCTCTGTACTCTTGTATACACACATACACATCATGTTGAGTATTATTGTTTTGATATAAACACAAGGACACTTTTTTGTTTAAGGATCTGCTGCTGTTAAAGACTGGCTAGTTGGTTGGTTGCCATTTGAGTACATATTTATGTCGCCATCAGTTAAAATCAGAAATTATAAAAAAATCAGACGAGGTCATGCACCTTGCAATTGGACATTGTAATTAGTTTTTTCTTCTTAATTATTCTCCTTTAATATTGTGTTAATAGTTAGCGCAGTATGTTTCGAGAGGGACTATAACCGTATCAAACATCTTAATAACTTATAGTGGTATTCATAATGAAATGTTAGTAGCTCGTATAATGAACATTCAACTAGAATGTAGGTAAGGCCTCATACACTCAAAAAAAAAGACATGAACTATAATGTAATCAAAAATTTCCTTCAAAATAGTTTATACATTGTCCTCAATTTAAGTAAAATTTTATTAAAACTTAGACAAATTTTCTTTAAAAGAATTAAAATTCCTAAGTTTGAGGAAAAACGAAATAGTTTATGTACTCAGAAATATTTCATATTTTTCCTAAGTAATATTTCTTGATTTTAGGAAAAAAAAACAAGTCAATTAAGAAATTTGCGTGCTAAAAAATGTAATAAAACTATGTTTATAAACTATAGTTAAAAAAAATTTAGGACATAATTTTCTGCCATTTAGTTCAAAACATGTGTAACTTAAATCGAGAAAGTACTTGAACTTAATGTGTGTTCATTTTTTGTTCGCGAGTAGTAAAATTAACTTAATTTTAGAAAGTCATTTCTAAATTCATTTTTAAGTCAACCACTTTCTAATTTTGAAGAATTGTTTTGTAAAAATTAGTTCAGACAAGTCAAAAAAAAAAAATAATAAATTTTTCCCTATGTAATAATAAAAATTTACTTGATTTTAGAAACTGATGAACTATTTCTAAGGAAAATTTTCATGTAACTTAGTTCAGATAAATTTTAAAAATTGTAATGCAATATTCTTCTTTTCAAGTAAAAGTTTTCTAATTTTTAAAAAATAATACAATTTGGTATAGGATTTTTTTTTTTGTTGGAAATCGTTTAAATTATTTTTAATATTCTATTCCAAAAAAACACTCAATTAAAAACCAACCAGTTAGTTTTCCTAATTTTCAAGAAAAAATATTATTAAATAAAAGAAATTAAAGAAACCAATTAAAAAAAAAACTATCGTGCTACAATCGTAGTTTTTGGTTCGTGATCGTGCGTGAGCGTGCCCATCTCAAACCTTAACAGTTTTAAATATTGAACTTAAAGTAGCTTAAAAATTTAAAATAAATTTAAAATATATTTTAAAATTTTGTAAGCAAAGGGTAAAAAATTTCGAATTTGGGCTGTTATGTAATAAATTTTGTTTGTTGACTAGAATACAAAATATCACAGGCACATTTTATACATTACGGCATAATGGCTTTCCTATAATTGACGTAGCGCTTATTAAAGTTTATATTTACCGAACTATTTTTTTCACTTAATAATAAAGAAGTTTAAATTTGTATATGTCTAATAAAGTTTAAGCTAAAAATCCCATAAAATAAACTTATGACTTTTCCATTTTCCAATAATAACAAGAAATGTAACTGTGATATTTTGTATTTTTGCAAAAATTTCCTTAAATTAGTTAATTTAAGAAGACAAAGGACCCCCAGTGTTTCTTAGCCATAGATGCTGTGTGTCACGTAGGGCCTCCCTTTTTGTAGTTCTCTCAAGCAGAACCGTTAATCAACTACGAAAAGGATCTGACTTTGTCACAATTTATTACGTTTCAGGATATCCTGCAGTACATTTTTTTAATTTGTTTACCTTTTTGCTAAAGAAATTATATTTATATTTAAAATAAATGAAATTAGTATAATTCAATTTAGTTTTAAGACAAAATTGTATAGCAAAAAGCTTGTTAAGTGCAGTGCCCTCACAAAGCGGAAGTCCTCCGAAAGGGGGAAAATACCTACTTAATGAGTGTAAAGTACTTTAAAATATATGGTAAAATATATTATATATTATAAGGATAATTTTCACTTAAAAGAAGTGCTGCTTAACTTGTTGTTAGAAAATATTTTGTTATTTTTAGGAAGTTAAGTCCTAGTTTTTAGTAAAAAAAATTATCTAATGAACTTAAATAAAATAAAATTTTGCTTAAAACCAAGGAAACATTTCCTAACTAACAGTATAATTTTAGATGATGTATGAACTAATTAGGAGTAAATTTTACTGTTTTCTAATAAAAATTTAGTTCTCAGTAGTTAAAGCTTTCTAAGTTTTAAGGAAAATTAAGTTTTCTAAATTTTAAGTAAAATTTGTTTCTTAATTTCAAGGAAAATTTTATTAAATATTGGTAAAAAGTGTCTTTGGTGCCGTTTTCATTTAAATTTTTCCTCTAAATATGTTCATTTTTTTAATTCTACTTCATTTTTTTTTGAGTGTAGCTTGTTGGAATTGAGTATACATGCAGATTAAAAGAACATGGTTGGGGCAATCATATTCGAAGAGCATCATATATTATTTGGGATTATGATTGTGCCAACCATAGCCGTACTATAATATAGTTATCATATTAGGTAATAAAATAACTATTATATTATCATAATATGATCCCTACAGTTATAATAAAAGATGAAAAAGTACTTTAAATTTCAGAATAATTTATTAAGAAATGTTTTTGATATTAACGACTTTTTCAAGTAAACTTCTTTGAATTTTGAATACTAATGACTTTTTTAACAAAAAAAAAGATTCTATGGACTTAGATTAGATTCTAAGGGCATTTTTAAGATTTTTTTTAGATAGTCCTCACAGTCTCAGATATTTTCTTTTAGAAAAAGCCCTTAAAATATAGGATTATTTCTTCTAGAAAAAGTCATTAGAATTTAAGTATTTTTCATAAAGTCCTCAGAATCCTAGAATTTTTATTCAAAGCAAGACCTTAGAATGTAAGTTTTTTATGAATTTTTATCCAAAAGCAGCTTGCAGAATCCTAGAATTTTACTTTAAGGAAAAGTCCATAGAATCTCAAGATGTTTCTATCGGAAAAATTTATAAAAAAATTTCACACAAAACAGCCCTTGTGTTCTACAGACTTTTCCTTATATGAAATTATTGTACAAGGTGACGCAAAATTACCGAAGGGGTTTGATTTATTTAAGACATAATTATTAAATTATTTTTTAAATACGTACAGTATATTAATGGAGAATATTTTTTATGGAAAATTTAATTATGAAAAATTATATCTCTCAGGTGCTGGCCATTTTCTGCTTCGCATATTCGTGCGCTTTCCAAAACATTTTCCATAACCTTTTGCAAAACTTGAGGTGTTATGTTGTTGATTTCGTCGCGTATGTTTGTTTTTTTAATTACTGGATGGTTCTATTCTTATTAATATAGACTTTTCAAATAACCCCAAAGAAAACAGTCTGGATCGGTAAAATCCAGTGAATGCGGAGGACAATTAAAATCGCTTGTACGTGAAATAATTTGTTTATTAAAGATGTCGCGTAAAAGAGTTATGGTGTCCCTAGCAGCCAAAAATTTTTACCAACATTGACCGATATCGAACACCAGTGCTGGAAACGGCGACACCGTGTTTATTTTCAAAAAAATATATGCCAATTATCCTTAACGACAAAACACCGCACCAAACAGTACACGTAAGTGAATGTAATTGTCGCTGTTGAATTACTCCGTAACTCATTTTCTGCGGTTTTGCCTCTAAACGAGCCTATTTAATTGAAAATGGGCTTCATCGCTTTCTTTAAAAAAAAAATTTAACGATTTGTGCACGTTGTTCAATTGTTTCATTTTAAATTCCCCAAGGCTTCTTTATAAAATACTAAAAAAAAATATGATAAAAAAGTTATAAGGAATTCAAACAACTTCGGTAATTTTGGGCCACCTGGTATAAATATTCTGTAAGAAAGTCGGTGTTTAAAAAGAAATTAATTAATAAACATATTTGAAAAAATATATTTGCTTTTATTGAAAAGATTTAAAAATATAAAATCTTCCCTGCGGGAAAAAAGGGTCAGATGGGAATTGTGAAAAGAGGACCGGTTCCTGAAGTGCCTTACACGTGTCCAGTTTAAAAGTTATATGTTCTTTTAGGTTGGTTCTGTGATATGTACTATGGGGTTAGTTGTGTGATATGTTCTTTTAAACCTTTCCTGTGACATGTCACAATTGACCCCCTCCTAGGATAAGTCCATGTTAAAGTGACTGATCCTTTTCATATAAAAAACGGTCCAGTGCCCTGGGATAGGTTCCTTTCCCGCAGGGTTTGTATAGAACCTTTTTTACAATGAATTGATTAGTGTAAATTATTATGTTATATGTATGAGGCATTTTCCAAAATAAAACCCCCAGCTGAAAATGGTCAGATATTATTATTTTTACAGGGGTGCCTTAAATGATACATTTTTTTTTAATATCCTGTTTTCATGTTTTTTAAATGTCATGTTTTCATTAGTTGTTGTCAGCATTTTATAGTTCCCTTATTATCACATTCTTCCATAGTAAAAATGTTTGTTTCCGCAGTATGGTTACAGCCAATCATGTTATAAAATAGAAAGTAGCAATTATGAAATAATACAAAATTTACTATAATAATGGTGGTAGCAACCATATTGATGGTTAGAACCTATTTATAAACCAATAACTGGATTGTGACAACCATACCCAGCAAAAATAAATGGAAGTAATTCTTAAGGAATTCATTTTCACTGATTCCGAAGTTCGTTTAGTTGTGATTTTCCTCTTCTAAGGCAGTTATTTTTCACAACTTCCAAAAATGCGATTTTTAATGAATTTTGACACTTTTCAAACCTATGACGGGTAACTTATTTTAAAAACAACCAAAGTTAAACATTAATCGTAGATATTTCTGTATAAATTTGACATTTATGACTATGGTTTAAGTTAAAGTGATTTGTTTCAATCTTTAACTTACAATTTACCATATTTCAAATTCTTAAAATCGTAGTTATTATTGATACATAGAGTAAAATTGCAGCAATTTCGGCCCGATTACTGAATGTCCCGTCCGTTATAATTTAACCAACAGTAAAACTCAAACTTTATATCGGAAACAACAAAAAATGTGTCAGTTAAATTCCCAGGTAGAAGCTAAAGAAAGATTGTAAAAATGAGGATAAGACCGGATTACTGATGTCCTGGTAAAACTTAAATTAAAAATTCAAAATTTATTTGGGAACATTAAAAGATCTGATTTTCCACTAAACCATAAGAAGGACTTTGGATGCAATGATAAAGGATCATAAAAGAAAACTTCCACTATGGCACCCCTATGTAAAAATCATTGGTTCCGATCCAAATTTTCAAAACACCAGAATCAAAATCACTGCTTCTTTTTCTCTTCTTTTGCTAATTTTTTTTGCTGGGTACCCGAATGCAACAAGCATAATATAGTAGCTGAGATCATGTTGCAACCATGTTTTTTCCCTGTATGTATTCATAATTGTTCTGTAGCATACCGATTAAGACCACAATGTTGAAAATCAAAGGCTTTTTAATAATTGTGAATGGATTCTTTTCCTTAAAAGTGTTTTCTACCAAAGTATCGACTTTCAGTTTAACATAGAAAAATTAAAAATGTAATTGAAAAACGGTAAAGAGTTTTTCTCTATAACAACTATAACCTATACGCCAAAGGTCAAACCAATAATAAGCTGACGATTTGTTAACCGATTAACTCAAGCACAATCAGTTAAGTACAATTTTTAACATGTATATTGACGCTGTACGTCAAAAATAGCCGCTCAGTTGTGTTAAGCGTCGAAAATGTAGTGGCCAAGAAGCATCGTCTGACAACACTATTCGTTGTTTAGTGTCGAATTTTGTTGAGCATCATCATCATCGCCCAAAACGTTCCAATAAACTGATTGAAGCGGTAAGAGAGAGCGTTGCCGAGAATCCAATTAAGTCGTATCGTTAGTATTTTGGCGGATGATTTGAATTCGTTTTGGTATAAAGTAGTGTTTCCAATCCGGTTAATCGATTAACTGAATCATCGATTAATCTCCTTTATTTCGGTAAATGTCGAAACAATTAATTTAAAACTCAAATAATTATTCGACTCGAATAATCTATTTAAATAGGTCGATTAACCGGTTAAACTTTGAATATGAACTTTTCGGTTATTTTCTTAACTTTGGCAAGAAATTCGTAGAAAAAACATTAACTTAAATACAATCAAATTCTTTTCAAATCGTCTGAATCAAAGCAAATATTATATAGGCTTAGGAAATATGAAAGACAATTTTTATTTTTGTTTCAATTTAAATAATATAAAATTTTAAATTTTAAATAATATAAAATTATATTTTCGTGTCCAAAAAATTGAAATAGAGCTTTCAAACTCCGTTTACATGTATTTCAAGCTGACAAAAGATGTCATCAGAACGCGAAGTTTTAGAAAAGCTAGAGCCTCTAAACAGAGCTTTAACATAAAAAATTAATAAAATATATATTTTAACAGTTTCAGTTAAAATTATATGAAAAAATTTATAAAAACTAAAAAATAAAATTGAATTTTGTTTCTAATTTGATTTATCAACAAATTTTGATCAAGTATTTAGGAATTTCATTAGACTTAAGTTGTTTTATCAAAAATATTTAAAAAGTCGCTTATTATTCTTCGCTTATTATACTTAATTGCACAAACACAGAAAAATCGGTGAGGACTTGTCAGGAATATGTGTGATTTTTATATCTTTTCTAATAGATAACCTCTTTAACTCTACAGCTAAAACCAGGTAGTGAAAGAGTCAGTGAAAGCTCTATCAAACTTTGTTTGTGAATTTGGCAAAAACTATTCATACCATGAATTTGTTATTGAATTCTTTGAAGGCGGCTCTTTAGAATTTAGGCATTTTTTGTTTTTTATTCTGGACAGTGTCAAGAAAATAAAAACCAATTTTATCGACAAAATGACCACTATCTACACTGCGTTTTTAAGGGTTTACTTCCACGTCTGACATTTTCTTTTTATACAGTCGTGATATTCCTCTGAAAAAAAGCCAAGGCATGATTCTTTAAAAAATCTCAGGATGCTTTGAATTGTCCTAAACAAACAAACTTAACTTGATATTTCAGCAGAAAGCAGCTCTTTGTGATCTTATTGATGAAAGAAATACATTTATTTTGTCTTAAACGATTAATCGTCAATTTGTCTGATTAATTGACCCGATTTTGTCTTAATTTTTCGAAAAATGGCCTAACCGATTAACCGGCAGGGTCGAATAATTGGAATCACTAGTATAAAGTTCAATTGAATCAAAGAATTTTGCCGTCAGTCCGGCCACGTCGCTCGAATAGTTGACCCTGAACCTGATTATTGGAAGCAAATTTTTATTACCCTTTTAACACTCTGTTTTAGCATTACCAAGCAAAATTTCAGAATTTGGGGAGCGCAAAATCTACACGAGATCCAGTTAATATCATTCAAAATGTGACTATTTGGGACGGTGTTTCCGTCAAAAAGATCGTTGCACAATTTTTCTTCAAAGACGGCAAAACTGTCGATGGGAACCGATATCGGTGAATGTTGGCTCATTATGTCTGCCCGAAAATGTGGGAAAAATATCTAGACGGTTATTGATTCAACAAGATGGTGTATGATGCACACTGCAAATTAAACAATGCAGTTTTTGCAACAAAAATTCCCTGGACGTGTGATGTAAAAAAGGCGACATTGATCTCAACATCTCACTTCTCCGGATTATTTGAAAAGAAAAGCGTACGCCAATAAACCTGAACCCATTGACGAGCTCAGGGTAAACATTCCTATCGAAATCATCGCTATACCGCCTGAGATAATCAAAAAAGTTATGGAATATGCATCAACAAGGACAAATTTTATCGTGGCCAATAGAGGCGGCCATCTGATTGATGTTGTATTTAAAAAGTAATCCAAATTAATTGAAAAGGACAAAATTGAATTCCCATAATCAGTTGTAAGTTGTAAAAGTTGTAAATACTTTTTTTTAATTTACAACTTTAATGGAAGCAAAAGCTACGTTGGTTTGTTAAGCACATTGATTTATTGAGTTAAAAATAAATTTACTTACTTCTCTTATGTGTTTAGTAATCTTCATAATTAGCTTATGGCAAATCAGCTGTCAAGTGTAATTGAAACGCATCTCTATGTTTCCCTGTATCCATTTTGCAACTGCATGTACAAACTTCACTTTGACTTATCACATACTTTTCACTTCTCTTCTTTGATCAATTTCAATAATTTTTATTGGCAATGTCGATTGTTTTGATTGGAAAATATTAAACGATTCTGCACTATGCCGTATGTGTTTTTTCATAGTGAATGACCTATAAAATACCTTTTATTGAGGAAGCATATCAGTTAAATGTCCCGAGAGATGTTTTTTTTCGGGTCCAGATCATAAAGATTTTTATTTTCTTAAATTATGTAAAAAAAAAACTAGTAGTAGACCATCCGAATGGAATGGATTTTCTGGACAGCTGCGACCTTCATTAACATTCTTCACTTCTTACAGCGATAATTGCAAATATCTCTTATTTAACTTAAAACTTTTAGCTGACGAAAGCTAATCCCACTTTGATTTATTGAGTTAAGATAAAACTAACCTACGAACTGTATGAGTTTCCTAATTCCCGCCCATTACATATCAGCTGATATTTTCTTTCCATTTGCTGTAAAAACAAGTGGATATGTCTTCTTGATCATGATAAATGAAATTTTTAATCTGAGAATTTTCTAAAGAAAAATGTATTTTGTTTCTGGCGAATGTATTGATTTGGAAAAATATGCTTTTAATAAATTTTTTTGGATTGTAAAATCACAAAAACAAAATCTAAAATGTTTAAAAAATTCCATGTACTAGAATAGTTAAGTTGGAATACAACTATGTTTGATGTAGTGTATCACACGTTTGGTAAATATATGAGGGCGGATCAATAAGCCCGTAACTTTTCGAACTTCCCTCGTAGTTATATGAAATGCAACACTGCTCCCATCAAGTACCGCCTGTTAATAGACTACTGTCAAATTTTGAGCAAGTTTCGTTTAACAGCTGTTCAAAACATACAACCTCGTGGATTTTTTAAAAATGGAAAAAGTAAATTTCGAGTGCTCATTAAACATTATTATTTGCAAAAAAAACCTTCAATAAAACCATGGAAAAGCTTGATAAATACTATGGGGACTCTGCACTATCGATTTCAATGGAAAAAAAGTGGTTTACTGACTTACAAGCACGGAAGATACCGAACGTTCTGGACGCCCAGTTGAGGTCTCTACACGCAAAACAATTAAAAAAATTCACGATATGGTGTTGGCTGATCGGAGATTGAATTTGCGATAGATTTTGAAAGACATAGGCATCTTACATGGCTCAGTGTTTTCAATTTGGAACGATCACTTGGGTATGAAAAAGCTTTCTGCAAGATGGCTGCCGCGTTTTCTCGCAATCGACCACCAACGAAATCGTGTGACAGCTTAGTTTCCATGGCAAAAATCCATGAAGTGGACTACGAATTGCCTTCTCATTCGCCTTATTCTCCGAGTTTAGCCCTTAGTGACTATTTCCTATTTCCAAGCCTAAAGAAATGGTTCGGTGGAAAGAGATTTAGCTCCAAGGATGAAATTATTGATCAAACAAATGCCTATTTTAGGAACTTCAAAAAATCCTGCTGTTAAACGCAAAGTAAATGACGGAACTTGCTCAAAATTCGACAGTAGTATATTAACAGGTGGTACTTGATGGAAGCAGTGTTGCATTTCATATAACTAAGAGGGAAGTGTCAAAAGTCACAGACTTATTGATCCGCCCTCGTATTTTTTTTTTTTTAATAATTGTTAAATTCAAGTGCAGTAGTAAATAATTTAGTAAATACCACTTTGTGTTTCTTTTTCACTGCATGATGTCGTCCTCTTAACATTATTGAATTGTTGGTATGGCTTTTGCATTTGTCAGGGAACAGCAAAATTGTTGTTTATATCTCACAAGTATACTTGAGAAATACTGCATTTCCACAACACATCTTTTGAGCGAAAACTATAGGTTTGATGAAAAATATTTGTGTACATGTAGAAAATACCGCTATTATCATTTAGAAACACAGGCCAACATTGCTGTCATTTAACTGACAATTTTTAATGGAGAGTATTGTTCACGCTTAGTTTTTATGTGTCTCTGGTCTTAATTGAATTTTCTTTTGCATTATAGATTTAGTCCTGAAAACAGCACAAAGTATTTAAGTTATGTCAAATAAGATTTATGATTTGTTTTATGTTAATAAATAAACAGTAAACCCCGATTAAGGCGAACTTTGAAAGGTCAGTAAAATTAGTTCTTTATAAGGGATACTCGTATTATCCGGAGTAAAATTTATTTAACATATTTTAATTATCTACAAAATATTTAAACAATTTCAAAAATTGTACAAATTATTTCATTGGATAAAAAAAATATCTTTGCTATAGATTTAAAGAAAAAAATCAGATTGTTCAGTTTAAAGTTGTATATTAAGTAGTCTTTTTAACCATATATGTATGGCCTCGGTTATAAACTTATTGAAATAAAAAAAAAAATCAAAGCAAAATATTTAAAATTTTCTGGAATTTCGTTTTAGAAATCGAAAATTATATGACCTTTGGACTGTCAGAAACAGTCCGTCTTACGCTAATTCGTATAAACAGATGTTGTTTATACGAATATTATCTCGTATTAACCGATAATTCGCCTTATCCGAGTATGTCTTAAACGAATTTTACTGTACATATTTTTAAGCTAACTGATAATTATTTCGATATTGAATATGACATGCAACGACATTAAATTACCAAGGAAGGTATTCCAAAGTGTTATCTCGGATATTAATGAAACTCGATATTGTGATAGAGGAGAGAAAAATTAAAGACACGTATTTTGTTTGCTGCCGCGTCTTATGTGTAAAAGTTAAGAAGTCAAAAAAAAAAAAAAACTCGGGTTTTGTATTTAAAAATCTTTCATCTAAATTCTTCGACTAAAATCCGAACGGTTACAACGAATATCGCGAAAATTTGTAATATCATCTCGATAAAATTAAATAGGCATTATTATATGTAAATCTGAGTGCACACTTACAACATTTACTCTGTAAATTTTCTATAAATTTTATATACTGTTAGAACATGTTACTAGTGGGGCAGTGGTGCGCCCCAGTAGGCTAGTTGGTAGCGTGCTAGCTTATCAGTGCGGGGGTCGTGGGTTCAATTCCCACCAGAGGCTCTGGTCTGTTTTCGCTACAACGAGCCGAAGGCCTTTGTTGCTAGTGCTCGGTTAGGGTATTAACATATAATTTGTAATTATATGATTAATAAATAAAATAAATAAATAAATAAATAAATAAATAAATAAATAAATAAATAAATAAATAAATAAATAAATAAATAAATAAATAAATAAAAAAATAAATAAATAAATAAATAAATAAATAAATAAATACATAAATAAATAAATAAATAAATAAATAAATAAATAAATAAATAAATAATGGGGCATTTTTATTTGAGTATCAGTCAGGATTTTGGGCGGGGTCACAATACTACTGCTCTGGTTTTGGATATATTGGAAGGGGTGAGAGTAGCTATAGACCAAAGAAAATTGGTGTCTTTAATAAGTCTAGATTTTGGTAGAGCCCTTGAGTCCTTATCACATGAGGTTTTGCTTACACCCAGAGAAAAGATTGGTTGCAATTCGATCAAAACCATAAACATTTATTTGTGAGGATTTAATTTTATTTGGAATAACATAAAATTAATTAATAAAGAATTTATCCATTTATTGATATTTCCAATCATCTTTATAAATAAAATTCGTTTAGTATTTGTGTGCGGTGGAAGCAACCATTTATTTAGTGAATATATTAAAAATTTGGTACAATCTATCAAATTAATTAAAAAATTGTCGATATTTAAAAGTGGTAACTACAAGTACGGTTATTTTGAACAAATATATCATTTAATTAGAGTTTCAGTAGAGGCAACCGAATTGTGGATTGTATTGATAATAGACGTCAGTAATGATTGGTATTTATAAACAAATTTTATACTGACATTTCTTTTCCTAACAAATTTTTTAAATTCAAAATTATCCATAAAAATTTATAAGTCTTTGTGGTGTAGTAGGTAAAAAGGTAGCTCAGTACTCCGAATTTCTGAGTTCAAATCCCGGAAAAGGCAAACATTTAAAATATTATTTTTTTATTTAAAATAAAATATTAAAAAGTTAAAATGGCAAATATATCAAAGAAAATTAAAATAAGTTTTGGTGCAGTAAGCAAGAGTGTGAACTATGAATCTGATTGCCCAGGTTTGATAATGGAAAAATCTAAAAATACATTTTTTTTTTAAATAAAAATTTTGTGGAACGTAATAATATTTTTGTGGAATATAAATAATAAATTGTACAATTGAATATTGGCTTTCACAACTACACTCACAATATTATTTCGTTAAAAACAACTTAAAATACTTATTAAATTAATCGAAAATACAATCAAAAAGAGGACTACTGATATTCAACCCATTTTGTTGTTTATTTTCAATCATTGTTTAATAACCAACAAAAGTAGTAAAAACTATAGAAAGTCGTCTAAAACAACCATCAAATTTTTACTGACAAAAAGTTAAAAAAAAACTACTTTTGTGGTTTGTTTTTCAAATTGAAAGTTTTTTTATTTGTATGTAATTACAAAACAGAACACAACACACGCAGATGTATATATTTTTATTGGGTTTGTGTGTATGTATATTTGAATAATTTTTTGTAATTTTTATTGAAATAATTTTGTATATATACGAACTATTTTGGTAAAAAAAAACACAAAAAGGAATTATATGAATTTCTATTTTTTGAAGCAGAAAAGATAAAATTTTACATTTAACTGAAAATATCAACTCCTACTGAATGTCTGTAAATTTTTATAGTTTGTTTTTTTAATGACTGATTTAAATAGTTAAAAAATATATTTCTATGAATTTCAATTGATTCTTCATTTGATTCTTCATTTAAAAACAAACTTTACGTATTACTTTTTAAATAAACTACAGTCGGCAACGGAAAATATATTGTGAGTGTAAAAATATAATTTAATATGAAAACAGTTGTCGGCCACTACTGATAGTGTTTTCTGGGTGTAATAAGCTTTATCAATTTTATAAGTTCTCAATTGCTTCTTTTCGTCTTTTGGATACTTTTTTAATAGGAAGATCACAATATGTGCAGGTCGAGGGCAACATCTTTTGTATTAGGAAAAGTTGCCGAGTTTTACCACAGGGATCCACATTAAGAACTCAATTATTCTTGTTTTATATTTACGATTTGTTAGGGCAATTATCTGGGTTAAAGGGATACCTTTGTGCAGATGATTTGCAATTAGTTGCAGTCTCCGATAATGATTTTGATTTGGAAACTGTTATAAATTCAAATTTTCAGCGTATAGAATGATGGTGTATGAATTACTTTGTTGTACTAAATGCTCTTAAGTCAAAAGCAATGTTGTTTGGAGATTGTATTTCTCGGAAAAAGTATTTTAAATTTATAACTAAATAGGCTTAATTTTGTAAATGACATCAACTTCATGATTCCAAGGGTGATATTTACAATAAGGAGACTTTATATATTTCGGACACCATTTAACGTTTAAAGTAAGAAAACAAATAGCTCACACTTTGCTAATGCCTTTAGCGAGAATAAAGAAATGTTTTAATAGCATAATCATGACTCACGATCATATGTTTTGATATTTTGAATTATACTTTTGACGATTTCGTAAGTGTTAAATTATTTACTTAGTTCTACAAGGCCTTTAAGCATAATTCACCTGCTTACACTTAAAAAAATCAAAAAAAAAGAGATGAACTAACTATTAGACTAAAATTTCCTTTTTTTCTCTTAATTTAAGTGAAATTTTATTAAAACTTAGAAAAATTTTCTTAAAATGAATAAAAATTCGTATGTTTGGGTAAAAACGAAATAGTTTATATACTCAGAACTAGTTCATATCTTTCTTGAGTAATATTTCTTGATTTTAGGAAAATCAAGTATATTAAATAAAAAATAATTAATTTTAAAGAAAACATCGCAGTTTTAGGAAAATTTAATAAAATTAAGTTTAGTAAAAAAAAAAAAAAAATAAAAAAAAATTTAGAACATAAGTTCAAAAAATGTGTAACTTAAAATGAGAAAGTACTTGAACTTAATGTGTGTTCAATTCTTTTCGCGAGTAGTAAAATTAACTAAATTTTAGAAAGCCATTTCCAAATTCAGTTTTTAAGTCTACCACTTTCTAATTTTTAAGAATTGTTTTATAAAAATTAGTTCAGACAATTAAAAACAAAAAGTAATAAATTTTTTCCTATGTAACAATAAAAATTTATTTGATTTTAGAAACTGATGAACTATTTCTATGGAAAATTTTCAAGCAACTTAGTTCAGATAAATTTTAAAAATTTTAATAAAATATTCAGTTTAATTTCTACGACCTTTTTAATATTAGTTCTTGGTAATAAATATTCAAGCCCAAGGTAAATTTTATAAAAGAAAATATTTATTTTTAATCCAATAAAATATTTAAATTTTTTTTCAAGTAAAAGTTTTCTAAATTTTAAAAAATAATTTTCAATATTCTTTTCCAAAAAAAAAGCAATCATTCAATTAAATTAAAATTAAATTAATTTTCAAAAAAAAAAAAATTATTAAAGGAAACAAATTAAAGTAACCATTAAAAAAAAAATTAGCGTACATGATTGTAAGTTTTGGTTTGTTATCGTGCGTGAGCATAAGTCAAAAATGGCTCACGTGCCCATCTCTAATCTTAACAGTCTTAAATATTGAACTTAAAATAGCTTAAAATATATTTTAAAATTTTGTTAGCAAAAGGTAAAAATTTCGAATTTGCGCTTTCATTTTGTTTGCTGATTACAATACAAAATATCGCAGGCACATTTTATACATTATGGCATAATAGCTTTCCTATAATTGACATTGCGTTACGCCTATTAAACTTTATATTTATCGGCGCCACTAAAACAATTTTTTTTCACTTGATAATAAAAAATGTTAAAATTTGTATATGTCAATTTAAGTTTAAGCAAAAAAATGTTAGAAAATAAACTTATGACATTTTGCGAATAATAACAAGAAATGTAACTGTGATATTTTATATATCTACAACAATTGCCTTAAATTAGTTAATTTAAGAAGACAAAGGTCCCCCAGTATTCCTTAGCAGTAGATGTCGTGTGTCACTTAGGGCGTCCCTTTTTGTAGTTCTCTCAAGCATGACCGTTAATTAATTACGAAAACCATCTGATTTTGCCAAAATTTATTACGTTTCAGAATATCCTGCAGTACATTTGTTATATTGTTTACCTTTTTGCTAATAAAATTAGATTTACATTTTTAATACATGAGTTTGTTAAGAGCAGTGTCCTCACAAAGCGGAAGTCCTCCGAAAGCGGGAAAATACTTACTCAATTAGTGTAAAGTACTTTAAAATATATGGTAAAATATATTACATTTACAATAGAAGCAGGATAAGGATGATTTTGACTTAATAAATTTCTGTTGAAATTTACCCAACTTATAGTAGGAAACTGTACTCCTGCTATAAATGGGGTAAATTTACTCTGTGTGCGTAAATGAAAAAAAGTACGCACATTATGCATAATTTGGTACACACATAATTGGTAATTTCACATTGAAAGTGCGTAAAAATTAAATGAAATTTTAAAAGTAATTCGAAAATTTACTAAAATTGTTCTTTAAAAAAACCTATTTGAAGAGTAAATATACGCATAAAATGCCTAAAAAGGCATTTCTATATGTGTAATTATAAAAAAAATGCGTATATTTACCAACGCATGGTTTAAATTAAACTACAGAAAAAATATTTTTTTTTGAAAGAATAAATTTATTTTATGTATGTATGTTTTAATAATAATAATTAATTATAAATATAACGCATAATATATTTCGAATGGGTATTTGCTGTGATGATGGTCATTTTGAATTTAAATTCACAATATTCACAAATACATTTTTAAATTTTTGAATAATTAATTTTCCATTTTAGCTTTTTTTATTTTTTTAATATTTTCCAATTTCCAAATGTCAAATTATTTACAACTATTTAAAGTTAGTATATTTAGAAAATTTGTGCTTAAAATTTTGATTTAACAAAATAATACCAATTTTAGGCACAAAGTGTTTAATTTTAAGCACATTATGTTTAAAAATACTTCTTGTATGTATTATTGTATATGAAAGTGTGTACAAAACCTTTTTAGGCATTTTTTGTTTATATTAACCGAATTTTCGTAATATTACATAAAACTTTACCCATTTTATTGTAGTACATTTACAGAATTTTTTTAGAATGTATTTAACTTGTTGTTAGAAAATATTTTGTTATTTTTAGGGAGTTACGTCCTAGTTTTTGGTAAAAAAAATTATCTAATGAACTTTAATAAAATATAATTTTTCTTAAAACCAAGGAAACATTTCCTAACTAACAGTAAAATTTAAGATGACATATGAACTAGTTAGGAGGAAATTTGACTGTTTTCTAAAAAAAAATTTATATTATTTAAAAATTTTGACAAAATTTTAAGCAAAATTTGTTTCTTAATTTCAAGTAAAATTTTATTAAATATTGGTAAAACTTGTCTTCCATCTAGATTTGACTTCTTAAATTCTTCGATGACATGCTCACTTAGAGAGTCGTAAGATTATGGAACGATATTAACCCATATGGTGAAAGAAATTTTTCCGAGGCAGTTAGGCAATTTTCTGATTTGGTTATAAATATTATTTAGTAATGGCAAAGTTTCTTTGTTATAACCAAAGTTTTATTATTTACATTGTTAAACAGTTAACCCATATTCATGTTAGGGAAATAGTTATTATTAATTATTTTATTTAAAATTAAATAAAAAGGGTGGTTAAATTTTAAGGGCCGATGTTGAATGTGAACCACACCTAAACGTCAAGTTTTTCCCTGCATTTCGTTTGACTTTTCTCAATTTCAGACTGACTCAATTTGAACCATGGAAATATACACAATCGAGCAACGCGTTAAAGTTATTCAGACTTATTATGAAAATGGGCGTTGAAATCAAAATGCATATTGTGCACTTCGTGATTTTTTTGGTCAGCATAATCGACCAAATGTGTCCACAATCGGGAGAATTGTGGGCAAATTTCAGCAAACCGGGTCTGTGAAAACACCTGTGCATGCTCGCCTGTATGCTCGTTCTGCGGAAAACATTGCTGTTGTTCGCGATAGTGTGTCATGAGGTCGGCCAAGCATTTATCGTGAATGGTGTTCGCTATCGCGAGATGATAACGGACTTCTTGTGGCCAGGAATTGAGGATATGATCCTGGACGATATGTGGTTTTAACTGGACGGTGCCACTTGCCACACAGCTAACGAAACAATGGCTCTTTTACGCCAAAAATTCAATTGCCGTGTTATCTCACGTGGTGGCGATGTCAATTGGCCGCCAAGATCATGTGATTTGACACCGTTGGACTTTTTTCTTTGGGGTTATTTGAAAGAAAAGGTGTACGTCAATAAGCCAGCAACAATTCAAAAGCTTAAGGATGAGAATATTCGGCACATTAACGGCATAGAACCTCAATTATGCCTCGGCGTCATCGAAAATTTGGATCATCGGATACATAATTGAGACATACCATATAATAAAAAGAAATGACAATAATATCCTAAATAATTTGTATTTTATTCAAAATCAACATCGACCCTTAAAATTTAACCACACTTGGGTCAATCCCACTTACAGAGCATCATATTTTTGTGGGATTATTATTGTGCCCACCATAGTCGTACTATAATATAGTTATCATATTATAATAATAAAATAACAATAATTTAACCTTAAAATGGTCTCTACAATTATATTCTGATTCGAAACTACCCAGCAAAAACATGGTAATGACATATTACTGTATCTATACTTTGTAATAAGTTCTCCATATATTTAGCATTATTTTCAAAACAAAAATAATGTATTACCTATAATATATTCCTAATTTTATTATTTTGAATTAAATAATAATAGTTTACCTGTAATAACTTACCTTTTTATTATTTTATTTCATTGTTATAGTTTATTTTCATTGTTAATAGTTTAAATAACTTTATTTATTAATGTGTATTTTATTAATTTATGAATTAAAAGAATTTAATAAAACAAATTAACATGTAAGTGAACAGGAAAAGCCTACAAATTATTTAAGTACTAGTGCCGAATTAATTTATTTTAACTTGTTTGTGATATGACACATCTTATATAATTAATTTTTGTATTCACATCACAAATATGACAAAAATTTTGAAGTAACTTGGGGCTGAAATCGAGTTTTAACTGTTGTTCCGAAATATCCTTTATATAAAATTATTCAAAATTGTGAAAAGACCAAATTTAGAATCATAAAAAAATTTATAAAAATCAAATCAAATAAAAATTACTAGAATCAGGTAGAAAAATCCATAAAAATAAAAAAAAAATTACTTGAATTTTAATGCGAACAAAAAATGTTCAAAACTGAGCAAAAACTTCCTCTTTTTGACCTTTGACGACCCATATTATAAATATATCCCAAATTGTATCAGTATTCTGTTAGAAATGGAGTAAACGAATTCCAAATATCTTGATGTTTATAAAAATTAAAGGAATTGACAATTTCTTAATAAAATTTTAATACCCTGTGTTGTCCAATAGGATTCGAGAAAATGTCTTTCAAAAATTATGGAAAAAAATTTTTTTTTTTTTTTTGAATTTGTGGTGATCCTCTTGGCTCTGGAATCATATTGATCCAACAACTATGCTCTGTCGATACAAGTCACATTTAAAAAAATTGGTTAAAAAATAAGCCAAATATGACAAAAACTCAAAATGAGTCATTTAGCAAGTATTGGCTGTCAAAGGGTTAATTTATATATTAAAAAAAAAAAAAAAAAAGCGGATTAGAAATTGGGATTCATAACACACCGCTTACTCAATCTTAAATTATAATTGGTTTTTAGAGGTTAAAAAATAATGTACTACTCAATTTCTTATGGAAAATTAAATAATAATTGGTTATAAGTAATCAATTATTAAAATGCATACGCGTTACCCATTATTCTTTATTTTTTTGTAAGCTCGCACGTAAGCATAACACTTTATCTTTTGGGACGTCCCATATAAAAAAAGTTAAAATTATAATATAATGGGTAATACGTGACAACCTTGAGATTTAGATTACTACTCGTAGACTCATTATTGGGTATGGTCTGTTTTTGTTGGGTATAAAAAAGTTCTTTAAAATTAAGCTTATTTCTTTAAAAAATGTTTCTTCTAAAGAAAAAATTTGATATTAAGAACTGTTTCAAGAAAACAGTTTTGATTCCATTAACATTTTTAAAGAAAAATACTTAAAAAAAAAATTAAATTCTAAGACTGTTTTAATAAAAAACCATAGATTCTATGGAATTTAATAGAAAAATTCTTAGATTCTATGGACATTTTTAAGTTTTTTTTTAAGATAGTCCTTAGAGTCTCAGAATTTTGCTTTATCTAAGAATATTTCTACTAGAAGAAGTTCTTAGTATCTAAGTATTCTGAAGAACTTTAAGAATCTCAGTTATTTTAAGAATCTATGAATTTTCAGTTAAAAAAAAGGGTTAACAGAATCTGACAATTTTAATTTAAAGAAAAGTCCATAGAATCTAAAAATGTTCCTATCAGAAAAATTTCTAAAGATCTAGCATTTTGTATAAGAAAGCTTTTCGTACAAAACAAATCTTTTTAATATAGAAAATATATGTAAATTTATATATTCGCCTCGATCCTATAAGGAGCACAGGAGAAAATTATCATATTTTATAATTTTTACATGGTTGACTGATCTGATACATTTTTAATGAAAAAATACAGTATTGTGACTGCAAATGCCAAAGTCATGTTTTATATGATTGATAATTATTCTTTGTTTGTTGTCAGCATTTTATAGTTCCATAATTATCAAATTTTTTTCTTAGTCGGAATATTTGTTATCACATTATATTGTGATAACATATATGTGTAACCATATATGGTTACATCCAATCATGTTTTGAATAATAAATAAAATATTATAATGATGGTAGCGACTATATTAATGGTTACAACCTAATGAAGCACATCATACTCGAATGAAGCAATCATAATATAGTGGCAGTGATCATGTTGCATGATCATGGTTACATGCATGTTTTTTATATGCGTGTACCCACTTTGATTATAGGTTTTTTTTTAATATAATAAATGACATACAAAAACCCTAAACGTTAGATTGGGCCATTAATAAAAATACCTGTTCCTTAATGTTTTCTACTCTATCTTATATCCTAATTTCATTTAGATCGTAGGGAACCCAACAGGATACTCTCCTCGTAATTTACTATGACTGCCCTTGTACAACATTTTTGTGTAATGAATTGCTCAAAAAGGAGTTTTTAAATTAGACGAATTTGTTATGCTACCTGTTTTAATAGAATTTTTTTTAAAAATGTAGTCAATTATTACCAAATAACTATAAGAATTTATTAGTTGGGTAGAATTTTTTAAGGGACCTTCAATACAAATTCTTATCGTCTTTATATAGCATCTCATCTATACATTAGAAAGTCATTTATGATTTTTCCTAAAGTTTCATGAAGGATGCTAAAATTTGTGCACTTAAAAGTATTTTAAAGATTAACTCATTCATAGTTAGAGTCAAAATGATCTGATAATGAAAATTGACAAATATTTTCAAAGTAAAAAGTATTTAGGAAATAGTATACTGTTTATATCCATGAGATGGGAATTACCATTAACAATCTCGACAATGGGTCCATTATGTTAGAAAACAATGGGTGTTAATGAAGAAGAAAATATACTTGTTTGGCTTACAACCCCATTTCCATTGCGTACATTAGCGATGGAAACATGAACGTCGATACTCGGATATAGTTTCGCGAGCATACCTAATTTCCACGAAGTTGGAGACAACTGTTCGTACTAAAATTTTCCGCATTCCGCGAACTAAATTTTTCCATTTATAGCGTTTGTGTAAGTTAAATAAAGACCCCCTTTTCCACCCACGGCAGAGAAGTTGAAAAAGAGTTTTCTAGAATTCAATGACCAAATTAATTGGAGGGTAGAACTACGCAGGCTCCGAAGAAGACATGTGACAAAGAGGATGTTAACTAAGACAAGCTTCTAGGAAAAATAGTCGAAACTATTTCAAAAGGAAACTTGAAAGATTGTGCGTCTTTTGAAAAGTGAAGTCGAAAAATCTTCTCCCCGGCTTCCCAGAGTCGCCCCACTTGCTCTTCAGTATGTGGAACACACATCGGACTGACTCTCCTTAACGGAAGTATGAAAATCTTTCTCCAACACCCCCACAAATTTTGCACTATTATCCAAAATTATTGTGCTCTGGTACCAACGCCGCGAAATAAATCGTTGAAAGGTGGCAGAAGCCACTGCCATATGTATTGTTTTGATGGAAAAGCAAACGACTATACAAACGTAGCCCCTAGTTATTTTGCAAGCTCGACCAGTTAAACTTTTGACATCAGAAGAACCTGCAAATTAACACCTGTGTAAGTAAGAGGCCTGTTGGGAAGAGTTCTTTCTGATAAAAGCACTGCGATTATTTGGCTGCGAAGTTTTCGAAAAAATCTTCACATTAAAAGTCAGAAGTCTGTAATAGTCGAAATGTTTCGGTGGGAAATTTTTACATTAAGCGATCGTTAAAAGTCCATTTTCTAATATCGTATTTTGCTGAAGCCCACGCCACTGATCACGAGCGATATGAGCAATCCAAACAACGTGAGTGCTAACAAAGCGCGAATAGCAAGATAAGGAGCGCAATTCACACCAATAGTCACAGTCTGCAATTCATTATAGAATCAACTCTAATTTTCCAAAACATTTGCATTATGTTTCAATTGTAAAAAAATTAAAAAAAGGTCTATCGAAGGATTAAAAAAAAACAAATTAGGTCAAGAAACCAAGACATAGTTGCAAATATTGATTATTTTAATCTCAGATCTTCTCGACGCAAAATCCTTCTATAATTCTTCTCACAAACTTTATCAAAAGATGATCAAGTTTTTAAAATCTTAGTAGAATACACCTGAACCTGAGTTTGTAGAATTGGACCAATTGAAGACAGTATTCTGAGCTAACGAAAATCATTAATATTTTTTTAACTTCCCAACAAAACCACACATTACCAAATAATGGCTAAAGTAATGTATAGGGGCCGATGAATAACTTTACACCTAACTTCATTGATGAATTTTACAGGCGATGAGCCTCAAAGTAATGATATACCCATTACTTTAGAGGTGATAATGTAAGGGGTTACTTATATGGTAACGAGAATGGGAAAAGTAATGTGTCTAAATATAGATTTATAAAAAGAGAAATTTTTATTAAAAAAACTATTACAAATATTTTATTTAAAATATTTGTAATTAAAAATAATGCGAGCGCCCCGGTAGGCTAGTTGGTAGCGTGCTAGCTTATCAGTCGTGGGTTCAATTCCCACCAGAGGCTCTGGTCTGTTTTCGCTACAACGAGCCGAAGGCCTTTGTTGCTAGTGCTCGGTTAGGGTATTAACATATAATTTGTAATTATATGATTAATAAATAAAATAAATAAATAAATAAATAAATAAATAAATAAATAAATAAATAAATAAAAATAATGTGGTCAAGATTGGAATCGAACCAGAGAAATCTGGTTGCCAGCCAAGAACTCTACCCACTGAGCTATCGACGCATATAGTATTTGATTGCTTTAAACTTAAATGAATTGTTGCGCTTCGTTTTTTCGCTAGTGTTACCAAAACAAACATACATTACCCTTTTGCTTACAAAAAAGCACAAAGTAATGTATCTAAAAATATATTTTCAAAAATATTTAAATTATTTCTTTACATTTATAAATCATATATTACGTAATCAATAATCAGTAACTTATTACTTTATGCTTGCAAATAATGAAAAAGGTAACGCATGAGAATATCGCACCCATTACCAAAGTTTTGCTGGGTTTTTTGTTTCTCCAACGTCGGCAATTTATTTCCAATAAGTTTTATTCCAGCTGCTGGCTAACTGAGCAGATATCATTCTTTTAAGTATTGCAAGTCTCGTTAGCTTAGTTGGTAGAATTCTCATTGGTCTTTTTTTAATTTCATTTTAAAAAATTTGTTTTTTAGACCACATAATTTGTTGTTTTAACATCTTATTGGCAACACTGGAAATTATGTTTCCCCACTGCTTTTCCGACGCGAGCGCTTTTATTAAAAGATTGCAATATTTGTGTCAGACTTTACCCTCAGCGTACTGATTGAAAAATTTCATGTGTTTTTTTGTAACCCAGGATCATATAAATGAATATTTTTGTTTGTAAAATCAAGTGTTCATGTTATGCATTTCAAACAGCACTATCACACAAATTAATATTTTTTTTTTATCTGAGTTCATATTTGAGCAAATTTTTCGTAGAATTTCAATTGTAACAATGTAGTTAATGCACATGAATATAAACTAACCCGTAGTTTATGTTTTACTACGAATAGCACTTGTTGTTACATACTTACAAGCGGAACTTTGTTGTAGGTTTATTGGTGATGTGCGAGACATATGAAGCGTCACAACAATTGTCATATGTAACCAGAGCTTCGAAGATTGAATTCTTCTTTGGCTGAATTCCCTATCTAATACAATTTACTTTTTAATCCAATGAATTTCCTTTTAAAGATTAAGGAATTCAATTAATTTATCGCAATTAGAAAATTATCATTCATAAGAAAATTAGTGGATTTCTTACCCATTCGCCAAAAATTAAAAAAGCTGCGAAAATTTAAAAAAAAAATTCAAAATAAAAATCTTTCAACTTGAAGAAAAAACGCCTCTAATAAAAAAACTCGCCAAAATCAAAAAAACAGACAAAAATATCAAAAAAAAAAAAAAAAATTAAAAATCGGCAAAACTGAAAACATTGTCAAAATTGAAAAAAGGCTAAAGTGCACTTTATCATGCGTTGTTAACAAAAAATATGACTGCCTCTGAAATAGAAGATGAAAATGTTATTCTTTCTTGTGACATGATCCATGATGTGTAGGTCCCTGTAGGTTTCGCAAAAGTGCACTTTAGCGGACGTTCCTCAAAAAAAAAATATATGATCCCCCTGTGATAAAAAAAAGACAAATTTTTATATCTTTGGGTAAAGACCCTGTAACCTATACATTTGCATCGCTTAAATTAAATTAAAAAAAAAACATGTCAAAATTACAAAAAAATTGTAAAAATAAAAAAAGAAATAAAAAATTTATTATCGCCATGTATAGCTCTATCTATCTCTAATAAATAGCTCGTCAGATACATGCGATATAAACGTCAAACCAAGTAATTCAAAACTTGAGACCTCTGAGGCAAAAAGTTTTTCTTTAGCGCTTTTACACTCAAAAAAAATTAACTAGAATTTAGAAAAATAAACGGCGCCAAAGACAATTTTTACCAATATTTAATAAAATTTTCCTTGAAATTAAGAATTATATTGTACTTAAAATTTGGTCAAAATTTCTAAATAATAGAAAAAATTTACTATTGAGAAGTAAATTTTTAACAGTAAAATTTCCTCCTAACTAGTTCATATCTTAAATTTTACTGTTAGTTAGAAAATGTTCCCTGGTTTTAAGAAAAATTTAATAGCACTTCTTTTAAGTGAAAATTATGCTTATCCTGCTTCTATGGTAAAGGTACTTTACACTCATTGAGTAGGTATTTTCCCACTTTCGAAGGACTTCCGCTTTGTGAGGACACTGCTCTTAACGAGCTTTTTGCTATACAATTTTGTCTTAGAAATAGTTCATCAGTTTCTAAAGTCAAGTAAATTACTACAACGGAAAAAATTTATTACTTTTTGTTTTTAATTGTCTGAACTAATTTTTAGAAAACAATTAGAAAATGGTATACTTAAAAATTGAATTTGGAAATGGCTTTCTAAAATTTAGTTAATTTTACTACTCACTAACAAAAGATGAAGACACATTAAGTTTAAGTACTTTCTCGATTTAAGTTAGACACATTTTTTGAACTAAATGGGAGTAAATTATGTCCTAAATTTTTTATTTGAACTAAACTTAATTTTATTACCACCATATATGGTGAGGGTATATATCAGTTTGTCATTCCGTTTGTAATATGTCGAAATATAGGTTTAAGACCCCATAAAGTATATATATTCGTGATCCTTATGCAATTTTAAGTCGATTTAGCGATGTCCGTCTGTCTGTCTGTTGAAATCACGATCACGACGCGAAGGAGCAAGCGGGGGTGCCTATTTTTACCCAGATTATTGAACATCCTCCCGAGCAGTTTGGTATTTAAAATGAGCAAAATCGGTCAAGCGGTTCAAAAGTTATGAGTGAAAATGTGAAGGTACCTCTAAATTTTCCATACAAATTTGTACAATTTTTCTGT
Organism: Eustalomyia histrio; assembly: GCA_949748255.1. Taxonomy (NCBI): domain Eukaryota; kingdom Metazoa; phylum Arthropoda; class Insecta; order Diptera; family Anthomyiidae; genus Eustalomyia; species Eustalomyia histrio. Next base: position 74,978,007 of record OX456524.1, read on the forward strand.
ATCTATTTTTTTTTTCTGTTTAGTAAGTAAAAATGTTATTAAGTCTTCTTATTGTTCGATTACATTTATTGTCTTACATACTATGATAACTAAGTTAACGTAAAAATGAACAATGTTAAAGTCGCTAACAGAGCAGACCTCTGTAAATAACATTGCTAAAACTAAATAACAAAAGTTCGTTACATAAATTGACAAAACATATTCATATTACAGTTCATGCAAAATTTAGTATATACGTATATCATCTTCATCCCCTTTGGTGGAGGGTATTCAAAGATTCGGCACAGCCGAATTTAGCCCTTTTTTACTTGTTTTTTTTTTAAATTTATAAATTTTTATTTAATTAACTTGTTTTTTTTCCTAAAATTAAGAAATATTACTTAGGAAAAATATGAAATATTTCCGAGTACATAAAATGATAATGAATTTTTTTCCATTAAAAATTTCATTACTAATTGTAATGAAATAGCACAAATGCATAAAAAGATTAATTATAATTGATTGAAAAATCATTTGATTACAAAAAAAAAAACAAAATAAAAAAAATATACAAATATTAACCCGCATAAATAAATTTTAACATAAATATTAACACATATAATGATGGTTAATAATGCTCATGTTTTCTTTTAATTGGTGCATTAGTAATGGTAATGAAACTCAGAAACATTGTCATTAATCAATGAAATCAGATCTTTAAATCATTATCATTAATTCAAACAATGGTAATGAAATTTATTTCATTACAATTGTTATCAATGTAATGGTAATGAAATCATCGATTAATTAGTCGAATCAATGAATTAGTGCCATATATGATTTGTAAAACAAATCGAATAATGCAAAAATGAATTTAAAAATTGTAAGTTGAAAATTTTAATCATTCCAAAGTCAATTAGAATTGAAAATCGAATGAAGGATTGAATTCATTAGAAACTCTGTATGTAACTAACTGGTATCTATGAATAGGAAAGGTTTGGAGTTTGTTGTTTTTTTTTAGATTTTATTGCCTTGGGAAAGAATTATTCTTCCCCTAACCATTTTTCAACTTATGGTAAAAATTGTTGATATTTATGTTTGGCTTGATTCGTTCGTCGTCTGCATTTTATAAATTTTTCAAGGAACTCACTACTGATAAGATTGGTTATTTTTAATATTGGTCATTTGTAGAAAATAAAATAAATATGTTTTTCTGAGGAAATATATTATGTTTTTAATACAATATATTGATTTTTACACTTATACCCACATTTAATTATTAATTGGAAATTTTATATAAATTTAAAAATATCTTCCTTATTTTGATATTTATGAAAATATTTAAAACTTTAAAATTTTATAACAGTTTACTGAATAGTATTTCATTTGAATTTTATTTCATTTCTTTTATGTTGAATGAATCGATAATAAACAGTAATTAAATTACAATTACATTTCACAAAATTATAAAAAAAACGAATTGCTGGAATAATTTGATATTGCGGCTAATATAAATACCATTGCTGCTAATGATGATGGTGATGATAAAATTGGAAACCAGTTTTGACTCCTGATTTTCACATTAATTCTAATTTCCATCGTTTATTTAAATCCTTTGTAATTGCTGGTAGTTTTTAAAACTACATACAAAGCGCACAAATTTTGTTAAATCGCTTTTTTTTTTCTTCTATGAATGTTGCGTACTACTAATGCATTAGTAGATACCAACGATTCAATTGAATTAAATTTGAATTTAATTGAATTGTTGTACATGTACCAGTAATCCATTTTTGTCCAGACACTCATAAAAAATAGTTTGTAGAAACAAATTTATGGTTCAAATTAAGAGCTTAGTAAAATAGTTTTGTTATTTTATTTTTTGTGATTGCAGCTGCAAATATTATGGTTCTTTATAACGTCAGCTAAAATGGAGAAGAGGATAAATAACAAAATTTTTAAAACCGGTGATTACGATTCTTTTTGCTAAACTAAATTTTGTGAACATTTTGTGTAGCCAAAATTTTCTACTTCAATGATAAAGAAATATCGAATTTATGAATTGTTTGTAATTATCCCAGTTTTTTGGGTCCCCTATAAAAATTAAACTTAAGTGATTATTAAGTTCTTTATTGAAATACATTTCTCCACAAAATTTTATCGTTTTATAATCAAAAATGTCAGATTAAATAAAGAATTTTGTTGAAGAGTCTATTGGCGTTTTTTGCTTCTCCGAACATAAATAAAAATGTAAGTTACGCCTTTTAGCATTTTAAGTGACGATATGTAGATTTTTCTAAGCTTTTTTAGTATAAAAGTTAAGGCCCTGTGCCTACTGGCTTCACAAAAATATAAACAAAATTTATGATTCCAAATCTTTATGAAATTTAAAAATTTTTAAAAAAAATTTTAAAAATTTTTTCAATTTGTATTTGGCTTAGAAGTTATTTCGTCACCTCGCATAGGGCTTAAGATTTATACTTATTATTCAGTTTTTTAGTGTAAATGAGTAAAATCCGGTTAAAAAGTTATAAGTAAAGGTTATATGTGAAGGTCCCTCTAAATTTCCATACAATCTGGGGTAAAATCTCTTCTCATATTTTAGTATATGCCTCAGATATTTCTACCCACAAAATGTTTTTTTACCACAAAAATTTTTTTTTTTCACCACAAAAATTATTTTTCATCCCAAAAACATTTTTGGGTGTAAAAACATCCCAGCAAAAATAAATGGAAGTGATTCTTAAGGAATTAATTTTTCATTAATTCCAAAGTATAGTTTAGTTCTGATTTTCACAATTTCCCAAAATGTGACGGGTAACTTATTTTAAATACAATCAAAGTTAAACATTAATCATTGATATTTTATATAAATTTGATACTTATAAATATGCATCAGAGAACTGCAAAATCAACTTTTTTCTTGATTTAATCATACACAAAAATTCTTGTTCACATTTAATGATTCAACAAAATTCACTGTAGAATAAAATCAGCATCATGTTACTGAACGCGTAATTGGGATCAGTGTGAATCATCTGTCGATTATGTTTTATGCAAATGTAATCACTCAACAAAAAGTCAGCGTTGAATATATCAGAAAAAACAACAAACAACGCGTATGAGTTTATTCATAATTAAAACAAAATAGAAACACATTTTATAAGGGGGTGGTTTTGTAGAAAAACATTTTATAAATGTTATATGTATATTAGGGTGGGTCTAAAATCCGCTTTTTTAGAATTTTTATTAGTAATAAAAATATTTTTATTTGTGAAATATAAATGTTTTTTTTGGAAAAAAAAAAAATTAGGTCGATATCTCAGGCTTGCCTAATCCGGAAAAATTTAAATATTGTCTGATTTTTTTTTCATCTATTTTGATTGGAAAATTAGGCAATATTTAACTTTAAACGTATTGGGTGAGCCTGAGATGTCGACCTAAATTAAAAAAAAAAAAATTTCACAAAGAACAATATTTTTGGTATTCCTAATGAAAATTATAAAAAAACATATTTTAGACCCACCCTAATATACATATAACGTTTATGTTTTTTTACAAAACCACCCCCTTTTTATAGATAAGAAACTATTTTGTTTTAATTATGATTACACTCATACACGTTATTTGTTGTTTCTTCTGATTTATTCTACATCAAAATAATTATTGTTGGCTCGAATGAACAGAATAAAACAATGGTTGCACTTTCAATTTGCACATCGTTTGATTGATTCAAAATCATCAACAAATATGTGTGTTGGAGTATATTCAGCGTTTGAACGCAAACACAATTTATTCTTGTGTTGATTGCGTATGAACGTTTTGCAATCAGCAAATGCAGTTCTCTGATATGCATTAACTTTAAGTAATTTGAATCAATCTTTAACTGCCAAATAATTTCAGTCGTATTTTCCAATTTCAAGCCTTGATTTATATTTTAATTATACTAATTCAATAGTATACTCCAGCAAAATGGATACTTGAATTTCAGTAGAACATAACAGTGTAAATATGCTTCAATTCAAGCGTCGAATATTGTATAAAGACTGAATTTAAAGATTATTTCAAAATTAAATTCAAGCCTAAAATGTAGACTAAATCAAATCCAAAAATCTAATAGTAAAAATAAATTTTTATTTATTAAAAAAATATAAAAACAAAAATTAGCAAAATAATTTTTGAATAAAATATCTGGAAATGGAAAATAAGATATTTGTAGTTAGTGTGGATGAGATTGATGCTAGGTTAGATTTATGATTATTCTTATGCCTCTAAGATAGTAAAAATATGCTTATTTATTATTTACGAGGGCAGATCAATAAGTCCGTGACTTTTTGAATGAAACAGTTTTTTTTTGCAAAAAAAAAAAAAATATTTTTCAACATAATCTCTTTTTAGCTCAATACACTAAGTCCAACGTTTCTCCAATTTTTATATCCCTTCCAAAAAATAGGATTTTTCGAGGTCCATAAAATAGGCATTTGTTTGATCAATAATTTCATCGTTGGAGCTAAATCTCTTTCCACCGAGCCATTTCTTTAGGTTTGGAAATAGAAAATAGTCACTCGGGCTAAATCCGTAGAATATGGCGGATGAGGTACCAATTCGTAGCCCAATTCATGGAATTTTGACATTGAGACTACACACGTCAGACGATTACATTTATGGTCAATTGAGAGCAATCGTGGCACCCATCTTGAAGACAGCTTTCTTAAGTCCAACTGATCATTTAAATCGAAACCACTCTGCCATACAAAATGACTATCAACAATCTCACGCACATTTACTCTTCGATCGGCCAACACCATATCGTGGATATTTTCGACATTTTCGGGTGTATTGACCTCAACTGGCCGTCCAGAACGTTGAGCGTCATTTTACTAGTGCGACCACAACGAAAATTAGTATACCACTTTTTTTCTATTGAAATCAATGGTGCAGAGTCCCCATAGTATTTACTAAGCTTTTTCTTGGTTTGATTGACGGTTTTTTTTCGCAAAAATTAATGTTGAAATTCACTTTTTTCCATTTTGAAAAAAAAATCCACGAGGTTGTATGTTTTGAACAACTGTTAAACGCAAAGTAAATGACGGAACTTGCTCAAAATTTGACAGTAGTCTATTATCAGGTGGAACTTGATGGGAGCAGTGTTGCAATTCATATAACTACGAGGGAAGTTCGAAAAGTCTCGGACTTATTGATTCTCCCTGATACATTAAATTATTTGCACGATTTGTTTTTACTTTCCATTCTATTAATCGAAAAAAAAAAGATATTACAACCAATATGTTTTTCTTTTTGTTACACTCTAATTAATTTATGTTGAAATTTACCCAACATATAGTAGGAAACTCTACTCCTACTATAAGTTGGGTACATTTACTCTGTGTGCGGAAACGAAAAAAGTACGCACATTATGCGTAATTTGGTGCACATGTAGTGAATAATTTTACATCTAATATGAAATTTAAAAAATTATTCGCAAATTTACTAAATTTGTGGGCAAAAAAAATCTTTTTAATGTGTAAATATACACATGAAATGCCTCAAAATGCATTTATAAATGCGTAAAAATACCTAAAGGCACAAAAAACATTTGTTTTATAAGACAATAAATTTATTTGTATTGCACACATATATGATTTTTTAATAATGAATTAAAAATATAATACAGAATACTTTCAGCAATATTAAAATGATTTAGCGCAGCTTTCGAATGGGCAAGAGCAACCTTTGCAGATATTAAGATTATATTCATTTGTGCACATGTACAAAATTGGCTGTTGTTGTCTTGAAAATATGTAGACAGAATTTGGTTGCATGTACTTGAAAATTGTATTCCAGTTTTTTTTCTGTATGGACATAATATAAATGATTTTGATATGTTGTTAGTTTGAAGCATTTTTTTTAATTTTTCTAATATTTTCCAATTTTGAAATGTCAAAATATTTATTACCATTCTAATTTAGTATATTTACAAAATTTGTGCGTAAAATTTTAACTTAACAAAAGAATACTAATTTCAGGCACAAAGTGTTTAATTGTAAACACATTATGTCTAAAAATACTTTTTGTGTGTATTATTGTATATGAAAGTATGCACAAAATAGTTTTACGCATTTTGTGTTTGTATTTACCAAATTCTCGTAATATTACATGAAACTTTACCCATTTTATTGTAGTAAATTTACAACAAAATTTTAGAGTGTAATTTCAAACAAACAAATTTTAAAAATATATTTTTTATTGCTGACAATGACAATTTTTCCACACAAAACTGAACTTGATTTCGACTTTGAAAATCTGTATTAATTCTACTGTAATTCTAGCAAAATTTAAAGCACTTGAATTTTGGGTTTTTTGATGTTTATTGGGTTACAATTTACCAGATTAATAATAAATCCTTAAAAACGTAGTAAAAACTGCAAGAATTCTGAGTAAAGTTATTTAATAAATAAGGCCCGTATACCGAATGTCGCGTTATAATTTAACCAACAAACTTTATATGGGAAACAACAACAAATGTGTCAGTTAAAGTCCCAGGTAGAAGCTAACGGGAGTTTGTGAAAATGAGGCTAATGCCCGATTACAGATGTCCTGTTTAATTCAAAATTTATTTTGGAACATCAAAGGATGTCATTTTTTTAAACCATAAGAAGGACTTCAGATGCAATGAAAAAGGATCATAAAAGAAAATTTCCACACTATGGCACCCCTATGTAAAAATCGTTGGTCCCCATCGAAATTTTCACAATACTGCTTCTTTTTCTCTTTTTTTTTTTGCTAAGATGTTTTCACCTCTATTTTATTTTTCACCTCCATAATGTTTTTAAATTTAATTTTTTTATATTACACTAAAAGTCACTCCCCCTTAAGTTTCTGAAAAATAGCATTAGCATACTAATGCGTCAAAAATTAATTTAAACAATTTTATGTACAAACTGCCCAAAATTGTATCTCCCTATCAAAAGATACTATACCTTTTTAAAATGATGGCGATTTTTTGGAAAATGTAGCTATATTATCTGATCGCATTCGTAAACAAATAAAAAAATTGCTCTTCTGGGGCACTAAGAATCTACGTATCATTTACAAACAGCCATTTCGTCCACTCAAAGTCACTGCATGGTGCGCCATTTATGCTTTATTTTTTCTAGGAAGTCGTGGTTAATATGTTGATTGTGAATGGTGAGTGATACAGAACTACGATTAATGCATTTTTATTGCCGCAAATTGATGAACTAGGCCTGCAGGGCATATGATTCTTACAGGACGGCGCAACTGTATACACAGTTGAAGCGACATTGTACATTTTGGAGGTTGCTTTTCCGGTTCGCTAAAGATCGCCTGATTTAACCGCTCCAGACTTGTCTCTTTCGGGAGGTTTTTTTTATAGGCACGGATCGATGTGAACAGGCCACAGAATCTAGAATCTCTCGAAGAGAATATCCGATAAGAGCGCGAGAAGTTATTGCACAAAGTTATCTTTAGAACGATGGAAAATGTTGTAAAAGGAGCCCAAAGGTTTATAAAGTGTGGCGGCGTCCACTTGACCGATATAATCTTTGAAAATTATGGAAAAAAATTAAATGTTCATATAAACATTAAAACAAAGTAGGATTTAAAAACTTTCAAGTTGCAAAAGACGACCGGCAAATTTTTAGGAAAATGGTTAATTCAGTTTTTTTAAAAACGATTGTTTGACCCAACTTTAGTTATTTTAAGCCAACTTTTGCAAAACACCTAAGAAAACCAAAGATGAGTAAGATAAATTCCAAGATGCATCTGCACCAGTATTTATTTAAGACTATCTACAATTGGGTAAATGAATTTAAAGTGGCCACAAAGGATGAACATCGTTCAGCACGTCCACTTGTGGCAGTTACTTCGGAAATAATCGATAAAATCCACGATATAATTTTGAGAGACCGACGAATTCAAGTGCGTGAACTAGTTGAGGCCCCGGGAATATCCGAATATCGTTCAAGGATTTCAACATTGCACGAAAAATTGGGTATAAAAAAGCTATCGGCAAGATGGGTGCCGCGTTTGCCTACCATCGAAAATAAACACAATCGCGTAGCTGATTTAATGCTTTTCTGTCGTAATCCTCATAAATTTCTTCGCCGGTACATAATGATGGATTCACTACCACGCTCAAGAATTGAAACAAGAGTCAAAGCAGTGGATCTTATCGGGTGAATCCTTCCCGATGAAAGCTGTTACACTCTAGAACAAAAGTTAGTACACAAATTTGTAAACGGTTTTCAATCCCACTTTACAATTTTTGTACTAATTTTTAGTAAAAAAAATTATTATTATGTAAATTTTTTTGCTATTTACGTCTTACAAATTACAGAATTTTTACAGAATATTTACAAATTTTTGCTTCTATTTCCTGAAATCATTTTACAAACTTTTGAAAACCGATTCGCTAAAATCAGCAAAATCAATGCACTAATTTTAAAAAGTGGAAGGAAATGTTACTTCTAACAATTAAAATGATAACATATTTTGAAAAAAGGGATTGCAGGTGAATATACTTTTCACAACTGACTCATGTCCAAAAATAGGACATCCAATTAAAATAGCACGAAAAACTTGTTTAGTTCTAAAAATCAGCCCTTAAAAGAATTGAAATTTGGCTTTAAATTCCCGGTAGGCTAGTTGGTAGCGTGCTAGCTTATCAGTGCGGGTGTCGTGGGTTTGATTCCTACCAGAGGCTCTGGTCTGTTTTTCGCTAAAACGAGCCGAAAGCCTTCGCCGCTAGTGCTCGGTCAGGGTATTAAGATATAATTTGTAATTGTATGTTTAATACAAAATGTACTAAAAATAGTTTTCAAATCAAAAAATTGCAAATAAAAACAAAATTATAAATTTTTTTTCTATTTTTTAGGCCTTTGAATTTATATACCCTCACCATATATGTTTATATATCCTCACCATATCAGTTTGTCATTCCGTTTGTAATATGTCGAAATATAGGTTAAAGACCCCATAAAGTATATATATTATGCAATTTTAAGTCGATTTAGCGATGTCCGTCTGTCTGTATGTCTGTTGAAATTACGATCACGACGTGAAGACGCAGTTTGGTATTTAAAATGAGCAAAATCGGTCAAGCGGTTCAAAAGTTATGAGTGAAAATGTGAAGGTACCTCTATTCCATACAAATTTGTACAATTTTTCTGTATCTATTTTTTTTTTTCTGTTAAGTAAGTAAAAATGTTATTAAGTCTTCTTATTGTTCGATTACATTTATTGTCTTACATACTATGATAACTAAGTAAACGTAAAAATGAACAATGTTAAAGTCTCTAACAGAGCAGACCTCTGTTAATAACATTGCTAAAACTAAATAACAAAAGTTCGTTACATAAATTGGCAAAACATATTCATATTACAGTTCATGCAAAATTTAGTATATACGTATATGATCTTCATCCCCTTTGGTGGAGGGTATTCACTTGTTTATTTTAATTTTGTTCCTCGATAAAAAAATATTGTTACACGAAATTTCTACACCTAGAAATTTCTTCACACTAATTTTAACAGCTGGAAAAATCTAGTGTCGTAATAAACTGGAAATAACTAGAATACCTAACTACCCATATAAATATTGGTACTCGGTGACGCAGCAGTTCAGTTTATAAGTAAAACGCAGAGTGTGAAGAACTTAAGTGTGGCTAACGTTTAGTTTATCTAAATCGTGTAAATAAAGTGTGCTATCAAAGTGTATTTCTGTAATTTTTTAGTGACGGTTATAAATAAATAGGGCAATAAATAATTTCAAACAGTGTTTATTATTTGCAATATAGAAAGAACTCGATTTATTTAAAAGGTAAATAAATCAACGATTTTATAAAGGGTAAAATCGTAACAATATATAAATTTGTGTATTCGAATTCGTAAGGCAATTTTAAAAGGAATTAGCAGCTTTAAAGTGTAACAAGTGTATCTATAAATAATTGAGTTAATTTGTGCATTTTAATAATATATTTTTTATAAATAAAATTTTGCTATATTTTACAATTCATTGAGTTTACAGCAATTTACTAAATTTTAGTAGCACTTACTAATTTTTTACACTAATTTGATTGTACTAATATTAATAATATTTAGTAAATTTTTTTTTTGCTATTTTAGCAAACCGATTTTAAATTTCACTTTTCAAAAAGTTTACTAAAATTTAGTATCGGATACAAATTTATCATTTTGTTTTTATTTGCAAATTTGTGTTTAAAAAAATAATTTTAGTAAATTTTTGACCTAAATTTTAATTGTTTTGAATGCTGCTTTTATACCCTCCACCATATATAGTGAGGATATATATCAGTTTGTCATTGCGTTTGTAATATGTCGAAATATAGGTTAAAGTCGATTTAGAGATGCCCGTCTGTCTGTTGAAATGGCGATCACGACACGAAGACGCAAGCGAGGGTGCCTATTTTTACCCAGATTATTGAACATCCTCCCCAGCAGTTTGGTATCGAAAATAAGCAAAATCGATCCAGCGGTTCAAAAGTTATGAGTGAAAATGTGAAGGTACCTATAAATTTTCCATACAAATTGGTAAAATTTTTCTGTATCTATTTTTCTTCTGTTAAGCTTGTTGGTTTTTCGTTTCATTCAATAAAATGTATTTTTGGCTTTTGTAACCAAAGACATTTATATATAAAGAAAGAGCAAAATGCATAATTGCTTTAGTGCCGCTACTTTTGAATAGGTGGCGCAGAATTAAACAATACCCTGCCCTATGGCTAGGTCGACATAGCCTTGCATTAGGCTTTCAATTAATTTATTTACCAAAAACATTAAATTAATTTTAATGCATTCAGATGTTACTAGTAGACTTATTACATAATTTTAAAGTCAATTTTTCAAATGTTTGACGTATGACAAAAACGAAATTTTCATAGAGGAAAATAGTATTTTTTTTATTCCATTTGTATTTGTATTTTTAAGAATTGAGGGATTGGCAAATATACATTTATGTTAATTTTTTGTTTTCATAAAAAAACACATTAATAAAGTGCAATATTGTGCTCTTAAACATCTAAATGAATATTGATTTAAAAACTTAAGGTATAATATGCACATAAAACATATATTTTTCATAGTTTTTGTCAAACATTCATTTATGTTACGAAGCAAATTGCAAATCAACAATGCTCTACTGCATTTTGTAGCACAATATGGCTAATTGGGACTCGCTCTGCAGCAAAATATGCCTAATGGAGAGAATGCACCTTCTGATAGGCCATCTATTGACAAATAGTTACAACTCATGTTCTTTCTTTAACAAATTAATTTCTTTGCTCTATTCTCTCCATTGGGCAAACACACTTTAATTTTTTAAAGAAAGAACATTCGTTGCAACTATTTATCAATACGTGGCACATCAGAAAGTGCATTCTCTCCATTCGGCATATTCTGCTGCAGAGCTAGTCCCAATTAGCCGAAACAAAATTGAGTATTTGACAAAAACTATGCTTTAAAATGTTTTTTTTGTGCAGTCCATGGTTAAAAAAACTGGTGAAAATGTAAAGTTGCCCCTAAATTGCCCATACAAATTTAGTGCAATTTCATAGTAGCGACTGGTACATAATATATTTTCACATATTTTTTTTCACCAGTCGCTTAGCAGTAAATATTTTGTATTCACCTCAAACATTTTTTCATCACTAAAATTTTTTTTCACCACAAAAATTTTTTTTTCCTCAAAAAATTTTTTTCAGCTCTAAATTTTTTTCCACCAAAAAAGTTCTTTTCACATCTAAAAAAAGTTTTTCGCCTCAAAAATTTTTTCACCTGCATAATTTTACTACAAATTTTTTTTTTATTATTTGTATCAAAAACAGTAGAGAATTTATTTTAAGGATATTAGTGGAGGGTATTCAAAGATTCGACACAGCCGAATTTAGCCTTTTTTACTTCCCAGGTGAAAATATTCATATATGTTCATATATTATCATATATGGTCTTATATATGAGCATATATGAGTTCATGTATGAGCATATATGAACATATATGCCATGTATGGAAGCATATATGGGCAAATGCATTCAAAGTAAAAGTTCATATATGGTAATATATGATACCATATATGACAATATATGATGATATGTTGCATATATTGGCCCATATATTGGTTCATATATGCCATATATTTTCATATATTAGTACATATATTATATCATATATGGTAAATATGTTTTAATTTTTATCAGATATGGTAATAAAGGAAGGCAAATGATTTTTCAATTTGAACCATTGTTCTAATGAATTTAGATCCAGTTCGAATTCTTAAGCAAAAATCGGTGTGAACATGAGGCTTTAGTAATTTTGAACAGGCGTATTTCATAGGATTGAGATCTTTATTACAAATTTCAAAATGTTCGTTATTGAGGAAATATAAATGAAATTTCTAATAAAAATTCTAATTATTCAATGAAAATAGATTTAATTTTCTCGAGTCTTTTTGAAAAAAATTATAGATTTTGACATATTTTCATCAAAAAATTTAATAATTTTCGATAATACTTACAGTCAATATTTTTTTAAGTTTTCCAATACATTTTTATGAAATAGAAACAAAAATTATAATCTAAAAAGAATCGAGAACCAGAATTAATTTCAATCTTGCTTGTATTGACACATGTGTCAAAACAAATTTGAGTTGTTTTACGTATTTGTTTGTTGTTTTATTGTGTCAAAATGAAAATATTCATAAATAAAATCTTTGAAATTAAAATGTTTTAAAAGTATTTTTACATTAAAAAATTTGCTTGTATTCATTAATTGCTATATTTGCGGTATATGCGACAAGCAAAAGTAAGTTAATAAAATTTTACAATAATATTTATTGAATTTTATATAAAATTTTAATGTGTGCAGATTTTTTGAATTACTGGTACAACTTCATACTGAAGCTTGAAGTTCTCGATCTGAAATCGTGTTTACCTGTGAAGATGATATATAACTTTTTAAATTAAAGGAATATTTGAGGTTGAAAGCAAATGTTATCATTGGTTAGTTACATTAGCAGTCACAATAAATAAGAAAATCAAGAGTTATAGATGTACTTTAAAAGACCCTGTCGCATTGTTTTTTCGAGTTCTCTTGTTTGGTATTCTCATTAAATCCAATTTACGGACATAAACAGCGAAACCGTGGACCCTGGCTGGAGTCATGGCAACATATTGTAAGCAGTTCTCCGATGACGATTAATTCAAGAGTAAATTGTTTTTGTATGCAATAGCTGTGTTTATGCGGAAGCTATCGGCGTTGCATTTTGTCATTCCCATACAAAATTTGACATAAGTAACGTTCTTTTAACACTATGCGTTGGCTTATGTGAAATTAATATGGCAATGGCATAAGCCAACTTAGATAGCTTGCCGCATAAGCAAAAAATGCACCTAATTTAAGGCGTTTCGTAAAATAGAAACAGCATATCGATCTTTATTTCGGAAAAGGTTTCTTATCATTCACAATATTTAACTTTTTTAGATCAACTTCTAACACCTAAAAATTTCCCAGTATCCAAAGCATTGACATCTAATATTGAGAATGTCTTGGAGTTGCTTCTGTAAAAACAAAGTTTAAAATTTCTAAACAACCAAATTTCGTGAAAACTTTTAAAATAATATACACTGAATGCTCCACTAACGGACAGCTCCCGTAGCCGGACAGCTCCAATAGACGGACAAATTTCTTGGTCTGTGTCCTTTTAAAGTTAGATAAATAAATAATAAGACAATAATTCTTCAAATTCTTAAACTATAACGAAGTGAAATCAGGGGTTTCTAATTTAATAAGGCAACCATTAATAGATTTATTTTTACGATATCAACAAAAAGTAGATGCAATAAGTGTTTACTATTTTTTTTATAAATTATAAAATAAAATAAATTTTTCTACCTTTTTTATTCCTGAAATAAACAAAAAATACTACGTAAAATGTATTTATTGTAATAACTGTAAAGTTAATCTAGTAAAAAGTGGAATAACTGCTCAATTTCGGTGCAGTAATTAGCAAATAATCCACTTTTTAATAGACTAACTCGGCAGTTTAATTAGCTATAAGATAAAAGTTTAACATTTAACATTTGAGTTGGTATTTTATGTTTTAATAAAATTAGCAATATTTTTGTTGAAAAATAAAAAACTAGTTTTTTTAATATACCGGCATATAGGAAAAGTACTCATATATTACCATATCTGAATATTCATATATGTCCATATATGAGCATATACGACCATATACCCTCAAATTACGGATCCAAGCATATATGGAATAATATATGAACCCATATATTACCATATATGAACCTTTTCACCTGGGTTGTTAGAATAAAAAAAGTTTCTAATTCTGTTTTAAGTGGATGTCTTATTTTTGGACCGATACCTTTTTTTCAACCAATGTAACATTTTATTACAATTTAGGTTTAAAAATTCCTTCAATGTCCACTTTTTTCCAATTAGTAAATTTTTTGGTAATTTTCGAAAATCGGTTTTCAAAAATTTCTAAAATGATTTCTAAAGTTATTAAGAGAAACTTGTAAATATTATGTACAAATTCAGTATTACCAAAAAAATATTAAATAATAATTTTTTTTACTAAAAATCAGTACAAAAATGTAAATAGGGATTGAAAACCGTTTACAAATTTTTCTACTAAACTTTTTTTTCTGAATGTTGTAAAAGGGAAAATAATAAATGGAGAATATTCATCAATATTGGGCCAATAAAGCTAAGAAATCTAGAAAAATTGCCCCTATTTAGACAAAAACATTTCCAATTCTTACCGAATGCACCTTATTTTTTAGATTTGGCTCTCAGGGACTTTTACCTTTTTCCAAATTCCATTCCATTGGAGTTGAATGAGGAGAACCATCTTTGCCACAGAAGCCTATTTATGTTATTTTGCAGAGAACTTAAGAAAGTTAGAAAACCGCTTGATGAAGTGCATCTAACTAAAAGCAGATTATGTTGAAAAATCATCAAACCGAATTTAATATTTTTTATATTTTTTTTCATGGTTGGCAAGCAATACCATTTCATTATAACGGTAGTTGTCTATCACGCTATGATTAATACCGCTAGGAAAATTTTAAAACTGCGATTGCAACAGTTATATGCGTCTTTTAATATTACGGGGTTTATTTCATAAAAATACCTGTAAAATTTTCTTATATCTGCAAAATACCTCTATAAATTGGTGTTTCGCTAGTTTAGCGTTATTATAACGGTAGTTTAAGATATTTTAAAATTGAACCGGTAAAAGAGCGGAATAAACCCGGCTATACAAAAAGACACTTGCCTTTAATGAAATCGCCATTTTAAAATTTTCATATCAGTCTTAAAGTAGCAGTGGTAGTTAACTACCGTTATTATGAAAAGGTATTGAATGCTAACCATGGTTTTTTCCACACTGAGTAAACAGATTTAACGTGACAATCAAATTTCTTGCAAACTGAATATTTTGGTTGCAGCAACCGAATTACATAGTTCTTCAAACAAATTTTTTTCTAATCCAATTGAGATGTCTGGTTGCAACCGAAATTCTGGTGCGGTAAACGAATTTCGGTTGCACACAAAAAAAGGATAGAAAAATGTTTGTCTTAGACAATAAGCGCAATATAACTATTTATAATTAAATATTGTGCAAGTAGGCATCAGTATTTTTTTACTTACCTGCGACAAAAACCAAAATAATTTGCTTTCGACTGAAATGAAACTAAAATTTAGATATAAAATATTTTTACTCTTGCTATTTTACTAATAAACAGGTTTTATAGCAGGCCATTTTTAACTAAATTTTTGTAAATTTGTCTGCTAATTTTACAGAAATATTTTTATGAGTGTCTGCAATTGAATCCTTTACTTTGCGTTTAACAGCTGTTCAAAACATACAACCTCGTGGATTTTTTTTAAATGGGAAGAAATGAATTTCAATTGCTCATTAAACATTATTTTTTGCGAAAAAACCGCCATTCAAATCAAGGAAAAGCTTGATAAATACTGTGGGGACTCTGCACCATCGATTTCAATGGTAAAAAAGTGGTTGACTGACTTTCGCTGTGGCCTTACAAGCACGAAAGATGTCGAGCGTTCTGTACGCTCAGTAGAGGTCTCTACACCCAAAACAATAAAAAAAATTCACGATATGGTGTTGGCCGATTGGTGATTGAATGTGCGATAGATTGTGGAAGACATAGGCATACCACATGGCTCAGTGGCTTTAGTTTTGAACGATCACTTGGCTGCCGCGTTTGCTCACAATCGACCACCAACAGAATCGTGTGACAGCTTAGTTTCTATGGCAAAAATCCATGAGGTAGACTACGAATTGTCTCCTCATTTAGCCCCCAGTGACTATTTCCTATTTCCAACCCAAAAGAAATGGCTCGAAATATGTATCCTGCTGTTAAACCCAAAGTAAATGACGGAACTTGCTCAAAATTTTACAGTAATGTATTAACAGATGATACTTGATGGGAGCAGTGTTGCATTTCATATAACTACGAGGGCAGTTCGAAAAATCACGGACTTATTGATCCGCCCTCGTAGCTTAATATTTTACCTATTTTTCTACATCGAGTTGCTTAAATTAACAAAAATTTTCATCACATTTTTCATATGAGGGGGAAAAGTTTGTTTAAGTTGAAAAATTATAATAATCCAAAATATAAAGAGAACGTCAAACGTTTTTAAAAATGTGTTTGATTTAAACAGAAAACATAAATACGTAATATACAGGTTGGTTGAAAAGTTCCTGCGCTCACCAAGAGATGGCATTGCTAGCTCCAAACTTTTTTTCTCAAGTTGGTATAACTGTCCTGAGAACACATGCAAAGTTGCAAGTCATTCTGTCAATTCTTTCTTTGTTTACAAGCCATTTGAAGTTGACGTGTCATTGATTTGTTTTTAATATGGAAAAAATTGAATATCGTGCAGTCATTAGATTCTTTGTTTTGAAGCGTTTTAAAGCAAAGGAAATTTATGAACAATTGCTAGAAGTGTATAGGGAGTCCTCACCTTCAAAACGCGCCGTTGAATTTTGGTCTGGTGAATTTAAACGTGGTCGTACCAGCCTTAAAGACGATCCACGCGAAGGACGACCAAAAACTGCAACCACAGCAGAAATCATTGAGCAGGTACATAATATGGTTAGTAAAGACCCAAGTTTGACTAAGCGTGAAATTGCTAATGCCATAGGCATCTCAGACGAACGAGTACTCCATATTTTACATGAAGAATTACGTATGAAAAAACTGTTTGAAAGGTTAGTGCCGCACACATTAACAATTCAACAAAAACTGGATCGAAAACAAATTTCTCAGCGTAATTTGGAGCGTTTTAAGCCGACTAAAACCGACTTCTTGCGTCGTTTTATAACTATGGATGAGACTTGGATCTACTACCATGATCTTAAATTGAAACAAGAACGTTTACAGTGGACTGAAGCTGGTTGTTCATCTCCAAAGCTGGTAACAACGATCAGCAAAGAAGGTTATGGCATCAGTTTTTTGGGATGCAAAAGGAATTTTGTTGATTGATTATCTTCAGAAAGGTAAAACAATCAACTCTGAATATTATTGCAGCCTTTTGGATCAGCTGGATGAAAAAATTCGTGAGAAAAGACCTGGTTTAAAGAAGAAAAAAAACATTTTTCATCAAGACAATGCACCTGCTCACAAAAGTGTTTTGACGATGGCTAAATTCAAAGAATTAAAGTACGAATTGCTTGAACATCCACCCTTTTCACCAGATTTGGCTCCCAGTGACTACTATCTCTTGGGAAATCTCAAACAATTCCTTCGTGGAAAGCATTTTTCGTCGAATGAAGAGGCCACAGCATCCGTAGACGGTTATTTTGCAGAGCTTCCGTAAAACCATTATAAGGATGGGATAAAATTATTGGAAGATCATTGGAACAAGTGTATTGAGCTTCTAGGAGATTATTTCGTAACAAAAACTGTATTCTTTCATTTCGAGCGCAGGAACTTTTCAACCAACCTGTATGTACTAATTTATATGTATTTATAACGAGCCTACAACTTCTGTGTACTCACAAAAACTAAGAAAATTTATAATCTTTAGACAGGCTGATACATGTATTTCGATCCAACTACATACCTCCTCAGACAAGTTTTAGACAAGTTAGAGCCTCCCAGGAGAAGAATTTTTCGTACGTTGTCTGATATGACAGAGCATAGATATTTTACCAGCAAATTGTGAAAATAAATATTTAAACTTCATTCATGTTTTATATATAAAAAAAATATTGAAATATAAAGCCGAAAAAAGTTACAAATTAAATTCTTTAGAATAACTTTTTCTCTTGACTTTATTCCTTTTTTATGCTTATGCTATAGTTAACGTATGGGGAATGGAATATGAACTGATTCATAAACTGTAACAAAAACTTTTATTGAGCTACTAAAGATTTGGAATTAATATATGTTGAAATACATAACTTAAACTAACTTTACAAAAAAAATTATAACCCTAGCAATAGGTATTTCTTATATTTTTAGGCATTTTGCGTATTGACTTCTGGATCCGATCTGTTTTTATTTGCGGCAGCCCTCTCTTAATTCTAATTATAAGGCAGTCCAAGTTTTTTGGTTTATAAACCTTTCCCATACACGCTTCTTTTTAAATTTACCCTGCTTAGAAGCAAATTCTATATTTAAATTTTCTCTACCAGACTATGTGGTTGTGGCGAAATGAGAGAACGCTAAGTCCGGCTATTATGTGGTTTTATCATTCTTATGATACGATACTTATTGATAATTCTTTTAAATACATAAAGACATTTATAAATGTATCGTACATCTCAGCGTTTACAGCCAGTTACAGTTATGCCAACAGGTCGTGTATAACCAGCAAGCTCAAAATAATGTTTTGGTGTCCATTCATGGCCCTCCACTATAAAATAACTCTCGTCATCCATGATACAAATGTATGGCAAGTCTGCATTAAAAGTGTTTTGTAACAAAGCACGTACTAGTTTTCTAAAACTGCAGGAACGTTTTTTTTCACATCTGATTACTCCCATATCTGATATATATTTTTTATGGTTTTGTCGTTGACATTATATTCCTTTCCCTAATGCACGATAAGATTTTGCAGTATGTCCCACAATTTCTGCCTTCAATTCAGCACGAGTTTTGCCACACTGTAAAGAACATTTTTCACCGGAATCGAATTTTCTTTCAAACGATTTTCCACTCTCGAAGGTTTTTAACGTATTAGAAATAAAAGTTTTTTTAAATTCATTTCATAAAAATGACGAAATACTTAATTTTTGGTTTTGTGTGGATTATTTGCACAAAATTTACAAATTAATTTGCGACATTCTATTTCTTTCAATGACATGGTTGATCTGATCTTTAGCCAGTTAATAGCAGGAATAGTACCGTTCCTTTTTCCTATTGTAATTTGTTTTGCATTTGAAATGATCAGTTCGTAACGTATTTTATTCCGCATACTTTAGTTTAGTTGGTTGTTGCAAATGAAAAAAAACATTATGTGTAGATTGACCATTTGAATTTTAGTAACTTGTAAAATAATGTAAATGTGACAAAATGTTATTTATTTTATAATGAAAATATATAGATTCTATGTGGGAAATATTTTCAGAATAAAAAGACATATTTAAAAAAAATTTAAACCTGCAAGTTCTTGTTCTTGTAAGGAAAACCTAATTTTTTTTTATTTACAAGTTCAGAAGAGTCTTACCAAACAGAATTTATTTTTGGAGAGAAGAGAAAACCCCTCATAAACCGCTATTCATAAAAAAACGCTATCAAATGATTAATAGCACGAGTTGACTACCTAAGAGTAGCATAGAAGGAGTCTGGCTTCACATCAAAAAGCTGACTTAAATTTATCTAGTAAACAAAAGAAAATGTAAATAAATTATATGAAATGCAACACTGCACGTTATGGTGTTGGCCGATCGAAGAGTAAGATTGTGAGATTGTTGATGCCTTAGGCATTTCATATGGCGGTGTGGTTTCGATTTTAAATGATCAGTTGGATTTAAGAAAGCTGTCTGCAAGATGGGTGCCGCGTTTGCTCTCAGTTGACCATAATGCAGGGGTGCACACATGTGTAGTTTCAATGCCAAAATTCCATGAATTGGGCTACGAATTGGTACCTCATCCTCCATATTCTCCGGATTTAGCTCCCAGTGACTATTTCCTATTTCCAAACCTAAAGAAATGGTTCGGTAGACAGAGATTTACAGGTTGGTTGAAAAATTCCTGCGCTCGAAATGAAAGCATACTGTTTTTGTTACGAAATATATTTTTTTATTCAATATAATCTCCTAGAAGCTCAATACACTTGTTCAATACATCCTTATAATAGTTTTCCGGAAGCTCTGCAAAATAACCATCTACGGCTGCTATGGCCTCTTCATTCGATGAAAAATGCTTTCGACGAAGGAATTGTTTGAGATTTCTGAAGAGATAGTAGTCACTGGGAGCCAAATCTGGTGAATATGGTGGATGTTCAAGCAATTCGTACTTTAATTCTTTGAATTTAGCCATCGTCAAAACCTTTTTGCGAGCAGGTGCATTGTCTTGATGAAAAATGATTTTTTTCTTCTTTAAACCAGGTCTTTTCTCACAAATTTTTTCATCCAGCTGATCCAAAAGGCTGCAATAATATTCAGAGTTGATTGTTTTACCTTTCTGAAGATAATCAATCAACAAAATTCCTTTTGCATCCTGAGAAATTTGTTTTCGATCCAGTTTTTGTTAAATTGTGCACTAACTTTCCAAACAGTTTTTTCATACGTAATTCTTTATATAAAATATGGAGTACTCGTTCGTCTGAGATGCCTATGGCATTAGCAATTTCACGCTTAGTCAAACTTGGATCTTCACTAACCATATTATGTACCTGCTGAATGATTTGGTCGTCCTTCGCGTGGATCGTCTTTAAGGCAGGTACGACCACGTTTAAATTCACCAGCCCAAAATTCAACGGTGCGTTTTGAAGGTGAGGACTCCTTATACACTTCTAACAATTGTTCATAAATTTCCTTTACTTTCAAACCCTTCAAAACAAAGAATCTTATGACTGCACGATATTCAATTTTTTCCATCCCATCTAAAAATTTAAATATATATGAGCATACATGATCATACATGGGCCTGTATATGATCATACATGGGCATACATGGTCATATACGTCCATACATTGTTCAATATATGACCATACATGATCTCATATATGATCATATATCTTCGGATCCGAAATTTGAGGGTATATGGACATACATGATCATATACGAGCATACATGAATAATATATGAGCATGTATGATAATATATGCACATATATCACCATATACCCTCAAATTTCGGATCCGAAGATATATGGTCATATATGAGATCATGTATGGACGTATATGACCATGTATGCCCATGTATGATCATATACAAGCCCATGTATGATCATGTATGTTCATATATATTTCGATTTTTACATGGGATATTAAAAAAATCAATGACACGTCAACTTCAAATGGCTTGTAATCAAAGAAAGAATTGACAGAATGACTTGCAACTTTGCATGTGTTCTCAGGACAGTTATACCAACTTGAGAAAATAAAGTTTGGAGCTAGCAGTGCCATCTCTTGGTGAGCGCAGGAACTTTTCAACCAACCTGTAGCTCCAACGATGAAATTATTGATCAAACAAATGCACATTTTATGGACCTCGAAAAATCCTATTTTATGTTGAAAAATATATTATTTTGGAAAAAAACTGTGTATCATTCAAAAAGGGACGGACTTATTGATCCGCCCTCATAACAAAAATTTGCAAAAATTTTATTTGAAAGTCATATTTTTTGCTGAAATATTGAAATTTTTTTTTTTCACATATTTATTCATTGAATCTTCACTTAAGGAGAATGAAAAATAAAATTTCAAATACATAATATGAAGTCCGGCTAGTGACAGACACTAGATATGACGTAAGCAATCTTATTGAATCTTAAGACCCTGAATTTTAAGAATACAAAAAAATTTCCAACTAAATATTTTTTTTATTTAATTATTTTTAACAGAATTTTGTTAAATTGCTATTGATTGCGAATTCGAACATATGGTCACTCTAATTATGTGTAAAATTTACTACTTACTGCTGTAATATAAATATACATAGTAAAATATGCCAAAACTGCATTTAATTCACGCCATCAATTATAATAAATTTTTATCATTTTGTAAATCGTATTTCATTTTATTTTCTTTTTTTTTATATGTATTTTTACATCAGCGAAAATAATTTGTTTTATGTTCGCAAGTCCAGTTAAACTACTTTATTTGCTTTTTCTCTATTTTAGTTTTATTTTTTGCAGAGTAAAAATCCTTTGCTTTTGCTAACTTTGCTGTTCAAAATGGTTTCATTACATTTTTTGGGGCATAAATAAGAAAAATAATAACTTTGTTTATGTCAACTAAGCATTTATAGCAGCAGAAAACTTTTATTTTTATGTTGAGTCTTCAATGGAATGCAATTTGATTTTTTTTTATTTTATCATTAATTTTAAAGCAATTCTTTTAAAAATAACTTTTATATAAATTAATACTGAATTAAGAATACATAGAACCTCTGTAGCTAGGAAGCTGAAATTTGGTTTTCCCTCATACGGGGTTTTTGGAAATTCCTACAGGAAAATTCAAAATTGGGTTTGAAGGTTCTTCCTCCGGAATTTTTGGAAAATGCTACGGGGTCGACAAGGCTTCTCCTTAGCGGCCAACCCAAACCGCTGGAGCTAGCAAGATGAAATTTGGTATAAATGCTCCTCCAACTGTGTAGACATCAGATAGAAACGTGTTTAAAAAGAATATATGGAGGAGCAAAGCCTGGAAAAAAATGTAGACATCCTCTCTATGAAATTTTTCGAAAATTTCTGCGGGGAGAAAAAAGAGTACCCGTTGACGGCTTGCCCAAGCCCTTTTATCTAGTGGCATGAAATTGAATTCATCTGTATCTTGGAGTATGGGCCAAATCCCTGGCATCCTGTCCAAATCCCTTTTGGTTAGAAACTTGAAATTTGAATAATATGCACTTTGAAATATAAAATATGCGTTCTCTTGCGTGTGTGCTAATTCTTTAAAAAGGTGTTTTTTTAAATTATTTTCATCTGAGGACTCCCGGGATTTGGCACGATTGTTATTAGTGGCGGGTCAATAAGGTCGTGACATTGTGAATGAAATATAGGTTTTTGTATGTAAAATCATTACAAATTCGTCATATATGGATTTTGCCATGGAAACGGTGTGTGCCATTCCAGCAACCATCTTGCGGAAATCTTTCTCATACCGAATACTAAGCCATGTGAGATGCCTATGGCTTCCACATCTGACCTTAACTGGACGTCTAGAACGTTCGCCATCTTCCGTGCTTTTACCAAGGACCCTATAAACCAGGATGAACAAACTACTAAATTTTTAGCCACCCATGATGCCAAATGACGAGACAATTCTTAGTCGAGATCACTTAGTCCTGTGGTAAAGAGATCTTCCACGCCCCCGAGTGCATCAGAAAAGGACGAGACGCTAGTATCTTCCAGATGCCCTACAGGAACTTGCGACGAGGTACTCTCACCTTTAGATACAACATTAGTGTTAACTAACGCGGTATCTGCTAATTCAATTACCTTGTCGCTTTTGTAGACATTCATTTGGATTTGATGAAATCCATACCAAAGTAGGCCTTTGGACTGGATGAGGCCTGGCAGAAACTCGGCATTCAGTCTACGATATCCATCAGCCTCATCCAATCTACCAACCTTCCAATTGTGTGTTGGAAGGCCAGGATTACATTCCCTGAGCCTACTTATTATGGATAATTCATCCTCTGGGATCGCCGGAATCCATGCGTGTGCCCTTGGGCGGGTCGGGATGTCACTTTTGTTGACAAGCTCCAAAGCCGCCCCTGGCCACACCTCACCAATTTTCTTAATAGCCGAACGATAGCACTCAACAGAGCGCATATCACCGAAAGCAATAAGCTTTATGCGGCCCTGGAACCAGCCTGCATCCTTGCACAAGGGAGGTGTGCCTGGAATCTCCTTGAGGACTTGAGAGTACACTGAGGACATAGCGTTCTCAATGTGACTTCATTTGTCCTTAGGAACTATACCATCCCCATCCCCATCCCCAATGTTGATGACCACCATCACCAGGCTGTCCTTGCAACCTCAGCAAAGACCCTCCGACCAGTGTCACCACCGACTTTGGAGCTTTTGGATGCCGGCGGGTCATCAGGTAAACGCAATCTCTTTCCTGTAGGTTGTTTCGACGCAGCATCCTGCTGCTCAGAAATGCTACTCGCCCATTTTAGCGACTCTTTCTGTTTTGCAGACAGATTCCTAGGATCGGCCTTATCAAATCTCTTCAGAATTCTGAGATAGAGGCGCCGATCTTTGTACCTCTTCTTCGAAGGTCTGGTATGCTTGCCTTTCGACAACAAAGTGTCAGGAAAGTTCCCAGCCTTAGAGGAGGAGGTAGGATCACTGGCACAGTTTCTATTATCCTTTAAAGTTCGTTTGTTTGTTCTTTTGTTCATGCTGGTCCCACGAGTGTAGGGGTACGAAGGTCGATCACATCATAGCCCCCTATAATGTGACAAAGACTATTTACTCACAGAGGCGTCCAGGTATCTGTGAGGTTCGCGTTAGAATACAGACTTTGGTAACCCCTGAATGCAAACCGTAAAGTTCCTGAGCACGGGTCGCATAACAGTCGGAACTTAGGGGGGTCTATTTTGAGTATGAACCAATACTACAATGTACCATCCGAACTACCAGGGAAACTCATGGCGAATCGAGAGACACCTCCGTAGTTATTGATGGCTGATGCGCCAAAAATCTATGTCAAATAAGAGGACATACAGCTGATGATTTCACCGTCGCCCCAATATCTCGACAAAAAAGAGTAACCGCGCACTCCTTTAAAGTTCATGATCCCATGTGAAGATGTACTGAGAACCATACATCAACACAGGGTAACATAACCACAGAGTGCACTTAAGCCCTCACATCTCGACAAGATAGTTACCTTGGTTTGAGTGATGTTTTTTCCGCAAAAAAAAAAAATTATTAATGAGCACACGAAATTTACTTTTTCCATTTTTTTCTTCAAATCACGCGGTATCTGCTATCAATGGCTGTCAAGGGCAAACTAAATAAAGCAGCTTGTTGACAGCAGCAGTGTTGCTCTTTTAGTTAAGAGGCAGAAAATTCTAAAAGTCACGGACTTGTTGACCTGACCTCTTAAAATGAAACTTTAAAATTTTGCATGTAATTAAGGTGTGAGTATATTAGGTTTGTTGGTTTTTGAGTTAGAGGGATATTCCTAAAAAATGTCCTGATCGTGTGCTGTAAGACCTGTAGCAAAAATATTAACACTGTTTATAAAATGAAACTCTGAAATACCTTTGTTATTATCAATATTGACGATTTTGTGAATATTTTTTTTCCAATTTATGACAGCTTGATTTTACATCCTTTTCGCTTGAATATCGTTTGTTGAACAAATAGAGCTTACGGTCAGAAAAAGTAGTATATTATGATATCTGTGGATATTATTTAATTGCTTCATTTAGATAAAAACTATTACTGGTACGGAGGCTTTTTAACCCCATAATTTTTCATGACTTTAAGTTTAATTTCATATATTATTACAAATTTCTAGGAATCTGCATTTAAATTTTAAAATTATATCACACCGTGGCGTAAGCTTAATAAATAATCAAAGCTTCTTGCTTGGTTATTTTGTAGCATTAATTCACAGTATTACTTTTATAAAATGTGTGGTCTGCAATCGTGTTTTAGTACTGCATGAAAATACAGGGTAAAAGAAGAGTCAATCCCTTTTTGAAATACACACACAAGTGATGATTATGTTGTGATGTACAAAAAATAAAATCATTCAATATGAATACTTCTTAGGGTCATATTTATTTTTCTTTTTTAGATTTTAGGAGCACGTGCCGAGACATAGAGCACCGGTCGGTGTAAAGAAACAGGTACAATGAAATAAACCCCAAAAATTTAAGGGCTTTTTTTATAATGCAACAATACCCAAACTAAAAATGAAATAACATCCAAAATATACACTTAAAAAAGTTTGTAAGTTAAAATAACTGAAAATATCATTTAAAAGAAATGATATTTCATTTAAAAACCGGTCTACTTAATTTTCATTTAAATTAAATGTCATTTGTTATTTATTTTTAAATGTTGATTAATCAACTGACACATCCGTAAGAAACAACTGATATAATCAGTTAAAATAAATTTCAAAGTTTTACCCACCAATCCTTAAAAAATAAATGTTTTTTTCATTTATTTGAAATTATTTCCGTTTTTGTATTTTTGTTTTTTTTTATAATATACTCGTACAATACAAAATGTATGTATGCATATCAAGCTATAAACACTTTTTGTGTGTGTTTATGAAGTTCTTGTAAATTGTATTGAAAAATTTTGTATATATACAACCAATTTAAATAAAAAAAACAAATTGAAATTTTTTGAATATTTTTTTTTGAAACAGACAGCAAACAAAATTTAAATTTGTAATAACTGTTACGGACACAAATAAACCACAAGTTTCCGTTTTGTGGGTAAATTTTTATTAAATTTTAAACAAATGAAAAAAATAAATGAAACTGAAAAAAATCGGTAAATGATAGTAAATTATTTCGAATAAATGTATAAAATAGTTAATATAGATGTTTCTTTAAAAAATAAATGTATTTTCCTTTATTTTTAAATGGAACGGAAAACTTTTTTATTAAACTACAAACAGTTAACTACATAATATTCTGAGTGTATAAATTAATAATAATCAAATTTCTTCTTTTGTAATTCTTTGGGGTTCATTTCATTTTTGAATATGGGGATTATTTCATAGAACTTAAGAAAGAAAAAGCCAAAAATTTGAAATAATTCTAATTTGCATGTCATTGACATTAAATGTGAATAAGTTCACTTATTTGGATTTGAATTAGGTTAGGTTAGGCCTCTGCTGGGCCTGTTGTGCGCTCCCTAAGAACATGGAGATTGTTAACGTCCGGTTTTCAGAAACCTGGTTTTTCGGACGTAACTCCTCAAGGTTTTCCAGTCGACATTCCTCAGGTATTCCAGGTCCGATATAACATCGCCCCCGAGGTGCCTGGATCTTAATTCTGCAAATGCCTGACTGTGGCAGAGAAAGTGCTCCAGCGTTTCGCTCTCCTCGCCACGCGCTCCACACTCGTCAGAATCTGCCCGTCCAATCCGGTACAGTTGTGCGCGCAATCCTGCATGACCAGTCAGGATACGTACCATCATACTGACCTCGGACTTACTTCCATTAAGGAGGCCTCTTGTCCCCTTCTCGTCTGGGCTACCCAACAAAATCCTAGTGGTCCTGGCCACCGTCCCGTTGTTCCAACAGGTCGTGTGGGTTTCTCTTGCCCACGACTTTAATTCCGCTTTGTTGCCACAAACGGTCTTGCGTTCGCCAAGTTAACTGCCTTGAGTTCTCTTCCCCCGACGGCTAGTGTATTGCCCCTTTCGTTCCCGGCTATCGCCGAGTGTCCCGGTACCCATATAATATGGATCCTGCCCCCAGAGGAAAACTCAGTAATGGCTCTTATACAGTCCAGCAAGGTTCTGGACTTAACCCTACTAGCTGATTTGAATTAAATTTTTAAATATTTTTCATCTTTTTTTCATTTGACCCCTGCTTAGATTTTCCACTTACTCTTAACATTTTCAAATATGTTTTTAAATGTTCGCTCATGAGCGAACATGTTATGTTATAAAGATTTCCCTATGAATAAACAAAACTTATAAACTGATGCCGCCCTAAATATTTATAAACAGTTTATTTTAGATTGACTATGAAATTGATGATGAAGCGCGATGCGCCAAGGAATATAATTAAACTGAAACTGTGTTATTTATTGATCGTCTCCTATATTTGATATATGTATTATTATAACATTTTTATTTATGTTTAATTTTTCTATTTCATCAATTCATGGGGATTCCCCATGGGGTGGACGCGCCATAGTCTGTAGGTATCGTGCATGTGAACCTACAATATACATAAGCATATGTAAGTATGTACTTTCATATGTGTGATTTTGAGAATCGGTAATTATATCTTTGATGTTTATTACCCACCGTGTGTTGTGTTGTTAAACGCCCATTTTCATCATTCATTTCAATAGTTGTCCATTTCGAAAATTGAAAAATAAGCTTAAGATCAATTTACGATTTATATACACTTTTTTTTATATTTGTTATGTTTACATTTCATCGTATATTGAAGTTGATTGCAACCAACAACAACTGTGTCAAAAGTATAATTTTAACTTATGATAGACAATATTGTTGATAGATGAGTTTTCAACATATCGTACTACTCTACGCACTCCAATAATAAATAATAATACATTCATCTATCATACACAG
The DNA here is from genome assembly GCA_949748255.1 of Eustalomyia histrio. Classification (NCBI taxonomy): domain Eukaryota; kingdom Metazoa; phylum Arthropoda; class Insecta; order Diptera; family Anthomyiidae; genus Eustalomyia; species Eustalomyia histrio. Next base: position 75,006,490 of record OX456524.1, read on the forward strand.
AAAAAAATATCACAAAATTTAAAGTAATTAAAAAAAGTTGTTAAAATTAAACTCGATTTCTAACAATTTTTTGTTTGAAATATTTGTAAATTGTTACTTTTCATATAAAAATTCTTTGAAAATAAAAATTTAAGTAACAAAAAAATAACAAAAAGTTTTTTGTATTTACAAATTCCATTGTTGGTGCCTTTTTAAAAAATATTTTTTTTGTATTTACAAAAATGTTCTATGGACGATGTTCAATATTACAAACAGAATTTTGTAATTTTATTCTGTGTATATACACCATCTATTATAACGTATATGCACCATGAAACTGATGAAAAAGAAAACAATTCAATTAAGTTAATACTTACATTTAATCAAAAAAAAATACAATGCGGCTTTCTTTGTGTGTGGCTTTTCATTTTCAATATCAAATATATATTTTCCATGCGTTGTACAAGTAGAAAAAAATAAATAAATTATCGACAGATAGACTTGATAATAAAGAAATTGGGTTTGGTCAATATCCCACATCATACCATAACATTTTTAAATAACATTTTATACATGTAAATAATATTAAGAAAATTTCTATTATGGTCAGAGTTTTGAAGTATTAAATGCATTAAGTAATTATTTGAAATACCATAGCCAAAGGATTTGTTGTACTAACAGATTTTGGATCTAACCGAATTGCGCTGTTGACACAACCCTATTTCTGTTATCCCAATTGAAATAGGGCTGCTTCAACCGAAACAAGATTGGAACAACCGAATTGCGGTTGTGCCAACTGATTATTAAACATGCAGTAGCAAATGGCCCAATAGTGTGGTTTCGGGTTCGATCCCTAACGATGGCAACACCAATTTAGAATAATAATATGTCTGAAATTTCTATGTTTCATAATTAGTGCAGCGTCCTCCTTCGGTGTTTCCATAGAATTTAGCCCCACCACACTTTGGGGTGAACCGTACCAAAAACGAGGATTAATTAAAAAAAATGAAGTTAGTTTTTCGTATAAGTATTTGGTACCATATAAAATTCCACACCAATACAGGTTGGTTGAAAAGTTCCTGCGCTCACCAAGAAATTACACTGCTAGCTCCAAACTTTTTTTTTCTCAAGTTGGTATAACTGTCCTGAGAACACATGCAAATTAGCAAATCATTCTGTCAATTCTTTCTTTGTTTACAAGCCATTTGAAGTTGACGTGTCATTGATTTTTTTTAATATGGAAAAAATTGAATATCGTGCAGTCATTAGATTCTTTGTTTTGAAGGGTTTAAAAGCAAAGGAAATTTATAAACAATTGTTAGAAGTGTATAAGGAGTCCGCACCTTCAAAACGCAACGTTGAATTTTGGGCTGGTGAATTTAGACGTGGTCGTACCAGCCTTAAAGACGATCCACGCGAATGACGACCAAAAACTGCAATCACAGCAGAAATCATTGAGCAGGTACATAATATGGTTAGTTAAGATCCAAGTTTGACTAAGCGTGAAATTGCTAATGCCATAGGCATCTCAGACGAACGTGCACTGCATATTTTACATGAAGAATTACGTATGAAAAAACTGTTTGGAAAGTTAGTGCCGCACACATTAACAATTCAACAAAAACTGGATAGAAAACAAATATTTCAGCGTAATTTGGAGCATTTTAAGCCGAATAAAACCGACTTCTTGCGTCGTTTTATAACTATGGATGAGACCTGGATGTACCACCATAATCCTAAATTGAAACAAGAACGTTTACAGTGGACTGAAGCTGGTTGTTCAGCTCCAAAGCAGGTGAAGTCACAACGATCAGCAAAGAAGGTTATGGCATCAGTTTTTTGGGATGCAAAAGGAATTTTGTTGATTGATTATCTTCAGAAAGGTAAAACAATCAACTCTGAATATTATTGCAGCCTTTTGGATCAGCTGGATGAAAAAATTCGTGAGAAAAGACCTGGTTTAAAGAAGAAAAAAATCATTTTTCATCAAGACAATGCACCTGCTCACAAAAGTGTTTTTGAGATGGCTAAATTCAAAGAATTAAAGTACGAATTGCTTGAACATCCACCGTATTCACCAGATTTGGCTCCCAGTGACTACTATCTCTTCAGAAATCTCAAACAATTCCTTCGTTGAAAGCCATTTTCGTCAAATGAAGAGGCCATAGCAGCCGTAGACGGTTATTTTGCAAAGCTTCCGGAAAGCCATTATAAGGATAAGATAAAATTATTGGAAGATTATTGGTACAAGTGTATGAGCTTCTAGAAGATTATATTGAATAAAAAAATATATTTCGTAACAAAAACAGTATTCTTTTATTTCGAGCGCAGGAACTTTTCAACCAACCTGTAACTGTAAAAATTATGGATATATCATGTTTACTATTTTTGTTATACCCACTCAGTTGAATAATATTTGCTAATTTGGCAATATTTATTAAAAACTGAAAATCAAGATAATTTCATTGCGATCATTAGAAAACACAATTTTTTAAAATGGATCCATCAACTTCAGGTATTTAACTACACTCTAATTAATTTCTGTTGAAATTTACCCAACTTATAGTAGGAAACTATACTCCTACTATAAGTTGAATAAATTTACTCTGTGTGCGTAAATGAAAAAAAATACACACATTATGCGTAAGTTGATGAACACAAAATTGGTAAAATTACATTAAAAGTGCGTAAAAATTCAATGAAATTTTAAAATTAAAGAAGAAATTCACCAAATTTGTGCGTAAAGAAACACGATTTTTCTGTAAATGTACATAAAAATGCGGAAAAATCCTAGAAAAATGCGCACATTTTCTACCATGATATTGAAAATTATAAAGCAAAAAAATTTTTGTTTTGTGTTAAAAAACAATAAATATATTATTTAGTAATTCACAATAAAAACCATAATTTTATTGTTTATTAACTCACAGCAAGAATAAAAACAATAAATTTATTGTTTAGAAATTCCAAATAATTGATAAATTTAAAAAACTAATGAATCTATTTTTTAGGTTTGAAAATTGTATCGTTTTTTTTTAATTTCAAAATGTCATAATTTTTTTACTACTATAAGTTAGTAAAGGGTGTCCCAAGAAGAACGCAATTTTTAAATCTGGCAACATTCGAAGTGTCATTGTTTGACATTTGAACAATTGTTATTGTTTGCTAGTAGAAGGTACGAGGTTAGTAAAAATGGAGCGCTACACGAATGAACAACGCATTCTCATTGTGAAATTGTTTTACGAAAATGGTGAAAGTTTTGCGGCTACAGTTCGCAAATTGCGATCAATTTGGGGTCACAATAATGCTCCAAAAGAGTCAACTGTAAAGAGATTAATGGATAAATTTGCCGAAACTGGGTCTGTTAGTGATGTAAAGACAACAACGCGCCATCGACCAGGTCGATCGACCGAAAATGTCGCAGCTGTACGTGATGATGTCGGTCAAACTCCATCCACCTCAATTCGACACCGAGCTCAGCAAATTGGTGTCTCCAAATCCACTTTGCAGCGAATTTTGACGAAAGATTTGCATCTTCATGCATACAAAGTTCAATTGACTCAGCAACTGAAGCCAGCTGACCATGGACAGCGAATGGAGTTCGTTAATTGGGTATTGGAGAGACAACATGAAAATGCTGATTTTGCCGATAAAATCATCTTCAGTGACGAGGCCCATTTTCATCTTGATGGCTTCGTCAATAGGCAGAATTGTCGCATTTGGGGTGAGGAAAATCCTCGAGTGATTCACGAGAAGCAAATGCATCCTCAACGTGTCACTGTGTGGTGTGGTTTTTGGGCTGGAGGAATCATTGGACCTTTTTTTTATGAAAATGAGGCAGGTCAAGCCCAAACAGTCAATGGTGTTCGGTATCGTGAAATGATAACCAGTTTTTTCTTGCCTAGAAATGAATGTGGAGGGCATGTGGTTCCAACAAGATGGCGCCACATGTCATACAGCCAGAGAAACAATTCAATTGCTGCATCAGTCATTTCCCGGTCGTGTTATTTCGCGTTTTGGAGATCAGAATTGGCCGCCTAGATCGTGCGATTTAACACCATTAGATTTTTTTCTTTGGGGTTTTTTGAAGTCGATGGTTTACGCGAATAAGCCGACGACGACTCAAGCCTTAAAAGAGGAAATTGGACGCTGCATTAATGAAATACAGCAGCATTCATGCAAAACGGTCATTGAAAATTTCATTAAAAGATCGCGTGCATGCCAGCAAAGCCGCGGCGGCCATCTGCACGATATATTGTTCCATACATAACCTCATTCTCTCTACTTTACGATATAATAAAGTTTCACGATTTTTTTTTTAAATATCTGTGTTTTATTTAAAATTTAAAAATTGCGTTCTTCTTGGGACACCCTTTATATTTACAATCTTTGTGCGTAAAATTTTTATTTAAGAAAACAATACTTATTTTAGGCAAAATGTGTTTAATTGTAAAGAAATAGTGTCTAAAAATACTGCGTGTGTGTATTATTGTATATGAAAGTGTGCACAAAAAAGTTTTACGCATTTGGTGTTTATATTTACCGAATTTTCGTAATATTACATAAAACTTTGCCTATTATTTAGTAGTAATTTTACAAGCATTTTTAGAGTGTAATTAATTAATAAATTTTTGTATAGAAAAATATTGAGGAAATATTTTTAAACTTTTTTTTTTTTAAATTGGTCAAAAAAATTATTTTTTTTTAAATGTGGACAGCTCGTCGAGCTTTAAAAAAATAGGTGTTAAGGCAGCAGAAAACAAAAATAAACCTCTACTTACGGAAAAATTTTGTTGCAGCGCAAGAGCACTTGACTGTCGCTGATTGGGATACGATATGTTATTAGACATATGAGTCTTTTACTACTTATACTAACAAATATTAAATAATTTCATGGTTATATGCTCTGATGAGACTAAAATTAATCGTTTTCAATCCAATGGGAGTGCATGGTATTGGACTAAGGACCAAGATACAATCCAACGAAATTAGGTACGCCAAACGATTAAACACGATGGTGGCTCTATCATGGTTTGGGGTTGTATATCCAAAGATGTGGTGGGACCCTTGGTGCGCATCGATGGAATTATGCGCAAGGAACAATATTTGTCTTGCTGCTGAAAAATTTATTTTTCAGCAAGACAGTGACCCCAAACACACCACACATCTAGCGAAAAACTGGCTCAAAAAGCAAAAATTTGGTGTGATGACGTGGCCTCTATAATCTCCGGATATGAATCCGATCGAGAATTTGTGGAGTCACATCAAATCGCAGCTTACAAAATATGCCAGTTCTCCAAAAGGCGTGAACGAGTTATGGGAGCGGGCGAAGGAAGTGTAGGAGGCGATTCCTCCAGAATTTGTCCAGAATTTGTGCAGAGGTACACACAAAGTTTACCTAATCGCATCTAGAAGCTTAAGAAGGCAAAGGGTTACTGGACCAGTTATTAAATATATATTTGTGTTTTACAAATATAAAAAAATAGTGAGTGCAAAACTGTATCATTTTGATATATTTTGCATTATGGCTTCGTGTATTTGTTTTTGTGATCAGAGGGTCAATTCTCGTTCTGTGATAATGTGAAGTGAAAAAAAACTTTTCATTTTCGTTTTCATAAGCACTTTTCACTCGAACTTTTCACAAATACATAAATTGCGATTCTCATATGTATTATGAAAAAAATGTTTCATTCGCACTGTACCCATGAATGATTAAAACAAATGTCAAAACAGAGAAAAACGTAAACAAAAGTGAATTAAGTTCGTAAAATTTATTTTGAATAATTATATAAAAATATCTGGATTAATTGTATTATTGGATATTACTCAAAGAATTCCGGATGAACAAAGGTAAGACAATGATGTTACAAGCATTTCATTGCAGTAAATAATTTAATAATTTATAGGAATTTTTTGAGAGTGCTGAGGCGCATATTTCGTGCTGACCACAATCCATTCGAGATGACAACCGACAAGTACTTCATTGATTTATATCGGCTTACTTCAAGTGAACTATATTTGGCGCGCGTATGAAGTCTAATATTGCTTAAAGAAAAAAAATTTCATAAAGAATATAAATAAACTATAAATAAATATGCCATACTTTTGCCATTTTTCACTGTCCTTTTGGGTCCCACTAAAACTGTTAAGGCTCGCCACCAATTTGTTACACTTTTCGTCTCTAAATTTGGCACCATCTGCAATAACAAATTTGTAAATATGGGATAAATAATAGTGTGATTATGGTTATTAAGCTACTTACTTATCGTTTGCAATGTCCACATGCTTTTCTTAATAATTAATTAAATACTCCTTTTGGCTTTCGCTGGCACGCTTTCCTCTTACAATCTTCTCCATGTTTATTTCACTTATAAATAGTCTGTGTAAACAATTTTTTCATATGAAAATATTTTGACAGTTGTTTGCACTGTTACACAAAACAAGAATCGCCAGTGCTGTGCAATCGTGAAAAAAATCTTGTTTCGTTCCACTTTTTTTTTCATATGAAAACGTTTTGATATTTCTTTACATTTTTTTACAGAACGCGAATCAAAAGTACTATGAAAACGTGAAAAAACTTTTCATTTCACAGAACGAGAATTGACCCTCTGATCTTAACCTGTTTAAAAGAGAGAAGACACTTGTAAAAACATAATATAAACAATTTGATTGTATTTGAGTAAAATTTCCAGAAATTTTAGGTTGTTATGGTGATAGTTGTTGGTTTGTGATACAGTTATGCTCCTCAGTGTATATAAGCAGAGGCTTTCTTAAACGTAATTTTTAAAATAATTTAAAAAAAAAAACAACAAATATATGTAGAATTTTAGTTTCGTAATATATTTTTTAGAAAAATTAATTTCAATAAAAAACTTATTTAAAAAATCTTATATTATAAATAAAAGGCTTTATAGCGTGGTAATATTTAAAATTGTTCAAAAAAATTACATAGTTTTTTTTAGTTTATTTAATATAATTAAAATTCTACTAAAATTTTACCACAAAAGTTTTTTTGTTTTTAGTAATCAATATACACATAATCCAAAAAAAATTATTGTTTTATAAATTACAAACTTCCCTGAATTAATCCTCGGTTTGGATATGTTTCACCCCACTATGCACCGCAGTAAAATAACAGGGTAATGAACTAAAAATCTTCTAAGATTTCCCCAACTTTCCGTCAGATGGTGGGCATCCACCAATGTTCTACAAAAAAATTTTTCTCACTGTTTTTGATACAAATTATGTAAAAAACTTTTAGTGAAATTATGGAAATGAAAAAAATTTTTTGAGGTGAAAAACTTTTTTAGGATGTGAAAACAAATTTTGTGGTTGGAAAAAAATTTTGAGGTGAAAAAAATTTTTGAGGTGAAAAAAAATGTTTGAAGTGAAAAAAATTTTTAAAGTGAAAAAAAAACAAAATTTGTGGTGAAAATATTTTTAAGATGAAGATAAAATTGTATTTATTTCTAAGCGATTGGTAAAGAAACAAGTAAAAATATTTTGCTTGCCAGTCGCTACTATGAAAATTTAGAGGTACCTTCACATTTTCACTCATAACTTTTTTTACCACTGGACCGATTTTGCTAATTTTCAATACCAAACTACCAATACTGAGCACATCCGCTTGCGTCTTCGCCACGTAATCGCCATTTCAACAAACAGACTGATTTTTGTTCGAGATGAACCGCTTAGAGGCACTAAAAGGCTCTCATTTAAGACTTTTTAATGCTGTGAATTCACTGGTATTAATAAGTGTGTTTTATTAAGCACAAAAGATGCGCATAAATCATATCTTTTTGAATGCGCTTATTGAGCATCGAAAAATCAATATATCAAGCCTGCTTGAATGTGCAACAGTCATCCTATAGTTTTCATACATTACTAAAGGCCTTTTTTTGTATAAAATTCATTTTTTTTTTGTTTTAAGCATAAAACTTAAAGTACAAGAAATAAAAATATTGTTTGAAATTTAGGATCAGTTCAAAACTAAGAAAATCATTTTTAAATACTTTTAATTTTGGTATAAATAAATTTAATTAAAATGTAATTAAATTTTTAATTTAAAAGCAAGAAGTATTTATTTTTTTTTTTAATACTGCTTTTTGTAACCAAAAAAACTTTTAAAATTTTAGTTGATTTTTAAATAAAATAATTATTTTAGTATATTTTGAAAATATAATGCAAGATATACAATTATTTAAAATGATGTAATATTAAACAAAAAATATTCTAATCTTTAATTCGTTTTTATGATAACTTTAAAATTTTATTTAATTTGTTACTTTTCATATTTATATTTTTGAAAAATTGTAAATTTTAAAATGTTTATTTTTAATATCTGTTTAAAACAAAAGAAAAACTACTTTTTTAAATTTTTTTATTAATATAATGAAATTAGAATTATTTCTTCACAGAAGATGGTTAAATAATTTAGAGGAAACAGAAAATTTTATTTTTTTTTGCACTAAATTGTGGTTTTAGCTTCTTTTATTGCTTCTCAGTAAGCATCTCGAGATAGCATACCAGTATGTTTAAACAATTGCAAAATCTATGCCTTACTCTATTGCATTATTGGAAGCATTACACACTCTACTGCATTTTTTGATGCAGTACATTGCTTCTATCAGTTTTTACTGCTTTCAAATTTCGAAAAATTTTTGCTGCGTGTGTAGGGGCGCTTGTAGCATAACATTTTCAATTAAATAATTTTCAAATATTAGTTTCATGTTAAAGTCACAATTGCTTTCCCTTTCAAAATTATAACTCAGTGATAATGCAGTTCACTTTATACCGTAGATTTGAGAGCAATTATTATACCCTTCACCATAGGTGGAAGGGTATATATAAGTTTGTCATTCCGTTTGTAATTTCTACAATATTGATCTTAGACCCTATAAAGTATATATATTCTGGGTCCATATGAAGAGCGAAGTTGATTTAACGATGTCCGTCTGTCCGTCTGTCCGTCTGTGTGTTGAAATGGGTTTTCCGAAGAACCCAGACATGATGAGGACTTGATTCTTTTTTATTTCTGTTACATGTGATCCATTTCTGTTTGCTATTAAAAATCAGACAGATCGGTTAATAAATGGCTGAGATATTAGCAAAAAACCAGGACTACCTCTAATTTTTCCAGTAAAATCCCTTTGTTTAATAAGAGTGTGAAGATAAATACGTAGGTTAAATACGTTTCACAACTATTGTGAATGATATAAATAAAAAATAAATAGTAGTGTCGCCAACTTTTTTTTGCCTAGAAAATGCCAAATTTGACAAGAAAAGCGCTGAAACATATGGAAAAATATAAATTTGAGATTTTACATGACATATTATTTTGGATTAAAATTTTTGGACATTTAAGAAAAAATAAATGGGGATACCGCTTGTTTGTGGAGAGCTATGAGGTAGTAGATTCCAACGATGTATTCATCTCCTTCAGAATACCATGGTGAAGGGTATATAAGATTCGGCATAGCCGAATTTAGCCGCTCTTACTTGTTTTTTTTTTTGCTTTTTGCATATGTTTTAAAATTGAGTGGTGTGTATGCGACTTTAGTATTAGTGGTAACTGAACTAAGGCTGAATTAGCGTTTATTTTCCAAGAATTTTGGCGTTCTAAATTGGGTATAAATACTAATTCATGCCTATAGATCGGCCATTTGTTGTCTGCTGCCATATTGCTGCTGAAATTAAAAATTAAATTTCAAATAATTTTTTTTGCAAAAAGTCTGGATATTTCACAAAGAAGTGAGTTTTTCAATATAATTTTTATTGACATTCTCTCAAGTAAAAATATATATATTAATCCAATAGACTTTTTGTTGGTTTGGTGAAGGCAGCAATAAGACAAAAAAGGAGCAGGAAAACATTAGGTAGACCCCTAATACAGAAGGTAAGTTATACACACTCCTATAGTAAAAAATATGCAAAAAACTAATTACCTCCTCTTAATACAGAAGAAAAAGGAATTCCTTCAGATCAAAGAGGTTTTGACTAAGGGCAAGCTTGCCAAACAATTTTTCTTGGGCCAGGGAAACCCTCAACGGAAACCCTTATGTCGGTGTCATCATAGGAACCGGACATCTTTACCGCATCATTATTCAACAAAAAGTGAAAAGTGGTGTTTTTTTTGGTTAAAACATATATAAAAAAAAATTTTCAGAAACAAAAATATTAATTAAAAACAAACCATAAAAAATAATATAGGGAAAAAATTAGTAAAAATACTTTTATTTAAATAAGTGCCGCCAATATTAATAATCAGTGCAAAAATCACTAAAAAAAAAAAAAAAAAAAAAAAAAAAAAGAACAACAATGTGCAAACTCTAATTAAATAGCAATGTTATTTTAAAGAAAAAATTAAAGGTACATTGTCATATAAAATTACTGACTAAAGTGTAGGAAAAAAAAAACTTTCAAAAAAATTACAAATAGAGGCAAAAATTTATTTCTTATTCTGCTGATCATCGTCATCCATCAGAGAGGAGTCCAGCGAAAGATCTTTCGACGTGGGAACCCAAAACATTGTAAGTTAAATTTTTTATTGTTTTTATTTGTATTTATACAACTAAAATATCATATGGTCAGAAAATCTTGTTAAAAAGGGGAAAAAACAAAAAAACACTGCATTGTTATTAAGATAACTTAAATGAAGAAAATTAATGAGCATATGATATTTTAAATTTTAACCTGTGATACCGGGAAAATAGTAGCACCTTTCGATCGGGTATTAAATTTCATAAAATGTAAGTACCAGGATTATATTTCTGGCTTAAAAAATATCCAAGTTATACGCGATTTTCTATAATTCAATTTTGCGTGATTCCGTCGGTATTTTATAAAAGAACGTTTAAATAAAAGGCTTTGCTTGTACGTTGTAAAATCTAAGTAACAATATCAACCAAGGACAGTAATAGTTACCATTTTTTTTTATATCGGTGATTGGCACGGTGCATACATCCTCGCCTGGGAACCCGGTGAACCTGGGTTCGAATCCGAGTGACGGAGAATAAACTTTTTTTATATCCTTTTTTTCTACATTTTTTTTATTCAAGAGTGTCTTTTTACATTTTTTATATAAAAATTAAAATTTTTTTTGTCTGGTAAAAATAATTTGGTTTGTTATATGTTGGATAAGGAAAGCAACCAATATCAGAGTTAAAACTAACTTTCATCTATTGCTACACTGAAAGTATTATTTACATGATATTATTTTTTTTTTAATCGTCTTATAAATATTTTTTTAATTTTATTTTGCTATAAATTTTTACAAAAATCGCCCGGTATAATTCTTTGAGTGTACATAGATCACCATAGACTTGGGAAAGGTTATTTTTAGCTTTGCATGCAATTCCCTCTGACTATAATAATACGGTATTACAGTGAAGCCCGCTTATAGCGAACACCGGAGATGACGTTTGTTACAGGATTTTTTTTTTGAACCACTAGTCATGGAAAAATTCTTTAAGTAAAATGACTTAAAAATTTAGTAATTTCAATAACAGAGAAGGAAAAGAAAACAAATTCGGAAATTTAAATGATTTTATTTTTTTTTACCAATAAGTTGCCTGATCTTTCGAGTTCGTTGTAATCAAGCTTCACTGTACTTATTTGTTTGAGTTTGCTGACTTACATCCTTCTAATAATAGCTACGCATGTTTACCTTGTGTAATCCTCGCTAGTGGTACCTGTTGAGATATTGCGACTTATAACGTACGTGCAAGCATAGCATAGAGCGAAGGTGTGTGGTTAGAGATCCAGGCGTTCGGGTTCGAGTCGCGTCTGGGCCTAGTTGTTTTTTTTGCATTTTTTTTATATTTTAATTCAATAGACATTATTTTTTTTTATTTTCAAAATATACACCCGCCAACAAAAGTTTTTTATAATTTTTTTTGTGTACCTAATTTAAAAAAAAAAAATAAAAAAAAATAATAATATTGCACATTTTTAGTCAACATATTAACTCTTATATATATTGGTATTTATATTTATCATATCCGAACGGGATATTTTTTTTTATAGATTTTAAATATCCGAATTGGATTTAAATTTTTTTCCAGCATTTTTTTTATTGATTTTTGCACCCTCGCGTTAAATTTTTCTTACATTAATTTAATTCTTTAAAATTACAAATTTCTATATAATTTCTAATTTAATTTATATTTCTACTGTTAATTAATATACTCTTTCTTTTTATTCCGCATGAATTATTTTTTTTGTTAAATAAAACCATTGAGTATTTGAAAATGAAATTCTAAAACGTTTGTTATGATTTCTGTCTAGCTGATCGGATAGTTTAGTTTACCTATGGGATCATGCATAAAGTTATCGCCTTTCACAGCATGATCATGGTTGGGTGGGGATAATGCCGTGTAAACATCTAGACACGCACACAGTCAACAACTTTAACTTCCGAAATCTATAAGAATTCTTTGTCTTCCGTTATTTCCGTTTCCATTATTTCTCTGTCTATCTCTTTCTAAATATTACAGCATGCAAAATTTAAATAATAAACTCTGTAGTTTTGCCATTAATTTTCACGAGGACGTAGCACCGAACTCCCCCATTGGCCGACGAGCCAGAAGCCGGAATTACAGCATGCTACCGCTACAGTCTGTCGCGATAACCTACCTGTGGTCATATTTTGTAAACGTTACATGCTACACGTGCAGTACACTTAGTTAAGTTTAGTCCATCAAATGTTAAGTAATCAATTTCAGATTGAAACTATTTGTATGTAATAATCAAAATAATATTATAAATTGTTCGTTAATATTTATATAAAAAAATAATGAAATTAATTACTTAGTTTGTATGAGGCAAAATAAAATACTTTTATATTCAAAAGTTTGCACATAAGTAAACGGATTTGGGTTCCATGGAATTTGTTTTAACAGCAGAACATATTTTAGAATAGATTTGGTTGGCAACCGATTTAAAAAGAATTTTCTTGATTTAAAATATCAATTATCAATTATGACATTGAAAACAAATGTAACCTTGTCTTGAAGTACATCAAAATATAATTTATATTTACTAGAATTTTTTAATTAGAATAAAAAAAAAAAATGTCCATTGCATTTCCTGAAGCCTACACAGCATTTCCTTTGAGTAGGTTTTAAAAAGTCATCTAATCCTTTAACAGGTCAACTGAGAAGTCCCCGACCTGACACATAGATGGCGCTCCTGGACTAAAATCGATATTATTCTTAGTTAGCCCTAACCTTCAAAAGACACGTGTATAAATTTAGCAGCTGTCGGATCATTAGTTTGTGAATTATAGCATTTTGAGTGAAGCAACTTTTGTTATTATGAAAAAAATGGATAAAAAGGAAATTCGCGTGTTGATAAAATATTGTTTTTTGAAGGGAAAAAATACAGTTGAAGCAAAAACTTGGCTTGATGAAAAGTTTCCGGACACTGGCCCAGGAAAATCAACCATCAAGGATTGGAATGCTAAGTTTAGAAGTGGTGAAATGAGCACCGAAGACGGTGAACGCACGAAAACATCAAAAAAATACACAAAATGATTTCGAATGAACGTAAATTGAAATTGAATGAAATAGCAGTTTCATTCACGAATATTTGGGAAGCTCTGTGCAAAGTGGGTGCCGCGCTAGCTCACTTTTGACCAAAAACAAGTCAGTAAAAACGAAGGTGAAAATCCATCAATTGGGCTTAGAATTGCTTCCGCATCCACCGTATTCTCCAGATCTGGCCCCCAGCGACTATTTCCTGTTCTCAGATCTCAAAAGAATGCTCGCTGGGAAGAAATTTTCGTCGAATGAAGAGCTGATCGCCGAAACTGAGGCCTATTTTAAAGCAAATCGTACTACAAAAATGGGATCGAAAAGTTGAAGGGTCGCTATAATCAGTGTATCACCCTTGAAGGGAACTATGTTGAATAAAAAAAATTTTTTAAAAAAAAAAAAAAAATGTGTTTTACTATGGTAGGCCGGGGACTTTTCAATTGACCTGTTAGAATCTCATTCACTTGATTTTAAAAGAATTTGATTGTATTTTAAATAATCCTTTTTTTCCATATTCTTTCCCAAAGATAAAGAAATTATAATTATTTTAGAAAAAATAACAGAAAAAATAACAGAAAAAACCAAACCAAAAATGTAACCAGTTAATCAACCTATTATAACTGATTTTTTGGGTCGAATAATTATGTGTGTTTTAAATGATTTGCTTCAACATTAACCGAAAAACAGGCGATTTATCGAGTAATCGATTAACCGAAATGGAAATCCTTATTGCAAATACCTAAAGTATTCGATTCTGTTTTTAATCTTCCATTATTGCTAGAAATATAGCATTTATTGAAATTTATTTCTCAATGTTTTATTAATTTAGGGGTTATATATCGTCAGGAAGTCCAAAAAAAAACGATAAATAATAATTTTTGAAAAAATGGCGGTTTAAACAAAAAAATAATTTTTTTAACAGAAATTTAGGCCTTTAATTGTTTCTACAACGGAAAATATTTTATTTATTTAATATTTTCATTGTAAATGTACGTGTAATTTGATAGAATATTTACCGGATTGACAAGAAATTTTCTCTGTGTGTGTACTTGAATATACCCAACAAACCATACGTTCCGTTTACCTACACTCACCAAAAAAAGTCTGTAATGGCAACTGAAAATTTTGCTGTTATTACGGAAAATTCTGCTTATTTGAGCCCAGCGGTATTTTTTGCTAATCTTAGCAACACATGTCTGCTGATGTGTAGTGCAATGAAATCAGTAGAAAAACTAGTAGCAGCTACTAAATTTTAGTAAACTTTTTGTAAAGTGGAATTTAAAATCTGTTTGCTAAAATCAGCAAAATAAATTTACTAAATATTAGTTCAAAACTTCTAATTTATTTTTTTATCGAGCATAAAAATTTTTTTAGTTTATTTATTTTTTTCGAAAAATATTTTAGACAAAATTAAATAAAAATCAAAGGCTTAAAAATCTTAAAATTTGTTAAAACATAAACGAATTTATTATTTTTTTACTTTTAAGATTAAATTTTAATTGTTTTTAGGGCTGATTTTTAGAACTAAAAAAACTTTTTAATGCTATTTTAAATGGATGACGGTATATTCACTTCCGATCCTTTTTTTAATATATGTAACATGTTATGGCAATTTAAGTTTGTAGGTACAAGTTTTAATTAAAAATAACATTTCCCTCAATATTCACTTTTTAGTATTTTTTTTTTTTTTTTGCTAATTTTAGCAAATCGGTTTTCAAAAATTTGTAAAATGATTTCTGAAATTAGCAACAAAAGTTTGTATATGTAATTTGTAAAATGTAAATAACAAAAAGATTTGCTAAATAATAACTTTTTTACTCAAAATCAGTACAAAATAGTAAAGTGGGATTGAAAACAGTTTACAAATTTTTCTACTAACTTTTTTTCCTGAGTGTACCGTTTTCGGTCCATTATAAATGAAATCCAAACAGTTTACATTGAAACTGATGGCGGACCAGTTACGGATACGTATCCGGTCCGTATTCATACCATTTTTTCAACAAAAACGAACCTGTGTTAATGCCTGAATTTTTTTAATTTTTAGTAGCCAATTTTAGTTTTTATCTTATTTAAATTTATTTATAAAGATATTTAAAAGAATAAAACGCATCATTGTAATACTTATTTTAAATTTCATAAATATGTACTTCATGTATATCACTTAAATTATTTTCACTGTGTGGTGATGGTAAAGACTTTGAATGTAAGAAAGCTTACTCCAAATAGATGTCTATTTTTCTTAACCTTAGCGCACGGCCCGTAATGATAACAGACATTTTTTAAGTATTCGTTTATGCCAAATGAATTCAAAAGCAAAGGAAGAAAAACTGATGAAAATCGGTGAAGTACGTATTTGACGGTGCAGAAACACACACACACACACACCAAAACGGAGTCAAAACGTATTGTTTTCGAAAATTCAATTACACGGTCCGTTAACAACCCCTTAGAGATGTTTCATTGACATTTGCTAAGGCTAAGTTTTTCTGTAAATCGGCTAAGAATTTCGTGGTCTCAACTAAGAATTTTTTTATAGTCGCACCATTTGGCATCATGACGTCATGGGTGGCTAAAAATTTGGTAGTTTGTTCATCCTAGTTTGTAGGGTTCTTGGTTTAACACTAATATAAGCATTTGTCCATTGTCTATGAACTATAAAGTTTGATATTCACCCTTATTCTAGTTGTCGTTATCAATGTCGTCGTCGTTTTTGAGTCAACATCACTTTGCTTCGACGTCGACATTACTTCGACACCAAATTGGTATTCTAAAACAGTGTTGTAACGACGTTGACAGTTTATCGATTTAAACAAAAACACATCTCTAAAAATTGAGTCGGCAGATTTATTTTGTTTATTATTTTTGGGAAAAAATGTTTTTTATGTGTAATTTTAATTTTGATTCGAGTCATGAAGAAAATAAAGAAAATCTAGAATTGGAAAGAAGACTACTTAGACAGAAATCCAATATCTTTAACCTGCCGGATAATCAGTGAGTAGCAAAATCAAAGTCTGTTACTTTAAAGAATGTTAATCTTCTAATTTTTTTAAAAGGTTTGAAAGTTACTTTCGGCTGAATAAAACAGCCTTCTAAGATGTGCTGGAAACAATAGCACCTAATTTCAAACCGGAATCAAGTCCACATTTATTTTTGAAACAATAAAGTTGGCAGCTACATTGGGATTTTTAGCCCAGGGGTAGTACCAGCTCAGTTTTGGAAACGACTTTAACTCAGGGTTCAGCTGTTTCTGAAACTGTAGCAGATTTCCCACAGCTTCCTCCAGGGGACTCAATATAAATTGCTGGAATCTTTCGCTACCAGTAGCATTACACTCGGCTTTGTTGCCTACCATTTTTTTTTTAACTTTAAATTTTAAGTCTCGCCAAACCTATAAATAAATTTTGTTATATTTTTCTAATGCACTTTATATGATCATGCTTTCTTTACCTTCTGTCATCCATCTCTTATTTAATAAATTTGATATTTCTTCCCATTGCTCTTAAATATTACTCGGAACAGTGCCTCTGTGACGAATTTTTATCCAACTCTTCTATGAGTTTTTAAATTGGTTTGCGTTCGTTACCTTAATTTTTTTAAATTTTTTCCGTCTTTTTTTTCAGTCATTACTTTTCCTCAAGTCGTTACAAAAAATTGTCTCGGCAAAATCAGAGTCGTTTCAAAACAATATCGGTGTCACATTTGCTTACAGAATACCAAATACTTGTCGACAGTATTCGATAAAGACAACGGGAATACCAGTTTCAAATTAAAACCCTAATACAACATTGTCTTGTGTCGATGACGACAACTAGAATAAGGGTGATTATTTCCCATATTTGAAAGTTCAAGCAACCGATGAAAATTCTTAATAGATACAGTCAGGATCAGGAGACTAATAATGTCAAAAGCTTAATTTTATACTTGCGGTTATTCGAGTAGAAAGTAGCTCAGAAGAAGTTCATATGCATTGTTTGAGTGATATTGCAACAAATTGCCCACCCTAATGTCAATTTAGTTCTAAAATGCAATTTATGATGCAAATATAAAAAAAAATCACTTCAAAACGAATCAATTCTTTTACTATCTATTATGTGAAATAGGTTTAGCTTCACTTACCACAATCTCTCCTTCTACAACACTTTCATGTATGGTTTTTATTTATTTATTTGTTGCAAGTAAAATGATGTGTGTGTGTGTATTTTTGTTAACAATAACAAAAGTAAAATGCGCTATGCTTCTGTTTTCAAACATTTCAAATTTTTTGAATATTCTAATTTTATGAGGTCAATGCACTTTAAACTTTATTAGAATAACAAAAAAAAAAAGATTAATATTTTGTTTTATCTAAACATTGTAATAAAATTATTTTGGCTCATTTACAAAATGTTGGTACAGCAAATAATCTTTATTTATAAAAATAGTTTTGTAAATGTTGCTAAAAGTTATTAAGAGTTTGTTTGAACACCAAATCTTTTTTCTGGGTGTACATCAGGGATGCGAAAGTTGGTACAATTGTACCATTTTTGGTACGATTTGGGTCTTAAAAGTGCGATGGTACTCTAATGGATTATTTGGTGCAATTTACAAATTTTCACAGTTTATCGTTATTTACAGTTGTTAAAGTGAGCCAATGCTAGTAAAATATTTGTAAATAATCTGTCATTTTTCTGTTTGCTTTACATAAACAAAACTTTTTCCTTATTTAGATTTCATACTAATAGTTCTCTTAAAATTTAAGTAATCTTACCTAAAATCCGTTCTCTTCATTTGAAAAAATCGATCTCTTTAACTTAAGGAAATTGGCTCACTTTTGCACCAACAAAAAAAAAATACTCAACTAAGGGTACTAAAATTGTTTAAACTTATTATTTGTTTGACATTTTTTTTTAATTTTGCGCATAATAAAGTGAAAAATAATAAAAAAATTTTTGATGAAACCAACAGCCGTTAACGTGAAAAAAGAGGTGCTAGAAAAAGCAAGTATTATTGCAAGTTAGAAAAAAAATAATCCAGATCAGTATCCGACACCAAAAATTGGAAGACTAAAAAAAATTAGTAACACTGAAGCTGGAGCCATTGGACGTCTTTTCACTTCGGGCAAAATCAAGAGCACAAAAGAGGCAGTTTCCGAATGTTCGGTCAATGTTAGCAGATAGACAGCACTAGGTCACAAATAACAAACTTTTGTCTGTTATTTGTTTCTAGCATACTTTTTCTCATGGATTTGGACCTACTGAACACGAAAATGAATTTTAAAAATTTTTCTGTCGATTGGTTTGCGAGATACAAATTTTTTAATTTTTTTTTTTTAATTTTTGGAGGTACACTTACTATTTTGAGCATATCTTTAGTCTTCTTTGACCTATTTTATCCTACTACTACTCAAATTAAAGACAATTGAGCCGTCTACAACTTATTCTCAGAAAATTTTCAAATCGGGTTAGTAGTTTTGATGTTGGCGGCTTAAAAAGGTTAAAAAACTGCGTTTTTTTAGTAAAAATGTGGCTGAAAAATTCATATAAAAATTCATATAAAATGTAAAACGCGATGTTAACAGCGATTTTAATTTTTTTACGTATAGCTGACACTTTTCCAAAGAAAATAAGCCCTTACTTAACAAAATCTGATGACAAATGGCCGACTTATTATTTTTTTGGTAAACGACCGAAATTCCGCTATTTCACGATTTTTTGATTTTCATTATTTGCACAGCTTACCTACCCAACGCAAACGAATAAATACATTTGAACTTAATTTAAAATAAACAAAGTAGTCTTCGTATATTTTTTTTTAATTTATTTACAGCACTACATGCTCATACATATTTAAACATAAGGAGACACGGTTATCAATTGCATTTCAAAACTGTCTGTGAAAGTGTAAAGAAGTTAATATTTAGAAAACGCAAGGAAGACAATGAGTAAAAGACTACGTGTGTTCGAGTGTTTGAACGATCCAGACAATTTCTGCAATGTTTGTGGCCAGTTTATAAAAAAAAATCACGCACACAAGTTTACTCCAGCAGTACAATTGCACTATTTGAATTATTTTGGTATTTCACCAAATATCACAGAACCATGGACACCTAAGTCGCTGTGTGATCTTTGCTATATAATCTTAACCAACTGGGCAGCTGGCGGAAGGTAAGAATTTTTATTTAAACACATTATACATAGCGAATATAGTAATTTATTTTAATTTTAGCCGCCATATGAAATTCGATACACCAATGATGTGGAAAAAGCCGCTATGCCATTCCACAGACTGTTATTTTTGCCTCACCACAAACAGTGGGGTAGGAAGATTTTTTAAATGGAACTACGCTCAAGTGGGATCGTTTGCGCTTCCAGTACCACATTCGCATGATGTGCCATATCCAGTGTGCCCTGGTGCATCTCTTCAAAAAGCAGAATCGTCAGAAGAAGAGTCTGAGTCAAATGCAAGCGAATTTGAGCCGGGTGCAAAGCGAAAATTACTGTCACAGGCCGAACTAAACGATTGGGTGCGCGATTTTGGTCTCACTAAGGAGAAATCCGAACTTTTTGCGTCTCGGATGATACAGTGTGGATTTGCGGCTTCAGAAGTGAAAGTATCAGCGTACAGAAACCGTCACAAGGAGTATGCAAAATTTTATACAAAGAAAGACCAAATATGTTTTTGCAGCGACATTTCAGGCTTGTTCCAAGAGCTTCACCAAATTCACAACCCCAACGAATGGAGGTTGTTTATTGACAGCAACAAAGAGAGCTTGAAGGCAGTTCTCTTACATAATGGGAATGAAAAGCCATCTGTTCCTATTGCTCATGCGGTTCATTCAAAGGAGAACTATGAAACTATGGACATTTTGCTGAAATGCATAGAGTATAGGAAATACAATTGGAAAATATGCGCCGACCTTAAAGTTGTGGCCATTCTGTGTGGACTCCAAGGAGGCTATACGCGACATTGCTGTTTTCTGTGCCTTTGGAATAGCCGCGCTGATGATCAGCATTATATAAAAAAAAAATGGCCGGTACGAACGAAACCTGTAGTTGGAGAAGCGAATGTTCAGCGCAAACCACTAATAGAGAACCGTGAAAATATAATACTTCCGCCGCTGCACATAAAATTGGGTTTGATTAAAAATTTTGCCAAAAAATTAGACAAAGAAGGTGAAGCTTTTGCCTATTTACGGTCAATTTTCCCTTACCTTTCGCTGGCAAAAATTAAAGAAGGAGTCTTCGCAGGACCCGAGATAAAAAAAATGTTGAAAGATGAAAAATTCCCAAAGCTGTTATCACCCATCGAAGCCGCAGCATGGAATTCCTTCAGGCTTGTTGTGGAAAACTTTTTAGGAAACAACAAAAGCCCGAATTATAAGGACATAGTTGAGGATCTGGTAAAGAACTATGAAGCCATGGGAGTGCACATGTCACTTAAAATACACTTTCTGGATTCTCATTTGGATTTTTTCCCTGAGAATTTAGGAGACGTGAGCGACGAACACGGCGAGCGCTTTCATCAGGAATTGAAGGCTATGGAACGACGCTATCAGGGCAACTATGACACGGCTATGATGGGTGACTATATTTGGACCCTAATACGTGAGACCGATTGCAGCGAATACAAAAAACAAAGAAGAAGTCAGCAGTTTTTCCACA
Source organism: Eustalomyia histrio (assembly GCA_949748255.1). Classification (NCBI taxonomy): domain Eukaryota; kingdom Metazoa; phylum Arthropoda; class Insecta; order Diptera; family Anthomyiidae; genus Eustalomyia; species Eustalomyia histrio. The sequence continues at coordinate 75,027,641 of OX456524.1, forward strand.
TGGCATAAAATGTACACTTATATCTTTGTTTTTACTCATTTTTTTGTGCGTTGATTTGCTTAATTTAATTAGTTAGTTTAATTTCGTTAGTTTAGCTAATTGTGCGATACATTGAGCATGTAGTGCTGTAAATAAATTAAAAAATAATATACGAAGACTAATTTGTTTATTTTAAATTAAGTTCAAATGTATTTATTCGTTTGCGTTGGGTAGGTAAGCTGTGCAAATAATGAAAATCAAAAAATCGTGAAATAGCGGAATTTCGGTCGTTTACCAAAAAAATAATAAGTCGGCCATTTGTCATCAGATTTTGTTAAGTAAGGGCTTATTTTCTTTGGAAAAGTGTCAGCTATACGTAAAAAAATTAAAATCGCTGTTAACATCGCGTTTTACATTTTATATGAATTTTTATATGAATTTTTCAGCCACATTTTTACTAAAAAAACGCAGTTTTTTAACCTTTTTAAGCCGCCAACATCAAAACTACTAACCCGATTTGAAAATTTTCTGAGAATAAGTTGTAGACGGCTCAATTGTCTTTAATTTGAGTAGTAGTAGGATAAAATAGGTCAAAGAAGACTAAAGATATGCTCAAAATAGTAAGTGTACCTCCAAAAATTAAAAAAAAAAAATTAAAAAATTTGTATCTCGCAAACCAATCGACAGAAAAATTTTTAAAATTCATTTTCGTGTTCAGTAGGTCCAAATCCATGAGAAAAAGTATGCTAGAACCAAATAACAAAATGGCTGTTGCCTAGTGCAGTCTAAAGGGCTCTCAAAAGCGCTGGCTACAAAGCCCGTATTAAAAAAAAACTATGAGACCAAAATCAACAGATACCAATCGGATGGAAATGTTCGGTATTGGGCCAAGCCATCAACCACACCAATCCCAGCCCATATAACTTAAACCATAAAGCACGGAGGTGGTTCTCTTATGGTTTGGGGATGTAAAGGGTGTCCCAAGAAGAACGCAATTTTTAAATCTGGCAACATTCGAAGTGTCAATGTTTGACATTTGAACAATTGTTATTGTTTGCTAGTAGAAGGTACGAGGTTAGTAAAAATGGAGCGCTACACGAATGAACAACGCATTCTCATTGTGAAATTGTTTTACCAAAATGGTGAAAGTTTTGCGGCTACAGTTCGCAAATTGCGATCAATTTGGGGTCACAATAATGCTGCAAAAGAGTCAACTGTAAAGAGATTAATGGATAAATTTGCCGAAACTGGGTCTGTTAGTGATGTAAAGACAACAACGCGCCATCGACCAGGTCGATCGACCGAAAATGTCGCAGCTGTACGTGATGATGTCGCTCAAACTCCATGCACCTCAATTCGACACCGAGCTCAGCAAATTGGTGTCTCCAAATCCACTTTGCAGCGAATTTTGACGAAAGATTTGCATCTTCATGCATACAAAGTTCAATTGACTCAGGAACTGAAGCCAGCTGACCATGGACAGCGAAGGGAGTTCGTTAATTGGGTATTGGAGAGACAACATGAAAATGCTGATTTTGCCGATAAAATCATCTTCAGTGACGAGGCCCATTTTCATCTTGATGGCTTCGTCAGTAGGCAGAATTGTCGCATTTGGGGTGAGGAAAATCCTCGAGTGATTCACGAGAAGCAAATGCATCCTCAACGTGTCACTGTGTGGTGTGGTTTTTGGGCTGGAGGAATCATTGGACCTTTTTTTATGAAATTGAGGCAGGTCAAGCGCAAACAGTCAATGGTGTTCGGTATCGTGAAATGATAACCAGTTTTTTCTTGCCTAGAATTGAAGAAATGAATGTGGAAGGCATGTGGTTCCAACAAGACGGCGCCACATGTCATACAGCCAGAGAAACAATTCAATTGCTGCATCAGTCATTTCGTATTATTTCGCGTTTTAGAGATCAGAATTGGCCGCCTAGATCGTGCGATTTAACACCATTAGATTTTTTTCTTTGGGGTTTTTTGAAGTCGATGGTTTACGCGAATAAGCCGACGACGACTCAAGCCTTAAAAGAGAAAATTGGACGCTGCATTAATGAAATACCGCAGCATTCATGCAAAACGGTCATTGGAAATTTCATTAAAAGATCGCGTGCATGCCAGCAAAGCCGCGGCGGCCATCTGCACGATGTATTGTTCCATACATAACCTCATTCTGTCTACTTTACGATATAATAAAGTTTCACGATTTTTTTTTTTAATATCTGTGTTTTATTTAAAATTTAAAAATTGCGTTCTTCTTGGGACACCCTTTATAACACCATATGGTTCACTTATACGGGTTGAAGGTATTATGCGAAAGGAGAACTATTTTCGAATATTACAAGGGAATTTGCCTTTAGCTCTTGCCAGATAGACCTGAAAATATTATCTTTCAGCATGACAGCGACCCCAAACATTCTGCGAAAATGTTTAAGGAATGGCTAAGCTCTCAGGTGTTTAGGCTCATGGAGTGGCCATCTCAAAGCCCGGATCTTACCCCGATCGAAATTGCTAGGGCTTATTTAAAATGTCGTTTGGCAGATTACAAAGGGCCTCAGTGAGCTGTGGGAGAGGGTATAGGTTGAATGGAAAAAATTTTCTGTGGATTATATATCGAAACTGTATGAATCCATGCGAAGGATAATAAATCAGTTGGAAAAAGCAAAGGGATACTGGATAAAGTATTAAATTTAGATTAGAAAACACTTGGTGCAAATGTGAGCCAATCTCCTGAATTATTTTTTTAGATACTTAAGTTTGGATTACATTTTTATGTTTTAGTTATTTTATTTTTTAATGATGTATATTTTCGTTTACGTAAATAGTTTTTAATTTATTTAAAAAACACCATAAAAACAACGGTTGCTCGTTTTATTTTTACTATTGTCTTACTTTTTGCACCAAACTGTATTTTCTTGGCAACTCATTTTTGCTGTCACATTTCTGTGAATATCTTTTATATAAAAGCCAATTTAGACGGCGACTTTGTTGCATATAATTATTGCGTGCAATTTTTGATTGTTGTCGAACGGGATAGAGAAGCAAGCGGGGTAGCAATGTTTCGTGCATGTTTCTGTAATCTCTCTTTCACACTCACATGTATTCTTATTTTCTTGCTTCATTCACATTTAGTTTGCGTGCAATTAAAGTCACCGTATAAATAGACATAACTTTGGATGCAATTTTGAAAAGGGAATTAAGAAAATTGCACGCAATCAGTTGCATCGTATAAATTGTCAACCTTTTCCAGTCTAGTCCAAAGGAAAGATTTGTTACATTCATCGAATTCTTGTTTCTATAATTTTAAAATAACAAACACTTTGTTACCTACTTAAATATGATATTGATCTCATGGATTTTTGTACCTTATTTTACATATTTTTATTTAAAAAAATCTATATTTCTATACAATTGAGGTCAAAAAAGTACAATTTGGTAATCACTTTTGTACGAAATTGAAATTCTCATACATGAACGAATTGTAAATGCTTGAATTTCTTAGGCATATTTATTTCATATTGATTTTTATGTTGTTCTTAGTAAGGAAGGACTTATAGGTGACGCAATTAAATAAGTTGTTCATTAAGGAGGCCTTCTCGCTCCCTTTTTGTAGAGCAAATGTAGTAAATTGATAAGATAACCCTTTATAAGGATGAGATTTTTAAATTTTTATTGTGCCAAAATAATAAATTTTGAATGAATGTGTATACGAAATACTACGTTTAATATTGCCAAAAACATTAATATATTAAAGTTTTAACTTTTGCTGCATACATTTATTTATGCGTCAATTACAAAAAGAAAATTGGAAATAACCATTGATTGTGTCATGACCATTTGTTTATTTACTTGCAGTATTATGTCATGTAGTATAATGGCACATTAATTGCAATAAATAGTATAACATTTTGTATATTTTTCTATAATTTTTTTATTTATGCCCCTCTTGAAAGGTTGGCAGCATTTCCGATAAATTGAATGGCCAGTTAATGGTTACAGATAGCAAGTCAATAGCAGCTCAAATCCGTCACCAGGACATGACGACGACCCGTAGGTTCAAATGTGAACAACAATAGGAATGGCAAATACAACTATTTGCCTCTCGTCCAGGCCAGCTGCTACAAACAAAAACGAACACTTACAATATTATTTGGTTAAAAACAATCTAAAATACACATTAAATTAATCGAAAATACAATCAAAGAGGGAACTACTGATTTGTCATTATATTCAGCCCATTTTGTTGTTTATTTTCATTAATTGTTTAATAATCGACAAAAGTAGTAAAAGCAATCGAAAGTCGTTTAAAATAATCATAAATTTTTAACTGACAGAACATTGGAAAAAAAAGATTTTTGTGTTTTATTTTTTAAATTGAATATTCTGTTTTATTTGTATGTAATTACAAAACACAACACATACATTTGTATATATTTTTATTTTCTTTTTGAATAATTTCTTGTAATTTTTATGGAAATAATTTTGTATATATTGAGCGCCCCGGTAGGCTAGTTGGTAGCGTGCTAGCTTATCAGTGCGGGGGTCGTGGGTTCGATTCCCACCAGAGGCTCTGGTCTGTTTTCGCTACAACGAGCTAACGGCCTTCGTTGCTAGTGCTCGGTTAGGGTATTAAAATATAATTTGTAATTATATGTTTAATAAAATAAAATAAAAAAATTTTGTATATAAACAAACTATTTTGTTAAAAAAAAAAAACAAAAAGGAATTATTTGAATTTCTATTTTTAGAAACGGAAAACGTAAAATTTTACATTAAAAAGAAAATATCAACTCCTACTGAAAGTCTGTATTTTTTTAAAGTTTGTTTTTTGAATGACTGATTCATGTAGTTAAAAAATATATTTTTATGAATTTCAATTGATTCTTCAATTAAAAATAAACTCTAAGTATTACTTTTTAAATAAACTACACTCAGTAACGAGTAAATTTAAGGGAAAAACATATAAAACAGTTAATTAGAAGAATGGAGGGCTAAGCGAAATTGGCAAGCCACGATAAATTAAGGCGAACAAGCAGAGAAAAAACATAGTTGAAATAAACATATTCGAAGAGCATCATATATTTTTGGGTTTATGATTCTGTCGTACTATAATATGGTTATCATATTATGATAATAAACTAACCATAATTTTACCATAATATTGTACCTATAGTTTTAATATGATTTAAAAATTACCATATTATGGTTATATTATGGTTATAAATCGAATTTATCATCATATGTTCGCATGTAATCATAGTATGCTCAAAATGTTATCATATTATAGTCCCCATAACAATATTATAATCACACTTTGGCACATTAATAAGCATATCGATATTCTCAGCATTCCGAAAAAGCTGTATAAAAAAGATTAACAATTTTTTTATTTTATTAAAAATATTACATAAATCGTAATTCTTTCACAGGATTATTGAATTTTAATCTTCAAATTTTAACATATGCAATACAAATAGTGTTTTCGTCAGCCATATTTTTAATCATTTTACGGTAGATCTGGTGCGGAAACACCATGAATGTTCTAAAAAAAATAAATTGAAAACTAACTTTTAAGAAAAACTACGGGTGTCCCAAGAAGAACGCAATTTTTAAATTTTAAATAAAACACAGATATTTAAAAAAAAAAAATCGTGAAACTTTATTATATCGTAAAGTAGACAGAATGAGGTTATGTATGGAACAATATATCGTGCAGATGGCCGCCGCGGCTTTGCTGGCATGCACGCGATCTTTTAATGAAATTTTCAATGACCGTTTTGCATGAATGCTGCTGTATTTCATTAATGCAGCGTCCAATTTCCTCTTTTAAGGCTTGAGTCGTCGTCGGCTTATTCGCGTAAACCATCGACTTCAAAAAACCCCAAAGAAAAAAATCTAATGGTGTTAAATCGCACGATCTAGGCGGCCAATTCTGATCTCTAAAACGCGAAATAATACGAAATGACTGATGCAGCAATTGAATTGTTTCTCTGGCTGTATGACATGTGGCGCCGTCTTGTTGGAACCACATGCCCTCCACATTCATTTCTTCAATTCTAGGCAAGAAAAAACTGGTTATCATTTCACGATACCGAACACCATTGACTGTTTGCGCTTGACCTGCCTCATTTTCATAAAAAAAGGTCCAATGATTCCTCCAGCCCAAAAACCACACCACACAGTGACACGTTGAGGATGATGCATTTGCTTCTCGTGAATCACTCGAGGATTTTCCTCACCCCAAATGCGACAATTCTGCCTATTGACGAAGCCATCAAGATGAAAATGGGCCTCGTCACTGAATATGATTTTATCGGCAAAATCAGCATTTTCATGTTGTCTCTCCAATACCCAATTAACGAACTCCCTTCGCTGTCCATGGTCAGCTGGCTTCAGTTCCTGAGTCAATTGAACTTTGTATGCATGAAGATGCAAATCTTTCGTAAAAATTCGCTGCAAAGTGGATTTGGAGACACCAATTTGCTAAGCTCGGTGTCGAATTGAGGTGGATGGAGTTTGAGCGACATCATCATGTACAGCTGCGACATTTTCGGTCGATCGACCTGGTCGATGGCGCGTTGTTGTCTTTACATCACTAACAGACCCAGTTTCGGCAAATTTATCTATTAATATCTTTACAGTTGACTCTTTTGGAGCATTATTGTGACCCCAAATTGATCGCAATTTGCGAACTGTAGCCGCAAAACTTTCACCATTTTGGTAAAACAATTTCACAATGAGAATGCGTTGTTCATTCGTGTAGCGCTCCATTTTTACTAACCTCGTACCTTCTACTAGCAAACAATAACAATTGTTGAAATGTCAAACAATGACACTTCGAATGTTGCCAGATTTAAAAATTGCGTTCTTCTTGGGACACCCTTTACCTTGCAATAAAAAATAATAGACTTGTATTTCAGCTTTCTTTTGTCTGGTGGTTTTTAATAATTTAAAACCTTTTATTATATTTTTTTCTTGCACAAATTTCCAAACTATAGTGACGCCTAAGCCCTGCGCCGAGAAAAATTAATCGGCTGTGACTCATAGCCGGCTGCAAGCCGAAAACTGATCGGTAAGCCTATTTTTCGTCGGCTGAATAAGGACTAATAAATAAAAATATTAGTTTTAAAGTTAGAATATGCCGGGAACATTCGCTGAATTCTTAATAGAAAAAAGAAAATGAAATTGTTTTCGAAACCCATATCTGGGAGTAGTTTTGGTTTGAAGTTCAGGCATGGAATTGATTAAAATTTTATTAGATATCATTGGATTTTATCAATACTAATTTATGTTAACAAAAAACTAAATGCTTCCCTATCTTTTATATCATAATTATATTTCCAATGACAAATAACTGTCCATGTTTAAACGAAATAACCAAGTTTTTTCTACCTTATTTTTGAATAATTTCTGCGAAAAATTTTTTGCGTGTTACTTTTTTTTTTGTTTTTTTGTTCAGAATAAAGTGAAATTTTATCCTAAATTGGAATTTAAAGTTTAATATTACTGATAATTTTTTTAAAATCAACCAAAGAAAAACTTGTAGTTGCAAATACAAAGTATAACTAAAAATAATACTTTCAGCGGCGGGGGCTACTAAAAATTGGCCGCGGCTAAGATCTGCCGGCGCAAGTGTTTTGCTCACGCGCAATTGCACTATCACAATGGCTATAGAATGTGCCGTAAATTATGACTGCTATCATCTAATGGCTGGAGAAATTATTACAAAATTGACAAGAGAATGTAATGATGTTAACCATAACATTATCGTCGTTCTCAATTAAAGGAATTAGAATAACATGCTTTTACGATAATAAGATAATTCTGAATAATAGCGTCGTCTGTATCACCCTCTCTTTGTGACAATGAATTGGTTAGGGTAAATAATAATATTATATCTATAACGAATTTTAAAAAAACTTTTAAAACAAATTTTCTAAAGTTAAAAAAAAAATAATTTTAAATATTTAATTAAAAAAAAAAAATAATTTAAAAAATTTAATATGAAAGGTACTTATACCCATCTGTTATTTGTCTAATTTTTGAGTAAACAAAACATATGATTTTTTTTAGACACTGTAGTAAAAACAAACTGACTGAACTGATATTATTTTTTGAACACAAGACAATATTATGACTGTAAATGCCAAAGTCATGTTTTATTTAATTTATAATTATTCATTGATTGTAGCCAGCATTTTATAGTTGCATAATTATCATATTTTTTTATAGTCAGAATTTTTTGTCACTACAGTATGGTTACAGCCAATCATGTTGTGAAATAGAAAGTGTCAATCATGAAATAGTAAAATATTTATTATCATAATGATGGTAGCGACAATGTTTATGGTTACGACCTGTTTATAAATTAATAACTTGGTTGTGATAACCATTCCCGATTGCAGCAAGCATAATATAGTAGCAGTGATCATGTTATAACCATGTTTTTTCTCTGCGTGTAGAAGACCGATTCGTAATACTTTGCATCAAACAATAGACGTCCCTTTGAAGGAATTATAGGCAAATGTTTGACGGTAATATGACGATAGGGTCTTTGACCAAGGACCCTATAAACCAGGATGAAAAAACTACCAAATGATGCCACTCATGATGCCAAATGGTGCGACTACAAAAAAATTCTTAGTCGGGACCACGAAATTCTTAGCCGATTTACAGAAAAACTTAGCCTCTAGCAAGTGTTGTAGCGCAAGTACAGTGATTGTGATGTGAATGTATATTTGTTTGAATTGTTACAAGCCGTGCTAGAGGCTTAGTTTTTCTGTAAATCGGCTAAGAATTTCGTGGTCTCGACTAAGAATTTTTTTGCAGTCGCACCATTTGGTAGTTCGTTTATCCTGCTTTATAGGGTCCTTGCTTTGACCACCATTTCAATAGTCGATATGTACAGACTCTTTCAATTATGATTCACTTCCTAGAGACTTCCAATTGGAGATTTTCAGAACTGTTACGCAGTTAACACGCATATCTCAAAGATCGCTCCACTGAGACTGCACTTCACGAGGAAGTGGAAGTAATGAGTTCACCATGGATGTTTTTATGAATATAGCAGTATTCGTTTTTGCTTGTAATAACCCAGTGGCTAATGCAGTTGGCTAGGCTTAAGAGGCTCTGTAAGTTAAGGGGATTATCAATGTTGTCTTGGAAGTTGCAAGATATCGAATATTGTTAAATGTAATACACATCAATGTGGGTTATCTCGCGATTGTTATGGCTTCTGGTTATCAACTTGTAAAATATATGCCTTATGTATATCAAATTGCCTCATTTGACGAATATATTATTTTAATACAGTTTTAATATAGAATTTGAAACGCTTGCGTCATGCTGCCGAACAAAAATGTACCCAAAAACGCCCAATTTTCTTTCCACTAATTCACTCCCTACATCCACGAGGTGGCCGAAAAAGAGAGAGAGAGGTTGTTCTTAGATCTCCTTTTTTCATCACACATCCCAATTTAATCAAAATTGGAGTCTAGGTTAGGATATTTCCTTGTCTGAATCTGGGGTACAGGTAGTTGCCTGGGAGTAAATCAGAGCAGCAGCACAATACTAAAAATACCAAGACTGCGGGTTTCAGACTTCCGCTGCAGCTGTTTTTATCAGACAGTTGCAGGTATCATCCTTGGTGCGAAATTCTCATGAAAACTTAACATAGAACACAGGGTGAAAAAAGTTAGAATGGCTTTTTCCCCTTATAGGATTATGTTTGTCTTTAAATGGAGAAAATGGAGCCCGAAGATGGACTTGTACATGCCTATACTACGTTCGATACTTACAGTTCCCTGGTAAATGGAACGGCCACTGACAAGGACTTAACCCTACAAAGTACGGTATTCGGCATGTATTTCTATTACCGGTGCGCTTTCCACGTATTCCTTGGTGGCGCTTAGATTTGTATATTGGGGCAATTGATACGATACTACCTACTACATATTATTGATGGTAAATAGTCCGCATCTGCGCGAACCACCCCAAAGAAGAACTTTAACAAGTCATTTGAAGTTTGATTGCATTTCAGGGGAAACGAAAAAGGGGTGATGTTGAAGTTTATTTTGAAAGTGAAGTTTATACTGACTGTTCTAAAAGAACTGGGGTGTATCTCCACAGTCACCCTTCAATGGTTTCCAGGACAAAGGTTTCGTCAGAAAAACGGATGACTTCTTGGTCGTACTAGAGGGGACATTTCGAGACTGGTTGCTGTGTTGTCGGGCCAATGGATCTGACATATCCTGCCTGCTGATCTGATTAGATGTCTCAATACTTGGGGTTAGATCTAGCACTCTCGATATCTGCGAGTGGTGTGGTTCTTTCATTCGGGTCAGCAAGTACTATACTCGTTGCTCGCATTGTGTGAGCAGCTACGCAAACCAACCAACTAACGAAATATTTGTATGAAATGGTACAGAACTTGTTCTCTTATAAAAAAGAAGCTTCCACTTTAATATTGCGTTGCTATAAATAGTGGGGAAAGATCTAAACCTTCTGGTATGTTACTACACTAACCTGTGACATGTCGCTAAACCAGTTTCTTTTAGTTCTGCCACATCACTCAATCTGTCATACAACATGGATTTATTGACATTTGATAACCAGATCTGAGGGTCAATTCTCGTTCTGTGAAACGGTGAAATGAAAAGTTTTTTCACGTTTTCATAGTACTTTTGATTTGCGTTCTGTGAAAAAATGTAAAGAAATATCAAAACGTTTTCATATGAAAAAAAAGTGGAACGAAACAAGATTTTTTCACGATTGCACAGCACTGGCGATTCTTGTTTTGTGTAACAGTGCAAACAACTGTCAAAATATTTTCATATGAAAAAATTGTTTACACAGACTATATATAAGTGAAAAAACATGGAGAAGATTGTAAGAGGAAAGCGTGCCAGCGAAAGCCAATTAATTATTTATTTAGAAAAGAATGTGGACATTGCAAACGATAAGTAAGTAGCTTAATAACCATAATCACACTTTTATTAATCCCATATTTACAGATTTGTAACTGCAGATGGTGCCAAATTTAGAGACGAAAAGTGTAACGAATTAGCGGCGAGCCTTAACAGTTTTAGTGTGACCTAAAAGGGCAGTGAAAAATGGCAAAAGTATGACATATTTATTTATATTCTTTATGTTTTTTTCTTTAAGTAATATTAGACTTCATACGCACACCAAATATAGTTCACTTAAAGTAAGCCGATATAAATCCATGAAGTGCTTGTCGGTTGTCATCTCGAATGGATTGTGGTCATCACGAAGTATGTGTCTCAGCACTGTCAAAAAATTCCTATAAATTATTAAATTATTTACTGCAATGAAATGCTTGTAACATCATTGTCTTACCTTTGTTCATCCCGAATTCTTTGAGTAATATCTAATAATACAATTAATCCAGACATTTTTATATAATTATTTAAAATAAATTTTACAAACTTAATTCACTTTTGTTTACGTTTTTCTCTGTTTTGACATTTGCTTTAAATTTTGGATAACACAGTTACAAAATCATGGGTACAGTGCGAATGAAACATTTTTTTCACAATACAAACGAGAATCGCAAATTATGTATTTGTGAAAAGTTCGAGTGAAAAGTGCTTATGAAAACGAAAATGAAAATTTTTTTTTCACTTCACATTATCACAGAACGAGAATTGACCCTCTGCCCTTTTCTATACAGTGCTATATTGAACGGACAGGTGATTTTAAATTAAGGGACAGGATCTAAACTTCACATATGAAAGTTATTATTTTACTATTTATGAGTAGTTTAAAATTATATCGATTTAATGTTATTAAGAAAACCGACGTGACTCCAGCTGAAGGGTAATTTTTTAAGAGCTTTCGAATTTGATTTAAACAAAAACACATAAAATTTAGAGAAATATATGAAATCTTTATTTGAGTCGATATAACGGTCTATATAATTCAATATTTAAAGATGATTTCATGTGAATGTTGACCGCGGCTGCGCCTCATATGGTTCATACGCTGGGTCCAATTTTGGCATACACTCAGAAAAAATTTAGTCGAAAATTTTGTAAATGGTTTTCAATCCCACTTTACTATTTTTGAACTAATTTTTAGTAAAAAAAAAAAATATTATTTAGCAAATCTTTTTGCTATTTACATTTAAAAAATTACAGAATATTTACAAATTTTTGTTGCTAATTTCAGAAATCATTTTACAAATTTTTGAAAGCCGATCTGCTAAAATTAGTAAAAAAAAAATACAAATTTTAAAAAAGTGGATATTGAAGGAAATGTTATTTCTAATTAAAAAGTACTGCTACAAACTTAAATTGCCTTAAAATGTTACATAGATTAAAAAAGGGATCGGAAGTGAATATACCGACTCATGTCTAAAACTAGCGCTAAAAAGTTTTTTTAGTTAAAAATCAGCCCTAAAAATAATTAAAATTTGTCCTTAAAAGCAAAAAAATAATTACTAAAATATTTTTCAAAACAGAAATTACCAAATTAAAACAAAATGATAAATTCGTTTTTGTTTAAGCCTCTGATTGTTTTTTAATTTTGTCTTAAATATTTAAAAAAAAAAAAAATAAATAAATGTATCAAATTTTGATGCTTGATAAAAAAATAAATTTGAAATTTTTCACAAATATTTTTTTTTTTGCTGATTTTAGCAAACTGATTTTAAATTCCACTTTACAAAAAGTTGACTAAAATTAAGTAGCTGCAGCTAAATTTTTCTACTAATTTCATTGTACTACATGTCAGTAGACATGTGTTGCTAAGATTGGCAAAAAATACCGTAATAAAAGCAAAATTTTCAGTTGCCATTACAGACTTTTTTTTGGTAAATGTACTCTCTTAAATACATCGGCCGGTAGCTCACGAATAATTTTTCAGTATTAGCTTCCAGTGCGTCAACAGTTGCGGAATTGTCCCTATAGACATGAGCCTTAACATAGCCCAGCAGCGCATTTGCAGTTCTTTCAATGTTTCTGGCAGCTCTTCACACCAATTAAGTCAATTTTGTTTGTTCACGTACCCATTTAACCAGAAATGAGCTTCGTCGCTGAACACAATTTTCCGATAAAAAAAAGTGAATATTCATCCAACGTTGCCAGCGTCCATTCACCATTTGGCCATTCGTTTGTAAGTTAATTCATGGTTAAACTATAGACCAAACTCAACATGCTTTACACGAAAATAGCTAAGCTGACAAAAACAGTGGTTATTCGTGATGTCAATAAAAATCTTTTAGTTTGGAATAACTAAAACACAAACAATTTTGTTTTTAAATTTTTTAATCTTACTAATATTTATCAACATCTTTGTTTTTTAAGTCACTCCATCTAAATCACTTAAACCATTATGGAGTTACATACTATAGTTTTAACCCTAAACAATTAGTTGTCTCAAAAAAAAAAAAACATATTAACCATCCAACCATGTTATTTTCCTCCAGCGACAATTTAATAATATATTTGCAAACTATATATATTAACAAAAAAAAAGCCCTAAAAATTCTGTTATCGTAACTTACAAAAGATGTTCTTCATTATTTGCTTAAATGTTGAAATTTCCAAAAATAAAAAGTGTTAAAAACATAGCTGCCTAATGACGACAATTTGTTTTGGTGTTAAGGTTATTTAACATTGTTTGTCTGTAAATGTTTTTCATTACTTTTATGTATATATTTTTGTTTAAGCATTTTATATCTGACAATGGGTAATATTTAACCATAGGCAGGTGCCACTTACGTATACTACACCTCGCTGCAGCCGCCACATTTATGACTGTTTCGCACAGTTGCGCACTTTGTCTTTTTTGTGGGTTTTTTTTTTCTTTGATAACCATTCATTTGCGAATTTTTTTTCATTAATATTTCTCATTGTTTTTCTTTAAAAAAAAAACTAACTGATATAAATGATTACAAACGAATGGTAATGAGTCGTATACAACCACATCAAACAAAAAACACTTTAGCACCCACCACAAAAATAATAATAGTAATGATTTACTATGTGATAAAATCATCAAGTATAGAGTTATTACATGGTAATGACCAGATAGCAGGAATGTTTTTTTTTTCACCTGGGAGAACTACATACATATTCATTATGTTTTGCGCAAGAATGTATGAAAGTAACTTAAGTAGTAAAAGGGTCCTTTTTTAAAAGAATGGGACCTGCATCCAGAAAACAGTTCCATGCTGGCAGCCGTTGAATGTTTTGATTGATATTATACAACCGAACTTTTCAGCTGTGACTACTAAATTTTTGTTGAGGCAGCTTTGATGTTGAGGCAGAATTAGTTTTCTATTGTCACAACGGAAAATATCGATTAGCTATGAATTCAGTCGTAACTTGGCGACGTTTTACGAGGGGGAAATTTAACCTTTGTATGATATCACAGATGTTACCTGGATAATGTATTTAAACCCTCCAAACTTCCGGTTCGAGTAACTCTCAACATATATTTCGTTACAATACAAAATTCAACAATAGCGGGGAAGCGTTACTTTACGCAAAATACCTATTCACTCTGTATACTGATATCACCGCTAATGTTTCTAACAGATTAATAAAAGAATTCATAGATATACTTCTCACTACTTTGCAAATTTAATAGATGAGCTCTATAAATGGAGTGAATAGATACACAGGAATTTTTGGACCACATATGGGTACATATACAAGAGCGGATCAATAGGTCCGTGACTTTTCGAACTTCCCTCGTAGTTGTATGAAATGCAACACTGCTCCCATCAACTACCACCTGTTAATATACTACTGTCAAATTTTGAGCAAGTTCCATAATTTACTTTGTGTTTAACAGCTGTTTCAAAACATATAACCTCGTGGATTTTTTTAAAAATGAAAAATTGAATTTCGAGTGCTCATTAAACATTATTTTTTGCGAAAAAAAAACCGTCAATCAAACCAAGTAAAAGCTTGATAAATACTATGGGGACTCTGAATTATCGATTTCAATGGTAAAACAGTGGTTTACTGACTCTCGTTGTGGCCGCACTAGTAAATATAAATGACGCTTAACGTTCTGGACGGCCAATTGAGGTCAGTACACCCGAAAATGTCGAAAAATCCACGATATGTTGTTGGCTGATCGAAGAGTAAAAGTGCGTGAGATTGTTGATGCCATAGGCATTTCATATGGCAGTGTGGTTTTGATTTTAAATGATCAGTTAGATTTGAGAAAGTTGTCTGCAAGATGGGTGCCGCGTTTGCTCACAATCGACCACCAACGGAATTATGTGACAGCTTATTTTCCATAGAGTAGACTACGAATTGCCCCCTCATTCACCTTATTCTCTGGATTTGACCCCCAGTGACTATTTCCTATTTCCAAACCTAAAGAAATGGCTCAGTGGAAAGAGATTTAGCTCCAACAATGAAATTATTAATCAAGCAAATGTCTATTTTATGGACCTCGAAAAATCCTATTTTTTTCGAAGAGATACAAAAATTGGAGAATCTTAGTCCAAAGTGTATTGAACAAAAGAAGATTATGCTGAAAAATATTTTTTTTTTTTGCAAAAAAAAAAACTGTGTTTCATTCAAAAAGTCACGGACTTATTGATCCGCTGGAGCTATTTGACCAGAACCTGGTTCTTGTTGATTATGTCCGACAGATGCCGTGGGATCTACTGGAAAGTTGTTGACATTAGAATCAGGAACAGTGTACATTGTGGCATTCCACAAGGATGTGTTTTTTCCTCTATTTTGGGTTACCACTTTATGAACCTATAATGACTTTAATCAAAAAGGATTTGCAAAGGCCTACTATGCAGATGATGTGGCGATATTATCAAATGGAAAATGTAGAAATAACTGGCCAATACCTAAGGGAATGAATGAACCCGAACCGCGATACCCAAATTTAATAGAAAGAAAGTTACAATTACTCTTACTACTTTCCGGGACTTGATCTCAAATGCAAGTCCGTTATTTTTAAACTGTAATAACAACTGAAAATTTTGTTGTTTTTACGGGTATTTTGCTAATTTGAGCAATGACCCTAACATATAAACCAGGATGAAGGTAAGAAGGGTTGTACCAATTCAAACATTCACATCACATTCACTGTAATTGTGCTACAAACCTTGCTAAAGGCTGAGTTTTAATGTAAATCGGCTAAGAATTTCGTGGTTTCGACTTAGAATTGTTTTGTAGTCGCACCATTTGGCATCATTGGTGGCTAAAAATTTTGTAGTTTGTTCATCCTGGTTTATAGGGTCCTAGATTTGAGTCCAGCGGATTTTTTTTTGCTAATATTAGCAAAACATGTCTTCTGACGAGTATTACCGTGAAATTAGTAGCTCCTACTAAATTTTAGTAAACTTTTCTAAAAAAAAAAAATTTACTAAATAATATTAATATTAGTATAATAAACTAGGAAGCGCTACTAAATTTTAGTAAATTGCAGTAAACTGCAATTTAAAATCAATCTGCTAAAATCATCAACAAATTTTACTAAATATTCGTGGAATGAAAATATATATAAACATAAACAAATTTATCCCTTTGTTTTAATTTGCTAATTTTTGTTTTGACAAATATTTTTAGTAAATTTATTGGATTTTAAGGTTAAATTTAAGCTGTTTAAGGGCTGATTTTAAGTAATAAAAAAGTTTTTAGTGCTACTTAAAATGGATGTCCCATTTTTAGACATGAGTCGGTTGTGCAAAGTATCTTCACATCCAATTCCCTTGTGGTTGTATCAGAATAAGCGCAGCCAGAAATAATTCATAGACCACACTTGACCATAACCGCAACCTAGTGACCAATTGAAAAGAGTGGAAAATTTCCATAAATTCGTATATTCCCCATTTAGTATATTCCCCACACAAAGAAAACAGACTCGTGTTGACAAATGAATTTGTAGCTAACGGAATGATTTGGTTGTAATAACCGAAATTTTCGATTGCGACAACAGAAAACCAATTGAGATATGAGTAATTTGACTGTCACAATAGAATTTCCATTGCCACAATAACAATTCGGTAGGCACAACTAACAAATTCGGTTACTGCAACTGAACCATTAGATTGGCAACAAATTCAGTTTTCAGCACTAATCTTTTTTCTGGGTGTAGTTTTATTCCATCAAGATTACATTCAATCTGATGCCAAGCCTGAATAAATGGCTCGGCGCTAAAATATTTGGGTCAAATGAATGATAGAGATCAAAAAACCTGCTATTTTCAAGAAATAAACACATTGAAAAAACGATGAACTAAATGCATCGAGCTCAAAAAGTCTATCCCAGCAAAACCACACATTACAAAATAATGTGTAAAGTAATGTGTAGCAATATGGGCTCATGGATTACTTTACACCTTACTTCACTGGTCAATTTTACAGGCGATGAGCCTCAAAGTGATGTATATACCCATTACTTTAGAGGTGGTAATGTAAAGGGTTACTTATATGGTTACAAGAATGAAAAAAATAATGTGTCTTAAAATAGATTTTTTAAAAAGAGAAATTTTTATTAAAAAAAATTTATTACAAATATTTTAAACGTTATTAAAAATAATGATGGGAATCGAACCAGGGAACTCTGGTTGCCAGCCAAGAACTCTACCCACTGAGCTATCGATGCATATAGTGTTTGATTGCTTTAAACTTAAATGAATTGTTGCGCTTCGTTTTTTCACTAGTGTTGTCAAAACAAACATACATTATCCTTTCGCTTACAAAAAAACACAAAGTAATGTATCTAAAAATAGATTTTCAAAAATATTTCAATTATTACTTTACATTTATAAATCATATATTACGTAATCAATAATCAGTAACTTATTACTTTATGCTTGCAAATAATGAAAAAGGTAACGAGATATCATTACAAGGTAACGCATGAGAATATTGCACCCATTACCAAAGTTTTGCTGGGATTTTAACAAATATAACGCTCACTCACATATTAAGCTGCCTCTTAAGCACCAAAGAATATTGTCAAGTACCAAGCTAGGCAAAAACCTTAAAATTGGAGTCTTTTTTGTAGTGATACTGTGAGCTGCGTAACTGACATTCATAAATTTGAGTGGGCAATATGCTGAAGAGCAGTATGTTCTAAATGGAACTTGAACCCTAAAGTTGCTCACTGGCAATCTCTCACTTAAAATGGTTTGTAAGTTAAAATAACAGAAATTACCATTTTAAAGAAATGATATTTCATTAAAGAACCGGTTTACTTTTCATTTAAGTCTAATGGATTTTGTCAGTTGTTTTTTAATGTTGTTTAAACTATTGACAAATTCTACCTACCAATTCCGTAAAAATAAATGCTGATACATTTATCTGAAATTTTTTCCATTTTTTGTAACTAACACTCTATAAACACATGTTGTGTGAATGACCTTATGTGCCGGTGAGTGTGTTTATAAAGTTCTTGTAATACAAATTGAAAAAATTTTGTATAAAAAATTAATTTTATTTTATTTAAATTAAATTAAATTAAAAAAACAAAATTAGAATTTTTTTTATATATTTTATTTTTTGAAACAACAAACAAAATTAAAATTTGTAATAATTGTAATGCAACAAATAAACCTGAAATTTCCGTTTTGTGGGTAGATTTTTATTTAATCTCAAACAAATGAAAAAAAAATATTAATTAAACTGAAAAAAGGTAAATGACAGTTAAAAATTCTTTGCTTGAAAAATTATATCAAATAATATCAAATTATATATAAATTGATCAAATTACATGAAACTATTTTGCATCAAATTAGATCAAATGACATCATGGCATTTTTCGGATCAATAAATTTATATTACAAAACAATAAAATTTCCTCCTAATTAGTTCATACATCATCTAAAATTGTACTGTTATTTAGGAAATGTTTTCTTGGTTTTAAGAATAATTGTATTTTATTTAAGTTCATTAGATAATTTTTTTTTACTAAAAACTAGGACTCAACTCCCTAAAAATAAGAAAATATTTTCTAACAACAAGTTAAATAGCACTTCTTTTAAGTGAAAATTATCCTTATCCTGCTTCTATGGTAAATGTAGTATATTTACCATATATTTTAAAGTACTTAACACTCATTGAGTAGGTATTTTCCCACTTTCGAAGGACTTCCGCTTTGTGAGGGCACTGCTCTTAACAAGGTTTTTGATATACAATTTAGTCATAAAACTAAATTGAATTATACTAATTTAATGTATTTAAAATTTAAATTAATTTTCATTAGCAAAAAGGTACCTAAACAAATTATAAAAATGTACTGCAGGATATCCTGAAACGTAATTAATTGTGACAAAGTCAGATCCTTTTCCTAGTTTATTAACGGTTTTTCTTGAGAGAACTACAAAAAGGGACGCCCGACGTGACACACTGCATCTATGGCTAAGGAACACTGGCGGTCCTTTGTCTTCTTAAATTAACTAATTTAAGGAAATTGTTGCAAAAATACAAAATATCACAGTTACATTTCTTGTTATTATTGGAAATGGAAATGCAATTATTTTGGAAATGGAATTATTTTATTTACCATATGGGCATTTCCAGGATCGCGAACGGGACATTCGTACGCACTCAACTTGAAAAAAAAATATGAAAAATCAAATTTTTTTTAACTTTTTATAAATATTTAATAGCATTTTAGTAGAACAATTTTTGAGAACAAAAAGAAAATTATAAAATATGAACGTTCTCCAAATATTTTGGATAAACTTGCGATCGCGAACGGGACAAAAAATGTAAGTCATTTTTTTCGGTGTGTGGTTTTGTTTAAAACTCTGCGAATTTCGTCAGTTTATTAAATGGAAATTATTTTTTAACTAAAGCAGAGATATAAAGATTTTATTTAGCATTTTGTTTTTTTTTTTTATTATCCTTATTATTATTTTTTTTAAATATTTTTTTTAGAATCGCGAACGGGACAATGATTCCAAAGGCATTTTTTAGGTTTATTTATGGATCAAAATGTTTTAGGTTTGGTTTTTTTAAATGATCTCGGTTATTTTGTTTTGAATTGTAAATATCAAACTATTCCGATCAACGTTCACGGAGAACTAAACACAAATGCTTATTTTCGGTCGCGAACGGGATAGAAGAATGTAGTACAAAGAATCTTTGAATTATACCGTTATTCGGAGTTTGCTTGATCTCTACTGCGGTGTTTTTAAATATTTATTGTTGGTATATTTAGTCTATAAGAAGAGTGCAATCGACATGATATGTAACACTTAGAAATAACTCAAGGAAAAATGTCAATTAAAAACGCTAAAACCAAAAAAAGCAAAGCTGCTCTTTGCAGACCACTTTTCTTAAATTACAAATGGTAATATGTATTTAATTAGGTATATTCTTAAAATCAAATGCATTAACCAACTCAATTTTCTCAGAAAAGTCTTTTTTCTTCAACTTTAATATTTTGGTAGCGGTTGACCTTTCTGTGGAAATACCCATATACAAATTTTAACATTTTTTATTATTAAGTGAAAAAATAGTTCGATAAATATAAAGTTCAATAAGCGCTACGTCAATTATAGGAAAGCCATTATGCCGTAATGTATAAAATGTGCCTGCGATATTTTGTATTGTAGTCAACAAACAAATTTATTACATAAAAGCGCAAATTCGAAAGTTTTAACATTTTGCTAACAAAATTTTAAAAAAATATTTTAAGGTACTTTAAGTTCAATATTTAAGACTGTTAAGATTAGAGATGGGCACGTGAGAGATTTTTGACACACGCTCACGCACGATCACGAACCAAAAATTACAATCATGCACGATAGTTTTTTTAAATGGTTACTTAAATTTTTTTTATTTAATAATATTTTCTCTTAAAAATTGGGAAAACTAACTGGTTTGTTTTTAATTGATTGTTTTTTTTTTTTTGGAATAGAATATTAAAAATGATTTAAACGTTTTCCAACAAAAAAAAATTCTATATCAAATTTTATTAATTTTTAAAAATTAGAAAACTTTTACTTGAAAAAAAGAATATTTTTTTAAAAATTTTAAAATTTATCTGAACTAAGTTGCATGAAAATTTTCCTTAGAAATAGTTCATCAGTTTATAAAATTAAGTAAATTTTTATTATTACATAGGAAAAAATTTTGTTACTATTTGTTTTTAATTGTCTGAACTAATTTTTAGAAAACAGTTCTTCAAAATTGGAATGTGGTATACTTAAAAACTGAATTTGGAAATGGCTTTCTAAAATTTAGTTAATTTTGACCACTAGCGAAAAAAAATGAACACACATTAAGTTTAAGTAATTTCTCGATTTAAGTTAAACACATTTTTTGAATGTAAATTATGTCCTAATTTTTTTTTCAAACTAATCTTAATTTTATTACATTTGCACGCAGAGAAAAAACATCGTTGCAACATGATCACTGCTACTATATTGTGCTTGCTGTAATCGGGTATGGTTGTCACAACCATATTATTGGTTGTCTAACCATCGACATGGTCGCTACCATCATTATTATAGTAATTATTTCACTATTTTATGATTGCCACCTTCTATTTTATAACATGATTGGCTGCAACCATACTGTGGTAACAAAAATTCTGACTATGAAAAAAATATGATAATTATGCAACATAAAATGCTGGCAACAATCAATGAATAATTATACATCAAATAAAACATGACTTTGACATTTACAGTCCTAATACGAGTATTGTCTTGTCATAAAAACCAAAATGTCTTAAAACAACAATTGTATGTTGTTTACTAAAACTTGACAAATATCAGATGAGTAGAAAATACCTTTCATGTGGCATTAAAACATCAATTGACCTATTAAGATCCAGTTTATTTTTTTTTTTAACTTTAGAAGATTTTTTTTGAGGGTTTTTTTTCGAAAATTCCTTTAACATGTAATATTATTTACAATAATCAATTCGTAGTCAAAAATATTCTTTATAAAGATTTTATCTGGATCATAATTTGATAATCCAGAAATCATAATATAGTTATGGGGACCATAATGTAAAAACAATTTGAGCATACTATGATTACATGAAATCATATTATGATAAATTAAACATCATAATATGTTTATTTAGAATCATAATATGGTTATTTTTGGATGATAATATAACTGTAGGGTCAATATTATGGTAAAATAATGGATATTTTATTATCATAATATAGTACGACTATGGTTGGCACAATCATAAACCTAAAAATATATGATGCTCTTCGAATATGATTCTCCCAACAATGTTTTTTGTTTTGCGTGTGAGTATGCTTTTTTCTTAAAATTAATAAATTTTTATTTAATTGACTTTTTTTTCCTAAAATCAAGAAATGTTACTTAGGAAAAATATGAACTATTTCTGAGTATATAAACTATTTCGTTTAAGAAAATTCTTTTTAAGAAAATTTTTCTAAGTTTAAAACAAATTTTACTTTAATTGAGGACAATTTATAAACTATTATGAAGGGAATTTTTGATAACATTTTTTTTTTTTTTTGAGTGTATATGTAATAACAATTTACCGAAACATTTTTTTTACCGCGATGGTAAAAAAATTTTAAAATTGGGAAAGGTTCGCACTTAATCGCTCAGACCAAATAGCTGGTGCCAGGAACTTGAAATTTGACACTAAGCAATCTTGCTTAAGCCCCGTGAACTAAAAAATTAGAAATTTAAATTATATTTTATGTGATGTATGAGCATTAATTTGTTTAACATTAACAGTTATTATTGTATTCAAAATTAGCTTATAATTTTAGTTTATTAACTTAATAATATTATATGTATTGACTTGTGTATTGTTGACATATAACTTTATTTTGACACACCAGTGTCATATCAAGTTTAATTTCATCATTTATATAATAACGTTTTAGACTTAAAACTTCTAATGTTTCAAACATTAAAGCGTTCATTGACAGATGAGGTTGTTTGGATTCCATTCATTCGGACGACCATTAGGCGTCATCATATTTAAGTATTTTTTTCAAATCACGGCTTATATTTCTTTTGTCTTGTTTAAGAAACAAAACTAAACCAGCTACAAACAAATTATACCTTTTTTGGTTTGGACAAGTTGCCCACCCAAATACACAAAACAAACGCTTTTCGTGTTACTTGTTTTGTTAACGTTGTTGTCAAAACTGGTGTTAAAGGGTCGAAGGTTTAGTTCAAAATCATTTAAAATTTATAATAATTAAGATTTAAAGCCCGCATTACTATAAATGATTAAAGTCGAACAGACAAAAAAAAAAAACACCGAAAACCAAAGAAACATTTTAATGTGCAACACTTGTTCAAATTAAAACACAAAACTTTAAGAATACACAGATAAAACAAGAATTTTGTTAAAAAAAAAAAAACAATAATAGCTTATGGTGAGAAAATTATGGTCATGAAGCCAACACACCGTATAATTCAGTGTAAATGAAGCTGTAGAAGTTTTTTTGTGACAGTTAAATCTTATTCAATTATCAGCGTTAACAATTTCTAAATAATTTCTATTTTTTTTGTAAATAGAACAACATTATCAAAAACGTAATATTACTACATTATACGTTGTTATAATTATAAGATTTTCTTTTTTGTTAAGTCAGAGTTGTCCAAAGTAGAACCAATTGTTATGAGGCATATTTTAATTGTGTAGAATAATAATAATAATACGCTGATTTTGAGGAATTTTAAATTCACCTGACTTAGGTTCTCAAAACCGGTTTATGATTTATTTGAAGAACTGTTTTTTTTTCTATTTGTATGGTTTTTTAAATCGGTTTAAAAATATAACAGTATTAGAGTTCAATATCATTAAATATTTTTGAAAATGAAAACTTCAAGGAAATTTTTATTTTTTGAAACTATACTATAAAACAATTTAGTTACATATATATAATAAATAATAAAGAGTCACAATTTAAAATTCTCAAATTTTCATAAAAAACTGTTTGACTGCAGTATATTATGAAAAAAATTTTTTCATTATGAAAAAATTCCTTTTGGAAGAATTAATTTATGAACAAAAGTAAATTTTGAAAAATTTATATTTAGGGCGCGATAAGCGGCTTTGCAGCAATAATAATGTATGTCGATTTTTATTGATTTTATGTTATTAATTCCAGATTCTTTAATTTTTAGCTCTATTCACATTGGTCCAAAAAATTTTGAAAATTGTGGACTATTTACGATTTTTTTTTCGTGAAAGTAGTAGCAGAATTGATTGCAAAATAAGCACATACCTTGACCACATGTGTTCATTGTTTTCAGAGTTGGCAAACAATACCGTGCAAATGCCATGATTGATTCAAAACCCTATGAACCCTATGAAATACCGTTACCGGCATACCGTTATCTCTTCTATAAGGCTAATATTATAACAGCATTGATTTTTCCCCTGAATTGAATTATACCCATCGAAGCAGTGACATAGAACTTTATTCAATAAAAAAAAGAGTTTTTACATCAGGTAAAAATAATGGAACATACATTTATTTTTCAAAAAAATATTTATTTTAACTTTTTTATACATTTGTTCAAAATGATTTACTGTCATTTACCGATTTTGTTCAGTTTCATTTTTTTTTTAATTTCTTTGCAATTGTATAAAAATTTACCCACAAAACAGAAATTTGTGGTTTATTTGTTTCCATTACAGTTATAACAAATTTAAATTTTGCAAAAAAAAAAAAATATTCTATTCCAATTTTGATTTTATTTAAATTGTTTGTTTACAAACAAAATTTTTTATTTCGACTTACAAGAACTTCTTACACACACACACATGTGTTTATAGACTGCGTGAGTCTATATTTTGCAGATTAAAAACCAAATAAAAATACAACAAACCGAAACAATTTTAAATAAATGAATAATCATTATTTTTACGAAATTGATCGGTAAAATTTTAACATTTATTTTTAACTGATAAATCATTTGGTTTTACTGTTGTGCCGGTTAATTTAATACCATTTAAAAATGTACAAAACCATTTGATTTAAATTAATAGTAAGTAGACCGGTTTTTACATGAAATATCATTCCTCTTAAATGGTATTTTTCATTATTTTAACATACAAAATATTTTAAGAGTATAACTGTTTGTAAGTTATTTGCCTTTGTTTGCAATCCAATAACTATATAATACTGTCAGCATTGTTTACCGCATGTCATGCCAACTCATAACAGACAGTCGGCGACGCTTTGCCAGTACTGTTCCGATTGTATTTTTCCAAATCTGGAAGTTTTTAATCAGAAATACGCGGTTAGAGTTTGAAGAAATTAATTTCTGAACTGATTTAATTTTATGGGAATGAATTCCCTAGCCAAACTTAAGGAATTGCATGACTTACTTTTTTCACTTAATTTTTCTTGAAGAAATTAATTCATTATTTTCTAACTTCTTCATAGATTTTTAAAATTTTTTAGCAAAGGATTTCATTCAAATTAAACTTTTGGTTAAGGCATTAATTTCCTATGGAACGAATTCCTCTTGAATTCATTGAATTTTTGATTAATTCGATGAAGGAATTAACTTTCGCCTTTTTTCCTCTTTGGAACTTTTTCTTTTAATTTCCTAAGGATATAACATTTTCTTTTAATTCCAAAAACAAACAAAAATCTCAAGAAACATTTTTACAGACTCTACGACTTCTACTGTACGTTTACGGTCCGTAAGTACGTATCTGTCAAAGCTTGTACGTAAACGGAACATTAACTGTATCATCAAATACGAACTTTACCGATTTTCTTCCGTTGCTTTTGAATTCGTTTTGTTTTTGTTGAAAAACCGGTACGAATACGGATCCGTTAACAGTGCCTCATTGACGGAGAACTCCTTTTTCACCCGACATATCGGTTCGTAAACGGTCCGTCAATGAGCGACACAGAAAACGGAAAATAAACGGATATGGATTCCGTTAACGATAACCTGAAAACGGTACCTTAACGAAACGTATCGTTTGCTGGGATGTATCTAATAATAAATTTGCTTAACAATATATCACTATGTTATGGTGTAAAGTAATGAACCACTATGTAACCTATAAAACTATAGGTAACACACACACAATGACATGTTTTAAAATAATGAACTTATAGAAAAAGCGCAAAAGTTAATTGCTTAGGAATTTAAATGCAAAAGTTAATTCCAAAGGGAATTGAGCAAAAGAGTTAATTACTTCAGGAAATCAAAGGGAGTTTAGTTATCAATTCTAAATCTTTGAATTTATTCCTTGTTAATGAATTTATTTCTGGAATCAAAAAAAAAAAAAAATGAATTAAATTTTATTATTGCTGAAAATCATGGGTTTGTCATTCATGAGATTCTTCTTTCTCATTTGACATTTAATTAAATACCCAACAGAACGTTGTAATGGGTGTACAAGGTCAAGGTGTTGAATTTTTTTGCACACTATGACCACACATTACTCTACACCTTATTTGGTAATGTATAATTTTGCTGGGTAGTGGAGCTTAGAATATTGTGATTGTGGCCTGTTGTTGATTAATATCTTTTAGTTTTTCTCTTTGTATTCGTGTGGTCATAAAAAGCCAATTCATGTTAGCGGCACGAAAACATTTATTAATTAAGAGAAAAATCACGGTGTTGCATTTGATGTAGTTTTATTTATTTTTTTTTAATTTATATTTTTTTATTTAGTTATTACTAAAGTGCATGTGTGTGGCATGTTGTAAAATTACATGCTTTACGTTTCAACAAAATTTAATGGAGTTTAGATTTTAATCATTTGGTTAACTTTTATTTTGTAAATATATTAAGCAAATTTAATATAAAGAAATATGTGTTAGTGTTAGCATAAGCACTGCTAAGTCTTCTTTTTTTAATTTCCAATATTTATTACCCCTGCCAAAAAATCCACAATAAGTTATATATCTTACGGTTAGGGGTTTGGTAAATAAATCTATATCAGTACTTAAAATAATTGTGTTTTTTTGAGCGTATTTCAATTAAATGACATATATAATTTCATTTTAATTACTTGCAGTTCCCCATAATTCTACACCGTACCTGGGAAAAATTAAATTTAGGAGTTGCAATCATTGACGGACACCATTGAGGGCCGAACAGCTTTACACTGCACTGATAGAATTTTTACGATTGCACTGATAGAATTTGGAGTGTAGCCTTTTTAGCTAGCTTTGTCCATTGATACGAGGACGGATCAATAAGTCAGTGACTTTTCGAACTTCCCTTGTAGTTATATCAAGGACCCTATAAACCAGGATGAAAAAACTACCAAATTTTTAGCCACCCATGATGCCAAATGGTGCGACTAAAAAAAATTTTTAGTCGAGACCACGAAATTCTTAGCCGATTTACAGAAAACCTTTGCTTCTAGCAAGGGTTGTAGCGCAAGTACAGTGATTGTGATGTGAATGTATACATGTTTGAATTGGTACAACCCTTGCTAGCGGCTAAGTTTTTTTGTAAATCGGCTAAAAATTTCGTGGTCTCGACTACGAATTTTTTTGTAGTCACACCATTTGGCATCATGGCATCATGGGTGGCTAAAAATTTGGTAGATTTTTCATCCTGGTTTATAGGGTCCTTGGTTTAATGAGCACACGAAATTCACTTTTTTCCATTTTTAAAAAAAGCTACGAGGTTGTATGTTTTAAACAGCTGTTACTTGATAGGAGCAGCGTTGCATTTCATGAAACTACGAGGGAAGTTCAAAAAGTTACGTAATTATTGATCCGCCCTCGTATGTCAAGGTGGTTTTTATTTCCAAACCTGGGAAGGAGCACTGGTCTTTGGCAAAGAGTTTTCAACAAAATGCGTATCAAAGTGGTAGATCCTGTGAGTCGGCTTTTCATGATCGAAAAGGGTTTAGAGAAAAAAATAATACTCGTTGGGTGTTTTTGTTGACATTTTGCGAGCTTTAGACATTGCTATTTGAGTCGATTAAATCTTCGCCTTGTGATCGCTGATAGTTAGTGGGCGCAAAGGTCACAGTAGAGATTAGAGGAATATACTGCATATTAAGGTTTTAAGTGTGCACATCATCACTGAGATCAATTTATAGAAAAATGCAAGCTGTTGTTAATCCGAGAGAACGCTTGCGTTGTTTACTCGTTAGAACAAAAAATTGGGGTTTTAGACTTCCGGTGTTAAAGGGGGTTTATCTTCAACTGTCTACTGAGGTTAAATATCTAGCGGTAACTATAGATATTAAACTTATGTCGACCAGATATGTTGAACCACAGGTATCCCAGGGTCTGCGTAAATCATCTTATGTCTGGGGTCTATATAAAGGGTGGTTACATTTTAAGGGCCGATGTTGAATGTGAACCACACCTAAACGTCAAGTTTTTTTCAGCATTTCATTTGACATTTCTCAATTTCAAAGTAACTCAATTTGAACCGTAGAAAGATACACAATCGAGCAACGCGTTAGAGTTATTTAGGCTTATTATGAAAAATGGGCGTTCAGATCAAAATGCATATCGTGCACTTCGTGATTTTTTCGGTCAATTTAATCGTCCAAATGTGCGTACATTGGGAAAAATCGTGCAAAATTTTGAGCAAACCGGGTCTGTAGAAGATGTGAAAACACAAGTGCATGCTCGTACAGCTCGTACTGCAGAAAATATAGCTGCTGTTCGCGATAGTGTCGCTGAAGAGCCATCAACCTCGACTCGTCGTCGGTGTTCGCTATCGCAAGATGATAACGGACTTCTTGTGGCCAGGAATTGAGGATATGGACCTGGACGATATGTGGTTCCAACAGAATGGTACAACTTGCCACACAGCTAACGAAACAATGGCTCTTTTGCGCGAGAAATTTAATGGCCGTGTTATCTCACGTGGTGGCGATGTCAATTGGCCGCCAATATCATGTGATTTGACATCGTTGGACTTCTTTCTTTGGGGTTATTTGAAAGAAAAGATGTACGCTGATAAGCCAGCAACAATTCAAGTGCTAAAAGATGAGATAATTCGGCACATTAACGGCAAAGAACCTCAATTATGCCTCAGTGTCATCGAAAATTTGGACCATCGGATGGAGGTGTGCCGCTGTGGTGGCGGCGGCTATTTGGCCGATATTTTGTTTCAAACATAATTGAAACATACCATATTATCATAATAAAAAGAAATGACAATAATTTCCTAAATAATTTGTGTTTTATTCAAAATCAACATCGGCCCTTAAAATTTAACCACCCTTTAAAAAGGAATAACGTTACTGTTTGACTCAGTCATTCAACATCGCCCAGCCCAAAACACTGGAGCTAGAAAACTTAAATTTGATATGTAAGATCCCTTTTCGGCGTAGACAACCGCTAAGATGGGGTTTTTGGAAATTCTTACAGAAATGGGCAAAAAGCAGGAAAACCTCACCATTGACTACCAAAACCCCATAACTTCTATATTTCTTTATTTAAATGTACAAAATTTGGTGCGTGTGGTGCTTACGAACGATTACGAACAAAAATTTACCATCAAGCACAAAGTTTTTTTCTTCTCACGCTCGCTTACGTGAGTAATTTAAATTTTTGCACACGAAATAATTAAGGTTTTTGGAGGCAAAATAACAGAACACACATTCAATTGTTTTTGTAAATTATCAATAAAAAAAAATATTTGTATTTCAGTCAAATAGTTATAACCTTGGAATAGTTATAACCCTGGGCTTCGTTAAGGGCATTTTGGAAAGATAAGAGGTAGAGCTATCTTTTAAGAGAAAAAAAACAGAAGTTACCTGCCATCTGGCTGAGCAAATTGAGGTTATGTGCACGTTCTTATGTGTTTTTTTCAATTTTTTTTTTTCAAAAACTGTATCTTGGCGATTTCACTTTTTTATTATTTTTTTTTTATTGATTCTGAAAGGTCTCCCAAAAACCTTTCCAACAGACCAAAAACATCCGACCACTGGTTTAGAAGTTATCAATTTTACGACCACCAATCCGCAAATTTTCAAACCCCTGCCATTTCGCACACTTGTATTATCGGCGATGGTCGTAGTGGACATATTTTCATGAAATGATCTAAGTTATACGCAGGTGAATTCGGCGGGTTGTGACTGAATCACCCTGTGTATTGGTAAAATGTTAACTTGCGCAATCTTCATACTTCAAGTATTGAAATATTTTTTTTTTTAACATTCTGATTCCTTGCGAAAAAATTATTATTATTATTGCAATTTTGACACTTTTTTCTGTAGTAATAAAATTTAGGATTTTTGATTTTATTTTATCACTTTTTAATTTTTATCCTGATCTTTTCTCAACATGTTCAATAATTATAGTTACTATTTCAAAATTTTTTTATGTTGGTGTGCTTTACAGACATCAAAACGCTCTCCATTTGTAATTATAGACGTCACTAAAAATGGCTCTAGTTCATAGTACTTACTTAGGAACAGTTATACTATTTTATAGTAGTCTAAAAACTCTTAAAAGAATTTTTGCCGCTTACCAAACTTTTTATGTTTTATTATTATTTTTATTTTTTGAAACACTTTTTATCACTTAACAATTTTTTGAACGACATACTCGAAATTTATATACAAAGTTAAAAAAATTATCAATTTTCAAAATATAAAAAAAAAAATATTTAAAAAACATTTAGTAAATTTTAGACTTTGTAGTTGAAAAATACAAGTCAGAAATTTAAAAAATTCAATTTTGATGGATTATAAATGTCAAACTACCAAATGTGTTGGCATATTTATTTTTCCATGATTTGAAGTGTAAGCTCACATTTCGAACCATATTTTTCAAAAAAAATCGATAATTTTTTATTTTTAGCTTTGGCCGTTTTCTACAAATGTGCATTGGTTCTCGAATAGTTTATTTTCAAAGTTTTTCTCTTGAATTGAAAAATCAAGTTGGAATTTGTGATTATAATGAAAATCACAAATTTCAAATTGTTTTTTAAGGAATTTTTTAATTTACTATGTGAAGAAAACTTTTTTACTTTACTGAAAAATTCGTTAGACCTCATCCAATAAAATTCTATGCGTTTAGTAGTTTTTAAATAATAATTTTAATATTTGTAAATTAGTTTGATGGGTGTGAACATTTTTAATGGAATTACCACATTTTTTTAATAATCGTAAATATGTATATGTACATACAAAATGATAAAAACCTATTTAGTATAGTGTACTAAAGAAAACAATATAAAAATTTGTACAAAATCATGTAAACAAATTAACTTTTTTAACAATAAAATGCAAACAGTTTACCACCACACATATCAAAGTACGAGTATGAAATATTTTAGTTCAAAGGCTTAAAACACAAAAACGTTACAGAACAATAACCGAAACAATAGCAATACACAGCAGTGAGTACCTACAATATGCGAACGAAACGAAATGAAACAAAAGACACCCACAACAATGCGGCAACATTAAGTCATCACAGTTAACAGTCAGTCATGTTAGTATGTAAACGTAGTATGATGCGATAAGAATCCAGCTAACAATAACTCTTTATACTTATGTATTCATTCATTCATTGATTCATACATACTTATATGTTGGTAAATATTGAATTTAAAACACTGTTTTTTTTTTCATATAAAAATAAATAATAAATACAATGCGTGGGAAAGTCAATCAACAAAAAATAATAATAATAATAAAATATTTTAATATGTCAAGATATCATAGCATAATTTACTTTTTTGTTTCTTTGTTCCAATTTCAGCATTAGCCTAACAAAATAATAGTAAACGCAAGGTTAGCTAACACAAACTACGAATTATAATGGTAAAAGTGCAATATTCTGCGAACAACCTTTTGCATTTTGGAGCGATGGCAAATCATTGGTAAGAATAGTAGAATAAGTACTATGGCAACCTCAAAAATTATAACGGGATATTTTGTTAGGATTTATTCACCATTCACAAGAATGATGTCTTATAACTTTTTCTATGTATTCTATACAATTAATAAAATTATGATTTTTATTTTTATTAATAAAATTGTTTATAATTCTAAACCGATGAAAAATTTCATAAATTTTCAGCCAATGTAACCCTTCATAAATATGTTTCGTAAAAAGGCACATTGATGGTACACAGAAAAATTATTGCAAAAAAAAAAATTCAATTAATTTTTTTTTTATTTTTTGCTAAATTTTCAATTAGAAGTTTATTCATATCAATTAAATTTTTCATTAATAAAGAACTTGGTGAAAAAAAAAATATTCTAGTTTACAATAAATATTATTGACAACATATAGAGCTTCAAAAACATAATTCCTTAAATCAATTTTGAAATCTGATTTAAATTTTAACGAACTAATTCACGTATTACTTTTCTAATTGAATAATTCACTACCATAATTCAATACTTATCTAATTAGGAGAATCAAGTTGATTTAAATAATTTTTTATATAAATTAAACGAAATAATTCAATTTGAATAATTTAATTTTAGATCAAAGAATCAAATCAATTTTGATTTTTTTTTGATTCTTGAATATGATATGATTCGCGAATAAATTTTTTTTTAATCACGATTAATTTATTTTTAAACCCGAAGGGTGTCATGAAATTTTTATAAAACAGTCTCCTCGGGATATCTTCCGGTCCTGGCTCTTTTTTATTATCGCGGCGTATTAATAATCTATCAGAGTTTTCGAGATACTGAAATGGACAAAATTTTGCAAAGCTATATACACTCACCAAAAAAAGTCTGTAATGGCAACTGAAAATTTTGCTGTTATTACGGGAAGGTTTGCTAATTTGAGCCCAGCGGTATTTTTTGCTAATCTTAGCAACGCATGTCTGCTGACGTGTAGTACAATGAAATTAGTAGAAAAATTAGTAGCCGCTACTAAATTTTAGTAGACTTTTTGTAAAGTGGAATTTAAAATCTGTTTACTAAAATCAGCAAAAAAAAAATTACTAAATACTATGAATATTAGTACAAAGTTTTAGATTTATTTTTTTTATCGAGTATCAAAAATTTTAATCATATTTTTTAAAAGATTTTTTATACAAAATGAAAAAAAAATCAAAGGCTTAAAAATCTTAAAAATTCTTAAAACATAAACGAATTTATCATTTTGTTTTAATTTGGTAATTTCTGTTTCGAAAAATATTTTAGTCCATTTTTTTTTTGACTCTTAAGGTGAAATTTAAATTGTTGTTATTGCTGATTTTTAGAAATAAAAAAACTTTTTAGTGCTATTTTAAGTGGATGTCCTATTTTTAGACATGAGTCGGTATCTTCACCTCTGATCCCTTTTTTAATCCTATGTAACATTTTAGGGCAATTTAAGTTTGTATGTATAAGTTTAAATTATTAGAAAAAACATTTCCATCAATATCGACTTTTTTTTTAAATTTAGTAATTTTTTTTGCTAATTTTAGCAAATCGGTTTTCAAAAATTTGTAAAATGATTTCTGAAATTAGCAACGAAAATTTGTAGATATTCTGTAAAAACTCTGTAATTTGTAAAATGTAAATAGCAAAAAGATTTGCTAAACAATAATTTTTTTACTAAAAATCAGTACAAAAATAGTAGTGGGACTGAAAACCGTTTACAAGTTTTCTACTAACTTTTTTTTCTGAGTGTAAAGTTCACTCTACGATAGAATAGATTCGGGAGTTGCCCGATGGGTTTCATGGAATTTTTTTAAAACAGCCACAGGGTGACTTTTTTTTATTATTAATTTATATTATAATAGCACATTCCTGCTAATAAAAATTTCGTTTCCCGTTCCATTTTGTTCGTATAAAAATGGGTCACCTTGTGGCTGTTTTATAAACATAGATACCTCGGGATGTCTTCCGGACCTGAGCTATTTTTATTATGGCAGTATATTAATACTCTCCTAGAGCAAAAATTTTGCCCTATCTCGCTTAGTTTTCAACATACCGGCTATTTCAAAAATAACCATTTTACCAAATGGCGAATATCTAGAAAACTAAACGAGATTTGCAAGTCAATTTTAATGTTTTTTTTATTTTGTTTTAATTCGCAAATCAAATCAAATTCGCGAATTAAAAAAAGAATTATTTTCGAAATGATTTGATTCAATTTAATCAAAAAAGATTTAAATGAAATTAATTAATTAATTGTGGTTTAAAATTTGATTTCTAAAATATGGAATGAACTTGCTGATTTACAAATAGAATTATATTTTCGGAAATAAATATTTATCTTTTTCAAGGTCTGATAACACATAAAGAAATAAAAAACGCTTAATATGCTATACTAATAGTCATATTATTTTGTTTTCTTTGTATCTTAACTTTTATTACAGTTATTCACATTGCACAATTGCATTTCAAATCCCTAAACAAAAAAAATGTTTATTTAAAACATTCTTTAATATTAAGCATATTAATAAAAGCGTCATAACTAAATTTTTTATGTAAGAGAGCCGCACTCATTGTTTAAATTTACGAAAACAACATAGCCTATGTAGTATTTGTAAGCTTCAATAAAAAATTTTATTAAATATTTATTGATTTTTGGTTATAACTTTAATTAAAGTTTTCATTGATATAACTAAAACTTTAATTAAAAATGTTGAATATTTTTGATTAAAAATATAATTGATATGATTAAAAAAGTAATTGAAAAAATTTCAATTAATACTTACAAAAAAAAAAAATTAATTGATGTAATAAATTCATTAGTTGGTCCAAATTCAATTTAATTTTTAATTGTATTTACAAATATTTTAATTGAAACTCGATTTTAGTTTTTTTGAGTCCTTTCATCAATATCAAGAATAAGTTTTAAATTATCAACAAAATTTTTTAAACACCTCATCATATTTACAAAGATGTTCCTTCATTTATTGAAAAGTATTATCATCATTTATGAGAATTAAAAGCAGCATAGTTTCGAAACTAAAGGCTGTTCAAAAAGCGATTCCACAAAAATGTTGGAAAATCTGAACTAGCCCTAATCCAGAAATATAACGTTCCCTTTTTGTCCTTAAAATCCACGATAAGGCACAAAAACTGAGACAGAAAGATCTATTGAATACTCTCCTTGTTTTTTTTTTTTAAGTTATATACAGCTGAAAGGCGCTTTAATTGTAATTTGTCCACACTCTTTAATTCTATACCAATAATGTACCATTTAAACCCCAGTTAGCAAACCCTATATTCAGATAAAACACCATTGAAATGTGTATGTATGTACAAAATATACATTTGGTATTCGTACAAATATTTTACAATATTAAAGTGACATTTTCCCACAGAAAATTATGAAATGTATCTCTTTTTTTTCGAGAAAACTACAAAACATTATTGTCTACAAGTTACCGAAAAAAAAAACGACAAACTTTGAAATTTTGATTGTGTCTTAACACCAAACAAGTTAAAATAACAGAAAAAAAATATTAAAACTTTTTTGAATTGTTGTGAAGATAACAACTTTTATTTTGTTTATACATATATTAAATAGTAGTATACGTAAATGGTATTCAAAAATAACTGAAAAGCAAGTAAAAAAAAAAAATAATAATCGTCCGGGCCGACCATTTGTTAACATACATGAATATTTTTGTTACGTCTAAAAGTTATGCGGAGTCCCCAAAAATTTTTTGATTTAAATTTTTCTTTTTTCTACAATAAATCTAAAAAGTTTATATATAATTTTTTATACAATTGATATTGAATACGTTATCTAAGGTGTAATTTGAATGAAAAAAATTTTTACAAACATAATTTTAATAAAAGAGCTGGTGTTTTATTGTATCTCATCAGATTTATGTTTGCTTTGGGTTGTGGTTTTATAGGTTAAGGGTCATAAATGAGTAATTGGAAAATAATTCAAATTTCTTTGTTTCAAATTTAAATCACTTATCTGCTAGGTTTTTAATGTTATAGATCTTTAAGCCACTTCCAGAGAGAATCTTCCTATGAGTCCTAGATCAAAACATGGATGGATTTCAAAGATTTTTAAAATCACGTAGGGTATACAAATAAATGTGTGAATTAAGCTACTGTTTTTAGCACATAAACTAGTACAATAATGCTAAATATCCCAGCAAACAGTTTTATTTACAAACAAGTTATTAATGAATGTAATTCTTAACTTTCACTTTTGTTATTTAGACAAAAATTGTACTGAATTAAGCTTTACTAAAAACAATTCGGCTATGCCAAATCTTATATACCCTTCACCATGGTTGGGAAAAAACTGAAGTTTATATATGGACATATATGGAATGGACAGATTTATATATGGACGCCTTTAAGAGGAAATTAACCATTTAGTTTGGTGATAAAACTTGGACCCGGGAAGATAGGTATTTAAAAATAATTTATGTTTTGGGCATAACTTTTTTGTATCTGAACCGATATTTCCGAGTTTTTTTTAGCAAATATGTTATACTAAAGATTTTCGATCTTTTGCTATATAAGACGTATCCATAGGTTATATTACAGCTTTAAAATTTTAGTTTTTATAAAAATTTTTATGTTTTTAGCCCATTTATGTATTATTTAATTTCGATTTTACCGTTCTTAAGATATAAAGTAATATATTTTGTGCCACGCCCAATTCACTTATTCCGCCCACATTTTGTCATAGGTTATGTATTGATAACCAAGATGCTCGTACCTTATTTTGGAACTTTTCCTCTTTTCGTTCTCCAAATATACAGAAAAACTGACGTCAAGACAACTGTACTGTGCGTATTTGTTATGTTAAAAAAAAAAAAACAAATAAAAAATCTTAATAAAATGTAAAAAAAAAATTGTACAAAAAAAGTTGAATAGACGGGGATCGATCGCGCGACTACAAGAAAAAAACTATGACAAAGCGCTTAGACCACTAAGCCATTGAAGCACATACGCAATCATCGTTAATAGAAGTAAATAAACAGTTTTCGTTCAAAACTAGTATGTTTGTGTATAAAAGATGAAGAGGTGAAAGAAAACAAGTCTAATAAATAAAATAAAAAAAGAACAACAACCACAAACATAATGCCAAACAGTGTTGTCATAATATTTTTTTCAGAAATCTTTTTAGTTGTAAAAAAACTATTTTCAACCAAAAAGAAATTTTTTTAAAAGAAATCACTAGAACTGCATGTGTTTTATTTCTACAAAAACGTTTGATTTAGCTGCCAAATTTGCATTTGGGACTTTATTTCGTTTTTTTATTAAAAAATATTTTTAATTTCTTTAGCTTAATTTTAAAAATTTGAAGGAAAATAGTTTATAAATTTGATTTTTATAAATTATTATAAGTTATGACCTAAAATACTTGCTCTCAAAGAGGAATTATGTATAAAATTTTCTTAATATATGAGAAATAAAATTGTTTAAAAATCTGTTTATAAATTCTTTTAAATCCGAGCAAAAAATATAAATAAAACCATTTGTATTTTGTTTGTATCAGAGGGTTTTTATAAAATTTTGATGTTTTTAGCCTATTTATTGATTATATAATTATTAATTTAAAATTTTATTTAAATTAATTATTTAATGTTAAAAAAACAAAAAATAAACAAAAAAAAAAGTCTTAAGAAAATATAAAAAAAAATTGTACAAAAAAAAACTTGAATTGACGGGGGTAGGTATCGAACCCGCGAATAAGAGAAAAAAAGTATTTGTGACATAGCGTTTAGAAAACTGAACCATTGAAGCTTATATAAAATCATCGTTAATAGAGGTATATAAAAAGTTTTCGTTCATTAGAAATTCGTTTGGTTTTTATTTAAATGACAAATCTTTGTGTTGGTGAAGAGGTGAAAGAAAAGAATTTCAACAAATGAATGTGTTTATTTTGCGTAATAGTCGTGGTTTTTTGCTAATATCTCAGCCATTTATCAACCGATCTGGCTGATTTTCAATAGGAAACAGAAATGGATCAAATGTAACAGAAATATATAACAATCAAGTCCTCATCATGTCTGGGGTCTTCGGAAAACCCATTTCAACACACAGTCGGACGGACGGACATCGTTAAATCAACTTCGCTCTTCATAAGGACCCAGAATAT
Organism: Eustalomyia histrio; assembly: GCA_949748255.1. Taxonomy (NCBI): domain Eukaryota; kingdom Metazoa; phylum Arthropoda; class Insecta; order Diptera; family Anthomyiidae; genus Eustalomyia; species Eustalomyia histrio. Next base: position 75,065,522 of record OX456524.1, read on the forward strand.
ATATACTTTATAGGGTCTAAGATCAATATTGTAGAAATTACAAACGGAATGACAAACTTAAATATACCCTTCCACCTGTGGTGAAGGGTATAAAATAGGTTGCTGGGATATGAATATAAAATAGTTATACTATTGTTGCTTATGGGACTTCAAAATATATTTTTTTTTTCATTTTTGCTTTGTTTGACAAAATTCTTATTTCTTTTACGCTTGGGGTAATTGTTGATGTCATGTTGAAGATTGTCATTGTAAAGTTGTCTTGGTCACAGTATTGTTTAATACTTTCTTCCTTTTCAAACCTATTATTCTAATACATACATAATTATTAAATAGAACACCCTACAATTTTTCTAATTTCTTTAGATTGTAAGTGCGCTTTCTTTAAATTATATCCTGAAGGCTTGAAAACTAATAGTCTTGTCATTTATGGAGTATGCAGTTCAAACCATATTTTCGTGGCTTAATGTAGAAATTTTAATTTCTTTAGAGTAGAAGATATAAACCTAATTAAATGTGATAAATTTTGGATATACAATATATTTTAATGTAATTTTTTTATCAATACTGGCAATAATAAAATACAAAATTTAAATTTAATTTAAAGAAAGTTTTTAAGAATTAATTAGATTTTTTTCCTTATCCTCTTATTAAATAAAATATGTAGCTAAGGCCAAATCGATGACGTAATGTAGTTACGAAATGAAGTTACGTCATCGATTTGTATTCTCCAAGAAATGAGCGTTTGTGGCTTGAATTGATAAAATTTTTATAGAATTATACACAGAAAAAATATTTTAAAATCAAACAGAAACAATATTAAATTAAATAGAAACATCTTTGAAATCAAATTAATTTTACTTAATTTTTAATTTAAATATCTCTATACTTATTCTTAAATTTAAAAAATATAAAGTTTATTTTACCTAGATTCTTATATACTTCACGCAGAGAAAAAAATATGTTTACAACATAATCACTGCTAAGATATTATGCTTGTTGTATCCAGGTAAGGTTGTAACAATTAAGTTATTGGTAAAATTATGTTAATAAAACTAATGTTAATTTATTATCATAATATAATAACTATATTATAGTACAACTATAGTTGGCACAATCATAATCCCGAAAATATGTGATGTTCTTCGAATATGATTGCCCCAACCATGTAATAATTTAAAAATGTGTGTAAAATATAAGATGGTAGTTCAAATATGATATAATACTTGATTGAACTATGATTTTTTCATTCGGCACAGAAATAAACTTTAAAAGGGTGGTAAAATTTTAAGCGCCGATGTTGAATGTGAACTACACCTAAACGTCGTTTTTTTCTGCATTTCATTTGACATTTCTCAATTTCAGACTAGCTGTATCTGAACCATGGAAAGATACACAATCGAGCAACGCGTTAAAGTTATTCGGGCTTATTATGAAAATGGGCGTTCAAATCGAAATGCATTTCGTGCACTTCGTTATTTTTTTTTTTTGGTCAGCATAATCGACCAAATGTGTCCACAATTGGGAGAATTGTGGGCAAATTTCAGCAAGCCGGGTCTGTGAAAACACCTGTGCATGCTTGCCCAGTTCGTTCTGCGGAAAACATTGCCGTTGTTCGCGATAGTGTGTCATGAGGTCGGAAAAGCATTCACCGTGAATGGTGTTCGCTATCGCGAGATGATAACGAACTTATTGTGGCTAGGAATTGAAGATATGACCCTGGACGATATGTGGTTTCAACAGGACGGTGCCACTTGCCACGCAGCTAACGAAACAATGGCTCTTTTGCGCGACAAATTCAATGGCCGTGTTATCTCACGTGGTGGCGATGCCAAGATCATGTGATTTGACAGCGTTGGACTTCTTTTTTTGGGGTTATTTGAAAGAAAAGGTGTACGTCGATAAGCCAGCAACAATTCAAGAGCTTAAGGATGAGATTATTCGGCACATTAACGGCATAGAACCTCAATAATGACTCATCTTTATATAACAATAGTAAAACCACTGGCTTAAAAACGGAACGTTGCGTCTTCTATGGGTTACGTGGCTATAAGCATGTTAATTTTATTAATACCACAAAAAACACCATGTTTTTTTATAAGAACTTTATTTTATAATTTCAGCACCAAGTATTATTTAATGTGAATATTTTGTTCTAACTATTATGGGAATATTTTTTGGGGAGTATTTAATTAACTTAACTTTAACATGTTACGAGTAATTATAACAAAAAATAATAAAAAGACAATAAAATGATAAAACTTGTTGGATTTTATAATTTAAGGTTGCATGGTAAAAGGTCAAATGTCATACATATCTCATGAAAGTCATGGTTATCAAATTCTATATTTATTTTATGTACAATATAATTTTTTACAGGGTGGGGCAATAAGTATCACACTATTGCAAAGTGCTGCCATTTTTGTAAATGGCATGTTATGCCACTTTGGGTTTAACATTTGTAAAGTAGATATGTGCTAAATTAATACAGTATCTCCCGCTTAATTGAGCCACTAAAAAATTACAGTTTTTGACTCAATTAAACGGGCAAATCAATTACCCGAACCTCGGATAATTAAGCCGTTGACGCAATTATAAAAATCTCGGATAATTAAGCCATTGACGCAATTATAAAAATCTCGGATAATTGCACAACTGACGCAATTAGAAAATATTTTTTAAAAATCAGATCTAAAATGTTTATTAATGTTATTAAGAAATTTTATTGCAAAGAAAACTTAAATGTATTTAATTCATGTTATACAAAAAAAAAATAAAATTAATAAAATTCTTGTATAATGTGCTTAAAAAGTAAGTATTCATTTTAAAAGAATGATTAAAAAAGTAGTAAGAGTATTAAAAAAGTTAGTTTTGATTGAAAAAGTCAGTTATTTTTGATTGCAGTGTATGTTTTTCAATAGTATTTACTGCATCTTTTTCCATATTTTCTAGCTCATTGCTGTATTTGCTATCGTTTACAAAAAATCTACGAAGAACTGAAATGGAATTTAGCACTTCAGAACAATTTGGGGATTCCAATAAGTAAGAAGACTTATTGGAATCCCCCAAATCCGAGGAATCTGATGGTAGTTCAGTCAAGTGTTCTTCTATGATCTCCTGATCTGTCAGTTGACCATGACAGGGCTCATTTTCGTCGCAGCGTACGTATTCGTCAAAATCCACCTGTAAATTGATCATTGTTTCTTCTATTGTACAATCCTCTTCGTAATCCTCTTTCTCTAAACGATCAGGATTAGATATATTAAACTAAAATACAAAAATTACCAAAGTAAAAAATTTATTACACGCGCATAATATTTGAAAACATACCTTTTTAAAGCAATTGCTTATAGACAAAGGCTTTACCAGCCACCAAGAATGTTCTTTCATATGCATAGCCTTTAATAAGCTTTTCCACTCTCAATGTGTGCAATCTGTTTGCGTACTATATTTTGCCTATAATATGATTTAAAACTATGAATAATTCCCTGATCAAGAGGCTGTATCAGTGAAGTTGTATTTAGAGGAAGGAACTTCATCTTTATGTTGCTTAAAATCAAATCAACTTTGTGGCATAAAGCATTATCCACGAAAAAAATGGTATGACGTCTTTGGTTTAACATTTCTTGGTTGAGGGCCACCAAATTTTTTTCCCAAATATCACTATTCATCCAAGCATTATTTTGTGAATAATATTTTGAGGGCAAAACTTTATTTTTGAAACAGCGTGGGTTTTTTTGTTTTTCAATCACAATAACTTTTTTATAATCTCCAGTTGCATTGCAAATAAAGAGCAAAGTTAAACGATCTTTTGATGTTTTAAATCCTTTTATTTGACACCCTTCTTTATTTAAAGTTGTTTTAGGAAGAGCTCGAATAAATAAGCCACTTTCATCAGCATTGAAAATGTCAGCTGCCTTATACGACGAAATAAGGCTTGAAAATACATCATTTGTGTAATCATTTGCACCTTCTTCATTGGCTGAAGATGCTTCTCCGTGAATTTTGTGTAGTTTAATTCCTTCCCGTCTTTGCCAACGATAAAGCCATCCTGCACTGGGATTAAATTCGGAGTTCATTTTAACAGCAAACTGTTTTGCCTTTTCCATAATCATTTGCGAGGAAATAATAGTACCACTGTGTCCCATTTGGTTAAACCACTTAGAAAGTATACTCTCTAGTTCTTTGTCTTTTTACAGTTAATTTGCAACTTTTCGATGTTTCCAATATCTTTTCCTTATTTTTGAGAATTCGGTTAATTGTTGCTTTTGAAACACCATACTTGTCACATAATTCACTTTTATTTTTTTCTTTATATTCGTTTATTAATTGTAATTTTTCCTTTAAATTTAATGTTTTATATTTTTTTGCGCTCATTGTGTCGACTGCATATGACCAAAAACTATTTCCAACTAACATTCTTTTGTTTCGTTTATTGTTTTTCTTAAGAATTTTATTTACTATTTTTTTTTTTTTTTTTGAATTTCCCCGGAATTTTACAGAACAAAATTTTTGGAATTTTCATTTGACTTTTTGATTTTTATTTCTTAGCAACCAACTTTTTAAACTTTTTTTAAACACAATTAAGCAAGTAAAATCATTTGAGTTTGCAATCTTAAATCTAAAAAAATTGAATCAATAATGCGGGGAACTCAATTAAGCGGGAATCATTTAAAAGGGGATTTTTGTACAGAAAGATTTTTGTGGCAGCAAATTTGGCTCATTATAGCGGGGAACACAATTAAGCGGGGCGCATTTAAGCGGAAGATACTGTAGTAAATAACAATGAATCATTTAGAATAAAGCCGTGAGATTTGGAAACTCAACGATGAAGTGGATGATATTCTATCAAAATTGATTATTAGCGATGAGGCTTATTTTTATCCCAGTGGCTACGCATTGTGCAAAATTTTCGGTTCTGGGGAACCGAAAACCCACGCATAATTCACGAAGCACCATTATACCCTCTCATACTCAGCATGTGATGAGCTGTTACGTCGTAAAAGGACCTTATTTTTCTGAAGCCGACCACTTTAGTGCTATGCTGACTGAATTTTTCTTACCGGAAGTTGACAATCTGGATGTGGAGGACATAAGGTTCCGACAGTATAGGGCCACTTGTCATACTGCACCAGACACAATGCGCATTTGCATCTCGGGTTTCAGTGATTTTGGCTCGGCTAGCCAGACTATCTCGCACATTCTTTCTTAATATTTTAGTTGGAGGAGTTAAAGAACGACATTCGAGCTGAAAGCAAAAATGTCATGAAAATAGCCCAACATGTTATTAAAAGAATGCAAACTTAGCAAAACTTTGGTAAAGTTTGCGATACAAAACTGTTTCATAAATAATTGCTAATAGTATTAATGTTGATGATCATTGGTAAAGTGTAAACTTACGCAATCTTTATACTTCAAATATTCCAATGTTTTTTTAACCATTCTGATTCCATGCGTTCGAAAAAATTCTTATTATAATTGCAATTTTGCAATCTTTTGTTATAGTTTTTCAAAACAAATTAATAAATATAATGTACACTAACGTGTTTTAATATAAGTAAGTCTTTCACCCATTATCAGTAGATTACTATTTTGTTGTTTAAAGTAATGAAAAAAGTAACTACCTATCAATACATGTAGATTAACACAGTAACGTCCTGTCATTACCATACTTTTGCTGGGTAGAAATTAAACCTAGTATTTTTTATTCTATCACGTTTAGACTTTTTTTTGATCTTTTCTCAACATGTTGAATACTTATAGTTACTTTTTTATGTTGATGTGCTTTTCAGTCATCAAAAAAATCTCCATTTGTAATTAAAGATGTCACTAAAAAAGGCTAAACTTATAAGAATTGGTTCAAGTTGGTTCTGAAATTTATAGTATTTAGGAACAATTATGAGTCTCAACCTCTAAAACCTCTAAAACCTCTAAAACCTCCTAATAGTATTTTTACACTAAACAACATCTTTGTGAAACGCATGGAAGATGTTGAAAACGTGAAACATGTGTTAAGATTGGCAACATCTTTCATCTGTTATATATTCAGCTGTCAAAAAAGAAAAGAAAAATACGCACAATTTTTGTTTAAAATAAAAATTGGATTTAGAGAAAGCATTAATCTTTGGAGTAGTTGTTGCTTTGCAAGAACAAACCCGAATTTTAATGCAGTACATTGAAATATTAAAGGCAATTTTGGAAGAAGGTGATGATGTAGAAGAATTTTTGGAATGAAATTCTTACATCTGCCGCTCATTTCCCTTTGTTGAATAAATTTATTTTGTTTATTTTCTGCAATGTCAGTTTTCTAGTGATGGAACAATGAAAATCGTTTTTTTTTTTGTAATTTGTTTTAGTGATGACACTTAAAATAACGAAAGATGTAAGATGGAACAAAATGAAAAAAGATAATTTTTTATAGATGTAGAAAGATATAGAATTTTTGGCCTTGATAATTCTTATGGAAAGATGTTAACATTTTTGCAAATTGATACAAAATGTAAGATGTAGCTCAGTGGAAAAAGGCTATAAAAACAAATTTTGCCGCTTACCAAACTTTATATTTTTGATTATTATTTTTATTTTTTGGAACACTTTTTATCACTACAAAATTTTATGAACGACACATTCAAAATTACTGAAATTTAAATACATTATTAAGCAAATTATTAAATTTTCAAAAGCAAAAAAAAAAAAAAATATTTCAAAAACACTATGAATTAAAAATTTTGCCTACCTTGCTTTTGTAGCTGAAAAATAAGAGAAGGATATTTGAAAATTAATGAATTCAAATATCAATATTTTTGCTGTTAAACTACCAAATGCATTGTATATTTTCATGCATATTTCCATGAATTGAAGTAAAAGCTGACATTTGGACCTTAATTTAAAAAAAATCGATATTATTTTGTTTAGTTTTAGCCGTTTTCTACAAGTTTGCGTTGATTAAAGTACCACTGGCAATTTCTGAGACGGTATTTAGTTTTTACAATTACTAGTTACTAATACGGCGTGTGGTACCCGTATTTATGAAAATTTAATAAAATTGACTCTGGTTTTAGTATGCAAAATTGTTAATAGCTTTTTTGTATACCTTGCTTTTCAGGTTTTCTATTTTGTATGAATTTTTTATTTTTATTTTTTTTGAAATTAAGAAAATGCTAAGAATGGTTATTTCGAGGTCCATAAAATAGGCATTTGTTTGATCAATAATTTCATCGATGGAGCTAAATCTCTTTCCATCGAGCCATTTATTTAGGTTCTTTATCATTGAAATCGATGGTGCAGAGTCCCCATAGTATTTATCAAGCTTTTCCTTGGTTTGATTGACGGGTTTTTTTTTCGCGAAAATAATGTTTAATGAGCACTCGAAATTAACTTTTTTCCTGTTTTGAACAGCTGTTTTGAACAGCTGTAAAACGCAAAGTAAATGACGGAATTTGCTCAAAATGTGACAGTAGTATATTAACAAATGGTACTTGATGGGAGCAGTGTTGCATTTCATATAACTACGAGGGAAGTTCAAAAAGTCACGGACTTATTGATCCGCCCTTGTAAGGAAATTAAAAAAAGTTCGTTTTGGCAAATTTAGATTTAGCACTCAAATTTTTAAATCTATCAAAACTTTCTTTTTAGTGATAATATCTATGAACACATATTGTTGAAACAGTGATGCTGCTTTCGAAGAAAATCACAGTTAGTAAAAATACATAAAAAAAATATTTTCACTTCGTGAGCAGAAACATTAAACTTATTCATATTACCATTTTCTGTTTAGAATTTATGATAACATAATTTTAAATCAAACAAAGTAGAACATATTAATATTCTCATGCGTTTCCTTGTACTGATAGCTCGTTACCTTTTTCATTATTTGCAAGCATAAAGTAATAAGTTACTTATTATTGATTACGTAATATATGATTTATAAATGTAATGTAATAATTAAAATATTTTTGAAAATCTATTTTGTGATACATACTTTGTGTTTTTTTGTTAGCAAAAGGATAATGTATGTTTGTTTTGACAACAGCAACGAAAAACGAAGCGCTACAATTCATTTAAGTTTAATGCAATTAAATAATATATGCGTCGATAGCTCAGTGAGTAGAGTTCTTGGCTGGCAAGCAGTATCCCCTGGTTCGATTCCCATCTTGACCACATTATTTTTAATTACAAATATTTTAAATAAAATATTTATAAAAATTCCTTATTTTTAAAATTCTATTTTTAGACACATTACTTTTCCCATTCTCGTAACCATATAAGTAACCCCTTACATTACGACCTCTAAAGTAATTGGTATATACATTACTTTGAGGCTCATCGCCTGTAAAATTCATCAATGAAGTAAGGTGTAAAGTAATTCATCGGCCCCTATTGCTATACATTACTTTACCCATTTTTTGGTAATATTTGGTTTTGCTGGGATGTTGATTTTTTTGTCTTCTCTGAGTATGACACTTCAAAATTACCCAGCAAAAACAAGGGGTTTAACTACTTACTAGCCTATTTACTCGCTTAATTACTTTTGTTCGTGATGTCCCAAAATTTAATCATTTTTATTTTTTTAATTGAATCTATTTTGAATTAAATTTATAAAGATATCTAAAATGAGCCAAACTAATATTTATTGATTGACGCACAATTGCATCACATATTTCAGAGTATTAATTTCACCTTTAAACCTTAAGATAGCTAATATTTATTTATGTGGTTTTTACACATTTCCTTATGTAATCAATGGACTTAATAACGTTTCACTTTAATTGCTGCTTTATGCAAACTAACTTTAAAGAAAATGTTTTACTATTATTTTAAAACCACAAAATAACCATAAAAACCTCTAAAAAATATATAAATATATATTGATAACACTATAAACAGTTTAAAAACTACTGTTGCGATACATATTTTCTCATAAATTTTAATTAAATGAATTAAAATTTGACAAACTTAAAATTTCAAGGAATTGGTTTTGAAAAATCGTCGTTTTCATAGATTTAGTCGATACTCCTACAACCGATCGAATTATCTAAAATCCGATATCATGTAGCATGTAACGTTTACAAAATATGACCACAGGTATGTTATCGCGACAGACTGTAGCGGTAGCATGCTGTAATTCCGGCTTCTGGCTCGTCGGCCAATGGGGGAGTTCGGTGCTACGTCCTCGTGAAAATTAATGGCAAAACTACAGAGTTTATTATTTAAATTTTGCATGCTGTAATATTTAGAAAGAGATAGACAGAGAAATAATGGAAACGGAAATAACGGAAGACAAAGAATTCTTATAGTTTTCGGAAGTTAAAGTTGTTGACTGTGTGCGTGTCTAGATGTTTACACGGCATTATCCCCACCCAACCATGATCATGCTGTGAAAGGCGATAACTTTATGCATGATCCCATAGGTAAACTAAACTATCCGATCAGCTACACAGAAATCATAACAAACGTTTTAGAATTTCATTTTCAAATACTCAATGGTTTTATTTAAAAAGAAAGGGGTATATTAATTAACAGTAGAAATATAAATTAAATTAGAAATTATATAGAAATTTATGATTTTAAAGAATTAAATTAATGTAAGAAAAAATTAAACGCGAGGGTGCAAAAATCAATAAAAAAAAATGCTGAAAAAAAATTTAAATCCAATTCGGATATTTAAAATCTATAAAAAAAAATATCCCGTTCGGATATGATAAATATAAATACCAATATATATAAGAGTTAATATGTTGACTAAAAATGTGCAATATTACTTTTTTTTTTAAAAAAAAAAATTAGGTACACAAAAAAAATTATAAAAAAACTTTTGTTGGCGGGTGTATATTTTGAAATAAAAAAAAAAATAATGTCTATTGAATTAAAATATAAAAAAAATGCAAAAAAAAACATCTAGGCCGAGACGCGACTCGAACCCGGAACGCCTGGATCTCTAACCACACACCTTCGCTCTATGCTATGCTTGCGCGTACGTTATAAGTCGCAATATCTCAACAGGTACCACTAGCGAGGATTACACAATGTAAACATGCGTAGCTATTATTAGAAGAATGTAAGTCACCAAACTCAAACAAATAAGTACAATGAAGCTTGATTACAACGAACTCGAACGATCAGGCAACTTATTGGTAAAAAAAAAATAAAATCATTTAAATTTCCGAATTTGTTTTTTTTTCCTTCTCTGTTATTGAAATTACTAAATTTTTAAGTCATTTTACTTAAAGAATTTTGCCACTAGTGGTTCTTAAGAAAATCCTGTAACAAACGTCATGTCCGGTGTTCGCTATAAGCGGGCTTCACTGTAATACCGTGTTATTATAGTCAGAGGGAATTGCATACAAAGCTAAAAATAACCTTTCCCAAGTCTATGGTAATCTATGTACACTCAAAGAATTATACCGGGCGATTTTTGTAAAAATTTATAGCAAAATAAAATTAAAAAAAATATTTATAAGACGATTAAAAAAAAATAATATCATGTAAATAATACTTTCAGTATAGCAATAGATGAAAGTTAGTTTTAACTCTGATATTGGTTGTTTTCCTTATCCAATATATAACAAACCAACTTATTTTTACCAAAGACAAAAAAATTTTAACTTTTATATAAAAAATGTAAAGACACTCTTGAATAAAAAAAAAATGTAGAAAAAAAAGATATAAAAAAAGTTTATTCTCCGTCACGCGGATTCGAACCCAGGTTCACCGGGTTCCCAGGCGAGGATGTATGCACCGTGCCAATCACCGATATAAAAAAAATGGTAACTATTACTGTCCTTGGTTGATATTGTTACTTAGATTTTACAACGTACAAGCAAAGCCTTTTATTTAAACGTTCTTTTATAAAATACCGACGGAATCACGCAAAATTGAATTATAGAAAATCGCGTATAACTTGGATATTTTTTAAGCCAGAAATATAATCCTGGTACCTACATTTTATGAAATTTAATACCCGATCGAAAGGTGCTACTATTTTCCCGGTATCACAGGTTAAAATTTAAAATATCATATGCTCATTAATTTTCTTCATTTAAGTTATCTTAATAACAATGCAGTGTTTTTTGTTTTTTCCCCTTTTTAACAAGATTTTCTGACCATATGATATTTTAGTTGTATAAATACAAATAAAAACAATAAAAAATTTAACTTACAATGTTTTGGGTTCCCACGTCGAAAGATCTTTCGCTGGACTCCTTTCCGATGGATGACGATGATCAGCAGAATAAGAAATAAATTTTTGCCTCTATTTGTAATTTTTTTGAAAGTTTTTTTTTCCCTACACTTTAGTCAGTAATTTTATATGACAATGTACCTTTAATTTTTTCTTTAAAATAACATTGCTATTTAATTAGAGTTTGCACATTGTTGTTCTTTTTTTTATTTTTCTTTTTTTTTTTAGTGATTTTTGCACTGATTATTAATATTGGCGGCACTTATTTAAATAAAAGTATTTTTACTAATTTTTTCCCTATATTATTTTTTTATGGTTTGTTTTTAATTAATATTTTTGTTTCTGAAAAAAATTTTTTTTTATATATGTTTTAACCAAAAAAAACACCACTTTTCACTTTTTGTTGAATAATGATGCGGTAAAGATGTCCGGTTCCCAGGATGACACCGACATAAGGGTTTCCGTTGAGGGTTTCCCTGGCCCAAGAATTGTTCGGCAAGCTTGCCCTTAGTCAAAACCTCTTTGATCTGAAGGAATTCCCTTTTCTTCTGTATTAAGAGGAGGTAATTAGTTTTTTGCATATTTTTTCCTATAGGAGTGTGTATAACTTACCTTCTGTATTAGGTTTTCCTGCTCCTTTTTTGTCTTATTGCTGCCTTCACCAAACCAACAAAAAGTCTATTGGATTAATATATATATTTTTACTTGAGAGAATGTCAATAAAAATTATATTGAAAAACTCACTTCTTTGTGAAATATCCAGACTTTTTGCAAAAAAAAAATTATTTGAAATTTAATTTTTAATTTCAGCAGCAATATGGCAGCAGACATCAAATGGCCGACCTATAGGCATGAATTAGTATTTATACCCAATTTAGAACGCCAAAATTTTTGGAAAATAAACGCTAATTCAGCCTTAGTTCAGTTACCACTAATACTAAAGTCGCATACACACCACTCAATTTTAAAACATATGCAAAAAGCAAAAAAAAAAATAATTGCTCTCAAATCTACGGTATAAAGTGAACTGCATTATCACTGAGTTATAATTTTGAAAGGGAAAGCAATTGTGACTTTAACATAAAACTAATATTTGAAAATTATTTAATTGAAAATGTTATGCTACAAGCGCCCCTACAATCAATTCAGTGGAACGAAAACCAGTATTCGGCAGCTTAATTACTTCCGTATTTTAATAACCTGTATTGAGGAAAATCATTTTTAGACCACCCAAATAAAATTTTTTTATATTTACATATGATGTGCTAATTAAAATTATCAAAAAAAAAAAAAAAAAATAAATAAATATATACCATCTGGATTATCAAATTACCAAAAGAAAAAATACTTTACCTACCGCCTGTAAAAAATTTGCAAGAAAAAAAGTGAGTTAACTACAACAGCCGTTCCTACAATTTTACTCCTAAATTGACGTTTTAACGTTTTGGCAAATGGTCTGACCAGAGATGAATTGTCTTATCACCTCTTTATGATCATAATATGATGTGTTCATACGCACGACCGTTGGTAAGCTAATCAAGCATGCAACAAAATATTGTAAAAATTGCAACATTATTATCAAAGTCAATACACTCTCTGAAATATAAGGGTGTCACATATTTGCAAGGGTAGTTTTTTAGGAGCTCAATAGATCGACTTGTAACAGAACCTTTTAGTGATTTTTACTTTTGCTTTTTCCAAATTTAAGTTTCAAACATGAGTGTCTTCCTAATATACTGTGAGCATCAAAACAAACTGTACGCATACAAATTCTTAAAAATATGCTATAAATAAATTTTGCGAAATTCACAAACAAAGTTTGATAGAACTTATACTGCTTCCTAACTCTTTCACTAAGCTTAAGAGTTAAAGAGGTTATCTATTAGAACAGATATAAAAATCACGCATATTCCTGACAAGTCCTCACCGATTTTTCTGAGTTTGTGCAATTAAGAATTTAATCGAATTCTTAAATATTTTTGACTAAACAACTTAATTCTACTGAAGTTCCTACTTCATTAAAATTTGTTGATAATTTAAATTAGAAACAAAATTCCATTTTGTTTTTTAGTTTTCATAAATTTTTTCATAAAATTTATAATGAAACTGTAAAAATACAGTTTTCGAATTTAAAACAATTTTTTATTATTATTTTATAACATAAGTAACGTCATAGTGCTTGTTAGGAATATGCCTAGGTAATCACGTGTTTCATTGCAAAGGAGAAAAAATATATATTTTAATAGGTTTTTTGTTAAAGCTCTCAAACTTCGCGTTCTAATGAGGTCTTTTGAAAACTAATTAAATTTTTTGGACATAAAAATATTATATTATTTAAAATTTATTTTTTTCAAAGGAATTGAAACAAAAGTAAAAATTGTTTATCATATTTCTAAAAGCCTATATAACATTTGCTTTGATTCAGTCGATAATTTTATTGTATTTGAGTTGATGTTTTTTTCTACGATTTTCTTACCAAAGTCAAGAAAATTAGGAATTTTTAAGAAAATTGGCAGAAAAATTCATATTAAAAATTTAACCGGTTAATAGACCTATTTTTAAAGATTATTCGGTTCGAATAGTTATTTGGGTTTTAGATTATTTGTTTCGACAATAAATTAAATAGAGGCGATTAATCGAGTAATCGGTTAATCGATTAACCTAATTGGAAACACTACCCTGTATTCATGTATTTCTCTATCTCTACACTCAAAAAAATGAACTAGAATTTAGAAAAATTAACTTATTTAGAGGAAAAATTGAAATAAAAACGGCGCCAAAGACACTTTTTGTTGATATTTAATAAAATTTTGCTAGAAAAATTAAAAAAAATATTTTAAACTACTTTAAATTCATTTTTGAGCCATTTTTGAATCACGAACCAAAAATTACATTCATGCATGATCATTTTTTTTAATGGTTACTTTAATTTGTTTCCTTTAATAATATTTTTTCTTGAAAATTAAGAAAACTAACTGGTTTGTTTTTAATTGATTGTTTTTTTTTTAATGGAATATTAAAAAAAAATTAAAACGTTTTCCAACAAAATAATCCTATGCCAAATTTTATTATTTTTTAAAAATTAGAAAACTTTTACTTGAAAAACAAAATATTTTATTAAAATTTTTAAAATTTATCTGAACTAAGTTGCATGAAAATTTTCCTTAAAAATAGTTAATCAGTTTCTAAAATCAAGAAAATTTTTATTATTACATAGGCAAAAATTTTGTTACTATTTGTTTTTAATTGTCTGAACTAATTTTTAGAAAACAATTCTTCAAAATTATGTCCAAAATTTTTTTTGAACTAAACTTAATTTTATTACATTTGAGTATGTAATTTTCTTAAAACTAAGATGTGTTTTTCTTAAAGTTAATAAATTTTTTTTTAATTGACTTGTTTTTTTCCTAAAATTAAGAAATATTACTTAGGAAAAATATGAACTATTTCTGAGTATATAAACAATTTTTTTTTTCCTCAAACTTACGAATTTTTATTCTTTTTAAGAAAATTTTTCTAAGTTTTAATACAATTTTACTTAAATTGAGAACAATTTAAAAACTATTTTAAAGGAAACTTTTGATTACATTTTAGTTCATATCTTTTTTTTATGTAGTAAATGTGTCCACAGCTTTAAAAGCTAAAAGCTTTTAAAAAAATTTCCACTAAAAATGCAATCAACTTTATCGTCTTTTTAGTCAGCCTGTATAAAGGGTGCAATTTTTGATGAGCGGGTACAAAAATTTATTAAAAAAACATAAAATGTTAAATAAAGTATAACTGCAAAAGTGTGAAATAAAACTGTAAACATAATATACCCACGTGTACAGTTTTATTTGACGCTCACAGTACATGTATAAGTACTACAATCAATGTGTCTGCTGCATATGGAAAACTATCAATTTACATTATTCTTCGTGTTTATTTTTTTGCTTAAGTAGTTCTTAAATTTTTTTTTTTGGTTTTTTGTGTGCCCTATTCGTTCAACAAATGGACCGCCTATAATGGGCATCACCTGCAGTAATTTAAACTTTAGATATAGTATTTATTGTTGTGTGTTGTTGGTGTATTGAAACGATAAGACACGTAAAGTAATTTGATATTTCAAACGCGTGGCTATCAGACATATCAGAAGAGCAGAGCAAAAAACTAAACAATATTTATCCAAAATTGACAGCAGCAGAAGCCACTATGAATGGTCTTATAAGTAGATATTTTAGTTTTTTTTTTTTTTGGTAGTCTGCAATTTTTTACATTATTTGGGCTAAAGCAGCCAAAAAAAAAAAGGTTTATATGGTTACCAGGTGTTTAATGTGTCAAAAAAAGACAAATGTAACAAGATAACTTTAATGATAAATTCATAAGTATGGTGCTCTCATATGGAGTAGTTGGACAATATTTATATAGGTTACAATGAGTAGCTGAAAAAATATGTAATATATGCCACCCACAAAGACATTAATATTAATTTGATCAAATGGCATCCATCGCTATAATCCTTATAACTTTTAAATAATAACACGATATTTATAAAATCGATATTTAAAGAATTTTTCTTGAGAAACCTATTAATTAATAAAATCACAAATTTGTACATAAATATATTATGATAACTTTTAGCTATATTTTAACAATTTTTAAAAAATAATAATTTTAAAAGCAACATAGCTGGTGTCCGGGAGCACGTCTTGCGGTAAGCACAATATCTCTGATGTGGATCATAATTTATCAAAGGAATAATCAAAATAATAACACTGTGCTCGAATGAATTTGAGTACCTTTGGCATCATTTTTGAATTTAAATAAATCCAACTCTGTTAAATACAATTTTCCGCTATTTTTATTTTTTTTTTTTTTCTTGGAAAAATATTTATAGTCTGTTCCTCGATCTCGAACGAAAAACTAGTTGAACGAAAGCAAGTCACTCGAATTCGAATCAATTTGGGTTTCTCTATTTCGAAAGCCTTCGATCGATTTGACTTACGAGTGTCAATTTTTGTTTCTTACGCATTTACAAATCACAGAGATGCCAGATCATATATTTTGAGCATTTGTTCAAATTTTCTTTAAAAGTAGCAAAAATACTACTAAACTGCTTAAGAACAAAAACAACCCTGTTTAACAGTGATCAGCTGTATATGACAAATGAAATAAAAAAATAACAATAAATAAATCAATTTTTATTTGGAAAGTGTGTTTATTTGTGAAAATTTTTGTTATCGATTGGTTGTGGGTGAAATTGTTGTTTGGAGAGCTTTTCTGTTGCCTGTTGTCTGTTCGGTGCGGTCACTGCTAAAGTCCTTGTAAAATAAAAGATGTAAAATAAAAAATGTAAATATGAGCTACCAGGGCAAACGTAACCCACAAACAACACACACATGCCTTTTACCACTCAGCAACAGCGTAATAGGGGGTGAAACGGAGTTTAGTTTTCTGGTAAAATTTTCCTCTTCTGCGGAAAATTTGTTTGCTCGGAACACTAGAGTCCTTCTGGCAAAATCAGGCCTTTCTTTCATATAAAATACAAGCATCTTCGGATGGTCCATTGATGATTTTTTTTAACTAAAATTTAAAATTCTTAATAAACTATAAATATTTGTATTATTTTGTACTTACTTTTTGTTATCCATTGCTTTTTTTACTTCATTTTGCTTTTAAAAATATCAAATACATATTTACTCGACAAAAAAAATAGCAAGTGACTGATTTTGACATTTGCGTTCGAGCTGTTCGAAATAGAGAAACCAAATTTTGTATGGAAACAGTTACGTTTTCATTCGACTTGTCGTTCGAATAGAAATAGAGTTAGTGAAACCCAAATCAGTTTTCTTTCGACTAGAAAGCGAACGAACGTGTTCTCTCGAAATAGAGGAACAGGCTATTATTTTTCTTGCGAAAGAAATATATTTTCTTAACTTTATTGAATAATTTTCTAAACCCTATTGAAGATCCCAGCAAAACCAGACATTACCAAATAATGGGACTTTTCTACAGAAATACAATTTAATAAAAACACGAATGCTAGAGTTTCTGAAATTAAAAACGCTTTTTATCAATAGATGGCAGTAGTTGTTAGATTTAGCAGTTGTGTGCAATATAAATTAATGCACATCCCGTAGTCTAGAATGAAGACAAATATGTGGACATATATTGCAGCAAACGTCAAAATTATCTTATCTTCTGTGTGGACCACTCGATTTCGTAAATATTTATTGCCGGAAATTTATGTTGCAATAATTCTCCGACAAATAAGTTATCAATTATTGCTATTACGTAAAATTCAGCTATTATTTTCGTTTGACAATTATGAATAGGCGACACAAAAATTCAAACAAAACATTATGAAATTTAAAAGAATTTAATAAATTTTAACAAATTATGAGAAAAAACAAAACAAATTTAACATACGAGGGTGGGCCAATAAGTCCTTCTGAATGAAGCACGGTTTTTTTTTTGCAAAAAAAATATATTTTTCAAAAAAATCTCCTTTTAGCTCAATACACTTAGTCCAACGTTTCTCCCATTTTTGTATCCCTTCCAAAAACTAGGATTTTTCGTGGTCCATAAAATAGGCATTTATTGATCAATAATTTCATCGTTGGAGCTAAATCTCTTTCCACCGAGCCATTTCTTTAGGTTTGGAAATAGTCACTGGGGGCTTAATCCGGAGAATAAGGCGAATGAGGGGGCAATTCGTAGTCTACTTTATGGATTTTTGCCATAGAAACTAAGCTGTCACACGATTCCGTTGGTGGTCGATTGTGAGCAAACACGGCAGCCATCTTGCGGAAAGCTTTCACATACCCAAGTGATAGTTCAAAATTCAAACCACTGAGTCATATGTGATGCCTATGTCGATCGCAGATTCAATGTCCGATCGGCCAACACCATATCGTGAATTTTTTCAATTGTTTTGGGCGTAAAAACCTCAACTGCGCTTCCTTCGGCATCTTCCGTGCTTGTAAGGCCACAACGAAAGTCCGTAAACCACTTTTTTACCATTGAAATCGATGGTGCAGAGTCCCCATAGTATTTATCAAGCTTTTCCTTGGTTTGTTTGACGGTTTTTTTTCGCAAAGAAAATTTTTAATGAGCACTCGAAATTAACTTTTTTTCCATTTTTAAAAAAAGCAACGATGTTGTATGTTTTGAACAGCTGTTAAACGCAAAGTAAATGACGGAACTTGCTCAAAATTTGACAGTAGTCTATTAACAGTTGGCACTTGATGGAAGCAGTGTTGCATTTCATATAACTACGAGGGAAGTTTGAAAAGTCACGGACTTATTGATCCGCCCTCGTAAGCTCGGCGATGAGCAATTTCGTGTTGTTATTCTGCCGACTCTTTGCACTTTTTGCTAAGAATTTTTTCTCTAATATAGGTGGGATAGGATGATTTTTATGCTACGTATGATTTCAATTAAATTATAAGTTTTAATAGTTATTATACTATGTTGAATTGAAATGCAACTGTCGGTAACTTATGACTTTATGTTTCAAAATAATGCTGAAGGTAGGAAGTAGTGCATCATGTATACAAAGTAATTAATTACTTTTTTGTTGAATTATAATGATATAGATAAGGAGTACACTCACCAAAAAAAGTCAGTAATGGCAACTGAAAATTACGGGAAATTTTGCTAATTTGAGCCCAGCGGAATTTTTTGCTAATCTTAGCAACACATGTCTGCTGACGTGTAGTACAATAAAATTAGTAGAAAAATTAGTAGCCGCTACTAAATTTTAGTAAACTTTTTGCAAAGTGGAATTTAAAACCTGTTTGCTAAAATCAGCAAAAAGAATTACTAAAAATTTTTTTATTTTTTTCAAAAAATATTTTAGACAAAATAAAAAAAAAAATCAAGGGCTTAAAAATCTTAAAAGTTGTTAAAACATAAACGAGTTTATTTTTTTGTTTTAATTTGGTAATTTCTTTTTTGAAAAATATTTAAGTAATTTTTTTTTTTACTTTAAAATCAAATTTTAATTGTTTTTAGGGCTGATTTTTACAACAAAAAAACGTTTTAGTGCTTTTTTAAATTGATGTCGGTATATTCACTTCCGATCCCTTTTTTAATCCTATGTAACATTTTAGGGCAATTTAAGTTTGTATGTATAAGTTTAAATTATTAGAAATAACATTTCCTTCAATATCGACTTTTTTAAAATTAGTATTTTTTTTTGCTAATTTTAGAAAATCGGTTTTCAAAAATTTGTAAAATGATTTCTGAAATTAGCAACGAAAATTTGTAGATATTCTGTAAAAATTCTGTAAATAGCAAAAAGATTTGCTAAATAATATTTTTTTTAATAAAAATCAGTACAAAAATAGTAAAGTGGGATTGAAAACCATTTACAAATTTTTCTACTAACTTTTTTTTCTGAGTGTATATATTACAAAGTAATTCATTATGTATCCAATTGTCGGAAACTTATTACTTTATATTGGAAAATAATGATCTAGGTGAGGAGCACCCATTACAAAAGTTTTCCTGGGATACACAAAATAACATAATATTATATTATTTTATAATTTCTATATTTATTCGTCTTTTTCAAACATTTCTTCGAAACAAAGCAAATTTCGCGAAAAAAAACTACAGCTTCCTTAATTAATGTACACGTTTATTCAAATTTGATAAATTTATAATTAAAAATTATACCAGAAGTAAAAAAATATAATTTTTTTGGTACCTTAACTTTTTTTATAACATGATTGGCTGTAACAATACCATAATTATCATAAGATGCTGACAACATGACTTTGACACTAGCTGTGTTGTTTTCATAAAAAAACTGAATTAGTTCATGTGAAAATGATAATATATGATCATTTTCACATGCGCGGTTGAATTTTCCAAAATCGCTTATACATGATAATTTACACTAATTAATTTATTGCCGAAAAATTCATTTTTTTTTTCAATAAAAACAATAATAAGCTTTTATTGTTTATTAATCAATTTTCTATAAAATAACGACTTTTATGTGAAAAAATAACTCGGAATATTAATAAAATTATATTTATAAGAAAAAATTCTGTAAAATCCAAGAGTTGTTTTGTACGAAAGGCTTTCTTATACAAACTACTAGTTTTTTAAAAATTTATCTGATAGAAACATTTTTAAATTCTATGGACGTTTCCTTAATTTCAGATTCTGTAAACTGTTTCTTAGATAAAAATTCAAATATTCTAAAAAATAATTTAGGGGTTAGACTTTTTTGAATAAAAAATCTTATATTCTGATAACTTTTCATAAAAAATACATAGATTTTAAGGACCATTTCTAACAGAAATATTCTTAGATTCTAAGGACTATCTAAAAAATCTTAAAAAATGTCCGTAGAATCGAAAAATTTTTCTATTAAAAAAAGTCTGTAGAGTCTATGTTTTTTTTTTATTAAAGAAATCTTTAGAATTTTACAATTTTTTTGAAGTATTTTTCTTTTAAAACATCCTGTCCATAGAATCAAAGAAGTTTTCTTGAAAAAGTCCTTAATATCTATTCTTTCTTAGAAATATTCTTAAATTTAAAGTACTTTTTCAATTTAGAATCATAATATAATTGTGGGGACTATATTATGGTAAAATTATGGTTAATTTATTATCATAATATGATAACTATATTAAAGTACGACTATGCTTGGCACAATCATAATCCCAAAAATATATGATGCTTTCCGAATATGATTGTCCCAACCATGTTTTTTCTCTGCGTGTGTTTTCCTGCAAGTCGCTCCAATTTACATTTTTCTATTGTAGTACAATATATAAACTTAACTAGAAGAAATTAGATAAATTGGAAAATTGCAACCTAATTCTAAACAGTATGCTGAACAATAATGATACACAAAATGTTCAAATTGAGAACAAAATAAATGTGTATCGTACCTATTGTTCGTTGTTGTTGTGAAATGCAAATATCGTAATATGACGCCAACCAAAAAAGCAATTACGAATGTATGTCACGTCACAAGCTGTAGTTAAAGATGCACAAAATTGTTTACATTTAACAATTTTACAATAGTAAAAACAATTTTATTACATCCTACATATTGAGATACAAGGCATTGTAATTTTGCGATCAATTTTGTAACTTTGAACTTAAATCGTGAAATCGTGAAATTGTAAATTATTCATCTTCACCCTTCCGCACACGTAACAGGGTAAATCTCAAGGCTAATCCACGTGAAAGCACAGATTGTGAAGCAAGAGAATGTACAAAGTTAAAATTATCGACCCAATTATCCAGCCACCGAGCCAAAGTTCAGACACCCCGAGTTGATAAACTTTTAATACGTACAGTGAGTTGATGTGAGAAAGTAATTTGCAGCTGCTGGTGCATTTAGTAGGCCCAAAATATATTTAAAATTATATTTTTTTTATATACATACATAATTTTTTATTAAATCGAAAAAATACTTTTTTAAAAAAAAATTTAAAATACTTTTTCAATATATCAATAGTTATTCCATTGCCTTTAACTTAAAGGAAGAGAGATTGGTTGTTATATATGAAATTGGATAATCTGTAAGTTTGTTCCCTCTTTTTGGTAGAAAAATTACCTAAACTTCTGTTCATTAAGTACAACTGGCTCGGGAAATATGAACTAGTTTCCTTTAAAGCGAATCAGAACATTCCTTTGCCTTGATAAATTCTTGTGTCTTTCTAAGTTCTTTACCATTTTATGTTCTCGTTCGTACATTTGCTCTTTAGTGGACATTTTTGTCTGTATAATAAGATACCAAGAGATGGCACTGCATGCTCCAAACTTTTTTTTCAAGTTGGTATAACTGTCCTGAGAACACATGCAAAGTTGCAAGTCATTCTGTCAATTCTTTCTTTGTTTACAAGCCATTTGAAGTTGACGTGTCATTGATTTTTTTTAATATGGAAAAAATTGAATATCGTACAGTCATGAAATTCTTTGTTTTGAAGGATTTAAAAGCAAAGGAAATTTATGAACAATTGTTAGAAGTGTATAAGGAGTCCTCACCTTCAAAACGCACCGTTGAATTTTTGGCTGGTGAATTTAAACGTGGTCGTACCAGCCTTGAAGACGATCCACGCGAAGGACGACCAAAAACTGCAACCACAGCAGAAATCATTGAGCAGGTACATAATATGGTTAGTGAAGATCCAAGTTTGACTAAGCGTGAAATTGCTAATGCCATAGGCATCTCAGACGAACGAGTACTCCATATTTTACATGAAGAATTGCGTATGAAAAAACTGTTTGGAATCTTAGTGCCGCACACATTAACAATTCAACAAAAACTGGATCGAAAACAAATTTCTCAGCGTAATTTGGAGCGTTTTAAGCCGAATGAAACCGACTTCTTGCGTCGTTTTATAACTATGGATGAGACTTGGATCTACCACTATGATCCTAAATTGAAACAAGAACGTTTACAGTGGACTGAAGCTGGTTGTTCAGCTCCAAAGCAGGTGAAGTCACAACGATCAGCAAAGAAGGTTATGCCATCAGTTTTTTGGGATGCAAAAGGAATTTTGTTGATTGATTATCTTCAGAAAGGTAAAACAATCAACTCTGAATATTATTGCAGCCTTTTGGATCAGCTGGATGAAAAAATTCGTGAGGAAAGACCTGGTTTAAAGAAGAAAAAATAATTTTTCATCAAGACAATGCAGCTGCTCAGTAAGTAAATAAAAGTATTTTGACGATGGCTAAATTCAAAGAATTAAAGTACGAATTGCTTGAACATCCACCGTATTCACCAGATTTGGCTCCCAGTGACTACTATCTCTTCAGAAATCTCAAATAATTCCTTCGTGGAAAGC
Source organism: Eustalomyia histrio (assembly GCA_949748255.1). NCBI lineage: Eukaryota > Metazoa > Arthropoda > Insecta > Diptera > Anthomyiidae > Eustalomyia > Eustalomyia histrio. The sequence goes on from OX456524.1 coordinate 75,088,499, forward strand.
ATTTTTCGTCGAATGAAGAGGCCATAGCAGCCGTAGACGGTTATTTTGCAGAGCTTCCGGAAAATCATTATAAGGATGAAATAAAATTATTGGAAGATCATTGGAACAAGTGTATTGAGCTTCTAGGAGATTTTATTGAATAAAAAAATATATTTCGTAACAAAAACAGTATTCTTTCATTTCGAGCGCAGGAACTTTTCAACCAACCTGTACATTGTCAGCTGTTTAATTATCCACAGCTTCATTTAAATCTGTTACCTTGCTTATGATAAATTGAATTATCAAGCTATGTTCTCAGGCCAGTTAGTAGTTTACGGATATCTATACCACAGCTTTTATGTTAATATGACTGCGATCATAGAAAGAGATCTTCTGAGAAACTACTCAGTTCACAATAACACGCAGAGAAGAAACATGTATGCAATATGATCACTGCTACTATAGTGTGCTTGCTGCAATCGGGTATGGTTGTCAGAACCAAGTTAATGGGTTTCTAACCATCAACATGGGCGCTACCATCATTATTTAGTAAAAATTTTACCATTTTATTATTGGCACCTTCTATTTTATATCATGATTGACTGTAAACATACTGTGTTTACAAAAATTCTGACTATGAAAAAAATATGATTATTATGCAAAGATAAAATGCTGACAACAATAAATAATTATGCATCAAATAAAACATGACTTTGACATTTACAGTCATAATATTGTCTTGTTTTCATAAAATCCAAAATTTTATCAGTTCAGTCAGTTTGTTTTTACTACAAAATGTCTTAAAAAAACAATCCAATATTGTTTACTAAAACTGGACAAATGTCAGATGGAAAGAAAATACCTGTTACATATCATTAAAACATTTCATCAATTGACCCATTAAGATCCAGTTTATTTCTTTTTTGTTTTGTACGAAAAGGTATCTTACACAGAATGATAGATATTTATAAATTTATTTGATAAAAAAAATTTTAGATTCTATTGACTTTTTATTAAACTAAAATTTTCAGATTCTCCAAACTGTTTCTTTGAAAGAAAAATTCATAGATTCTAAAGAATTTTCATCATGAAAAATACTTATATTCTGTGGACTTTTTCTAGTAGATTCTAAAGATTTTTTCTTAAAGGATTTCTAAAAACTTTCTAAAAAATGTTAATAATGTTTTACAAAAAAAGTTTTAAGTATTTTTCTTAAAAAAAGTCCACAGAATCAAAGTTTTCTTGAAAGAAAAGTTCTTAGAATCTATGATTTTTTCCTTAACAATTTTTCTTCAAGAAGTCCTTAATATCATTTTTTTTTTTTTTTTTTTGAAAAAAGATTATTTTTTATTTATTAAACATATAATTACAAATAATATCTTAATACCCTAACCGAGCACTAGCAACAAAGGCTATCGGCTCGTTGTAGCGAAATCAGACCAGAGCTTCTGGTGGGAATCGAACCCACGACCCCTGTACTAATAAGCTAATGATAATCTAGGAATCATAATTAAGTTATGAGGGACCATAATATAATAAAATTTTGAGTATACTATACGTGCGATAATATTATGATAAATTCAATATAACAGGTTTATTTAGGACCATAATATTGTAATTTTCGGATCATAATATAACAGTAGGGACAATTTTATGGTAAAAATATGGTTATTATCATAATATGATAACCATATTACAGTACGACTATTGTGTGCGCAACCATAGACCGAAAGTTATATGATGCTCTTCGAATATGATTGCCCCAACCATGTTTTTTCTTTGCGTGAATGAACCGGGTTATAACATTTTCCAATATAATCATTGTTAAAGTCAGTACCTCTTGTGCACAATAAAAAAATTTGTATGGTTCTGGCATTTTCCCTTAAAATTGTGTTGTATTTCAAAGGATTTAACTGCATTTACAAATAATATTTTTGGCAACTCAATTTGTAAATACGATAAGTTTTGAATTGAAAGTAAGTTAAATTTTTAATTAAAAATTTTGTGGTAAAGAGTAGTTTTCATTATAGGAAAAACAATCGTGGACTTAAGGTTTGTGGCAGTCATGACTGCCAAAGTCATGACTTTTGATTGTTTGTCTTTGATTGTTACAGCGATATTCATAAAAAATTTAAACAGCATTTCAAATCAATTTTAAGTAAAATTTGCTAAAATTGTATTCATAAACGAATTTTAGCTTAAAATACCTTTTTTAAACCTTGGTTCGAACCTATTTTAAACCCATTTTAAAATGACATTTTTGCTTTGTATTTATTTTCATGTTAAACATTTTTGAAAAAAAATTTCATTTAATCAAAAGAAGTTATTTGTTTTTGTTTAATAAATAATATACATTCTATATTTGATCAAAATAATTGTAAGAACCATTTTTATTTGAAAATTTTGATATTTTTAATTGTATTTTGTTTATAATAGAAACTATTGCCCAAATGAAAAAAATTCATCAGACTAAAATTTACAAAAAGAGGAGCGACCCGTTTTCAATTACGGATAAAGAATTTAAGCAAAAATAATATTTTTTTGATATTTTTTATTGAAAGTAAACTAGTGGTGGGTTGTTTAATCAAAACAAAGAAAATAAAACCGGTTATTTGAATACTTTTTTATCTACAATAAAATCATTATCTATGTAACACTTTTATTGGGCATTTTGTTTTTTCTTTTTTTAATTAATAAACAGTTTTCATAATATTTTTTCTGAAAAACGACAAAAAATAATACACAAAAACGAATACCGTATGGTTTAGTAATCATTTATTTGCATCATTACGATTAATGTGACAAATAAAACCTACAGTGTTGCCATCCTCAAGTTAAAAAAACATTAAATAGTTTATTAGTTAAAATACTGATTATGAATTCGAGTTTTTAATAAACCTTTTTTAGACTTAAAATGTTTTTTAACTAATATGTATTTTTTAACTAAATTGAATTAAGAATTTTTCATGAATACCGCTGTTACTCTTTAAGATTTTAATTTGTTATAATAATTAATTTGTGTTATAATTTAATTACTTAAAATCATATAACTCAATTCTTTAATATAAACGGCTCGTAAATTACTCCATCATGGCCGAAACATGTAATGTATCATATTGGTTGGTCTTACCCAATAGTTATTTCATACTTGATTTTGTTAATAATTTTAAATCAAACTCGGCACGAAGCAATAAAACAACGTTTTGATTAAATCACTGCAATAGAGTAAATAATGATTTAATGTCTAAAATGATTGATTACACGTATAAGGAGTAAAATAATATTGTTTTATATATACATTTTCAATATTTATGAATATGATTACCCAAGTAAAAAAAATTGATCTGCCGCAATATTAAATCTTATCCAATTTGATATTCTTTAATATCTAGCTGCTCTAAATTGATTCGAAAATGGCAGATCTAATTAAATCCAGCAATATATTTGGGGATTTAGAAGTATCTAAATTGATCCGAAAAATGGCAAATTGAATTGATATTGAACATATTAAAAATTTTTATATTTAAAAATATTAAAATTCTAACATACAATGCCTTCTGCTACACTCACCAAAAAAAGTTTGTAATGGCAACTGAAAATGTTGCTGTTACTACGGCAAATTCTGAGCCCAGCGGTATTTTTTGCTAATCTTAGCAACACATGTCTGCTGACGTGTAGTACAATGAAATTAGTAGAAACATTAGTAGCCGCTACTAAATTTTAGTAGACTTTTTGTAAAGTGGAATTTAAAATCTGTTTGCTAAAATCAGCAAAAACTTTGTACTAAAAATATTAGTACAAAGTTTTAGATTATTTTTTTTATCGAGCATCAAAAATTTTGATTATATTTTTTAAAAAAATATTTTATACAAAATGAAAAAAAAATCAAAGGCTTAAAAATCTTAAAAATTTTTAAAACATAAACGAATTTATTATTTTGTTTTAATTTGGTAATTTCCTTTTTGAAAAATATTTTAGTCAATTTTTTTTTTTTACTTTTAAGGTTAAATTTAATTGTTTTTAGGGCTGATTTTTAGAACTAAAAAACCCTTTTTAGTGATATTTTAAGTGGATGTCCTATTTTCAGACATGAGTCGGTATCTTCACTTTCGATCCCTTTTTTAATCCTATGTAACATTTTGGGGCAATTTAAGTTTGTATGTACAAGTTTTAATTAGAAATAACATTTCCTTCAATATCGACTTTTTAAAATTAGTAATTTTTTTTTGCTAATTTTAGCAAATCGGTTTTCAAAAATTTGTAAAATGATTTCTGAAATTAACAACGAAAATTTGTAAATATTCTGTAAAATTTCTGTAATTTGTACAATGTAAATAGCAAAAAGATTTGCTAAATAATATTTTTTTTATTAAAAATTAGTACGAAAATAGTAAACTGGGATAGAAAACCGTTTAGAAAATTTTCTACAAACTTTTTTTTCTGAGTGTAGAGTTGTAGTGACTTACCCCCCGTTGTCACATACAAGTAATTACTTGCAAGTAGTGTATACGTGTTATCAACAAAAAACAACAAATTTTTTTGAGTGGCTACCCTGTGCAATGCAAGTTCATTTTTACAATGTCGTCCACAGGAAAAGTGCTATCCAAAATGGCTGTCTTAAAGGAATAACAGTATTGCCAAGTACTTAACATTTTGCGGTATCTAGGGATATATATCGCGTTATTATATTTCTTCTATAAAAACGTAAATTTATTGTTTCAAATTAATTTAAAAAGGTCACTTTATATCCTTTCTCGTTATCCTTCTTATATATGTGCACAAAATCCGCTATAATATTAACTCCTATTACAACAAATAAATAAATTAATATAAAACTCAGTACTCGGAAACTCTTTTTTTCGATATGTCATTCTACTTGCATCAACTGTCAAAAATTCACTTGCATCAATATTTCATTGCACTCTGAGTCGCAAGTAGCATAAGTGTGAGTGTGGTAGTAAAATAGTATGAGTGTATTGAGTTTGTGGCACTTGCATGTGGCAACGGGGGGTTTAGCACTCAGCAGTGTGTGGCTGACTTCATTAGACTACATTTTTCAAATAATTGTGCTAAATATAATTATATCTCCGGGACTTATATATAACAATATATTCTGAAGTTTGGGAAAAATTTCTACATATAATGGCGGAATTAATAAGACTAAATTGGTTCTGTATTTATCTGATTTTAAATAAATATATATAACTATAAATAATATTCTATATAATTATATATAACAATATCTTATGGACTGAGGAAAAATGTAGATAAATATTTATATTGAAAACAAAGAAAACTATAAGTTGTCACCACTTATAAAAATATTGGAAACAAAGGTATATATGACCTTTTATATGTACATAGATTGTTGTAAACTAATTATATCTTATATCAAAATTATCTAGTGGTTGTCCCGAAATGAGCTAACATTTGAAATTTTTTTAAAAAAATATTAATATAAAAAGAAATTAAAAAAATACTTATAAAATATATCTCCCTGGCTGGTATTCGAAACCATTGACATGGAACCACTGGTTCAGAAGTTAACAATTTTACCCTTCTACCGCTGCCATTTCGCACACTTGCATTTTCGGGGATGGTCGTAATTGACATATTTTCATGAAATGAGCCAAGGAATACGCTGGTGAAATTCGTCGGGTCGTGACTGAATCACCATATACAGTAATATCTTACACCCTATCAAAAAACATTTCTGATATTGGACCATACATTCAATAATATACAATTATATCTCATACCATATCAAAAAAATATTTTTGATAATGGCCCATATATGTTCCCAGCAAAAAAAAATGGTGGTCATTCTGTGACTATAACTTCTTTCATTGTACGCAAAGAAAAAACATGGTTGGGAGAATCATATTCGAAGAGCATCATATATTTTTGGGTTTATGATTGTGCCAACAATAGTCGTACTATATTATGGTTATCATATTATGATAATAAAATATCCATAAGTTTACCATAATGTGGTACCTACAGTTATATTATGATTCAAATATTACAATATTATGATTCTGTATAAACATATTATGATGTTGAATTTATCAAATATGATTATATGTACTCATAGTATGCTCAAAATGTTATTACATTATGGTCCCCATAACTATATTATGATTTCTGTATTATCATAATATGATCCATATAAAATCTTTATATAGAATCTTTTTGACAATGAATAGATAATTGTAAATAATATTACATGTATAAGGAATTTTCGAAAAAACCCTCAAAAAAATCTTCTAAAGTTAAAAAAAAAATAAACTGGATCTTTATAGGTTAATTTATGAAATGTTTTAATGCCACATGAAAGGTATTTTCTGTCCAGTTTAGGAAACAATATATGATTGTTTTTTTAAGACATGTTGGTTTTCATGAAAACAAGACAATACTCGTATTAGGACTGTAAATGTCAAAGTCATGTTTTATTTGATGTATAATTATTCATTGATTGTTGACAGCATTTTATGGTTACATAATTATCATATTTTTTTCATAGTCAGAATTTTTGTTACCACAGTATGCTTACAGCCAATCATGTTATAAAATACAAGGTGTCAATCATAAAATAGTGAAATATTTACTATTATAATGATGGTAGCGACCATGTTGATGGTTAGCCAACCAATAATATGGTTGTGACAACCATACCCGATTGCAGCAAGCACAATATAGTAGCAGTGATCATGTTGCAATCATGTTTTTTCTCTGCGTGTGCTTCCTAAACTTCAGTTGACATTCTTTTATGATTTTTTGCTGTTATTCTAAGACACTTCCAAAAAATTCATGTGTTCATATTTGAAATGCAGTGATCTGAATATAAACTTTATTACTTCTGAAGCATATGTTATAGTATATCGTATATTTTTTGAATCTTAAGCATTTATTCAAATTGAAAAAATAGTTCTGATGAACTTTTTAATTTTTTTATTAAATAATTTTTACATTTTAGTTTAAAATTTCATGAGGGTTAGAATTTATGCAGTTTTGCAATTTTTATAAAAGTTTTGAAAAATCAAGAAATACAGATTTTTGATTTTTTTACCTTTAATTGAAACTAGCTGTCCTGTCATTTGCATTTTTGCAGCCTAAAATATTTTTGAGGACGCAATCTGTGCATTTTTGCATTATGTTTATTACTTAACACTACATCATTTCCAGTTTTAATTCAGAATTTACCAAAATAATTTTAAAATTGTGCAAAAATTATTTAAAATTTTTCAAAAATATTTTAAAATTGTCTAAAAATGTTTCAAAATTGTACAACCAGTTTTAAATCATCCAAAAATATTTTAAAATTTGTCTTAAAATTTATTAAAATTTTTGAAAAATGTTTCAAAAATTGTTTTTCACTAAAGCAGAATTATTTATTTGTTTTAATAAAGAGCATTTGTATATCAATGCATAAATTTTGCTTCTTTAAACTTATTTTTCTGCATTCTTATGAATTTAATTTTCATCAAAGCTTAAATATTACAAAGTACATTTTCCACTCATGCATCAGAATACCTAGTCATTGTATTATCATTGCTTCCTTAGAGTAAAGTATGAGCAATGCTAGTAGCTACATTTGAATACTTCCATCCTATGATACGCTAATGTTAAATTCATCGATAAAACTATCAGAAAAGAAGTGATGCCTTTGCCATAGTAGTGATGCTTTTATTGCTTCTTTGGCAGCTTCATTTTTGCTGGGTTATTATATAGATAGCATATACAAGGTGGCGCAAAAGTAATCCTCCTATCAGAAAATGCTATAAATTTTGCGATTGGCCCCTAATGTCAGTTCTGTTTTGACATTTGTGTAGTAAACACATGCGAAATACACGTTAATAAACAATGTTACGCTACACTGCTCCAGAACGCGGAATATTGGTGATTATTTATTTGAGCAATAATGAAGATGATTTTTCATCAAAAATAATCATGAGTGATGAGGCCCATTTCCATCTTAGCGGGTACGTAAATAAGCAAAATTTACGCTTCTGGGGCACTGAAAATCCGCGTGTAACCCACGAAGAGCCATTACACCCGCTCAAAGTCACTTTATGGTGTGATGTTTTCGCTGGAGGAGTCATCGGACCTTTTTTCTTCGAAGACGTCGCGGGCCAAACGGTTACTGTGAATGGTGAGCGCTACAGAGCAATGATCAACGAGTTCTTTTTGCCGCAACTTGATGAATTGGGATTGGAAAACATGTGGTTCCAACAGGACGGTGCAACGCCACACACTGCACGTGCTACAACCGATATGCTGAAGGATGCATTTCCCGGGCGCCTAATCTCCCGTTTTGGCGATTTGCACTGGCCAGAAAGATCGTCTGATTTGACCGCTCCAGACTTCTTTTTGTGGGGCTTTTTGAAGTCGCGGGCTTATGTCAACAAGCCTCAGACTCTTGCAGCACTTAAAGACAATATCCGTCAAGAATGTTGAGGACCTATCTCCGGAAGTTTTGGCCAAAGTGATGGAAAATGCCATAAAAAGGGCTCAAATGACAATCAACTGTGGTGGCGGCCATTTACATGACATCATATTCTCGACTTGATGTAAAAAAAATTAAAAGACCAAATAAAAATAATCCACAAGAAGAATCATAGTTTTTAATTTTTTTTTTAAATTACAGCCAAAAAACATCGGAAGGTTATTTTTGCGCCACCCTGTATAATAAATATAAATATAAGTCGTATATAAGTAAATATGGTCTCATGTGAGCCATATAAAATTATATATAGTGTTATATTTAATTTTATATGATATAATGTATAACATATCGCATCATAAAAATCATATCTAATTTTATAAAGATCTATATATAAATAGATGTGGTTATATATGGCACAATGTATGGTAATTTTAAAAAAAATTAATGTTATATATATTTATATATGGTAATACATACTGACATATGTAAATATATATGATAATTTATAATTAAATGAGGCGACATACGATTATATCTAAACTTTTTTACTCGGGTATACTGAATAATAATCATAAAACGAGTATGATCATAAACTTAATATTACTGTTGTTGTTTTTTTGCAATATTTTTAACACATCCTTTGTTTTAAACTTAAAAAAAACTGACTGTGAGAATTAATAAAAATTCAGAAAAAATTACCTTGATTTCATGGATTTATCGTATTTTCATTCTTGATAATATAATTTAAATGAACTTGGCGCCATACTATATTTTATTATAATCATAATCATCAACCTTACGCCAGTCGAGCATTCAAATTTTAGTACTTATTTTTAGTACACACAATTTGTATTATAAATGTACATAATATAATACATACATAATTTGTAATGTTATGATGACTGACTCTACATGTATGATAATCATACAAATATATTTGATTATTGAACTGGACTTTATTGGAATTAGTTGACGAAACATTTTGAATTGTGCTTTTGAATATTGGGTATGGGAAAATATATTTTTCGGGTGATATACAACATTTGGAAATAGATTTTAATGTCTCTATAAATTACCTTTACGTATAATTGATAATAATTTGCTGTCCTTCAATACACGCAGAAAAAGTACATTTTTGAACATTTTCTTCTCTGATAAAGCCAAAGATGTTGTCGTCGCCGGGGATCAGAGCCGCACCCTTCTGTGTAACAGTCGAACATGCTAATTATTATACGACAAAGCCCACTCACTAAAGTATTCAATGCATCCTAATCCATAAGATACATAAGGTAAGCTGCTCATTCATGCGCAGTCTTCGGATCGGTGCCATTTAGAATAATTTCGATGGAGGTAAAGGGTGTCCCAAGAAGAACGCAATTTTTAAATTTTAAATAAAACACAGATATTAAAAAAAAATCGTAAAACTTTATTATATCGTAAAGTAGACAGAATGAGGTTATGTATGGAACAATATATCGTGCAGATGGCCGCCGAGGCTTTGCTGGCATGCACGCGATCTTTTAATGAAATTTTCAATGACCGTTTTGCATGAATGCTGCGGTATTTCATTAATGCAGCGTCCAATTTCCTCTTTTAAGGCTTGAGTCGTCGTCGGCTTATTCGCGTAAACCATCGACTTCAAAAAACCCCAAAGAAAAAAATCTAATGGTGTTAAATCGCACGATCTAGGCGGCCAATTCTGATCTCCAAAACGCGAAATAACACGACCGGGAAATGACTGATGCAGCAATTGAATTGTTTCTCTGGCTGTATGACATGTGGCGCCGTCTTGTTGGAACCACATGCCCTCCACATTCATTTCTTCAATTCTAGGCAAGAAAAAACTGGTTATCATTTCACGATACCGAACACCATTGACTGTTTGCGCTTGACCTGCCTCAATTTCATAAAAAAAGGTCCAATGATTCCTCCAGCCCAAAAACCACACCACACAGTGACACGTTGAGGATGCATTTGCTTCTCGTGAATCACTCGAGGATTTTCCTCACCCCAAATGCGACAATTCTGCCTATTGACGAAGCCATCAAGATGAAAATGAGCCTCGTCACTGAAGATGATTTTATCGGCAAAATCAGCATTTTCATGTTGTCTCTCCAATACCCAATTAACGAACTCCCTTCGCTGTCCATGGTCAGCTGGCTTCAGTTCCTGAGTCAATTGAACTTTGTATGCATGAAGATGCAAATTTTTCGTCAAAATTCGCTGCAAAGTGGATTTGGAGACACCAATTTGCTGAGCTCGGTGTCGAATTGAGGTGGATGGAGTTTGAGCGACATCATCACGTACAGCTGCGACATTTTCGGTCGATCGACCTGGTCGATGGCGCGTTGTTGTCTTTACATCAGTAACAGACCCAGTTTCGGCAAATTTATCCATTAATCTCTTTACAGTTGACTCTTTTGGAGCATTATTGTGACCCCAAATTGATCGCAATTTGCGAACTGTAGCCGCAAAACTTTCACCATTTTGGTAAAACAATTTCACAATGAGAATGCGTTGTTCATTCGTGTAGCGCTCCATTTTTACTAACCTCGTACCTTCTACTAGCAAACAATAACAATTGTTCAAATGTCAAACAATGACACTTCGAATGTTGCCAGATTTAAAAATTGCGTTCTTCTTGGGACACCCTTTAGAAACGGACCAAGTTGTTCTCGGAGTTTACTCAAGAGAATGTGATTTCAGCTGACTGGCAGACTTCCCGACTACATTTTCTATAAAGCGGAGGTGTTGGCAAATAAGAAGATTGCTAACTGCTTGGGATACAATATCCTTTTCTCAACAAATACGAGGGCAGATCAATAAGTCCATGACTTTTCGAACTTGCCTCGTAGTTATATGAAATGCAACACTGCTCCCATTAAGTACCATCTGTTAATAGACTACTGTCAAATTTTAAGCAAGTTCCGGCAATCAGACTCTGCACCATCGATATCAATGGTAAAAAGTGATTTACTGACTTTCGTTGTTGTCGCACAAGTAAAAATGACGCTGAACGTTCTGGACGGCCAATTGAGGTCAATACTCCCGAAAATGTCGAAAAAATCCACGATATGGTGTTGGTCGATCGAAGAGTAAAGGTGCCTGAGATTTTTGATGCCATAGGCATTTTATATGGCAGTGTGGTTTCGATTTTAAATGAACAGTTGAATTTAAGAAAGCTGTCTGCAAGATGGGTTGCTCGTTCGCTCTCAATTGACCATAAACGTAATCGTGTGACAACTTCAAAGGATTGACAATATTCCATGAATTGGGCTACGAACTAGTACCTCATCCACCATATACTCCGGATTAAGCCCCCAGTAACTATTTCCGAGTTCCAAACCTAAATAAATGGCTCGGTGGAAAGATATTTAGCTCCAACGATGAAATTATTGATCAAACAAATACCTATTTTATGGATCTCGAAAAATCCTATTTTTTGGAAGGAATACAAAAATTTGAGAAACGTTGGACTAAGGCCCAATATTATAACTTGCCTTTAAGGTGCGTGTTAGTTAAAGGTAACTTTAGCTAAAGTGAGGAATAAAGTCCCCTTTAACTTTTTTTGGTTATTACAACTTCCTTATAAAATAAAATCAAGTTTTTTAAAAATATGGCATTACTAGAGCAAAAACCGATTACTTTTGACGAATTAAAATGGTTCTTTTATATACGTAGTGGCAACGACGTACTTTTATTTATTTATTTACTTACAACAAACAAAAAATACAAACGAAAACAAAATTTCTTCGAATTGTGTAAAAGATCAAAATGTTTGTTATATAAAATTTACATTGTCGACGGTAAACACAGAAAAAAACCAAACAGCAAAAAACTACACGGCAACTACACTGCAGAGCAGAAAATGTGGCAACTTCAAATGCTTAAACCTTACGTTAAAAGTTAATGGTAAGATGAACTTACCTTTAGCTTATCGGTCACTTTTAGGTTAAAGTATACTTATAATAACGAAAAACTAATAATCTGTCCGTTAACATCCTAACTTTAGCTATCGGCAAGTTATAATAATGGGCCTAAGTGTATTAAACTAAAAGGAGATTATGTTGAAAAATAATATTTTTTTTTGCAAAAATAAAATGGTGTTTCATTCAAAAAGTCACGGACTTATTGTTCCGCCCTCGTATAAATATACAGTGGTGGACAAAAGCCTTCAAATATTTTTTAATCTTTTATATTTTTTAAATGAAAGCCAATAGCCCGATACAGTATTCAACAAAATTATTTATCAACTTATTAATAATAGGGTGAGCCATTTAAAATTTGAAGTTTGAATCGTCTATAAAAAAAAGTACTGATTATTTTTTAAATTTTCTGTTTTTATTAAAAAGGTTTAACTTAGTCATTTTAGAATGGAAGACAATATCATTATACCGCGACTGGGCCATTTTTCTTTGAAAATGAGCAAGGGGCCTCCGTTACCGTCAACAATGAGCGTGCGATGCTCAACGAATTTTTGTTTCCAGATATTCAAGAGAATGACATGGACAACATTTGGTTTCAACAAGACAGAGCCACATGTCACACACCCAAGGCAACAATCGATATTTTACAAACTGTTTTTAAAATTGAATAATCAGTCGAAATTGTGATGTCAATTGTCCGCTTCGGAGCTGTGATTTGAGACCTTTGGATTTTATTGTTATTATTTTCTATGGAGAGCCATTAATGATAAATGTTACGCAAATCATTCAGAATCAATTAAAGCGTTGAAGAGATTCGAGCCGAAACAATCGAAAATGTACCGAAAAATTGAGTTGATCGGATGAGGTACTGCCGAGACAGTCGTGGTAGTCATACACTCAGAATATTATGTAGTTAACTGTTTGTAGTTTAATAAAAAATAAAGGAAGATACATTTATTTTTCAAAGAAACATCTATATAAACTTTTTTATACATTTATTCGAAATAATTTACAATCATTTACCGATTTTTTTCAGTTTCATTTATTTTTTTCATTTGTTTGAAATTTAATAAAAATTTACCCACAAAACGGAAACTTGTGGTTTATTTGTGTCCGTAACAGTTATTACGAATTTAAATTTTGTTTGCTGTCTGTTTCAAAAAACATATTCAAAAAATTTAAATTTATTTTTTTATTTAAAATGATTGTATATATACAAAATTTTTCAATACAAATTACAAGAACTTCATAAACACACATACATATACAACATTTATACAAAAAGTGTTTATAGCTTCATATGCATACATACATTTTGTATTGTACGAGTATAATTTCAAATAAATGAAAAAAAAACATTTTTTTTTAAGGATTGGTAGGTAAAATTCTGACATTTATTTTAACTGATTATATCATTTGTTTCTTACGGATGTGTCAGTTGATTAATCAACATTTAAAAATAAATAACAAATGGCATTTAATTTAAATGAAAATTAAGTAGACCGGTTTTTAAATGAAATATCATTTCTTTTAAATGATATTTTGAGTTATTTTAACTTACAAACTTCTTTAAGTGTACCTCAGGTACAATCAGTCGCCTCTTCAATAGCACTTTCTGTAACTGTTTGATTCCACAGAACACTCCTCTTCATCACCACAGCTTCTGCAAAGGTCACTAGCCGCAACCCTCAACCTAACTGCGTGCCTCCAATCAGATAGTGTCCCGTCATGACGGATAGTGACAGCATCCTGTGCGTGCGCTTCCTATCCAGACAGGGCCACGTCTGTCTGGAACGAATAGAACCACGGACAGAGACCCACCTATCTCTTGCCAATCCATAAGCACTCTCCCGCAGCCGCAACTTGCAAGTGGCCAGAGGCATGCCCACAGATTACAATTCGTGTAGAATGTGTAAGGTAGTCCCCAGTCTTGCAAGCTCGTCTGCCCTACAGTTCCCTGGTATGTTCCTGTGGCCCGGCACCCCAAAATAATGGATGCTGAACTGCTGAGCCTACTCGTTAAGAGATCTGCGACAGTTCAGGGCTGATGTCGAATCCAGGAAGACAGAATACAGAGATCTAATGGCAGCTTGACTATCAGAAATATGTTAATCCTCACTATTGTGAGGACATTATACCTTAGCCACTCCGCTACCTCCCTAATGGCTAGAATTTCAGCCTGAAAAACACTACAGTGATCCGGCAATCTCCGCTTCTTGGCATTGAATGGACTAGTTTTTTCATAACATCTGCTGAGTCTTGCTAGAGATATGGCGTTTTTTAAGTCGTCTGCTCAGTTTAACCCAAAGATGAAGAATGTGGGGAACATAAGGAATAATCCTGCTGAAAATAGAAGCTTTTCCCAAGATTTAGCTTCTCAACGCTTTGCAGTAAGTTTTCCTTCAAAATATTTTGATATACCGCTTTATCCATTGTACCATCGATGAAAACTAGGTTGCCTTCGCCTGCTGCAGCCATACGTCCCCACACCATAACCCCTCCACCGTCATGATTGACTGTACGTATTGCATTTTTTTTTTTTGTTTTCAAATTCATATTTGGTTTCCTCAAAACTCTTGTTCTTCTGTCCGATTTGAAAATATTAAATTTGCTTTCGGTGGAGAATAGTAGGCCATCCCAGAAGGCTTTGAGTTTATTTTTGTAATCTTTGCGAAGTTTAAACGCTTCGATTTAGTTGGCTTGCTGATAAGCGGGTTTTTCCTTGCAACTGGAGAGCTGTAACCGGCAGGGTGTAAAGTTCGGCGTGTATTTTTTGAGTTAATTTATTTACCAATCTCTTCTAAACATTCTGCAGCGACTTCAATGGATGTAGTTTTTGTATTCTGTTTCATTTTTCGGGTGACTTGGGTCTCTTCTCTTGCACTGAGCTAAGTAATACATAAATAATGTTGTTGTATACCATATCGGGTTTTCCGGTTTGATTTAAAAAATATGAAAGACTTAATATAAATTAAGCCGCTGTGTCAATACTTTTGTCCGTCACTGTATGTTCCCATAGTCAAGTTGCGAATAAATGTAAACAAATCAATGTTCAATGACAACAAAAACATATACGTCCTTGAAATATTTGGCTTTGTTTTATAAAGGTTCCTATGCGCAATGAAATTCTGGGGAATTGTTAATCCGATGGCAAAATGGGAAGAATGGACATTAACTGTATTCTTGACCGGAATTGTCTAAAAAGTGCTAGATCTATCTAGGAAGTAATGTTTTTCACTTGCATGTATTTTTATGGTATATAGAGGTACCAACTATCGACAATTCATATCTTCTTAGCTTTATAAGAAGCTTCAAATGATTTAACGGCGAGGCTTGTTGTTTGGTTCAAGTGGCAGCTCACGCCCTCGTCAGCATCATGTAGATACGAAAATGACTTTCTCATATTCATGCAAAATAAAGCCGACACGTTCCCTCGATATCTTTTAAGTACCAGCTATCTCCCGCAACTTCACTGCACCGTCTGCCAGAACGATTTTCTGAGTTTTTTTGATATTTTCTGGTATCACTTCTTCTTTTGGGCGACCAGAGCCTTCAGCGTCATCGTTGTTTATACGACTTCATTTAAAGCAATCCGAATAACACCTAACAAGCCAGACTTTGACTTGAACGGTATTTTTTTCCTATTCAAAATCAATGATAACTCAATACACGAAATTGCTTTGAATCCATTGTTTTCAAAATCGGAAAAGTAGCGTCGTTAAATTGTCATTAAATTTTGACAGTAATCATCGGAAGGTTAGTATATTTGGTGGCGCCACCTATATGTCATCCTACAGATTTTTCAGCCGATGTGTTATGTGTGAATTTAGGTGTGATAGTTCTCTTGTTAGAAATAATAAATTACTACAACATCAAACACTCTTCATTTTTGGAAGGGTCAGAAGAGAGTAGCGCTAAAAAAATAGTTTTTTTTTTTTTAAATTAAATATTTCCTCACATCCAATATTTAGTTGATTGCTTGTATAGTTGCTTATCATAAATGACATTTGTATTAGATAAACGTTTTGATTCAATTTATGCGGCAACAAAAGCATTTAACTTTGATTATCACTTTGTTAGTTGTTGCTCAGTAATTTCGCTATCACAACATGTTCTGTGATGTTTTTGTATTTACTTTACTTAGCGATGATGCCGTCATCACTTATTGTTGAATTAAATTGTTTATTATGTATGCACGTTAGACCAACAAATAGGATTTTGTAATTATTATCATTTACTTTTTAGAGTAAATTGTCATTGTACTTAATGTCTAACACAAGATTCATGTTGATTTTAATTTAGTTTAAATAGAAATTGCGGATGTAATCAATTGAAGATGTACAAATATGTTTTTATCAAAGTATGAATATGAAAATGAATTTTAATATGTGGTTTGTTATAGAAATTATACAAAAAGAACATTCATATTTAGTATAACAGAGATAAAAATTTATGAAATAAGTTTTGCTGCTAAAGATGAGGGCGTCAAGAGAACAATTTTTTTGTGAATTTGGGTCAAACCAATATTAAAATAGATTTACAGTCAGTAGAAAACAATTTCATCAACCAAAAGGAACTCCCAACTATTTTGTTCAACATAATATAAAACCAGGCTACTGATTGTGCATTCGGGGAAAATAATTCAAAACATGTAGTTTTAAAGTAGTACAATGATTACTACTATATTCCATCTGATCTTATTATCTCTATATAACCAGCAAAAATGAAGCTACCAAAGAAGCAATAAATGCATCACTACTATGGCAAAAGCATTACTTCTTTTCCGATGGTTTCATCGATGAAATTAACATTGGCGTGTCATAGGATGGAAGTATTCAAATTTAGCTACTAGCATTAATCATACTTTACGCTATGGCAGCATTTTCATTGCTAATGCATAAGTGGAAAATGTTCATATACTTTGTAGTATTGAATAAAAATGTAAGTCATAAGAATGCATAAAAATACCCAGCAAAAATGAAGCTGCCAAAGAAGCAATAAAAGCATCACTACTATGGCAAAGGCGTCACTTCTTTTCTAATGGTTTCATCAATGAATTTAACATTAGCATGTCATAGGATGGAAGTATTCAAATGTAGCTACTAGCATTACTCATACTTTACTCTAAGGAAGCGATGATAATAGAATGATTAGATATTCTGATGCATGAGACTGGAAATGGTGTAGTGTTAAATAATAAACATAATGCAAAAATGCACAGATTGCGTCGTCATAAATATTTGAGGCTGAAAAAATGCAAATGACAGGCCAGCTAGTTTCAATTAAAGGTTAAAAAAATCTGATTTTCTTGATTTTCCAAAACTTTTATAAAAATTTCAAAACTGCATAAATTCTAACCCTCATGAAATTTTAAACTAAAATATAAAAAATGATTTAATAAAAAAATTAAAAAATTTCATCAGAACTATTTTTTAAATTTGAATAGATGCTTTAGATTCAAAATATATACGATATACTATAACTTATGCTTTAGAAGTAAAGAAGAGTGACTTTTTGAGATATGCATCGGGTTTATATTCAGATCACTGCATTTGAAATAAGAACACATGAATGCTTTTGGAAGTGCCTTAGAATAACACCAAAAAATCATAAAAGAATGTCAACTGAAGTTTAGGAAGCAATGAAAGAAGTTATAGTCATAGAATGACTACCATTTTTTTTGCTGGGTAAGTTTAAAGAAGCGAAATTTATGCATTGACATATATACCCAGCAAAATAAGAGCTGAGGAAGAAGTAGTTTAACACTACATCTACTGAACACGAAGTTGTGAAAATTTCGGTGAATCATTAATGATTTTAACATTGGGATGTCATTGGGAGGAAGTAGTTTGTTTCGGTGCTATGAAAAATCGATTAGCAAATGGACTTTTTCATTAGTTTAAGGAAGTTGTTAAATATAGGGACAACAAAATAAATATAGGGAGTGGCTTAGTTTTAAAGTTATAAATCTGATTTTGAACACGCCAAGAATTATTATTCCGACCAAGACAAAGTGAATATAACTGGTATGCAAAATATGTTTTCAATAAGGCATTTAATGACTGCAGGATTTAACAATTTATGGACCAACTAAATAATTGTTTATTTTACTAGTAGGGGTTAATATCAAGATTTTGGAAGTTGTTTAAAATGACTTCTTACAAATCGAAAAATTTGCACTATTAACTTCTTTGGATGTTCTGAAAAAGAGATTCGTAAAGAATAACATCCATTTTATTTTGCTGGGTATAAATACTCTTTATTAGAACAAATTAAAAATTCTGCATTAGTGAAAATGCTTTGAAACATTTTTCAAAAACAACTTTGAAACAACTTTGAAACATTTTTCAAAAATTGGAATGATTTTTTTGACAAATTTAAAATATTTTTGGATAATTTAAAAACTGGTTGTACAATTTTGAAACATTTTTAGACAATTTTAAAATATTTTTGAACAGTTATATATAAGGGTGGTTATATTTGAAGGGCCGATGTTGATTTTGAATAAATCACAAATTATTTAGGAAATTATTGTCATTTCTTTTTATTATGATAATATGGTATGGTTCAATTATGTATGGTGTAAAATACCGGCAAAATGGCCACCGCGACCTCGGCGGCACACCTCCATCCGATGGTCCAAATTTTCGATTACGCTGAGGAATAAGTGAGGTTCTATGCCGTTAATCTGCCGAATTATCTCATCCTTTAGCTCTTGAATTCTTGCTGGCTTATCGAAGTACACCTTTTCTTTCAAATAACCCTAAAGAAAGAAGTCCAACGTTGTCAAATCACATGATCTTGGCGGCCAAATGACATCGCCACCACGTGAGATAACACGGCCATTGAATTCGTCGCGTAAAAGAGCCATTGTTTCGTTAGCTGTGCGTCAAGTGGAACCGTCCTGTTGAAACCACATATCGTGCACATCCATATCTTCCAATACTTTTGGATAATCATTCGCCCAAATGCGGCAATTCTGCTTATTGACGAATCCACCGAGGTGAAAATGTGCCTCATCACTGAAGATGTTTCTTCGAAAATTGATCATCCACTGTTGCCATTTATTGCCACCATTCTGACCATTGACGACGTTTGGAATGGTCAAGAGGCTTTAGTTCTTGAGTTAATTGCACCTTGTAAGCAAATGCAAGTCTTTATGCATAATGTTCATCAACGACGAGGGTGAGAGGTGCTATTGTTGGGCACGACGACGAGTTGTGGTGGACGGCTCTTCAGTCACACTATCGCGAATAGCAGCAATATTTTTGCAGTACGAGCTGTACGAGCATGCACTGGTGGTTTTACATCTCCTTTGCTCAAATTTTTGCACAATTTTTCAGATTGTACGCACATTTGGACGATTAAATTGCATTTTGATCTGAACGCCCACTTTCATAATAAGACTGAATAACCCAGCAAAACCACACATTACCAAATAATGGGTAAAGTAATGTATAGCCATAGGGGCCGATGGATTACTTTACACCTTCCTTAATTCACTGATGAATTTTATATGCGATGAGCCTCTAAGTAATGTATATACCCATTACTTTAGAGGTGATAATGTAAGGTGTTACTTATATGGTTACGAGAATAGAAAAAGTAATGTGTCTAAAAATAGATTTTTAAAAAATAAGAATTTTTATAAAAAAAAATTATTACAAATATTTTATTTAAGTTATTTGTAATTAAAAATAATGTGGTCATGATGGGAATCGAAACAGGGAAATCTGGTTGCCAGCCAAGAACTCTACCATATAGTATTCTAGTATAGTACTCTACCGCATATAGTATTTGATTGCTTTAAACTTAAATGAATTGTTGCGCTTCGTTTTTTCGCTAGTGTTATCAAAACAAACATACATTACCCTTTTGCTTACAAAAAAAAACAAAGTAATGTATCTAAAAAATAGATTTTCAAAAATATTTCAATTATTACTTTACATTTATAAATCAAATATAACGTTATCAATAATGAGTAACTTATTACTTTATGCTTGCAAATAATGAAAAAGGTAACGAGCTATCATTACAAGGTAACGCATGAGAATATCGCACCCATTACCAAAGTTTTGCTGTGAACTTTAACGCGTTGTTCGAGTGTGTATCTTTCCATGGTTCAAATTGAGATAGTCTGAAATCGAGAAATGTCAAATGAAATGCAGAAAAAAACTTGACGTTTAGGTGTGGTTTACATTCAACCTTAAAATTTAACCACCCTTTTAATTTTTTTTTAATTTTATCAGGCTCGAGATCATAATTTAATGTTACTAACGAATAGTGGGCACTAATTTTTTTATTCAATGGAAAAAACTGTAAGGATCAGCGCTAGAGGGAGTGCATACTTTCGACCAGGTCATCTTCAGCCTCCTTATGAACCACCCAACCCTCAAATAACTCAGGGTTATAAACAGGCTTTTATATCACACACTCTAAGGAATATGACTCTGCGAAATTACATTTTTTAGTTAGTGACTGATTACCCATTTAATAAAAAATTTGTGTTTACTATTCGTTAGTTAGGACGGGATTTTGCAGAATCCAACGCGGAGGGTTTAAAAATAGGAAAATTTTCCCCCTTGTCGTGTCAGCTGTTGATACTATATAAAAATAAAAGGTGTTGCCAGGTTGTCGGCAGTGCTGGCATGCTTGCGGAACGCTCGGCTTGAGCTCGCCGGATAGGGGGGATTCTTGCCGACCAAACTGGGCATAACAGACACGGACAATAAATTCATGCCAGCCTGTTTTTGCATTAGGTGACTTTATGAAAAATTTTTATGATTTTATGGGGACCCAAGACAAAGCGATGCAAAGAAAATCAATGCACGAAGGAATTGGTTATAAAGGCGTCTTATACGCCACGCTCCCTGCAGCACACCCAAAACACCAAAAGAATTACCTTTTATATTGGCAGCTGTTTCGCCAATATGGTTACCCTCCCTCTGAAACCAAAAGGAACTGGTTTCACCGTGACATTCCATAAACGTTGACCGGAATGCCCCAATTACTTACCCCGCTTATTTCTTCTCCCTGCTACCACTTATAAAAAAATCTAAACCGTCATGTTAATTTGGTTAAACAGAATATATTTTCATTTTTGTATATCTATACATTTAATATTATTATTGCCAAATTGTGGCATTTGAAAAAAAATATTGGTATTAACACAACAAAAAATCTTTGTTTCTTTAAATTTAATTGATATTTTCTATTTTCAGCGATTATAAAAAAACAATTCTTCTAACATTCACAAAAATTGATTTAAAAAAAAAAAAAAAAAAAAAAAATAAATATTTTTTAATATAAAATTACTTTGAAAAAAAAATTATACCAAGTCGCCATTAAATACTCTTGATTTCCTTTTAGGTTATTTTAACGTTTGTTGCTGTTAACGGCATCCCAAAATTCACTAATTTCCCCAAAATGGTGGGTAATAAAAGATGGCGTATTCGCTTTGATTTGCCAATTAGCTGAATGCCTTGCGGTGTTGGCCTCAGTGGAATGGTCGTCCGTCACTGTGTCCGAGGTACGGTATTCCCGTTTACGTTTAAAATTTTTATAATATTTTATTTTAGTTTGATTTTCCTTTTTTTTTTTTTCATAGGAACAACATTTTTCTTAATATGGGCAAAATTCCCCGGACTTTAACACTCGCGGCCTAAGGTTGAGCTCGACCTAGCGACTTTCGCACTCCTCAATAGGGGATTACTCCCAGGTAAGTAAAAAAAAAACACTAAATGTCTATCCTATCAATTCCTTAGAAACTAAAAGAAAACACTTTTTTTTCAGTCATGTCCGTCAGGTCGTCCACGTAACTCTCGTAAAATGGTGTTATCCACTGGTTACCTAGCACCCCAGGCGTGGTGGTGCTAATGCAGCTCCTCCAACGTTGAGTAGGAAGAAGTGGCTGAATCCAATGTTATGTATAGAACTTTTTTTCTTTATAAATAATATTTCATATTGTACTAAAATTAAATAAAAACTTGTAAATTTTTGCCACCACTGCTGTATTTTATTATTGTTGCTGTTGCTGATGTTGTAGTTGTTGCAATTCCCAATAAAAAAATTTCTCGCCGGCCACTCTTCCTACTTCATCCAAAACCAGAATCGAATTAGATTTTTCTTTTAAAAGGAAGTTCCTTCATTTTTTAAAATTTTTCCTCCATCTTTCTTGTATGTAGCTATGTATACTTCTTTTTTTTTTTTTCTGTACCCCTCTCTTCAGTATAACAACAAAAAACAGCTGTTCAAACCTACCACCCACAGCGTTGTATTTTTGCTATCGTCAAATTTATCGAATGACTGGACTGCTTTACCCACCCATGACAAACCCAACCATCCTGGCATTTCATCAAGAAACCAGGATGGGAGGGAGAATACTGAATATTTCGTCACAATTAGCAAAACTCTAAATTGGTTGGTCACGTTTCTAAGATGGGACCTTTTTGGCCAGTCGGTGCCGTTTTACCAATCCCCCATTCGAAAATTAGATCTGGCATCCCTTCCATAAAGAGTAGTGTAAAACGCCCTTTTCTGCTGAATTACCCAAACCTAACGATCTGGCAGCACGAAAAAAAAATGACATTTGTAAAATAAATTGGGTGCAAAACATACAAGGTAAGTAATAAAAATTATTAATGAAAAAAAGTGAAAAAAGGAAATAAAATTTAATTATAATTAAAAATATTGTGAAAAGTGTGTGTTAAAAAACATATTGTGTAAGTGGAAAACAAAAAAAGTGCCGACAAAGTATAAGTTCAAATATGCAAAAAAACAAATGTGAACCAAAAAATAAAAATATGTTGGAAAAATTTATAAAAAACTAAATGATCAGGAAAGCAATTGTCTTTTCCCTTTTTTTTTTTTGTGTTTTAAAGGAAGAACTTAAAAAGAATTTTTATTCTGTGCTACAAACACATAGAACAAAATTTCTTTTTCTTAAACTTCTTTTTGTTTTTTACTCATGCACTCCACCTCCCCTTCAACTTTCATTCAGCCTTTCATTCATGAATATAAAGATTGTACAACCATGTGCAAATTCAAAAAAAATCTCTCTTTTATAATTTCAGGTTTCGTTTGATACAAGATGGCTATTTCCGGAATGACAACAAAGAAGGTGAGTTAATTTTATTAGAAATTATGTTTCTTTATTTTTTTTCCAGCCAAGCAGTGGATATGACCTCAAAAGCCCCACACCATTATACGCTGGCCACTGGTAAGTATAAAGTGAAAATAAACTTTCCAAATGTTAAACACCAATTTAATAATTTTCTGTTTTCCTATCTAGGTTTAATATATATATATATTCCCAATGGACGGCGCACCCCCTTGAAGACCGCGTAACGATTGCCAGCAGCGAACAACTTCGAAACGATGCGTTTCAACCCCTTAAGTCGGGTAAGTTGTATAAAACTACAAATCTAGTTCATTATTAGTTTTAAAAGAGAACAATCTTCAATTGAGTTTCAAGTGTAATATCACCCATTGAGCAGGCACCCGAAAACGTTTTATTATTTTGTTTTCAAAATAAATGTCTTTTCATTTTAAAAGTTTTTTTTTTATAATCTTCCAAAAACAAAATAAAAAAAAAATATGTTTTCAAACTAACAAAAAAAAAATTTAAATATCAAAGTTCAAAAAAAAGTTGACAAAAAACGTTTAACATTTAATGAGGAAAAAAATTGAAAACTGATTTTGTTCTTTGTTCGTATTAAATTTATTACGTTCTAGAACAACGCTTTAAAACGCCTAATGCATTAACTTTTTCTCCCCAATTTTTTTTTATTTCTTTTTTTTTTTTTTATTTAACATTATAACTAATTTTGTTTGTTTTATTTTTTTTTGTACTTTTTCCATCAATGATGATTTTAATTCTCAACTTTGCTGATAAATATCAGTAAAGATTTTAAAATTTTTGTTTTTGAAACGAAAATAAACATTTTAAACTTTTATTAAAATAAAAAAAACTTTATTGAATAATAAATTAACTTGGACAACAGTGTTTGTTTTTTTTATTGAAAAAAAAAAAACACAAATGAAACTTTTTAACAATACTAATATCGGGTTTCGGCTATTATACTTCAGTTAAAAACACAAGTTTACGGTTTTTGAGTCGTTATCAAAAAAAAATAATAAAGCAACCGACAGGCAATTGCAATAGATTTTTTTAGTTGATTTTAAAATTGTTTATTTTTTTGCGTTAAATAAATTATTAATTAAAAACTATTTTTTTTTTGTTCTTATTCGTTATTCAATCGATCAATCGAACAAATTTGTTTCTTTTAAGATTTAGTTTTCTTTTTTTTTTCTGACTGAACGAACCAAAACAAATTTCTGATTTATTTGCAAAAAGTTGAAAGCGAACAATTAACTCTAATGTTTTACTTTTGTCTGTAGGTGAAGCAAAAACAACAGGAGGAAAGGTACAAAAGCTGCTGTGTATTAAAACTCGATCGAGCTACCGAGTTAGCCAACTCGACAACAATATTAATCGAACCCACGTATGTTATATATATAAAAATGGTGCAAAAAAAAACAGCGTAAAAACTTAAAATACTTTGAAAATTCATAAAAAGTATTTGCTCTTGCAGGCTTTTTGTCTTCCTTTCGAATCTCAAACACTCTTGGATGGACTTTACCAAATTCAATGCCGAAAGGAAAACAAAATAGCTTCAAATTAACCTTTTTTATAAAAAATTTAAAATAAAAAAAAAAAAAATAAAATGAAACTTAAACTATGAAATCTAAAATTCAAAAAGATTTCTATTGCTTACTTAAAAGTAATGACAACATTCCCCCGAAGTGACAGTAATTCAATTGCACTTCGAATTCAAGGGGGAGTGAAACCAATTTTGCGACCTAAATGAAAAAATCAAAAATTTTATACTAATAAAATACTTTAAACTTAAACTAATTATATTTCTTTTAGCTTTCAGGTTCTAAACCCAGATTGCAAACTAAATGGATCCAACATCATCTAGCCCGACAATGAAGGAAAACGAATCCCTAGCCACCTTTAAACCGGCAACCAATTTTATTGGTAAGAATTTGCTCATACATACAAGTAGGAATTAGAGTTTAAATAGATTTAAGCTTAGAAATAGATAAAAAAAACCGAAAAACTGACTTGTCGACATTAGAATCTTCTGCATCACCTGGTACACGAGAGCTTTCACATAATGTATATAATCATTTTAGCACATACCGTGAACGCCCCGTGTACCGGGTAATTGGGACTTGACGACCTTGTACGTTATTCTTTGGTGCAAGGGTCAGGGATTTTAATATCGTTGCGATGGCAAAACCATTATCTTATCGCAAGATTCTGTTTTTGATGATTAAACCACTTTGGTTAACTCGCCGTAAATACGGACTCAGAAAATATCATTGTACCAGTGCTGGAGTGTCTAGCTCTTAATGGCATAGTTCCCCAGAGTTATCATGGCACTCACACATGAGGCACAATGATGATTGCACATGCAATCAGCTTAGAAACGTAGGCTTATGTTAAAACCAAACTTCAAAATCTTCCATCTAAACGACAAATGAAATCTCTGACTCGAATATCCAAAGACGAATGTACAGGTCACCAAATCTCGACCAATGCCCGAAAAACTTTATTTCTATGCACTTCAAAAAAACAAAAAAAACGCAACGACTATTGCTTAAGGTCTTTACCGTGGTAAACACCTATCGAGCGACCTTGCATGTCCTCGACCTCGTACAGGCTATTACCTATGGGTTTAACTATCCGACATTTGACGAATTTGCGGGCTAATTTCGCGTTGAAGCCTTTCTTAAAATCGCTTTGTTGAAAGTTTCTTCGGTAGACCTCTTGTCCTGGAACGAATTTTATGACTCGGCACCGTGTATTATACGTTTTTGCATTTCTTAAGTAGGCGTTATGTAAATTCTCGCGAATCTTTTCTCTATTTGCGTCCAGTTTTACCGGCCTTGGAACTATGTTCATCTCCGGGTCATTAAGACTTTCAAGTTTACGAGCAATTTGATAAATGCTGCCATGACTTACCATGTTCATGCCAAAAAGGGCAAAATATGGAGTCACACCAATTGACGTTTGAACCGACGAACGCAAAGAAAATTCAATCTCTGACAGGTATTTATCCCACTCGGAGTGGTCATCTTGCATATACGAGCGAATTGCAGCAAGAATTGATTGATTGACACGCTCAGACGCATTCGCCTGTGGCGAGTGCGCTGCGGTCCTAATATGCTTTACCCCGAAATTTTTGACCGTATCGGAAAATTCCTTGCTGGTAAATTGCTTCCCATTATCGGAAACAATCGTCTCGGGCGTACCGAACTTATGGAAGACCTCCGATATCAAGAATTTTATAACGCTTTTCGAATTTGCTTTCGTCATAGCCTTTAATAAAACGAACTTGGTTAGATGGTCTAACACAATAAAAATAAATGCATTCCCGTTTCTCGACCGCGGGTAAGGGCCTAAAAAGTCGACGAATATACGTTGAAACGGACGCGAAGTTAGCGTTTCAGAGCCCATTGGTGGACGTAAGGTAACGTTGGCCGGCTTTGATTCCTTGCAAATTTGACAATTTGCCACGAAATTACGAATTTCAGAACTTTGATTTGGCCAATAAAAATATTCTCGGACACGCCGAAGAGTCTTACCAAATCCACCATGCGCTGCTTGAGGTGGATTATGAGCCTTTTCAATTATTTTACTCCTTAAATCACTGGGAACCCAGAGTTTCCAAGCAAAATCTTCATTTAGCTGGACACCGTCGTACGGAACTGTCCTTTTATAAATTATGCCATCAATCACCTTAATATCAGGCAACTGATCAGCATTTTCCACAATGTTTTCAATAATATTAAGGTAATCCTCCGACTTGAAACTGGCTGACTCTAAATCAATGAAACTCTCTACATTCGGTGCAAGCTCATCCATCTCATAGCGCGATAGGGTATCGGGTACAATATTTTGTTTTCCCTGCCTATGCTGAATGCCAAAACTATACGCCTGGAGATGAAGGCTCCATCTGGCCAAACGACCGCTGAGATCTTTTGTAGACATAAGCCACTTGAGGCTACTGTGATCAGTAATGACGGAAAATGGCATCAGTTCTATATAGGACCTAAATTTCTTGATCGCCATGACAACTGCCAGACACTCTCGCTCAGTGACTGAATAATTCTTTTGTGCTGAGGTTAATTTGTGAGAGAAATAGGCGATTGGGTGTTCTGCTTCAGAATCATCTTTCTGAAAAAGCACTGCGCCAATGCCTATATCGGACGCGTCGCACTGAACATAGAAATGTCTGGAGAAGTCAGGGTGAACAAGAACTGGGCTCGTAACCAGAGCTTCTTTGAGGCGATCGAAAGCGACCTTCGCTTCATCCGTAAAGTGAAACGTTTTACCCTTTTTCAGTGTCTCAAAAATCGGTGCAGCAACGGTGGCATAATCTGGTATGAACCTTCTATACCAACCCGTGGCTCCCATGAAACTACGCACCTGTTTAGGTGTTTTTGGATATGTGTAACGAGTAATACACTCCACTTTGGTCGGATCAGGTTTTAACTTGCCGCCACCAACGATGTACCCTAGATATCTCAGCTCTTTAAAACAAAATTTTGATTTTGCAACGTTGATTGTCAGTCCCGCATTCGACAAACAATCCGACACTTGTGACAACAACTCCAAATGAATATTGAAATCTGGCGAGACAACCAATAAATCGTCTAGATAGACAAAAACTCTATCACGTAGTGATGAGGGGATCACTTTATCCATTAGACGGCATAACCTTTGGGCCGCGTTACACAACCCAAAAGGCATGACCGTAAAATGATAAAGTGGTCGCTGTGGCACCGTGAATGCAGTTTTTTCCCGGCTAGACTGATCTAGGGGTATCTGCCAGAATGCGTCTTTCAAATCAACGCTTGAAATAAAATAAGTGTCTCCGAGCCGACTGAGCAAACCTTCGATGTGCGGCAAAGGATAGGCGTCCTTGACCGTCAGCGCATTGAGTTTGCGAGCATCCAGGCATAACCGATTCTTTTCGCCCTTGCGGACCAAAGTGACCGGGTGACTCCATGGACTATCACTAACCTCAATGACCCCTAGGCCAAGCATCCTATCAAGCTCTGCGAACATCAACTTCTGCACAGCCGGGGAGACTGGATAATGCCGGCCTTTCACCGGAACCGCGTCCCGAGTGTCAATTGTATGAATTTCTAAATTGGTTTTACCCAATCCTAATTTCGTAAAACACGGGAATTTAGAAACAACGGTGTCTAACTGCTGCCGCTGCAAGTCGGTAAGAGTGTGAGCTTTGACCTCTACGGTACCCTCTGTTTCCTCGCAGAGACTAACGCCGTTGGTTGTCAAACTCTCTATATTGGCGAACAATTTAAAAACCTTCATAAAATCGACACCCAAAAATAGCTCACGACTAAGCGTAGGTACTAAATAAAACGTGATGGCGTGTTTTAATTTATTAAATGACACCTCTGCTCGCACACGACCCACTATTCTGTGAGGACTACCATCCGCGGTTTTAACTTCAGCGTAAAAATTGTGTATTTTCAAACCGGTTTTTAACACAAAATCGAGGCAATTTTTACCTAGACATGTCACCGTGGCCCCGCTGTCTAACAAACCTTTTATTTCGTAGCCGTTTATATTTAACTGGGTATAAAAACGCGAGTCTTCACCCTCGTACAGAGAAGCTGCTGCAACTTCCCGCCGAATCTTTTTCCTGTTTCTATACCTATCTCTAGCTTTTTTAATTCTATTTGGGGTTGGCCCAAATATTCGAGCTCTGGCCTCGTTATATTCTCTAATTCTTATATGTAAGGGTTTTAATTCTCTAACTCTTGGTTTTCTATCGCCTAACTTTTGTTCCCGCTCTGGGTCTAGACCTCGGTGGACCTCGCCTCCCCAGATTGAGACGGGTTCCGGGATCGGTTTCCCTGGCACTTCGGGCATTTAGGAGTCACAACGTTGTCCCTACCACACCTGAAACAGAACAACCTGCGAGTAGTCGACGGACATTCTACAAAACTATGACCTACCACTTTACAATTCCAACACGTGTAGTGGCTAGTGGATCGAATACCATCCACCTCCAGCTCTTCAGGCCGCGGCTCATCCTCGTAGTCTATTTCATGCAACCTTGGTGCAAAACTTTGGCGTTGCGGGTACTGCTGGCGCTGACTGGCTAATAAGCTCTCAGCCCTCCTCACCTCACGGCAGAAATCTGACAGTTTGTTCAGCTGCAATGGAAACATCAACTGAGCTAATGACGGCTTCAGGTTGCCGCGCATGATATCAACCAACTGATCTTCGTCATACGGCTTTTCTTGCTGATTACGCAGCTTAATCACAGCATTATAAAAATCCTCAAAAGATTCTTGAGGGAGCTGTCGGCGGCTTATTATCTTCATCTGCACCTGAACGTCTTTTTCATAATGGCGGTACTGTGTCAAAAGAGCGGTCTCCAACTTTGCCCATGTATCAACAAGGCCCAACTTTCGATGGTTCCAATACCAGCTCAACGCAGGGTCCTCAAGCAACAGGGGAAAACCGCGCATGAGTTCACTTTCGGAGCAATTATAGTCTTTGCATAACTCCCTGACCCGAAAAATAAACTCATGCACGTTCATGGATTTTTCTGTGCCATAAAACTTCAGCCCCCACTTAGCAAGTTTGGACTGGCCTAGCGGTTCGCAGTAATAATTCGAGACCGGATAACTAACGCTCTGCGCTGGGTTACCAGGCTGCGGCACTCTCCGATTTGGTTCACCGTAACGTAAGTACTGTTGACTCTGTTGAAAATTTTGTTGTTGGTTTAGTAAATTATTTTGTTGTTGATTATGATAATTGTTTTGTTGTTGATAATTTTGCAGATTTTGCTGTTGAGGTGGTTGAATTTGTGGTGGATTCCGTTGCTGGTTTTGCTGTTCCAACCAGTGAACCTGTTGTGACTCTGGCCTAGGAGTATAGGCTGGATATGGTAGAAACGGTTGTTGTACCTGTGGGTGAGACCCATGCACTGAATGCTGCGACATTTGTTGCTGAAGCTGCGGTTGAAACGGTTGGCTACTAGGACCCAATTCAAAATTTAAAGGAATTTGCCTTGCAGGCGCTGATTCCTGATTTGGTGCAGGAAATAATGGTGGCATTGGTGGTAAAGTTGCCTGCCCTTGTATATGGTGCGGTGCATTTGGAGGCAATCCCGGATTTTGGGGATACCCCTGTGGCTGATCAGGATTAGCATGAACACCATCATTTCTCGGCGCATTTATCGCCAACATTATCTCTCGTAGAGCTCTGCTTATCTTGTCATCCACTTCTTTCATAAACTGAGATTGTGAAACACCAACTGCAGCATTAACAACTTCTTGAATTTCGCTGACACTAATTGAATTTCCTGGGTCTATAGAAACACCTTCTCTAAACTCGCGCCGGACCTGTTGAGCTGTCCTACTGAGATAATCCGGCGACACTATCGCTTCATCCGTCAGACTTTCTGAGCTGAGAGCAGCGTCATATTGAGGCACGTTGGGTGGATTAGCCTCACTGGTTGTTGTAGGAGTTACAATTGTTGTAGTGCTGGTGGTGGTGGTAGTACTCGAACCACTAGCCCCAGCGGTGATGGTATTGGTGGCTTGTGTTCCATCCGTGGTAGTCGACATTTTGCCCAAATTGCTGGCTTGTCGAGTTAAAACCATAATAAAAAAAAACAGCCAAAGAAACAACAAATGTGCTAAAACTAGCCTATAGAAGCAAACTATAAGACAACCCAATTCAACTTTGCTTTTAGGAAAAAACTAAAATTCCAAACGATTCAATTTGGCGATAAAATAAAAATCACTCGAAAATATAAAAACAACAAATTAAAATAAAAGGAATGAGAAATCAAAAATAAAGAAAAACTCGAAAGATGATAACAAAATCAAATGTATAAAAAAAGAAAATGCAATGAAGATATCGATATGTGGTAGCGTTTCGGGAGAAAAAAATTGCGGGGTCAAGATAAGTATTACTTTTGGTATCTTGAGTGTATCTTTTTTAATAAACTATTTGCTTTTCAGGAGCTTCGTGGGTACAAAAAGCGTAATGTATATGGAGATAGCTGATATTTGGCCACCCCAGTGCTCGCGCTGCAACTATAATTTCCGATTGGAATAATGCATTTATGGACTAGCGACTGCATCTGAAGTGGACCTGACTCTAAAAATGAGTCACAACCTCAAAGGTAAATATAAAAACTAATTTTTAGCAACCTTCTTAGGTTCTATTTTTGACCTGGACTCGAAGCTAAAATAAAAACTTATTTATTGGTAGCTAAAAAAAAACTAATTACCAAGACTCGAGTACCAGACCCACAATAGTGATGAAAAAAAAAAAACACTTAAGTGACCTAACACCCCCCCGAACCAGTCGCAACGCGGCTCTTGGCTTAATAGCCTCGACCACCGGGACTTACTGGACAGGAAATGATTTGCCACTTAAGGCTGTGACATTTAAAAACTAAATTTTACCTCGACTGGAGAGAATATATCGTTCTCTCTCAAGACTTGTCGCATGTATTAGGTACTCTTGAAAACCTAATAAGACTTACAAAACTTTACGAGACCCATATTCTCACAGTCCGAAATTTTAAAACTTTGCCTCGAGCCCCACGTACGGGCGCCATAACTGTCGTGTCAGCTGTTGATACTATATAAAAATAAAAGGTGTTGCCAGGTTGTCGGCAGTGCTGGCATGCTTGCGGAACGCTCGGCTTGAGCTCGCCGGATAGGGGGGATTCTTGCCGACCAAACTGGGCATAACAGACACGGACAATAAATTCATGCCAGCCTGTTTTTGCATTAGGTGACTTTATGAAAAATTTTTATGATTTTATGGGGACCCAAGACAAAGCGATGCAAAGAAAATCAATGCACGAAGGAATTGGTTATAAAGGCGTCTTATACGCCACGCTCCCTGCAGCACACCCAAAACACCAAAAGAATTACCTTTTATATTGGCAGCTGTTTCGCCAATATGGTTACCCTCCCTCTGAAACCAAAAGGAACTGGTTTCACCGTGACATTCCATAAACGTTGACCGGAATGCCCCAATTACTTACCCCGCTTATTTCTTCTCCCTGCTACCACTTATAAAAAAATCTAAACCGTCATGTTAATTTGGTTAAACAGAATATATTTTCATTTTTGTATATCTATACATTTAATATTATTATTGCCAAATTGTGGCATTTGAAAAAAAATATTGGTATTAACACAACAAAAAATCTTTGTTTCTTTAAATTTAATTGATATTTTCTATTTTCAGCGATTATAAAAAAACAATTCTTCTAACATTCACAAAAATTGATTTAAAAAAAAAAAAAAAAAAAAAATAAATATTTTTTAATATAAAATTACTTTGAAAAAAAAATTATACCAAGTCGCCATTAAATACTCTTGATTTCCTTTTAGGTTATTTTAACGTTTGTTGCTGTTAACGGCATCCCAAAATTCACTAATTTCCCCAAAATGGTGGGTAATAAAAGATGGCGTATTCGCTTTGATTTGCCAATTAGCTGAATGCCTTGCGGTGTTGGCCTCAGTGGAATGGTCGTCCGTCACTGTGTCCGAGGTACGGTATTCCCGTTTACGTTTAAAATTTTTATAATATTTTATTTTAGTTTGATTTTCCTTTTTTTTTTTTCATAGGAACAACATTTTTCTTAATATGGGCAAAATTCCCCGGACTTTAACACTCGCGGCCTAAGGTTGAGCTCGACCTAGCGACTTTCGCACTCCTCAATAGGGGATTACTCCCAGGTAAGTAAAAAAAAAACACTAAATGTCTATCCTATCAATTCCTTAGAAACTAAAAGAAAACACTTTTTTTTCAGTCATGTCCGTCAGGTCGTCCACGTAACTCTCGTAAAATGGTGTTATCCACTGGTTACCTAGCACCCCAGGCGTGGTGGTGCTAATGCAGCTCCTCCAACGTTGAGTAGGAAGAAGTGGCTGAATCCAATGTTATGTATAGAACTTTTTTTCTTTATAAATAATATTTCATATTGTACTAAAATTAAATAAAAACTTGTAAATTTTTGCCACCACTGCTGTATTTTATTATTGTTGCTGTTGCTGATGTTGTAGTTGTTGCAATTCCCAATAAAAAAATTTCTCGCCGGCCACTCTTCCTACTTCATCCAAAACCAGAATCGAATTAGATTTTTCTTTTAAAAGGAAGTTCCTTCATTTTTTAAAATTTTTCCTCCATCTTTCTTGTATGTAGCTATGTATACTTCTTTTTTTTTTTTTCTGTACCCCTCTCTTCAGTATAACAACAAAAAACAGCTGTTCAAACCTACCACCCACAGCGTTGTATTTTTGCTATCGTCAAATTTATCGAATGACTGGACTGCTTTACCCACCCATGACACCCTCATGTAAGCGTGCCAAAGCCACTGGAATTTGGAAGTTAAAATTTTGCATGCAGGTTCCTCTTCCTGCGCAGACATCTGCTCTAAAGGAGTTTTTGAAAATTCCTACATGGAGGGGTAAAAAGTTTCCCCTTTTGCCTAAACCCCTATTGAAATTTAAAATATGTGCACTCTCTAATGTGTGCTAATTCTCTAATAAGATACGTTTCGAACCCTCATTGTCTGCGGAGTCGGAAAAATCAGGGCAACATTGTTCTACTCCAACAACGTAGCAGACTTTGTTCGCTAGTTTTGCCTTTACAAATTTCTAAGGGATAGTTGAGTTTTTCCTGTGGTCCCGATGAGTTATTTGGCCAATATTGGCTTAGAACTACTCAAGAAGCTTTGTATTAACGGCAATTGGCTGATATATCTAGTGAACTTATTTTAATTGGTATGATTCAGATATAAATTAGTCTTTTCATATCAACTTCAGAAATTTGCGGAAAGTCCGTATTTTATACATCTTTTTCGGTTTTACTAAGGCTTTATTAAATACTCATTTTAAGCTAAATTAGTTTAAGGTTTAGATGAAAAATAAAAATAATAATAATCTCGTAAATATTTGTATCTTTTACATTTGAACACACTTTTTTTAAACCATTTTATGTATTCTTTTAATGAAATTGAAATTCCATTGTGAATATGGGGGCGTTACCGCAACGAAGAAAATGCAATAAATATGCATATAAGGAAAAAAAAATAAATAAAAGATTTGCACCAACTCGCTCCTTTTAACACCACATCCATTCAAACATAAAATAGTTTAAAATCTTATATTCATATGTGCGTTGCCTTTAAAAAAAAGGCTTTTTTAGTTTTTGGTTCAGTTTGATTTGAATAATTCAGTTCCCACACTTTATGAATTGTTACGTCTCTCTGTCTGTCGTCTGCCTCGTCTGGTCAAAGCACAGATTCCTTCGAAACTCTGTCTTTTGTTGTGGTGTCGTTGTATGGAGCATATTTTATGCCTTCAAATGTCTTACAAGTTTGTTAAAAGGATTGTTTTTTATTCAGTATACAAAAAAAGGGTGTTTGTTAATTAAAGTTATTAATAGGAATCGCTCAGGTAATTTATTATCAACGTTTTTATTTTACTTTTTTTTTTTTGTTATGCTAAAGTCAAGATTAATATGGCACCGATATGTAAATTTAAATTAAATGGAATGTTTTGAAATTTCTTTGATATGCTAAAGTATGAGAAAAATGTTATAGATGAGAAATTCATGTTGTTATGGTAAGAAATGAAATGAAAAATATGAAGTGCTAACAGTTCATTTGAGATATAAATATTGGGAATAGACTTGTTTGTGGTGTTATTGTTAGCGCGTTGGACTGTTACACAAAAGGTTACGGGTTTCATCAAAAAAGCTTAAACAAGTTCGCCAACTCTTCATCAGATTGCGGGCAACAACTGTTCTAAGACCTATCATCTAGCTCAATTGCGGTGTTGCGATATTTGAAGCCCTTTATCTTTCATCACATTTCATATTTTGTCTATCTCCATTTTAAAGAAAGCAACACATTAATTAGTAAGAAGAATTCCTTTCCAAAAAAAAAAAAAAAAAAAATATGAATAATGTGAATAGACTAACGCCTGTAATTTCAAACAATAGATACCTATCACTGCTTAGATGCCTATCGTTAAGAAGATCAAAAACCAACAGATATCTACCACTGCTAAGTATCTATTGGTTGAAATTACCGGCATTATTATTAAATACTTAAATGTACGTTACGATTGATCGAATTCCGCTTAGGCCAGGTTAGGAGAAGTTGTGCTTTTCATCTAAAAATCTGAAATTTTCGAACAAAGTGAAAATATTTTTCTAGTTTTTCACAGTTTTTCAAATTCTCTTATTGACGAACAATTTCAATTTCAAGTTGTAAAATTCGATTTTTTCCCCAACAATCTTTCGTGGAGACCACAAATTTTGTACAGTTGCCAAATGACAAACAAAATTTTAATAGGCCATTCTGAGCGCCAATTTTATATGATGTTGGTATCTGCCAAAAATAACGGACTAATACCCACCGTCTTTATAGTGAACCAATCGAAACAGAATCATTTCTGAGTCGATTTAACCGGCGAATGGTATACAGGCGTGAATTTGCGAATTTTAATGAGAATTTTCAAATTTGAAAAAAAAGTTTTAGAAAAGCACCTCGCAATCTTAGCAAAACATGGATCAATTTAATTGGGTCACACTACGTCAAATCGTGGCAAAGTATGAAATCTGTTACGGATTCTGCAACCAAAAAAAAATTAACTAGAATTTCGAAAAATTAACTCATTTATTTTTACCAAAATTTAATAAAATTTACCTTGAAATTAAGAAACGAATTTTGGTCAAAATGTCTAAATTATTTAATAGGCGTATCGCAACGTCAATTATAGGAAAGCCAATTGGAAATTTTTTACCTATTGCTAACAAAATTTTAAAATATACGAGGGCGGATTAATAAGTCCGAGACTTTTTGAACTTCGATCGTAGTTATATGAAATTCAACACTGCTGCCATCAAGTACACCTGTTAATAGACTTCTGTCAAATTTTGAGCAAGTTCCGTCATTTACTTTGCGTTTAACAGCTGTTGAAAACATACAACCTCGTGGATTTTTTTTAATGGAAAAAAGTGAATTTGGAGTGCTCATTAAACATTATTTTTTTGCGAAAAAAACCGTCAAACAAACCAAGGAAAAGCTTGATAAATGGTAAAAAAATGGTTTAATGACTATCGTTGTGGTTGCACAAGTACAAATGACGCTGAACGTTCTGGACGGCCAATTGAGGTCAATACACCCGAAAATGTTGGCCGATTGAAGAGTAAAAGTGCCATTGGCATTTGATATGGCAGTGTGGTTTCGATTTTAAATGATCAGTTGGATTTAAGAAAGCTGTCAGCAAGATGGGTAATCGTGTGACATATTCAAAGGATTGGCAAAATTCCATGAATTGGGCTAGGAATCAATACCTCATCCACCATATTCTCCGGATTTAGCCTCCAGTGACTATTCGGTGGAAAGAGATTTAGCTCCAACGATGAAATTATTAATCAAACAAATGCCCATTTTATGGACCTCGCAAATCCTATTTTTTGAAAGGGATTCAAAAATTGGAGAAACGTTGGACTAAGTGTATTGAGCTAAAAGCAGATTATGTTAAAAAAAAATTTGGCAAAAAAAAACTGTGCTTTATTCAAAAAGTCACGGACTTATTGATCCGCACTCGTATTTTAAGCTACTTTAAGTTCTATATTTAAAACTTTTTTTAAAGCCTTAGATTATTATTTCTCAAAAATTAAAAAACTTTTACTTGAAAAAAAAAATAATATTTAATAAAAATTTTTATAATTTTATCTGAACTAAGTTGCTTGAAAATTTTCCCTAGAAATAGTTCATCAATTTCTAAAATCAAATACATTTTATTATTACATAGGAAAAAACTTATTACTTTTTGTTTTCAATGAACTGAACTAATTTTTAGAAAACAATTCTTACAAATTAGAAAGTTGTAGACTTAAAACTGAATTTAGAAATGGCATTCGGCTAGTGTCTAATAACTTTTTCTGTGTATTTTCCAAAATTACAAAGTTAAATAATTTTTCATTTAAAAATTATTTAAATTGAACATCATTATGAAAATAATGACCGAAAATGTCCGCGACAGCAAACTCTGGGACCCTTCTGAGAATTAATTAATTTATTTACTTAGGGTCAATAGTATTCTCATATTAATCCTGAAACCTTATTTATTACTTTCATTGAAGAAGATATTGTCAGAAAATTACTTATTCAAATCTGCCCAACTTCTTTAGAAGTATATTGCATGATTTAAAAATACCTTGTCCTAGTAAAAACTTTCCCATTTTTTTTAACAGAACCCCCCAGCAAAACCACACATTACCAAATAATGGGTAAAGTAATGTATAGCCATAGGGGCCGATAGATTACTTTACACCTTACTTCATTGATGAATTTTACAGGCGATGAGCCTCAAAGTAATGTATATACCCATTTCTTTTGAGGCGATAATGTAAGGGGTTACTTATATGGTTACGAGAATGGAAAAAGTAATGTGTCCAAAAATAGATTTTTAAAAAAGAGGAAGTTTTATTAAAAAAAAAATATTACAAATATTTTATTAAAATTATTTGTAATTAAAAATAATGTGGTCATGATGGGAATCGAACCAGGGAAATCTGGTTGCCAGCCAAGAACTCTACCCACTGAGCTATCGACGCATATAGTATTTGAATGCTTTAAACTTAAATGAATTGTTGCGCTTCGTTTTTTCGCTAGTGTTGTTGTCAAAACAAACATACATTACCCTTTTGCTTACAAAAAAACACAAAGTGATGTATCTAAAAATAGATTTTCAAAAATATTTCAATTATTACTTTACATTTATAAATTATATATTACGTAATCAATAATGAGTAACTTATTACTTTATGCTTGCAAATAATGAAAAAGGTAACGAGCTATCATTACAAGGTAACGCATGAGAATATCGCACCCATTAACAAAGTTTTGCTGTGCCTTTGGGATACCTTCCTTGTAAGTTCAGATTTCACATATGCTATGAATAATTTTTATACGTAAAGTAAATTCTATTAAAAGTCCTCATTTTGTACAAAAATATTTTTTTGGCAACTCCGTTTTTAGCTCTCACAATAATGTCAATATTATTGATTTGTTTTGACTGGACTTGTACACCAATTTCTTTTACGTCCAATCCAATATAATTGTATCACATTGATGTTGAATGATTCACACACTCGTACATGTTAGAAAACAAACTCTATTAAAAAATAAAAATTATAAAAATACACAATTTTTTAAAATACAATTATTTTGTTTTTTGATAAAATCAAAAAACACAAATACACCTTTTGCCCGCACACGCAAACGGATCAATTTTACGATGGAGGAGTAAAGTAAAGAAATAAATAAATACGAAAAACTAACAAAGATTATCATGAAACTGATGCCGACAAAGTTAAAAAATAACCAGCTATAGAGTCACAGCCACACATCTGCAACATACACACACACGTATGTATTAAAAGTAGAAGGACCATAAACATCATTTATATCGCGCAATTAAGTTAATGAGAAGGTCCCTAGATAACACTTAATTAGGGTGTAAAATCGTCGCCTTTAGTCAAATCATTTGAAGACAACTTTAGCGCCACTTCTAGTACAAAATGCATGATTGCATGTTGGCTTATGAGTTACGTAGTGTGTGTGTGTGTGTGCATACCATGATCTACACAGGCTTAGTTGAATTCTTTTACCAAACTCTTGTTGGGTTTAAGTGCGGGTGGTCAAGCGGCTCGGTTCAAACACAAAAAAGAAACTGACTATCATAGAGCAAGTGGAGAATTAAACGCTCACGCATCTTTGTTGATTTTTAATCAGCTTATAGTTCTTTTTCGTAGTCAATGGTTTTGTGTACATCACCACCACAAACTAACGTACATATATTGGCATCGTAAAAGCAGGCAGCATCTTGGGCCTGTAGTGACACACCTTTAATTGTAGTCATTGAGTGATGCATGCAACACGCAACCTCACGAACCAATTTATTGAGTGTAAACCAAATCAAACATGTAGGAATATGTTGTGTGTTCATATACACATACCCTGGGTAAGTATATGACGCACCTCCTTAAGGGCTAATTTAAGGTGTTCTTAACGAGTTTGTTTTTGGTTGGGTGTCGCCGACAATTCGTTGCGTTTCATTTTGTGATTAAGAAGGAGAAGAACATCATCACAAATTCATTATACAGAATGATAGTCAGACAAACAGTGTTGAACAAAATTAATTTCATCAGTTTTCTTTTCTTGTCGCTGTTTATCCTTTCCCATGAAGTTTACACTAATGTATCCATAATGAGCCATTGTTTCGTAAGCTGTGTGGCAAGTGGCACCGTC
This sequence comes from Eustalomyia histrio, assembly GCA_949748255.1. Taxonomy (NCBI): domain Eukaryota; kingdom Metazoa; phylum Arthropoda; class Insecta; order Diptera; family Anthomyiidae; genus Eustalomyia; species Eustalomyia histrio. The sequence continues at coordinate 75,128,266 of OX456524.1, forward strand.
CCGTTGAAACCACATATCGTGCACATCCATATCTTCCAATTCGGGCCATAAAAAGTTCGTTATCATCTCGCGATAGCGAACACCATTCACGGTAAATACTTGGCCGACCTCATGACACACTTTCGCGAACAACAGCAATGTTTTCCGCAGAACGTACTCGGTGAGCATGCACAGGTGTTTTCACAGACCCGGTTTGCTGAAATTTGCCACAATTCTCCCGATTGTGGACACATTTGGTCGATTATGCTAACCAAAAAAAATCACGAAGTGCACGAAATGCATTTTGATTTGAACGCCCATTTTCATAATAAGCCTGAATAACTTTAACTCGTTGCTCGATTGTGTATCTTTCCATGGTTCAAATTGAGTTAGTCTGAAATTAAGAAATGTCAAATGAAATGCAGAAAAAAACTTGACGTTTAGGTGTGGTTCACATTCAACATCGGCCTTTAAAATTTAACCACCTTTTATCTTTGGGATTATGATTGTACCAACCATAATCATACTATAATATAGTTATCATATTATGATAATAAAATAAACATAATTTTACCAAAATATGGTCCCTACTGTTATGTACATATTATGATTTAAAACTATAAAAAGGTTTTTTTTAAATTTAAGAAAATTTCTTAAAGAAATGTTTTTCCAAAAGAAAAAAATTTCATATTAAGGACTTTTTCAAGAAAACTTCTTTGATTCTATGGAATTTTTTATATAAAAATACTAAAAAATTTTTAAATTCTAAGGACTTTTTTTAATAAGAAAAAAAAATAGATTCTGTGGAGTTTTTCCTAATAGAAAATTTTTTAGATTCTAAGGACATTTTTCATATTTTATTTAAGATAATCCTTAGAGTCTCAGAATTTTTCTTTTTAAAAAAAAAACCGTAGAATCTAAAATTTTTCGTGATAGAGAGTCCTCAGAATCTAAGATTCAGCAAAAGGCTGAATATGAGAATTTTACTTTAAGAAAAAGTCCATAGAATCTTAAAATTGTTCTATCAGAAATATTTTGTATAAGAAACCTTCTCGTACAAAACAACTTTTGGGTTATTTTTATAAAAAAAATTATTTTATTAATATTCTGAGTACATTTTTCAGAAGAAAGTCGTTATTTTACAATAAAATAACTAAAAAAGATAAAAAATGTATTATTATTTTTATTGAAAAGATTAAAAAAATATAAAATCTTTATATAGAATCTTTTTACAATAATTTTTTTCGACAATAAATTGATTAGTGTAATATACAATGTTATATGGCATTATAAGGCATTTTCGAAAATAAAATCTCCCAGGTGAAAATGATTATATACAGTTATGTGCGAAAAAATAGGGACACTTGCATGCAAACAAATTTGAAGTAAAAAAACACACATACATTTTGGGAAGAACCAACAATATTATTTTTAGATTATAGTACAACAATAATTCTTTATTTTATGTAACAATTCAAACTTTGTTGTTGCAATTAAAAAAAAAAAAACTACATTAAAATGTATTATAATTTCCAATAGTCCAATGTGAATAAAAAAAGGGACAGTAAGAAAATGGTTTGAAATATTATTAGTATTTTATATTTTTTGATTAAAATATAATAGTGGTCATTGTATCTAATAGATGGAAACATTTCTGTATCATATTTATGTAAATAAATGTACCAAGTATGGAGCCAAGGGTAAAAAAGGTATGGGATATAGAAAATCGAAACAGATTGCCATATGCATGAAATTTTCAAATTTTTCTTACGGATTTTACGTAAACAATTAGAGGTAGTCGTGTTTTTTTTTTATATCTCAGTCATTTATTAACCGATCTGGCTGATTTTCAATAGCAAACACAAAATGGATCACATGTAACAGAAATATATAACAATCAAGTCCTCATCACGTCTGGGTTCTTCGGAAAACCCATTTCAACACACAGACGGACAGACGGACAGACGGACATCGTTAAATCAACTTCGCTCTTCATAAGGACCCAGAATATATATACTTTATAGGGTCTAAGATCAATATTGTAGAAATTACAAACGGAATGACAAACTTATATATACCCTTCCACCTGTGGTGAAGGGTATAAAAAAATAAAAATTCGGCTGTGCCCACAAATGCTATAGAAATGAAAACCTTTTATTTTTTGAGGTGAAAAACTTTTTCTGGATGTGAGAACAATTTTTGAGCTAAACAAATTTTTGATGTAAAAAAAATGTTTGAGCTGAAAATAAATTTATGAGGTGAAAACGTTGATCATAAAGTACATAAAGAGAATATGAGAGCAGCAGAATACTGCATGTTAATTATTCTTCTCATATGTTTTATTTGTCAATTTATATTGTTCTGGGCCATCACTCTTATAAAGGGTGTCCCAAGAAGAACGCAATTTTTAAATTTTAAATAAAACACAGATATTAAAAAAAAAAAAATCGTGAAACTTTATTATATCGTAAAGTAGACAGAATGAGGTTATGTATGGAACAATACATCGTGCAGATGGCCGCCGCGGCTTTGCTGGCATGCACGCGATCTTTTAATGAAATTTTCAATGACCGTTTTGCATGAATGCTGCGGTATTTCATTAATGCAGCGTCCAATTTCCTCTTTTAAGGCTTGAGTCGTCGTCGGCTTATTCGCGTAAACCATCGACTTCAAAAAACCCCAAAGAAAAAAATCTAATGGTGTTAAATCGCACGATCTAGGCGGCCAATTCTGATCTCCAAAACGCGAAATAACACGACCGGGAAATGACTGATGCAGCAATTGAATTATTTCTCTGGCTGTATGACATGTGGCGCCGTCTTGTTGGAACCACATGCCCTCCACATTCATTTCTTCAATTCTAGGCAAGAAAAAACTGGTTATCATTTCACGATACCGAACACCATTGACTGTTTGCGCTTGACCTGCCTCATTTGCATAAAAAAAGGTCCAATGATTGCTCCAGCCCAAACACCACACCACACAGTGACACGTTGAGGATGCATTTGCTTCTCGTGAATCACTCGAGGATTTTCCTCACCCCAAATGCGACAATTCTGCCTATTGACGAAGCCATCAAGATGAAAATGGGCCTCGTCACTGAAGATGATTTTATCGGCAAAATCAGCATTTTCATGTTGTCTCTCCAATACCCAATTAACGAACTCCCTTCGCTGTCCATGGTCAGCTGGCTTCAGTTCCTGAGTCAATTGAACTTTGTATGCATGAAGATGCAAATCTTTCGTCAAAATTCGCTGCAAAGTGGATTTGGAGACACCAATTTGCTGAGCTCGGTGTCGAATTGAGGTGGATGGAGTTTGAGCGACATCATCACGTACAGCTGCGACATTTTCGGTCGATCGACCTGGTCGATGGCGCGTTGTTGTCTTTACATCACTAACAGACCCAGTTTCGGCAAATTTATCCATTAATCTCTTTACAGTTGACTCTTTTGGAGCATTATTGTGACCCCAAATTGATCGCAATTTGCGAACTGTAGCCGCAAAACTTTCACCATTTTGGTAAATCAATTTCACAATGATAATGCGTTGTTCATTCGTGTAGCGCTCCATTTTTACTAACCTCGTACCTTCTACTAGCAAACAATAACAATTGTTCAAATGTCAAACAATGACACTTCGAATGTTGCCAGATTTAAAAATTGCGTTCTTCTTGGGACACCCTTTAAAAATATTGTTTGTACACGGAAAAAAAGCATAACAAAATATTAAGTAATAACAAATATATGTTTAAATTTAAATTCGACTTCCAACAATTAGTTATTTGAAATGTTTGTAAATTGTTATTTTTCAAAAAGTTTTTTTGTATTTACAAATTCCATTGTTGGTGCCTTTTTAAAATATTAATTTTTTTACAATATTTTTGTAAATACACAGAAAAAAATATCACAAAATTTTATGTAATTAAAAAAAATTGTTGGCTTTGATATAAAATTTGTAACAAATTTTGTTGTTAAATGTTTGTAATTTGTAAGAAAATTCATTATTTTTTCAACAAATCAAAGTTAATAAAGTTTTTTGTTAAAAAAAATTGTAAATTGTTGAACAAATAATAAAAAAAAGAAGTAGCCTTAGAGTTTTAGAAAAAAAAAAAAATATTATTCAATTCGTATTTTCTTGCTGAAAGAAAAATAAAATCTGTGAAGAAAATATTATTTAGTAATACGTGGCAAATAAACGCAAAAAAGCGAAGTAAAGTACGTATTAGTGAAAAATAACGAAAATGGTATGTTCAATCAACTGTTTTTTATGTAACGTATTGTTTTATTGTCCTAATGAATTTTTAGTTCATTTAAGGGATTGTCCATTTGTTGGAGAAAATGAAGTTGGTGCTAACTTGTCATATGAAACTGGAGTATATAGAGATTGTGTATTTAATACAATACCATCTTTTCACGCCACTGAAAACTTCAGTGTGGACGATATATATGAAGGAAATTGTCATAATGTTCTTAGTGACTGCTTAATTTATTTCATAAAAACTATGAAATTTTTTGATATAAATATATATATTTATTTGGCTATAAATATAGCGAGAATTTGTTCATTGCTAATTTTAAACAGGATATTGACTTATATATAATAAAATGAATTCCCGGAACAAACTCTGGTGAAGTTTATCTGTGTTGTCAAAAAGTTCTCTCAGAATAAAATGCTCATTTTTCCGCCTTTGAGTTAAACAGTTATATTGCATGATGACAATAAATGATCTTCTGGGGCCTCCTAGTCCTAGTGGTTAATATTCATCGAGGCAAGCAATTCGTAAAATTAAAAAATTTTTATCATAATCTATATTAAATAAAATATTTGTTTTATAAACTGGAAGGATAATTAATTGCATATTAGTTAGCAGAATTCGGACTTATACAAAATCCTAAAGGAATGGAAACTCTGTCATATATATGGTCACTTACGTGGTAAGTATACCGTTTTTGACTTTTTTTATAAATTAAATTATAAATCAATTTCTAATACTTTTTATTCTAAAATACTTAAAAGCAAATAAAGCATGAATTTAAACTAAATTTTTATTTGTTTTATTTAAAATATTTGCAGCAAAATTTTATTAAATCATTTGTGAAGAATACAACATTAACTAAACAAATTTTTTTTAATATCACAAAATCGTTATTAAAACAAAACAATTAAATAAATTAACAATTACAAATAAGTTACAAAAAGTTTTGTTGTATTTACAAAATCCATTGTTGAAAAAAAATCGATTTTACTTTTAATAAATTACAAAAAAGTTACAAAAACTTGTTTGTATTTACAAAATCCATTGTTTAAAAAAAAATAGATTTTATTTCTAACAAATTACAATAAAATTACAAAAACTTGTTTGTATCCACAAATTCGATTGTTGGTGCCTTTTTAAAAAAATTTTTTTTTGAATATACAAAAAAGGTGTTCAATATTACAAACAGAATTTTGTAATTTTTTTGTGTGTATATTTACAAAAATATTGTACACACAAAAAAATTACAAAATTCTGTTTGTAATATTGAACACAATTTTTGTATATTCAAAAAAAAATTTTTTAAAAAGGCACCAACAATCGAATTTGTGGATACAAACAAGTTTTTGTAATTTTATTGTAATTTATTAGAAATAAAATCGATTTTTTTTTCAACAATGGATTTTGTAAATACAAAAAACTTTTTGTAACTTTTTTGTAATTGTTAATTTATTTAATTGTTTTGTTTTAACAAGGATTTTGTGATTTAAAAACAAAAATTGTTTACTTAATGTTGTGTTCTTCACAAATGATTTAATAAAATTTTGCTGCAAATATTTTAAATAAAACAAATAAAAATTTAATTTAAATTCATATTTTTTTTGCTTTTAAGTATTTTAGAATAAAAATAATATAATAATAATGCAATTTTAAAAAACATCAGTTATTTTTAATTTGGAAAAAAAAAACTATACAATAACACTAGGCAACAGCCATTTTGTTATTTGGTTCTAGCATACTTTTTCTCATGGATTTGGACCTACTGAACACGAAAATGAATTTTAAAAATTTTTCTGTCGATTGGTTTGCGAGATACAAATTTTTTAATTTTTTTTTTTAATTTTTGGAGGTACACTTACTATTTTGAGCATATCTTTAGTCTTCTTTGACCTATTTTATCCTACTACTACTCAAATTAAAGACAATTGAGCCGTCTACAACTTATTCTCAGAAAATTTTCAAATCGGGTTAGTAGTTTTGATGTTGGCGGCTTAAAAAGGTTAAAAAACTGCGTTTTTTTAGTAAAAATGTGGCTGAAAAATTCATATAAAAATTCATATAAAATGTAAAACGCGATGTTAACAGCGATTTTAATTTTTTTACGTATAGCTGACACTTTTCCAAAGAAAATAAGCCCTTACTTAACAAAATCTGATGACAAATGGCCGACTTATTATTTTTTTGGTAAACGACCGAAATTCCGCTATTTCACGATTTTTTGATTTTCATTATTTGCACAGCTTACCTACCCAACGCAAACGAATAAATACATTTGAACTTAATTTAAAATAAACAAAGTAGTCTTCGTATATTTTTTTTAAATTTATTTACAGCACTACATGCTCAATGTATCGCACAATTAGCTAAACTAACGAAATTAAACTGACTAATTAAATTAAGCAAATCAACGCACAAAAAAATGAGTAAAAACAAAGATATAAGTGTACATTTTATGCCATGTGGAAAAACTGCTGACTTCTTCTTTGTTTTTTGTATTCGCTGCAATCGGTCTCACGTATTAGGGTCCAAATATAGTCACCCATCATAGCCGTGTCATAGTTGCCCTGATAGCGTCGTTCCATAGCCTTCAATTCCTGATGAAAGCGCTCGCCGTGTTCGTCGCTCACGTCTCCTAAATTCTCAGGGAAAAAATCCAAATGAGAATCCAGAAAGTGTATTTTAAGTGACATGTGCACTCCCATGGCTTCATAGTTCTTTACCAGATCCTCAACTATGTCCTTATAATTCGGGCTTTTGTTGTTTCCTAAAAAGTTTTCCACAACAAGCCTGAAGGAATTCCATGCTGCGGCTTCGATGGGTGATAACAGCTTTGGGAATTTTTCATCTTTCAACATTTTTTTTATCTCGGGTCCTGCGAAGACTCCTTCTTTAATTTTTGCCAGCGAAAGGTAAGGGAAAATTGACCGTAAATAGGCAAAAGCTTCACCTCCTTTGTCTAATTTTTTGGCAAAATTTTTAATCAAACCCAATTTTATGTGCAGCGGCGGAAGTATTATATTTTCACGGTTCTCTATTAGTGGTTTGCGCTGAACATTCGCTTCTCCAACTACAGGTTTCGTTCGTACCGGCCATTTTTTTTTTATATAATGCTGATCATCAGCGCGGCTATTCCAAAGGCACAGAAAACAGCAATGTCGCGTATAGCCTCCTTGGAGTCCACACAGAATGGCCACAACTTTAAGGTCGGCGCATATTTTCCAATTGTATTTCCTATACTCTATGCATTTCAGCAAAATGTCCATAGTTTCATAGTTCTCCTTTGAATGAACCGCATGAGCAATAGGAACAGATGGCTTTTCATTCCCATTATGTAAGAGAACTGCCTTCAAGCTCTCTTTGTTGCTGTCAATAAACAACCTCCATTCGTTGGGGTTGTGAATTTGGTGAAGCTCTTGGAACAAGCCTGAAATGTCGCTGCAAAAACATATTTGGTCTTTCTTTGTATAAAATTTTGCATACTCCTTGTGACGGTTTCTGTACGCTGATACTTTCACTTCTGAAGCCGCAAATCCACACTGTATCATCCGAGAAGCAAAAAGTTCGGATTTCTCCTTAGTGAGACCAAAATCGCGCACCCAATCGTTTAGTTCGGCCTGTGACAGTAATTTTCGCTTTGCACCCGGCTCAAATTCGCTTGCATTTGACTCAGACTCTTCTTCTGACGATTCTGCTTTTTGAAGAGATGCACCAGGGCACACTGGATATGGCACATCATGCGAATGTGGTACTGGAAGCGCAAACGATCCCACTTGAGCGTAGTTCCATTTAAAAAATCTTCCTACCCCACTGTTTGTGGTGAGGCAAAAATAACAGTCTGTGGAATGGCATAGCGGCTTTTTCCACATCATTGGTGTATCGAATTTCATATGGCGGCTAAAATTAAAATAAATTACTATATTCGCTATGTATAATGTGTTTAAATAAAAATTCTTACCTTCCGCCAGCTGCCCAGTTGGTTAAGATTATATAGCAAAGATCACACAGCGACTTAGGTGTCCATGGTTCTGTGATATTTGGTGAAATACCAAAATAATTCAAATAGTGCAATTGTACTGCTGGAGTAAACTTGTGTGCGTGATTTTTTTTTATAAACTGGCCACAAACATTGCAGAAATTGTCTGGATCGTTCAAACACTCGAACACACGTAGTCTTTTACTCATTGTCTTCCTTGCGTTTTCTAAATATTAACTTCTTTACACTTTCACAGACAGTTTTGAAATGCAATTGATAACCGTGTCTCCTTATGTTTAAATATGTATGAGCATGTAGTGCTGTAAATAAATTAAAAAAAAATATACGAAGACTACTTTGTTTATTTTAAATTAAGTTCAAATGTATTTATTCGTTTGCGTTGGGTAGGTAAGCTGTGCAAATAATGAAAATCAAAAAATCGTGAAATAGCGGAATTTCGGTCGTTTACCAAAAAAATAATAAGTCGGCCATTTGTCATCAGATTTTGTTAAGTAAGGGCTTATTTTCTTTGGAAAAGTGTCAGCTATACGTAAAAAAATTAAAATCGCTGTTAACATCGCGTTTTACATTTTATATGAATTTTTATATGAATTTTTCAGCCACATTTTTACTAAAAAAACGCAGTTTTTTAACCTTTTTAAGCCGCCAACATCAAAACTACTAACCCGATTTGAAAATTTTCTGAGAATAAGTTGTAGACGGCTCAATTGTCTTTAATTTGAGTAGTAGTAGGATAAAATAGGTCAAAGAAGACTAAAGATATGCTCAAAATAGTAAGTGTACCTCCAAAAATTAAAAAAAAAAATTAAAAAATTTGTATCTCGCAAACCAATCGACAGAAAAATTTTTAAAATTCATTTTCGTGTTCAGTAGGTCCAAATCCATGAGAAAAAGTATGCTAGAAACAAATAACAGACAAAAGTTTGTTATTTGTGACCTAGTGTAATTATTTAGTAACAGAAAAGTAAGGAGTAATAAAAGGATAATTAAAATGGTGTACTAAATCAGTATCGTCCCATTAAAAACAGTGTTTTTCACAATAAGGACGATTTTTTGTTGTTTTTTTATCGCACTTAAAAACAGGCATTGTCCTATCATTTAACAATTAGATTTCAGTAACTCTTTTTGCTCTATAAGAAGTGAAATTAGTTTTAGAAATTGATTTATAATTTAATTTATAAAAATAGTCAAAAACGGTATACTTACCACGTAAGTGACCATATATATGACAGAGTTTCCATTCCTTTAGGATTTTGTATAAGTCCGAATTCTGCTAACTAATATCCAATTAATTATCCTTCCAGTTTATGAAACAAATATTTTATTTAATATAGATTATGATAAATTTTTTTTAATTTTACGAATTGCTTGCCGCGATGAATTTCAACCACTAGGACGGGAGGCCCCAGAAGATCATTTATTGTCATCATGCAATATAACTGTTTAACTTCAAGCCGGAAAAATGAGCATTTTATTCTGAGAGAACTTTTTGACAACACAGATAAACTTCACCAGAGTTTGTTCCGGGAATTCATTTTATTATATATAAGTCAATATCCTGTTTAAAATTAGCAATGAACAAATTCTCGCTATATTTATAGCCAAATATATATATTTATATCAAAAAATTTCATAGTTTTTATGAAATAAATTAAGCAGTCACTAAGAACATTATGACAATTTCCTTCATATATATCGTCCACACTGAAGTTTTCAGTGGCGTGAAAAGATGGTATTGTATTAAATACACAATCTGTGATTACTCCAGTTTCAGATGACAAGATAGCACCAACTTCATTTTCTCCAACAAATGGACAATCCCTCAAATGAACGAAAAATTCATTAGGACAATAAAACAATACGTTACATAAAAAACAGTTGATGGAACATACCATTTTCGTTATTTTTTACTAACACGTACTTTATTGCGCTTTTTTGCGTTTATTTGCCACGTATTACTAAATAATATTTTCTTCACAGATTTTATTTTTCTTTCAGCAAGAAAATACGAATTGAATAATATTTTTTTTTCTAAAACTCTAAAGCTACTTCTTTTTTTTATTATTTGTTCAACAATTTACAATTTTTTTTAACAAAAAACTTTATTAACTTTGATTTGTTGAAAAAATAATGAATTTTCTTACAAATTACAATCATTTAACAACAAAATTTGTTACAAATTTTATATCAAAGCAAAAATTTTTTTTAATTACATAAAATTTTGTGATATTTTTTTCTGTGTATTTAATATTACAAACAGTATTTTGTAATTTTTTTCTGTGTAAAGTTATTACACATTTTTTTGTCTTAAAAAAAAATACAAAAAATAACAACGGATATTTTTTTTTGATTTATTTTCAATTATGGAATGAAATTCAACATATCTGCTAATAAATGAAATGCAGTAATTTCGCATAAACTATTTTATCCAACACTGTTAACTCTATAAACAGTGACTTTTTTAATCCTTACAAAAAAAAAAAAATATGTTGGTCAATGAACGTTAGCTAGTCTGGAATAATTTTTCTGTGTACGTCTGTTGATATTTAAAAAGAAGGTGTTTTAAACATTGAAAAAACTGAGATAATTACATATTAATTTTAGTCAGTCAGTATTTTGTATCTGCTTTTCTACTTCTTGATTCAGTTTGTTTCGATTTAATACATTTTGTTTGATTATAAATTTTGTTTTGATTTCTGCTTCTCTTTTTTCATAATACAATTTATATTTCATGTGTTAATCCTTGACAGCGCTCCTTTTTTTTATCTCGTTGAGGTAATTGAGTTGACTTAAGTTGTGGCGTCAGTGGCGGTATTCTTTTATTATTTTTTTTTTGGTTTCTTGTATAACCCGGTGTTCGAATACATTCGTTTTGTGTTTGCTGATAATTAAGCAACCATAATTCTCATTGATTCTCAGTGTGTGTGTGGGGCATTTAATTTTTTAATTGTTTGGCACACACATAACAATCTTGTCGATAAAACTTTATTAGAATCTGGTTATCTTAAGTAGCCGTTAGGAAAATTATGTATTTTATACAACATACTAACAATTTGATTTGTTTACCATTGGAAAATACTTATTAATACACAATTTAACTGCTATTGTTAATATTGTGTCAAGGCTTAAAAACAAAGCAACAGTCAGTAATTTACAAACTTTATTACAACTTCTAATATGTTATAACACCGTGCAACAAGAAATTTATTCTTTAGCACGCACTGAAAAAAAAAGGTTGCGGCAATTATATTCAAAGAGCATTATATATTTTCGTATTATACTATGATAATAAAATAAAAGTAGTTTTACCATAATGTAGTCCCTACAGTTATATTATGATTCGAAACTATGAAAAAGTTCTTTAAATTTAAAAATATTTTTTTAAGAAATGTTTTTCCTAAAGAAAAAATTTGATATTAATGACTTTTCAAGAAAAATTTTTTAATTCTATGAACTTTTTTAACGCAAAACACTTCATAAAACTTTTTAGATTCTAGGGACTTTGTGAATAAAAAACATATTATTATTATTCCAAATCGCACTGCGCACCACGACCAAAATAGGTCTTTTGTGCTGCCCAGAACCACCCTAAAGGTTCAAGCTATTGATGGAGCCAAGAACCTTTCCGGATGAAGTGCTCCAAATGTCGGAAGGCGACAAGAAACGGTCACCCAAAAACCTGATCCTGCTGACACAAAGCCCAGGACAATCGCAGAGGACATGTTCAGACGTCTCCGATTTCAACCCGCAAAACCTGCACAACTCAGTGTCCGATTGACCCTTCTTGTGCCTGTGGTACTTAAGGTCGCAATGCCCATTAAATTATCCAATCAGGGTCCTTAGGCCCCTTCGACCAAGGGCTAATAGTCTCCCAGACCCCCCACTGGGCATGGATATAAATCTCTTAGCCTGTCGTTGGCCACGCGATGTTTGCCAATAATCGTAAAGTTTTGACTCTCTGCACATCCTGAGCCTCTTCCTAATATTGCCCATAGGCACCCCGCAAAAATGAGAGCCGTAATACATAAGATTCCTGAGTACCGCCTGACTGTCAGAGAGAATATAGACACGAGATCTGACCACACGCGTCCGTAGTAATTCCTCCGCACACACACATATGGCGTACCTCTATTGACGATGATTTTGTGTGAGCTTCAATAGCTCAGTTGTCTAGACGCTGTGTCACAAATACTTTTTTTTTCTCTAAGGCCGCGGGGTTCGAGGTTCAAATCTCGGTCAAGTCAATTCACTTTTTTTTTGTACATTTTTTTTTATTATTTTCTTAAGACTTTTTTTTTTGCTTATTTTTGTTTTTTTTTTAACATTTAATAATTAATTTATATAAAATTTTATATTAATAATTAAAATTCTTTTCTTTCATCTCCACCTTTTATACACAAACAACACACATATAAAGATTTGTCATTTAAATAAAAACTAAACAAATCTCTAATGAACGAAGACTTTTATATATGTACCTCTATTGACGATGATTTTGTGTGAGCTTCAATAGCTCAGTTGTCTAGACGCTGTGTTACAAATACCTTTTTTTTTCTCTAAGGCCGCGGGGTTCGAGGTTCAAATCTCGGTCAAGTCAATCCACTTTTTTTTTGTACATTTTTTTTATTATTTTCTTAAGACTTTTTTTTTGCTTATTTTTGTTTTTTTTTAACATTTAATAATTAATTTATATAAAATTTTATATTAATAATTAAAATTCTTTTCTTTCATCTCCACCTTTTATACACAAACAACACACATATAAAGATTTGTCATTTAAATAAAAACTAAACAAATCTCTAATGAACGAAGACTTTTATATATGTACCTCTATTGACGATGATTTTGTGTGAGCTTCAATAGCTCAGTTGTCTAGACGCTGTGTTACAAATACTATTTTTTTCTCTAAGGCCGCGGGGTTCGAGGTTCAAATCTCGGTCAAGGTCAATTCACTTTTTTTTTGTACATTTTTTTTATTATTTTCTTAAGACTTTTTTTTTTGCTTATTTTTGGTTTTTTTTAACATTTAATAATTAATTTATATAAAATTTTATATTAATAATTAAATAATCCATAAATAGGCTAAAAACATCAACATTTTTATAAAAACCCTCTGATACAAACAAAATACAAACGTTTTTATACCTTTCACCACAGGTGGAAGGGTCGCGGGTTCGTTAAGATTTTTTTTTTGTTTATTTTTTGTTTTTTTTTACATTTAATAATTAATTTAAATAAAATTTTATATTAATAATTAAATAATCCATAAATAGGCTAAAAACATCAAAATTTGTATAAAAACCCTCTGATACAAACAAAATACAAACAGTTTTATTTCTATTTTTTGCTCTGATTTAAAAGAATTTATAAAAAGATTTTTAAACCATTTTATTTCTCACATATTAAGAAAATTTTATACATAATTTACCTTTGAGTGCAACTATTTTAGGTCATAACTTATAATAATTTGTAAAAAAAATTATAAACTATTTTCCTTCAAATTTTTAAAATTAAGCTAAAGAAATTACAAATATTTCTAATAAAAAAGCGAAATAAAATCCCAAATGCAAATTTGCCAGCTAAATCAAACTATTTTGTAGAAATAAAACACATGCAGTTCTAGTGATTTCTTTTAACGATTTGTTGAAATTCTTTTCTTTCACCTCTTCACCTTTTATACACAAACAACAAACACTATTCTAGAGCTGTATTATGACCTATGGATACGTCTTATATAGCAAAAGATCGAAAATCTATAGTATAACATATTTGCTGAAAAACTCGGAAATATCGGTTCAGATAAAAAAAAGTTATGCCCAAAACATAAATTTTTTTAAAATACCTATTTTCTGGAACCATAAATCTTCCCGAGTCCAAGTTTTATCTCCAAACTAAATGGTTAATTTCCTCTTAAAGGCGTCCGTATATAAATCTGTCCATTTCATATATGTCCATATATAAACTTCAGTTTTTTCCCAACCATGGTGAAGGGTATATAGGATTCGGCATAGCCGAATTTAGCCGCTCTTACTTGTTTTTTCTTCTGCGTAAGGTTATTGTATAACATGGGGTCTTACGTGCGTTAAAATTTACTTTTTTTCAAAGCGCCACTCGAAGTTTGTCAAATGGTCTTTATTTCCAATTTGACCTACTTGCAATTTTTGTAAAAAAAAAAAAATGGAATCGATCGATATCTCGTTTCATATCTGAGATATACACTATATACTTCAATCTGTCTGCCTGTTTTGCATACAAAAACTAAAATGTCTTTATTCTGTTTCTCGATAACGACTTTTTGGCATATGATTCAAACCAAGAATAAGCTTAATATTTCGATTCACTAACATCCTTAATTGTCGTCTGAGCTTTTCTGTATTTTTTTTTTTTTAATATTTGCCATAAGATAAAAGTTGTTAATTTAAATTGTATTTTATTAACTTGACAATATTATAAAGTAACGACAAAACTCCTTAACTTGAACCAAGGACCCTATAAACCAGGATGAACAAACTACCAAATTTTTAGCCACCCATGATGCTAAATGGTGCGACTACAAAAAAATTCTTAGTCTAGACCACGAAATTCTTAGCCGATTTACAGAAAAACTTAGCCTTAAATCATTCATTCATTCACATAACAATCACTGTATTTGCGCTAAAACCCTTGCTAGCGGCTAATTTTTTCTGTAAATCGGCTAAGAACTTCGTGGTGTCGACTAAAAATTTTTTTGTAGTCGCACCATTTGGCATCATGTAATCATGGGTGGCTAAAAATTTAATAGTTTGTTCATCCTGGTTTATAGGGTCCTTGGTAAAACCCCCAAAGGGTTTAGCGCTGTGTGTGTACAGTCAATTTATATTCTTATTTAAAGTTGTAATTACTTATCAACACACGGAAATAGTTTTGCACAGTATGTCATTACATGTTTTACAATTAACTACAAATAATAAAATAAATTTTATTATTTTCGCGATTTAACATCTCTGAATGAACATATCGTCTGTTGTAACCCTAAGTAAAATTGACACTAATTTTGGGTGGATCTCAATTTATTAAGATTGTCAATAATTATACAGTCTTATTTAAAACTGCTCCAGGGTACAGCTTAATGTATACCTTAACTTTGTTATTCGGTTAGTCAAATGAAAACGCCAGACTATATTTTTAACTTAACCGACAATATTATGTATTGTACTTGTTAATTAATATTAAATGGTTTTTTAAAAGCCATCTAATCAATAGTTTAAACAAATTTATTAAAAAATTTAATGAAAACCTACTACTACAACTACTCATATTCATTTGAATAATGATTGTGGGAAATTTTCTTAAAAATGCTCAATTTTAAACCCAAAACATGATATACCCACACTTTTCTGGGCGATAATTTTTTATTTTTTTGTTTTTGTATGTTTTTGTTTTCCTTCAGGTATTTTTTATTTATTTTTATTGTTGTTATTGTTAACAATAACAACAGTATTATTTCAATACCCGAGTAAAAAAAGTTTGTATTAAATTATATGTGATTTTTTTTTAATAAATATTACATATAATTTTTAAAAAATGTTCTTATATAATAACATCTAGTTATATATTGATCTTTATTAAATTAGATATGGTTTATATTATTATATTATATGTGTGTCCCAGCAAAAATAAATGGATGTGATTCTTAAGGAATTATTTTTTCATTAACTCCAAAGTATCGTTTAGTTCTGATTTTCCTCTTCTAAGACAGTTCTTTTTCACAACTTTCAAAAATGTGATTTTTAATGAAATTTAACATTTTTTAAATCTATGACGGGTAACTTATTTCAAAAACAACCAAAGTTAAACACTAATCATAGATATTTCTATAAAAATTTTACACTTCTAACGATGGTTTAAGTTTAAGTGATTTATTTCAATCTTTAACTTACAATTTACCAGATTTTAATTTCTTAAAATCGTAGTTATTATAGATACAAAAAGTGAAAAACTACTGTAGAAAAAATTGTAAGAATTTCAAATAAAGTAAATTGATAAATAATGCCCGATTACTGAATGTCCCGTTATAATTTAACCAACAGTCAAACTCAAACTTAATATGGGAAACAACAACATATGTGCTAGTTAAATTCTCAGATCTAATTCGATCCACCATTTTTGGGATCAAATACGATCAGCTAGATATTACAGCAGATATTAAAGAATATTAAATTGGATATGACTAAATATTATGCCATATCAGATTTTTTTTTATTCGGGTATTAACAACAAAAGTAAACACAAACTATCATGAGAACGTTTATTTTTTTAAAATTTTATTTAATTTTTTTAATACACATTCATTATGACAGTACAAGTATGGATACTTATGATGTTCTTTAAATATACAATGTTGCATAGAGTGCATATTGAAATATATTTATTTATACGCATGTGAGTGCATTATGCTCGTATGTATTTGGAGTAAGCGCGTGTACAAAATATTAAGGCGGTACTTATTTTTTTCATTGGTTCGGTTTTTTAAACTCACAGATCTTTCATATACCTTTCATTGACAACCAATTTAGTTGCTTTGAAAGAGATATGAAAAATCTCTAACAAAATCTGTTCATGACCCAAAATCATTAACAGAAGTTATGCCAAGGACCCTATAAACCAGGATGATCAAACTACTAAATTTTTAGCCACCCATGATGCTAAATGGTGTGAGTACAGAAAAGTTCTTAGCCGAGACTACGACATTCTTAGCCGATTTACAAATTGGTACAATCCTTGCTAGAGGCTAAGTTTTTCTGTAATTCGGCTAAGAATTTCGTGGTCTCGGCTAAAAATTTTTTCGCACCATTTGGCATCATGGGTGGCTAAAAATTTGGTAGTTTGTTCATCCAGGTTTATAGGGTCCTTGGTTAGTCTATTATAAAAAAGTGTGTTTGGAAAGCAGCATTTCTTCATTTTATCTTATCTTTTTTTTTTTTGAAATTAACGGATTTATTGTGCAAAAATGGCTTCAAACATATTACTCAAAGTATTGCCTATCGCTGGTCACAACTTGTTCCCATCTTTCTGGAAATTTTGGGATACCAGCTTGGAAGAATGACTTGTCTTTTGAGGCAATCCAATCATCGACCCATTTTATTCATTGTTCATGTGAATTGAACTTCTGCTGTGACATTCCATGTGTCATCGACCAGAAGAAGGAGTAGTTGTAAGAAGCGATGTCTGGAGAATGGCGTTTGGGATGGGACTTCCCACTTCAGCGTGTCCAAGTAGGCCTTCGCCGGTCTTACAACATATGGCAGATCGTTGTAATGCTGCAAAATCACTTTGTCGTGGCTTTCTTCATATTCCGGTCGTTGTTGCTATAATGCGCAGCTCAAACGCATGACTTAAGTTGAGCGTTTCCCCGTGATCGTTTCATTAGGTTTGATCAGCTCATAGTGGATCATGCGGCGCTGGTCCCACAAAATAAAGAACATAAGCTTCATGCCATAAATATTTGGCTGTGCAAAGTATGCTGATGGCAGTCTGGGCAAAACCTATGGCTTTTTGCTTGCCTTTCTTGTTTTGAGTTCGAGGAGCTGTATACAAGCAAGAAATCGCCATTTCGAATTCTTCGTATTCAAACTTTTTGATTTGACCCAGCCGTTCCTTGACTTCGATCTCAAAATTACCACTTTCACTAAGATTCAATGACACTCGACTACTACAGAAGAACTCCCCGCAAAAATACTGTATGTGTTACGAAACTCGACATGTTCGAGGCAATATTATGTATTGTTGTTTACATTTTAACCAAATGACGCTCATTCACAATAGGTTTTAGTGGCAAGACTTTGGAAACTGGAATATTCATTCTTATGCTAGTGGCGGCCAAAAATTTTTTTTTATAATCTTCTTGTACTCTTTCCATAATTTATAATCGTTATCCTTAGGGGTCTTGTTAAAAAGCATTTCTTAATTCTCTAGCCTTTCCCTTCATTTTTATGTATTGAGTCCACCATGGTTGATTTATCTCACTAACAGGTTCGTTTAATGTACAAGTCCTATTTTATACCGTAATTAAATTTTGCCAATAAAGTTGTTAAATGACTCTGTGTTTTCAATATCTGTCATTTAGCACTTATGTAGTAGATTATGTAACGTGAAACATTCTCCTCCAAAAATTCTATTCAGTAACATGTTGAATAGGATGCTGCATCCATTTTAGTATTAAATGGATCGGAGAGAACGCCATAGAAAATATATTTTGCAAATAAGTAAAACCCTTATATATATCTTAAGGTGATACATTTTCAACACTTTATTTTCAGTCATACATTATCACATTTTTCTGATGTTGTCGTTGTTTCTGTTCAGTTGGCTATTTGAAATAGTTTTTTTTTCAGTTTTTCCCACTTCTATCTTTTTTGTACCTTTTGTAGTGTTTAATGAACTATTTAACTTATATTTGTGTCATTGTTAATGAAAACAAACATCATAAACATTGTCAACATTCTCTTAAACAAAAGTCTACGACATTTCATATGTAGATAGCAACATAAACACTGTGCCAAGGCACAGACGCACGACGAGACGAAAAGATCAACATTAAAAAAAAACAAGAAGAAAAAAAAAAACCTCCAAGCAACGGTAAATCATATTTAATATAGGACCGTGAACAGTAAGTATTCTAAAATTTTCCCATGACAATTTTTGTTTGTATTTGTATGTTTCTACATAATTTATATTGTTTAATATTTATCTAAATAGTTTGTTAATTTTATTACTTTGTGAGGTACTTTACATCTGTTCTATTAGTTTAAGTTAAGGTTTAATAAAAGATTAATTCATGGATATGCATAAATATTGCTTCAATCATAAATTGTCCAGCAAAAAGTTTCAAAACTACTGTTTTTATTCAAATTGATCCCAGAGAATTTAAAAGGTATTGGTTTTTTGCCCTAGGAATATCCTAAGCCACACTTTTAAAGGGATAACATGGTAAACAAAAAAATATATCGTAAGCATTCTTTAGCTCACAAGATGTACTAAATGCTGTATAACTACTTGTAAAGAAATATAATTCGAATATTTGTGGCCCCTTTGTACGAAAGCCATTTTCGTATCTGAACTTCGCCCTGTCCTTCCTTTACTAACAACCACATAATTCATATGTTAGCTTTCTTGTTTTAAATATTTTATCAAATTAAAAATACAGGAAATCCAAGAATTTCCAAAATTTGGCAGCATTGTTATAAACTCTTAATTTTTAAACAGCTGTATTTACAACTACTTAACATAGCAAGTCTATATCTACTTAAAATTGTATAAAATATTTGTATAAAATTAAAAAAAAAAAAAAAACAGAGTTGTTAAAAATTTTTGTTCACTTTAACAAGTGTTATCTATTGTTTTTTCTCTGCTTTAGCACACTAAACATAGGTACATTGTTGTATATTAAAAAAAAAAGCAAATTTAACAACTCTGTTCTTAATAGGACAATACAACACTTAACACACCCATTGCGAACAAGCTAATTGTATGTAATTTATTTGGACAAAAACCAAATGAAACAGCCAACGAAAGAAGCAAGCCGACAAAATTCCAAAGAACTATATTGAAAAATTTAACATTCAAACTGCTTGATTATATGAATCAAATCAGGCAATTATCAGCATTCAAAAACATTGAAGATCTTTTCACAAAACAACGTCAAAAACCACAAATCAAATGTTAAAATAGTTGCAAAAATACGCATAAGAATAATTTCGCATAAAATAATGGGTTCCTTCAATCATTTGTTTCATTTTTCTCTCGATGTTTTGGAGAGAAAATAAAAACATCAGCAAAAGTAAAATAATGACCGGTGCACATTGTATAACTTTTGTATTGATCCACTTGAATTTTTTGGAAACTGCTATCACTATATTAAAAGTGAACCAGAGATCTTAAAAATATCGCAAATGTTTGGTGATGTGTTGTTTGGAATTCATCTAATTCTTGTCTTTTTGGGGTCTTTTTTTTATTTTATTAACAATCAGTGATCATTCCATGTCAGTCATATATTATATGCAGTTTACTACCTGTATATTTGATTTTTATTCAAAGAATTCTTCCTTTGGTCAAAACCAAAAATAACAATCATAACAAAAAAAGTTTTATTTATTTTTTCTTGAGGTTCAGTTTAAATTTCGCGCTGTAGCGCCGTTATTATATTATTTTGTATATGCAGACAAATAAAGAACAATGATAAATTTATATTTTATATCGTCATGTCATCATCTGTTGCTGCAGCAGTCAAATGTTTGAATTCTTCATAAGGAGAATAGCAAAGAAACAACAAAGTCATCACTTTTATTTTTGAGATCACTGGCCTTGTGGTATTGAAACAAATTTATGATTCTAGCGAGTGTCTGAAAGTGTGTGTAGTGGCATGTAAGCCAAAGACTTTCTTAATAAAGTTTTTTTTTTTTTTTATTAATATCAATAACTCGCACTCTTTTTTTGCAAATGTTGATTAAATTATTTTTAGCTACTTAAGTCAATTCCAAATTAGGGTATTACTTTAACTTAGTTTCGGAGAAAGCAACTTTGTCTTAAATTATGGATAGGAATTGAGGCCCTCCTGGGCTTTAAGAAATACAAATAATTAATTTTAACAATTTCAAAAAACAACAAATTATTGAAGTTTTTATAATTTATTTATTTATATCATATTAAATTTATAAATAAATATAAGATTAATTTGCATTGGCTGCCGGGGCCATCAGCTTTAAAAAAGCTCAAATAAAAAAGGCTTAAATTCGTCTGTGCCGAACCTTTGAATACCCTCTACCAATGTCCCAAAAAAATTTCTCTCTGTTTTTGATACAAAAAATTTGAAAGTGAAATAATTAAGGTGAAAAACTTTTTTGGATGTGAGAACAAATTTTTTGGTTGGAAAAAAATTTTGAGGTGAAAATATTTGAGATGAATACAGAATATTGTTACAAGAAATTTCTAGTATTAGAAATTTCTTTACACGAATTTTGACAGCTGGAAAAATCTAGTGTCGTAATAAACTACACATAACTAGAATACCTGACTACTCATATAAATACTGGTACTCGGTGACGCAGTAGTTCAGTTTACAAGTAAAACGCAGAGTGTGAAGAACTAAAGTGTGGCTAACGATTAGTCTATCTAAATCGTGTAAATAAAGTGTGCTATTAAAGTGTATTTCTGTAATTTTTAGTGACGGTTATAAATGAATAGAGCTATAAATAATTTCAAACAGTGTTTATTATTTGCAATATAAAAAGAACTTAATTTATTTAAAAGGTAAATAAATCAACGATTTTATAAAGGGTAAAATCGTATCAATATTATTCACTTCTAAGCGACTGGTGAAAAAATATGAGAAAATATATTATGTAGCAGTCGCTACCATGAAATTGTATTAGAATACACCAATTTGTATGGAAAATTAAGAGGTACCTTCACATTTTCACTCATAAACTTTTAACCGCTGAACCGATTTTGCTAATTTTCAATACCAAACTGTTAGGGAGGATGTACATTCATTTACATAAAAATTACCATCCCTGCTTGCGTCTTCTTACCATGATCGCCATTTCTGGAACAATGTAGAATTTTCCAGTACCTGAAATAATATTTAAAATAAATCGCGGAAACGCAGAATAAATAATGAATCAATACATCCAGAATTATTCCTTAGATAATTCAGTTAAATTGGTGGTACAATGTGGAAATCATTCACTTTTATATCTTTCTATGTATGCGTCTGTTGTAAGGGTAGATAGAATAATTGAATACTATGATTATAATTCAGTTGATGTTTCGTCTTTGGAGAGTATTGCGTTGTCTGCTGATTTTTCAGCCCTATATACTACGACTAATATAAATGAGTGTCTTGTATCAAAATTTAGATACAGCACATTCAGTAGTTCCTTTTATCAGACGTAAAATTGAACCTAAGCGTGATTCTTGGTTTAATTCGAGAGATATAATTCTTGAAATTAATTTTACCATTTTATGGTAGGCATATTCTTTATTTAATAAACACGATTATAACTACTTCTGCATTTCCGAATATTTAGAAAATAGCACGTATAAGACCAATTAGAAAACATGGTTTGTCTAATAATGTGGAAAATTTGTCCCACCTGTATTGCCGAAGGTTGTGGAGAGGCTGATGAAGGCTCAGATAACTTAATATTTGGACCAAAATAATCTTTTGAGTAGCTGTCAGGTTGGTTTTCGTGAGAAACATAGTACTACTTCGCTTTTGGTGGGACTCACAGATACCATAAGAACTCATGTGAATACTGAACATTTATGTGTACTGCTGTCACTTGACTTTTAAAGAAACTTATTGACAGCAGCTTCATTAATCTGTTCATATCTCACAGATCGTGGTCAGTTTGTATCCTCGGGTGTTGTTGTTTCGGATGTTATACCAGTCACAAGTAGTGTCCCACAGGGATCTGTTATTGGTCCCCTTCTGTTTACTATGTTCGTAAATGATTTTTTTTTAAATATATTGGATGTTGGAAGATGTTATCTCTTTGGGTATGCGGATGATATTCAAGTTTTATTTTGTGGTAGAAAGAATAATTTAGATGTACTTCAGTCTGTGTTAAATTATTCTACAAACTGTATTTCAAATTGGATGATTTATAATTACTTATCAATTAATACAATGCAGACAAAGTCAATGTTATTTTCGACCTCACATAATTATGTTCAGGATGTATATTTATCTATTAATGGAACTAGTATTGAATTTGTACACCATTTATCTTAGGTGTAGTTATTGACTGCAATTTGACATTTATAAATCATATTAGATATCTTACGTCAAGGGTATTTTTTATTTTGAGGAGATTATAAAGGGTGGTTAAATTTTAAGGGCCGATGTTGAATGTGAACCATACCTAAACGTCAAGTTTTTTTCTGCATTTCATTTGACATTTCTCAATTTTAGACTAACTCAATTTGAACCATGGGAAGATACACAATCGAGCAACGCGTTAAAGTTATTCAGGCTTATTATGAAAATGGGCGTTCAAATCAAAATGCATTTCGTGCACTTCGTGATTTTTTTTTGGTCAGCACAATCCACCAAATGTGTCTACAATCGGGAGAATTGTGGGCAAATTTCAGCAAACCGGGTCTGTGAAAACACCTGTGCATGCTTGCCCAGTTCGTTCTGCGGAAAACATTGCCGTTGTTCGCGATAGTGTGGCAGAATAGCCGTCAAAATCGACTCGCCGTCGGTATTCGCTATCGCGAGATCATAACGGAATTCTTGAAGCCAGAAATTGAGGATATGGATATGCACGATATGTGGTTTCAACGGGACGGTGCCACTTGCCACACAGCTAACAAAACATTGGCTCTTTTGGCGACAAATTCAATGGCCGTATTATCTCACGTGGTGGCGATGTCAATTGGCCGCCAAGATCATGTGATTTGACACCGTTGGACTTCTTTCTGTGGGGTTATTTGAAAGAAAAGGTGTATGTCAATAAGCCAACAACAATTTAAGTGCTAAATGATGAGATAATTCGGCATATAACCTCAATTATGCCTCAGCGTCATCGAAAATGTGGACCATCGAATGGAGGTGTGCCGCCATTTGACCAATATTTTGTTCCATACATAATTGAACCATACCATATTATCATAATAAAAAGAAATAACAATAATTTCCTTAATAATTTGTGTTTTATTCGAAATCAACATCGGCCCTTAAAATTTAACCACCCTTTATAATACAAATCTTGTGATTGCTGTTTATAGTTATCAAGGAAAGAATTATTCATAGTACTATAATGCCTCTTTTGCTATATTGTTTGGAGGTATTTTCTGGTTCTTGGGGTTATAACATTAGGGACATTCAGTTGCTATTATATTTCTATCGAGTTTTTAGTATAAATTGTTTTGTGTTTATATCAAATTTTTTAAGATTTTCTAGATCTACTAGATCTCATAGTCTAATTGCACCTTTCAATACTCCTTGGTAAGTCGGTCTTTTCATAGGCGTGTGGTTTTATTATATAATGCGCTGCCAGCATCTTTATGGCAATTCAAATATAGTGATCATGTTTTTTTCTCGTTTTAATTTGGGATAGCAAAATATTATATATTGGGTTTATACAGTATCAAATAAATAGTTATTAGGGTTTTAATTTCTAAATTTTAAGGTAACCTTAAGTGAGTGAAATATTGTAATTTATTAATTTGCCTCTAAGCCATAAAATTACAAAATGATGAATATAAAAGAAAAAATTAATGTTTTTATTAAAAAAAATTAAATATCGCAGCGGTATTTCAATCTTGTGGATCCAAATAAGTCAATATTTTGTGCATTTGTTGGAAAGGCCGTCCGTACAAGCAAAAATTTATGTTATTAGTAAAATAACATTAATTTTAGTCTATTTAATGCAGCGATGCACTATGGATAATTTGATACATTTTTTGGCCAAAATTCAAATTTCGCACATTTGAAAATCAAGCTTTTGTTGTCGCAGTTTAATTAAGAATACTTCAAAGCATTTAGAAGTAAATTTTGTTTTTCTAAAAAACCAAAAACTGCTAATCAGCTGACTCTCAAAGTCATTGTTTAAAAACAACAATTTAAGTGGAACGTGCTTCATGTGATTTTTTGATGACTTTACAAGGCAATATTTCCTAATAAAAAAACGCTTAAAAAATAAAGTTATATATGCAAAACAATAGTAATGGTAAGTGGTAAATAAATAAATAATCATTTTAGAAATAAAATAATTTATTGCTAAAAAAATTCATTCTTTCGGCCTAACCTCAGTTTTCATAAAAATAAAAATTCTTATCCAACTTTGGATAAACTTTTAAAAAAAAGCTTAATATTTTTTAATGCTGGAATTAATAAAGTTTTGTTAAGTATTTAATTCTGAGTTTATTTCATTAATTTCATGCTGCGATTTTTTGCGTTTTTTATATATGCCATTTTTTGTAGGCCCCCTACTTGGCAACCCCTACTTGGCATAGCGAACTTGCTGAGGTTTGGTTCTAAGAAAGAAAAAAGGAGAGAAACAAACTGCTGTTTTGAAGTATATACTAAGGAAAATAGGTGATGTCAAAACGGTGAGTGAAGAAGTGATTGTTCTTAAACGAAAGACCACAAACTTTTGTCGTTATTCGTCTCAGATATGGCAAAATTCACAAAGAAAACGTGTTGTGTTTGAGACGAAAAATTCAGAATGGTTAAATGCTCATCAGTTCAATATTGAAGTTAAAAAGTTTTCCGTTGAGCCGAGTACATCCGCAGTTGGACGCCAAAAAAAAAAAAAAATTGGAAAGAAAAGCGAGCGTTCGAAAATAAGGGATGCTGATGAACTCTCAAAATCAGTACAACATGAAACGGAGTTGTGTGTTCGCGCAGCAACAAAATCTGCTCGAAAGCAAAAGCAGCTAGACTTATCATTGGTTTTCAAAAAAACTCTAGCTAGCCCAACAAGGCCCTCTAAATTGAGGAAAATATCAGAGTGCGACGAAGAATCCAGTCAGACTTACGACAGAAAAGGCACTATCCTTTATATTGGAAAACCAACACTAAATCAAGTCAAACTATATGTGGAGCAAATCCAAAGGACTTTATGAAAATCACAAACTTTGAGAGTGAAACATTTTATGCGAAAGAAGGTAACCTAAAATACGGATTTAGTCCTTTGCATTGTTGGATTCGTGTTTTTGAGTTCATATTGCACGCAGGCTACAAGTGCGAAATAAAGAAGTGGCAAGTTAGAAAAGAAGAAAATGGTCGTATTGGAAAAAAAGAAAAATTCAGAATTTGTTTTGGGAAAAATGTCTCTTCACGTAAACAAGCCAAAAACGGGAGGATTTGGCAGAAAGAATAATGGAAACACTGCAGTTAGTTAACTATCTTTTTTACTAACTAATTTTTTTTGAGTGTAGGGTTGATATTTTTTTAGATCTTCCCAAATCATTAAATAAGGGCCCTCTTACTTCAAAACGTCTTTTTTTTGCAGTTCGAAAAACTTTCCAGACTGGCAGTTATTAGTTTTGGCCAAGAAATTGTCATATATTACCCATAGTGCGATGTAGAAATGGTGGTCCAGTGACGAAAATAATAAAAGTTTTTATTTAAAAAAATTGTTGCACTTGCATTGGGTATATCCAAAATAATCCATACTTCATACAACTTTTCTATGTGCCCCTGGAATTACGTATGCAAAATTTTAGTTAATTTGATCAAACGATGTGGAACTTTTTGATTGTTTTCATTAAAATAAAAATATTTAGATACCGTGGCATTTCCATAGTGTAGACCTGAGTCAATATTTTGTACAAAATTTTGGTTTATTTGGGGGAACAATGCAAAAATGGTACAAAAAATTAAAGGTTTTTATTTAAAAATAGGTACCAAAGCGACATTTGCAAATGAGTCAATATATCGTACTAACACATCCTGAATTATTGGTGCGATATTTTGGTTGGTGAAAAGAAATGATGGTTCGGTACCAGCAGAAACATCATATTTAAAGTTTACTAGTTCTAAAGTAACTCTTCCATATCGTAGCCCTGAATAAGTTACTATGTGGAAGGCACGAGTTTCTATGAAGCACCCAGGGATATTTGTGAAAAATTTCTATTGTTAAATTTAGATACTGCTTTTGATACCTTGTATACACACAAAGTAATAAACAAATTTTAGTTTCCTAAAAAATTTAAAAACGAAAACCCTCCAAACGCCATTTATTTTTAGTTTCTTTGAAAAAATGAAAATAGCGAAATTTCAACGAACAAAAAGTCAACATAAAAAACATGATTTCAATACTTGTACTGAAACATCATCATCATTTGATCCCTTGTTTATGGAAAATGCCAATGATATAGCCAATATCATGGCTGAGGTAACATCATACAAAATATCTTGTTTCCAAAGAACTATTTCAATATTACCTTAAATACTTTACAGATAATGATTATATGTGCCATACATCGTTGTAAGGCCAAAGCTTCCAGTTATTCAATTTAATTCAATTTTATGACACCCAAAGGCACCGTTTTAATCTTGCACAGGAAAGTAGCCTTCATCGAAACGTTTTTGTCAACGATTTCGAAGTTAAAAGTTTATTAAATCGCATTGAGGCATTGCGAGCGTTCTGTATTTTAAAAAGGGCTGTAAAAGCATTTTACCATGAAACTACTGAGCAAAGCATACCAAGTCCTGTCACCGAGACAGTTATATTTAAAGATCAAGAATTCATATGGAAACATTCAGCCAGAAGAACTGTTGAATTATTTGATCATTACGAGAATATGCAATAATGCTGAGCAAATATATAAAATTTGCACTTTCAGCAAATAATATACGTCAATATTGGAATTTAGGCTACTGTCTGCTTTTTTATACCCTTCACCACAGGAGGAAGGGTATATATAAGTTTGTCATTCCGTTTGTAATTTCTACAATATTGATCTTAGACCCTATAAAGTATATATATTCTGGGTCCTTATGAAAAACGAAGTTGCTTTAACGACGTCCGTCTGTGTGTTGAAATGGGTTTTCCGAAGAACCCAGACATGATGAGGACTTGATTGTTATTTATTTCTGTTACATCTGATCCATTTCTGTTTGCTATTGAAAATCAGACAGATCGGTTAATAAATGGCTGAGATATTAGCAAAAAACCAGGACTACCTTCTAATTTTTTCCGTAAAATACCTTTGTTTAATATGTATGTAGAATTTTACGCATAACAAACACATCAATTTGTTGAAATTC
This sequence comes from Eustalomyia histrio, assembly GCA_949748255.1. Taxonomy (NCBI): domain Eukaryota; kingdom Metazoa; phylum Arthropoda; class Insecta; order Diptera; family Anthomyiidae; genus Eustalomyia; species Eustalomyia histrio. The sequence goes on from OX456524.1 coordinate 75,156,258, forward strand.
TTTTCAACAAATGGATGTGTTTGTGATACACAACCAACAAACACATACAAAGATTTGTCATTTAAATAAAAACCAAACAAATCTCTAATGAACGAAGGCTTTTTATATATGTACCTCTATTAACGATAATTTTGTGTGAGCTTCAATAGCTCAGTTGTCTAGACGCTATGTCACAAATACTTTTTTTTCTCTAAGGCCACGGGTTCGAATCCCGGTCAATTAACTTTTTTTTTGTACATTTTTGTTTTATTTTCTTAAGATTTTTTTTTTTTTGTTTATTTTTTGTTTTTTTTAACATTTAATAATTAATTTAAATAAAATTTTATATTAATAATTAAATAATCCATAAATAGGCTAAAAACATCAAAATTTTTATAAAAACCCTCTGATACAAACAAAATACAAACGGTTTTATTTCTATTTTTTGCTCCGATTTAAAAAAATTTATAAAAAGATTTTTAAACCATTTTATTTCTCATATATTAAGAAAATTTTATACATAATTTCCCTTTGAGTGCAACTATTTTAGGTCATAACTTATAATAATTTATAAAAAAAAATTATAAACTATTTTCCTTCAAATTTTTAAAATTAAGCTAAAAAATTAAAAATATTTTTGATAAAAAAGCGAAATAAAATCCCAAATTCAAATTTGCCAGCTAAATCAAACGTTTTTGAAGAAATAAAACACATGCAGTTCTAGTGATTTCTTTTAACGATTTGTTGAAATTCTTTTCTTTCACACAAACAACAAACACTATTCTAGAGCTGTAATATGACCTATGGATACGTCTTATATAGCAAAAGATCGAAAATCTTTAGTATAACATATTTGCTGAAAAACTCGGAAATATCGGTTCAGATACAAAAAAGTGATGCCCAAAACATAAATTTTTTTTAAATACCTATTTTCTGGAACCATAAATCTTCCCGAGTCCAAGTTTTATCACCAAACTAAATGGTTAAATTCCTCTTAAAGGCGTCCGTATATAAATCTGTCCATTCCATATATGTCCATATATAAACTTCAGTTTTTTCCCAACCATGGTGAAGGGTATAAAAGATTCGGCATAGCCGAATTTAGCCGCTCTTACTTGTTTTTATATCAAAACATATATATTTAAAATTGATAATATTTAATTTACAACACTTATAAAGAATTTATAAAAATGCTGCCAAGCCTTTAAAATTCTTGGCTTTACTCTTTTAAATGTAAACAAAAATATTTGTTTTTGAAATATATGAATTTTCCATTTGTTATTTGATAAATTTTGTTTTAAATGTTTTTTGAAATAGCCAGCTTAAAAAAAAAAATTTTATAAATATATTTTATTCGGGTATGATGAAGATTTTTCTTTCAGTATATTAGTCAAAACCAAGCGTAAAGCTAACTATTGGCCTGTTTGCTTACATACTAGAAGTTACTACTTTTACCAAGGACCCTATAAACCAGGATGAACAAACTACCAAATTTTTAGCCATCCATGATGCCAAATGGTGCCACTACAAAAAAAAAATCGAAATTCTTAGCCGATTTACAGAAAAACTTAGCCTCTAGAAAGGGTTATACCAATACAAACATGTATACATTCACATCACAATCACTGTACTTGCGCTACAACCCTTGCTAGCGGCTAAATGTTTCTGTGAATCGGCTAAGAATTTCGTGGTCTCGACTTAGAATTTTTTTGTAGTGGCACCATTTTGGTATCGTGGCATCATGGGTGGTTAAAAATTTGGTGTTATGTTCATCCAAGTTTATAGGGTCCTTACTTTTACCCATAACTATGTCGCTCACACTGGAAAAAATGTACTCTTCTTTCTATATGAACAAAAAACAAGGGAAATTTGTTCAGAAATCAAAGAAATCCTCTTCGAGCGACGCGAAATTTACTTTGGGGAATCTGCTCAGAGAGATCACAATTTTAAACTTTACTGGAAGTATCCGCGGGACAGGCCACAGGGTAGGTACTATCATGCCGGTTCCTTTTTCACCAGCCACGGGAAAATTTTTTTCAGACCGATTTTTTTTTAAAGGCTCGATTTCAAATGATCCCTTTTATTCCACAAAATAATTGCAGACAATACTTCAGAACATAATGTATCATTTCTAAAGTAATCTTTTGGCATCTATAGACAATCTAATTATTTCGACAACCTAATATCATCTTTGACAGTATTCCAACAAAAGTGTTGACATAACAATGAATGTTTATTTTTGCATTTGCATAACATTTTCTTAAATATCAATATCTCTTTGCACATATTAAAAAAATTTCCATTCATCAATATCATTATTTCAAATTCCTAAATGTCTATTTAGCATTTGGAATATGGACATGTAATGTTATTCATTTATTATACCTGTACACAAAGGAATGGAAAGTTCTTCGACTGTATCTAACACTTAGTGCATCTAAAGTATATAAACTTTGTAGTGGAGAATAAGTAAGTATTAGGTAAATAAAAAATTAACGATTGATAGATATTGTCAGCGGTAATTTTTACTTTGAAGTTTAAGCTACTTAAAACGTGTTGTACTTCAAATGTACATACGAGTGTTTGTTATTCTTCAAATAAAACAGGAGTAAAGTAAGTACCTTGTTATACTATGGATGATGATATTCATCCATGCCAACAAACAACATTGCTACTGATGCTGCTGCTGCTTCCTATTCATCTGCACTTGCAACACATTAAATCCACTTTACTTACATTATTTGTACATGTATACTTACCACGTAGTATATTTTAAATTGAGTTCTATTACTTTTAACTATGACTAGATGTCCGTCCACCTTTTTTTAGACAGGAACCTCAAGGAATAAATTCTTTAAATACATTGCTATTCCCTATTTCACCTGTGGAATAAGCTGCACTTTATATTTGCTAACACAAGTTAAAAATAACACAGGTTATCCACGTGAAGAGAGGTATGTATATTAATTAATTTGAAAAAACTTTTCCTATGATCTCGAATCAAATTAAAAATACATTTTCATACATATAAGTATTAAAAAGATCAACTATAAAATATAAACTTCAATATTAAAATATAACTTGGTACGGTTAAAAGATTTGTTTAAACATATGTAAAAACAATTTTAAAAAACACATGTCTAGTATTAGCTAATAGCTAATTTGGACATACGGTAAACAAAGGAGAATATAAATAACACAAAAATAGTAAGTAAATTTCATCTGTACTCAATAATTAAAATCAACTGTATGTTAGCATAAAATAGCTTTTTCCGTATTTCGGCACGAAGAATGTTGATGAAAGTCGTAGCTGGTGTCTAATAACTTTTTCTGTGTATTCTCCATGTTTACTTAAATTAAAAAAAAAAAAATAAGAAAAATTTTTCATTTGAAAAAACTTTTCCTATGATCTCGAATCAAACTAAAAATACATTTTCATACATATAAATATTAAATAATTCATTTAAATAAAATTTTATATAAATAATTAAATAATCCATAAATAGGCTAAAAACATCAAAATTTGTATAAAAACCCTCTGAAACAAACAAAATACAAACGGTTTTATTTCTATTTTTGCTCCGATTTAAAAAAATTTATAAACAGATTTTTAAACCATTTTCTCATATACCAAGAAAATTTTATACATAATTTCCCTTTGAGTGCAACTATTTTAGATCATAACTTATAATAATTTATAAAAAAAAAATTATAAACTATTTTCCTTCAAATTTTTAAAATTAAGCCAAATAAATTAAAAATATTTTGTAATAAAAAAGCGAAATAAAATCCCAAATGCAAGTTTGCCGGCTAAATCAAACATATTTGTAGAAATAAAACACATGCAGTTCTAGTGATTTCTTTTAACGATTTGTAAAAAAATATTTTTTTGGTCGAAAAAAGCTTTTTTTAGAACTAAAAAGATTTTTGAAAAAAAAAAATATGACAACACTGATTGGCATTATGATCGTGATTGTTGTTGTTTTTATTTTAGTTGTTGAACTTTTTGTCTTTCACCTCCTCACCTTTTACCCACAAACAACATTTAAATAAAACCCAAACAAATCTGTTTTAAACGAAAACTCTTTATTTACTTCTATTAACGACGTTTGCTTATGTCCTTCAATGGCTCAGTGGTCTAAGCGCTTTGTCACAAATACTTTTTTTCTTTTAGTCGCGCGATCGAGCCCCGTCTATTCAACTTTTTTTATTTTTATATTTTTTTAACACTTTTTTTATTTTCTTAAGACTTTTTGTTATTTTTTTATTTTTTTTGTAACAAAACAAATGCGTCCAGCACAGTTGTGATAGCGATGTCGGTCAGCTTTTCTGTATAATTGGAGAACGGAAAGAGGAAAAGTTTCCAAATAAGGTGCAAGCATCTTGGTTATCAATACACAACATCTGACCAAATGTGGGCGGGATCCTTGAATTGGCCGTGGCATAAAATAGATTAATTTATATCTTAAGAACGGTAAGACCGTAATTAAATACTCCATAAATGGGCTAAAAACATCAAAATTTTTATAAAAACTAAAATGTAATATGACCTATGGATACGTCTTATATATCCAAAGATCGAAAAATCTTTAGTAGAACATATTTGCTGAAAGTAGTTATGACCAAAACATACATTTTTTTAAATACCTATTTTCGGGAACCATAAATTTTTCAGAGTCCAAGTTTTATCACTAAACTAAATGGTAAATTTCCACTTAAAGATGTCCGTATATAAATCTGTCCATTCCATATATGTCCATATATAAACTTCACTATTTTCCCAACCATGGTGAAGGGTATATAAGATTCGGCATAGCCGAATTTAGCCGCTCTTACTTGTTTCTTTTGGGTTTAATCTGACGTTTAAAATGGGTTTTACGCAAAATTGAAATAGTTTATAGAATACATTTAATTAAACTCAATATTACTTGCAGCAATTACTAAAGAAAAATACCGCAATTAAAATCCACAACTCAAAAAGCCCTTAAAATTTAATTTGTAGCAGTTTATAATATTTTTCTGAGTAATTATTCGGACGAAAAAAAAAGGTTTTGCACTTTTATAGAAAAAAACATACAAATTTTGAACACTTTTGCTCATAGATTGGTCTATACAAGAGAATACATTCAAATGATGAGAGTAAAGTAATTAAATAATAAGTTGCCATTATATAACATACATTTTCAATTGGATTTTTTTTTCAATTTCGTAATTCTGTGTTTTATTTTAAATAAAAGTTTTACACCTCTATAAACAGCTTCCTATACATATATTTTTTTTCTTGTATTTTACAAAGAGATACAAAATTGGAAAATATTTAATTTTGAGTAGTTTAAAAAAACCTATCACTTTGTGAATTTGCCTCACATGTGGTCAGAGACGAATGTTTTTTGGGGGAATTTAAATATAATAGGAATCTTGGATTTTTTACAAAAACTCCGAAAATCCTCATTCGATAAAAAAATATTTTTTCGTTTCGTGCATCTCTAGACCAAACCAATTTTTAATTGTAGAATATGAGTCGGGATTTTCAGGCAAAGTAATTAAATTTAAAAACTCAATTCAGACATTCACAATTTTATTTGAATCCATAACGCATTAAAAACTATACTCAGTTTTTGGCTGTCAATGCAGCACGAGAAAGTTAAATGTTTTTTTTTAGTTGAAACTTTTAACGTAAACTATAAAATCGAGATATATAAAAAAGTTCTCATATTCTAAGGTTGAAAATGTTTCAGAATTTGGTAATTTTTGAAAGGGAAATTTTGGGAAAATAAAGTTCGTATATCTTTTTTTCCAGGAGTTGTCACTGAAGGAAGGTTTGAGACCAGAAGTTGCAAGACCAGTCTGGAGAATACCAGCGGTATTCTCCAGACAGCGCTCCTTCCGACTAATACTTGTTTCGGTTGATGGCACATGGAATAAATCAGCAGAAGTTCCCTTCATATGAACAATACAGGAAAGTGGTCGATGATTGAATTGCCTCAAGAGACAAGTCGTTCATCCGAGCTAGAAAGTTGGAAAAAAAGTTTTGACCAGAGATGCAGAATAGCTTAAATAATATATTTTTGTAACCATTTTTGCACCATAAATCCGTAAATTCCAAAAAATAAACGCTCGTTGTTAATACCAGATTCCAATATTTTTCAATGGATTTGGATTCGAGACTTCCCAACAACCTCGCCCGGCCGTTATTGGGGTAATTAGAAAAGCAAATCATATAAAAGAACTAAATAAATGTAGTAAAGGGTTAGAAAAAAGCTACTGACATTCGGACTTTAGTCTCCACACGGCATAATGAGTATTCAGAATATATTTCAGGAATTTACTCTTAAATAATTCTGATTTGCATTAGTACTCCTAGAAATGGTTAATGTTTGAATATATTTGTATGCAACCTTTTTCTATATAGAAAGTCTTATTTTCATTGCTGTTATTGATTTGTTGTTTCTACGATTTGCCTTTAATTTTTCTATTTTTTTTTTTTTTTTTTTTTGTTGCTGTTTTTATGGTCTGGACGGATGGGATGCATGCTATGCATGTTGTTGACTACATGGTGTTTAGATTCGTAATACAAAGTGCTAGATGATGTATGTATTTATGTATTGACAGCTACCGAAGGGAAGTTTAACACACTTAAACACCACTTCACTCCACTCAATTCAAATACGACTACTTAAAGTAATCATGTTGGTGGCTGGTTGACTTTTGTATTTGTAGTTCCAATGTAGTAAAGTGATATTAATGTGTTTGTTTGCATTAAAGCTGCGCTGTCTATTACGTTTAGACCATCCGATCGATGCAATAATCAATAATATGTTAACTATATTCTCACCTGTAATATCAACAAAATATAAAGTTTAAATACCAACAAGATCGATAACAACAAACAGCCGCCAACAAAAAATGAACAGAGATGAAGTTCATTTAATTTATTTGTTTAGAAATTCTTACGGTGGCATCTGTTGATTTTATTCACTACTCGTATTTAAGTCAACTGGCTGAGAAGTTTACACATGCACACATTTTTGATTAAAATTCAAATCGTGTAATAATTGGATTTTATTTTCTTATGAGGACTTATGAGGCATCGTTAAGGAAGTCTTTTGTTTCATACTGGTTGTCAAATACGTTCAGTTTATTCTTCGAGCCTTTTAAAGAAATTCGCACAAAGCCCATTCCGATCACCGACATTTCTGGCATATTTATTAAACAACTTGTTTCCCATAATCGCATAATACTTCTTAGATTAGTTGACCAAGACATGAACTTGTATTGAGTTCCAGATCTATCAAAACCACTATATGCCTTTTAATCAAAAAACTCGTTACCCATAATCTCAGATAAGATCTACGTTATAATCCCCCTTTCTTTTAATTCTTATTTTATATAATTTTAAGTCTTTAAAATCAACTAGACTATCCACGAAAATCTGTTGCGTATGAATGATGTAGCCACATTGCTTTCCTTTATAATCAAGTTTTGTGTGGAAAAGTGTGGAAAAGTTTTACCTTGAAAGTGTTCGCATTATAAACAAAATAGGAAGGTTACAGAATACAGGAAAGAAAAATTTCCCTAAATGGTTAGGACAGGCAAAACTTCTTTGAATGTGCAATAAAATCTCTCACATACGACTAAGGAACGAATTTCCCCTTTACAAGCCAATCAACAACATTCGAATGAGATCTATTAGATAAGCGCATATTTCGAACACTCGGGCTCTAGGAATAAGTTCATTTATCTCGGCACAACACCTCCCGTGATGACTACAGAATTGTACAACGTAATTCACATTCCGACGATGCTGCAATGAGTCAATAGACCCGGGTACACTACTGGTATTGATGAGAGCCGAACACGGATTTGGCAGCTCCAAAATTGGCGATTATTGGTGGCGTAAGTAATGAGAAGGTCGGATGAAGTGAAATAAATCGGACATCTCATGGGATTCTCATTCCCAGGTAAAAACAAGAGCATTAATTTCCTTTATAAAAACAGCTCCTTGTGTACAGATAACATGGGTGACCCAAGAAAAGTTCATCTGTCGGCCAACAAACAACAATGAGTCTTGTGTGGATTTAAATCAAACCTATTCGCCAGAACCCACTCGGACATTGTTGGAAGGAAACCATTCAATGAGTCATTAAAGTATTATCTTATGCCCCCAACCGCAAAAAAACAGTTTATTATCTATGGAATAAGAATGACAAATGTAGCCTTCCTCTGCGAAAGACTAGATAAATTTTGTAATTTTAGAAAAAGTGCGCATGAAAAAGCGAAAGCTTGCGGTCCTGTAGACTTATTCACGTGGAGACACATGGCTCCATTTATCATCTCGAGCTCGAAGAAATACTTTGAAATACTCTCTTCAGCTGGAATAGTGATTGACTGCTTCCCTGAAGCAAAGAAATTTCAGTGAATACCTCAGCAAGAAGGTTGGATGTATCAAGCGAGTCAGTGCGCTAATACACAAAATTTAATTTGTGGATGAAAGGTAACCAAGAAGAGATGGACCCTAAAAGATTTGCTTGGTCATACCAAATACATAAGGAGTTTGAATGGAATGTGTTATACCTATGTACGAGGGTGCGTCAATAAGTCCGTGACTTTTTGAATGACATAGTTTTTTTATGAAAAAAAAAAAAAAAATATTTTTAACATAATCTCTTTTTAGCTCAATACACTTAGTCTAACGTTTCTCCAATTTTTGGATCCCTTCCATAAAATAGGATTTTTCAAGGTCCATAAAAAATAAATTTTTTTTGATTTATAATTTTATCGTTGGACCTAAATCTCTTTCCACTAAGCCATTTCTTTAGGTTTGGAAATAGGAAATAGTCACTTGGGGCTAAATCCGGAGAATAAGGCAATTCCTAGTGTACTTCATGGATTTTTGCTATCACACGGTTCCGTTGGTGGTCGATTGTGAGCAAACGCGGCTGCCATCTTATGGAAAGCTTTCTCCTATCCAAGTGATCGTTTAAAATTGAAACCACTGAGTCATGTGAGATTCCTATGTCTTCCACAATCTATCGCACATTTAATCTTCTGGGCGCCAAGAACGTTCGGCATCTTCCGTGCTTGTAAGGCCACATCAAAAGTCAGTAAACCACTTTTGAAATCGATGGTACAGAGTCCGCATAGTATTTATTTATCAAGCTTTTCCTTGGTTTGATTGACGGTTTTTTTCGCAAATAATAATGTTGACTGAGCAATTGAAATTTTCTTTTTTTCCATTTTCAAAAAAAGCCAAGAGGTTTTATGTTTTGAACAGTTGTTAAACGCAAAGTAAATGACGGAACTTGCACAAAATTTGACAGTAGACTATTAACAGTGGTACTTGATGGAAGCAGTGTTGTATTTCAAATAACTACAAGAGAAGTTCAAAAAGTCACGGATTCGTTGATCCGCCCTCGTATATAATTTTGTTTTACCTTCTACTGGTAAAACAAGTATCATGCTATTGATGAACTTTTATTTCCAGCTGCGGTTTCGCTCAGTCTCATCATATATTTGGTTTTCTTGAAGAAAATTATCGCATTATTTCTAATAATAATGATTCGATCGAAATAAGGATGAAGCTTTTAATAACGGTATCGTACCTTCGGAAGACGAAGTGAAGTTTAACTATAACTATACTTTCGCTTGCTATCGCAATCAAAACTGAAGAAAGTTATACATATTGAATGGAAATTACACACATATATTTAATATTATAGAAAGTTAACAATCTATAATTATATTGTTCAGTACTTATTAAGGATATTTGTAACGACATGTTACAAATTATAAGACCTTCATAAGTATTGCAATCTTAGCTGACTTAATTCTATCTAAAAATTGTAAACGATTCAAAAGGGATTAAAATTTTATAAATTCAAACAAAAATTACAATTATTTAAGTGTCACTAAAAGCTTAAACACTGTAAAAAAAATATTGTAGAACCATGCGCCTACACATTTATGAGTTTTTATCATTCTTCTTCTTCTTCTCAAATTTCCAAGATTATCTTTATATATGTCAATGCAATTTACCTTCCATGCAAGTAATTGTATTAGGTTAAATAAGGAATACGTGCAAAGTACGATTAAGTGTATTGCTAAATGCTACTCCTTCTCCAACTACAATACAAAGTAAATGTTTATAGCAGAAACGAATGTAGTATTTAGTTGATATCGCTATTTTGAGGTAAACGCCATCTACACACCCCGATGCGTGCGACATTGATGTACAACCACAATAGCCATTTAAAATGCCATTGAGCATGTAATCGCTCTTAAATTGCAACAACATAAACAATGACGACAACAACATTGCAAATGTCGTTGATGTGTCTGGTTCTGAGGTGACTGTTACTTGTTACGCGTTATGGCTGTTGCTGTTGTTGTTGCACATTTTGTGTATTACGCGCATATTCACCATAAATTCTGTAACTTATCTCTGACTTAATATCGAAAACAATAGCAATGACAATGAAGCTTACAGCAGCAACAATAACAACAACAACACCAAGTAGACTACAACAATAACCAACCTTAAAAATGTTTATGGTTGCTCATTTTTTTTTTATTCTAGGATATTGTATTGTTGTTGTTATCACGAGGATTTTTTCTTTTCTTCAACACTTATTTGTCAGTCACTGAATTATGTATGAGTTTTATCACGAGCAACATTATGTGGATACTTGTAAAAATAACTACATACACTCTAGTAAATGATGCGTACAATAAAAAGGCTAAATACTAGCAACATCAACAACAACAACAAAAGTAAATCACCATTGACTTTACTTCAGTTAACACTTTTATCAGGATCACGTCATCTGGTGGCAATTTTGTTTGTCATTCACATAACTACATATACAGTGGCTTAAGGCATTGCTGCTACTAGTGCTACAGCATAACCGTTGCTGAATGTGCGACATAAACATCATTCACAATGATAGTTACCCTGTAGGAAGCCTGGAGTGAAGTGTCTACATGTCACCACTTTCGTCGACTATTTTGGGTGACTTTTTGATGACATGTCAACAAAGAGTCTATATTTTTTACATTCCTCTTTTGGACCTGCAAAGGTAAATATACATACATATTTGAACAAAATATATATTGAAGAAAAGGAATTACAAAAGACTTGTGAAAAAACAATCAATTTTGCATAAAAATAACGAAAAAGAGGCAACAATTTTTAGTGAAAGTTGTAACTCTAGAGATTTTGTGGAGCCTGATGAAGATTTTACGGAGCCTGTGGATGATTTTGTGCAGTCTTGTGAAGATTTGTCTAATCGAAAATTAAATTTGCACGAATTTTTTTTTTTTTTTAATTTAATGAAATTTATGAAAAGAAATTATTAATAAAATATCTAATTTAACAAAATAAATACACCTGTTTAAACTTATTTCATTTCTAGTGTGGAAATCTAGTAAAAAGTTCCAAAAGTGTAGACTAGAATTACTAAAATGTTTTAGTGAATCTCTAGTTCCAATATCTATACCTAGTCAATAGATGTGTAGATTCCCAATGACACTCACATGTTAAATGTCTACAGCAGAGAGCTTTGACTGGTGTATAAATAGTCAGTAGTACTGGTGACAAAGTCAATAGTGAATCAGTACAGTTTAACAATATACATATTTACTACAGGGTAGTTAAAGCATGTTCACGCGAAGAACCAACAATTCGCGAAACTTGTAAATGTTTGTGGTCATTTTGAGATGATGATTACACAGTATTTAGTGGTCATTTGATATTATATTGTTATGGCCAACTTTAACAGTTTAAAGAAATTGAAATTGTAAATCCAAGTCTGTATATTCAATAATACTTTAAATCAATGACATAATATCCGAAAAAACTTTAAACTTTAACTATTAAACTTTAACTATTAAAATAATAGAAATATTCACTATACAGTGAGCGAAATTTGTTTGGCCGCATATTTAAAATTTTTAAAAACTAACTTTTTTTTTCAAATATACTTAAAATATTGTTTTTCTAACATTATGCTTTTTAATTTAAAACCCACGTGGTATGTTTAACAACAAATATTTGATCATAACGGTACTTACATATAAAAATAATGAATGTAAAAGAAAATAATGTAGTTTTTTATGCGAAATTTGTTTAGCCGCAGTTGCGTTTATTGAGTCATACTGGTAAGCTGTGTTAAAAGTTTTAATTTTTTTGATATTATTTATCAAGGTTACATTATTTGAAATGCTTAGTGATTTTTTTCTTTTTTTTATGAATTTCTGTTAAAATGGTGCGCAAAAAAGTGCTAAACGAGGTCGATAAGGGTCAAATAAGGGTTTTAAAGAAAAATGGTCTTTCAAATTAAGAAATTTCAAGAAAAATAAAAAGATCAGAGAAGGTTGTAAGAAATTATTATTATTAGGCCATAAATACGGCCCTGGACCTTCAAAATGCAAACGGAACACAAAATTAACCCTACGTCAAATAAATGCAATAAAACAAGAGGCCACTAAAAATCGACTATATTCGTCACAAATTGTGGCTAAATTGCAGCTCCTACCAGTTGGAAAACGTCGGGTATAATAGATATTAAAAAAACCTCAGTTGACGGCTAACCTTTTTTTTCAGATGAAAAAAAAATTTATCTGCATGGACCAGATGGTTTGGCACGATCTGCGCGCAAATAACCCTCCGCGAATGAGCCGCAACTTTGGAGGGAAGATATGGGGTGCATTCTCGTACCACGGAAAGCTGAAATTATGCTTCGTTCCACCAAAAATAGACTCCGGAATGTACTTTGAAATGTTGGAAGACGTTTTAATTGAATTCTTGGAAAGTAATAATGAAATATAATTTATATTTCAACACGACAATGCAAGTATTCACGTATCAAGTAAGTCGAAGGAGTTCTTTTCGTCTCGTTTTATACCCCTGATTGAATGGCCAGCGAGAAGTCCAGATTTAAACCCAATTGAAAATGATGCCCCAATCACTGCAAGGTCTGTGTATGCAAATGGAAAATAGTATTCAACGATCCAAGAGCTAAAAACATCAATTTTGCAAGCCTGGCTTGATTTAGACGTAGACATGCTTCGAAGACGAATTAATTTGCTTCCTATCCGGATTTTTCAAACAATAAATAAAAATGGAGGCTCTATAAACTACTAAACATATAGATTTTTTTAAGTTTGTTAAGTTTAAATTATGATTTTCTATAAATTATTACTGTGCGGCTAAGCAAATTTCGCACATTAAAATAAATTTTTTGTGATAATTTGATCTAATTTTTTACTTGAAGTTAAAAAACTAAGTTGTTTCTGTAATTTTATAATAAATAAAAGAAAAATACGAAAACAACTTCAACAGATATTTTATCTTTTATGACTTGTTTGTCCAAATTCAATACAATATCATATGCGGCCAAACAAATTTCGCTCACTATACTATAATATAGTTATATAGTTATCATATAATACTATAATATAGTTATCATATTACGATAATAAAATAACCACAATTTTACCATAATATGTTTCCTACAATTATATTAAGTTTCGAAACTATAAATATTTTCTTTAAATTTAAGAATATTTTTTTAAGAAATGTTTTTCTTAGAGAAAAAATTTGATATTAAGGATTTTTTGAAGAAACCTTCTTGGATTCTGTGTACTTTTGTAAAGAAAAATACTTCAACATAGGTTCTATGGACCTTTTTTAATATACAAATTCTTAGATTTTAAGGAGATTTTAAAGAATTTTTTTAGATAGTCCTTAGAGTCTCAGAATTGTTCTTTTAGAAAAAGTACTTATAATCAAAGATTCTAAGTATTTTTCATGATAAATCAAAGTCCTTTTTAAGAATATATGTATTTTTAACTAAGAAACAGTTTTATTTTAAGTAAAAGTATATTGAATCTAAAAATGTTTCTATCAGAAAAACTTCTAAACATGTTGTATTTTGTATGAGAAATCTTTTCGTATAAAATAAACTCGTGGGTTCTACAGACTTTTTATTACAAAATTTTTTTCTTTATATTCTGAGTACTTTTTACACAAGAAAGTCGCTATTTTACAAGAATTGAATTAATAAACATATTTAAAAAAATATAGGTTATTATTTTCATGGAAAAGAAATAAAAATTTGACAATGACTTGATAAATTATACTGACAGAACTGATTATTTTTACATGGGTGACTGGTTAATGTCAAAGTCATGTTTTATTTTATTTTGTTTTATTTTATTTATAATTATTCATTGATTGTTGTTAGCATTTTATAGTTCAATAATTATCATATTTTTTACATAGTCAGATTTCTTGTACCACAGTATTGTCACAGCCAATCATGTTATAAAATAGAAAATGACAATCATGAAATAAGAAAATATTTACTATAATAATGATAGTAGCGACCATACACGAACGCAGCAAAGCAACCATAATATAGTAGCAGTGATCATGTTGCAAGCATGTTTTTTCCCTGCGTTTGGAAACTCTACAAAATACCCTAATCTAGGGCGAACTCTTTATTTTCAATTAAATTTGTATATTTTATTCAGGGTAAAAGAAAAACAAGCGTAGTATATTGAACAACCCAATCCGATTTTTAAACATTAAGATAATTATAATTTATTGCAGTACAGCTTAAATGCCTGGAAGCCAATCGCGAATCTAGCGAGAATAATAATATTACAACACCATATGTGACTCTGTTGTTTCTCTTATTTGATTATACATTACATTGTACCTGCATGTTACACATTTAATGTGTAAGTTTACATTTGTCAGGCTCAAAAGTATAATTAAGAGTGTGTACGAACTGTCTAAATTGAAACTAAACTAATATATTTTTTATATACAATTTCGCAACGCAATTTAGAGCCAATTTACACAATGAAATTGATTTTATGTTTTTTTCTTCATTTCATTGCTTCCTAAAGTCATGTCTATTTATACGGTGATTTTTTATATATTGATTCCTATGGTTACAAGTTAGAATAAATAGAAAAACGGCGATTTTTTGCTTATTAAAATAAATTCGGCCAATCCTTTTTATTTGTTCATTTGTTAGTATAGGAAAAGTGTAAAAAGTTTAATTTTTGGTATTTTCATGTTGTTGGTTTTTTACAATTCATTCTTCTATTATTAGATCGTTGCTTCACATTTTTTATTTTTATACCCTCCACCATATATGGTGAGGGTATATATCAGTTTGTCATTCCGTTTGTAACATGTCGAAATATAGGTTTAAGACCCCATAAAGTATACATATTCGTGATCCTTATGCAATTTTAAGTCGATTTAGCGATGTCCGTCTGTCTGTCTGTATGTCTGTTGAAATGGCGATCACGACGCGAAGACGCAAGCGGGGGTGCCTATTTTTACCCAGATTATTGAACATCCTCCCGAGCAGTTTGGTATTTAAAATGAGCAAAATCGGTTCAGCGGTTCAAAAGTTATGAGTGAAAATGTGAAGGTACCTCTAAATTTTCCATACAAATTTGTACAATTTTTCTGTAACTATTTTTTTTTTCTGTTAAGTAAGTAAAAATGTTATTGTCTTCTTAAAATGTTAATGTCTTCTTAATGTTCGATTACATTTATTGTCTTACATACTATGAGAATAATAACATTCTTAGAGCTATATGTATGTTACTCTAATAACTAAGTTAACGTAAAAAGCAACAATGTTAAAGTCGCTAACAGAGCAGACCTCTGTAAATAACATTGCTAAAACTAAATAAATAACATTAGTAAAACTAAATAACTCGTTACATAAATTGACAAAACATATTCATATTACAGTTCATGCAAAATTTAGTTTATAAGTATATCATCTTCAGCCCCTATGGTGGAGGGTATTCAAAGATTCGGCACAGCCGAATTTAGCCTTATTTTACTTGTTTTATTTTAAAAACAACTTAACAATTCAATGAAGCAACAAAAGAAGAATACAAATGTGTGCAAAAAGAAATATCAAACATGCATAAGAATTGAAAACTCTGGAAATAAGCCACGCAAGCAATAAAATCAGGCAAAAGAAGCATCGTGTAAATTGGGTATAAGAGTACGAGTACTAGATTTCTGAACTAAATTATTTGAAAACCTAAACAAAATGCAACGTATAAATTGTTAAATAATAAAAATTTTTTTAATCTGTTAAAGTAGGATTAAGCCTAAAACAAGCTTTTAATAAAGTTTGGGAAATGAAAACCATTTTTCAAACAACAATCTACCACAACTGCATCATTTAAGTGATTTTTTACAAAATTTTCTCAAATTGCTACAAAAATAAAATAAATTATTTAAAATAGTGATGTTGATTAAATAAGAACATATTCGTCATTCGAATACTTTCACTATTCGTAGTAATAAAATGTCTTTAAATTTTACTTTCCCACTATTATTTCTTACAAACGTTTAAAAATATTTTTTTATCCAGTTTTGATTTATCATAAACTAATTTTATTCATAAAATCTGCAAAACGATTTAACTCTTTTGCAATTAACTAGTGAATCGTTTTCTGAGTTAATGAATCACTAACAATTTATTTGAGAGTGGAGAGAAATTAAATAAGAGTGTTGCCAGAGTTAAATGAAAAATTAACAAGCAGATATTTCACGATTATGCATGATATTTTTTAATAAACGTTTAATAGGGAACATGTGAACTTTAACAAATGTATACCTTAACAAAAAATTAGAAAATTTTTATGCATTCCACCCTCAATTTATATAAAAATTTTTGTATCTTAAATTATTTTATAAGTGTATGTATTTCTATAAGTAGGTACGGATAAGTTATTGTGAAAAAGTTGCAAATTTTTAAAATTTTGGTTGAACAACTAAATGCAATGTCAATATGGAATTCCGCCTAAATTTTTATTTTAAAGTTGTAAGTATACAGAGAATACAGATTCATTGTGACAACAGAATTTCTTGTCAACTGAATATTTTGGTTGCAGTAACCGAATTATTTAGTTGTCCAACCAAATGCTTTCCTGATACAATCAAAATATTTGGTTTCTGCTAATATTCTGTTGCATTAACCGCATTTCGATGGCGACAAGCAAATATATCGGTGGCTTCAACGAAACCATTCGGTTGACAAGAAATTCGGTTGTTACAATGAAACTGTTTTCTATGTGTGTGACAGAAAAATTGGTTTAGTTTCAATTTAGCCACTCCGCACGCAGCCTAAATGTTACTATGAAATAGAAAATACTAATTTTCAATAAATTTAAGAGAAGATGGCAAAACTTTTGAGGATCAGCACTAAAGCGAATAAAATTACTTATTTCAAACAAAATGTTAATACCCATCGTTTGAGTGCTATTATGTAAGATTTTCTAATTTATTTGATATTTTTCCACATTATGAATGTGTTTATCAGCAAAAAAATAACAATAGTTCAAAATTAATTTATTTCTAAAAAAATATTTCGGAAAAAGTCACTCCTTTTTTATGACTGAGATGGAGTGACTTTAAAAAAAAATGTTTGTGTGCAATTAAAAATTTTATAAAACTGAACATAACTAATAGCAAGACAAAACTCGAGTTCATTGAGTTGTAACTTTGGATTTAGTGAGAATTATATTCTGAATTTGTATATTAAAATTGCATCCAATATAATGAAATAGCACTAATCCATTAAAAAACTAATTACAATTGATAAAAAAAGCATTTATTTTCAAAAAAAAAACTGATAAACGAAACAAAACTATTTTATGGCTGTCATGGAATGAATGGAATAGAAAATTGTTCCCAATCGAAACGGTATGAAATGAAACGGGCAACGAGTTGCATTGAATAATTGTAACAGGGGAACGTCAAACGTGTGTAATTAAAACACGAAATGAAATTCAGACATACTGAATTTAACTGATAGCACATTTTTTCAAATTTTTCCGATTTATTTTTCTATTTCAGCGAGTATGGAAAAAAAACTTAACTTCAACGTTCTTCCAAATCTTATCTCTCAATAGTAATAATTTTTTAATGAAATAAATGCATTAATAATGCTAATGAAATTTCAAATCTTTATCATTTATCAATGAGATCATATCCTTAAATCGTTATCAATAATTCAAAAATGGAAATATTTATACCCTTCACCACAGGTGGAAGGGTATATATAAGTTTGTCATTCCGTTTGTAATTTCTACAATATTGATCTTAGACCCTATAAAGTATATATATTCTGGGTCCTTATGAAGAGCGAAGTTGATTTAACGATGTCAGTCTGTCCGTCTGTCCGTCTGTGTGTTGAAATGGGTTTTCCGAAGACCTCAGACATGATGAGGACTTGATTGTTATATATTTCTGTTAAATGTGATCCATTTCTGCTTGCTATTAAAAATCAGCCAGATCGGTTGATAAATGGCTGAGATATTAGCAAAAAAACCAGGACTACCTCTAATTTTTTCCGTAAAATCCCTTTGTTTTTATATTTATATGCATGTTAAATATTACGCATAACAAACACATCAATTTCTTTTTTTTCACCTCTTCACCTTTTATACACAAACAACAAACACATACAAAGATTTGTCATTTAAATAAAAACCAAACAAATCCTTATTGAACGAAAACTGTTCATTTAACTCTATAAACGATGATTCCATATGGCCTTCATAGCTGAGTTGTCTAAACGCTATGTCACAAATACTTTTTTTCTCTAAGAACGCGAGTTCGAATCCTACTCAAGACACAATTCAACTTTTTTTTATTTTTTGTTTTTTTTTAACATTAAATAATTAATTTAAATAAAAAATTTATATTAATAATTAAATAATCCATAAATAGGCTAAAAACATCAAAATTTGTATAAAAACCCTCTGATACAAACAAAATACAAACGGTTTTATTTCTATTTTTTCCTCCGATTTAAAATAATTTATAAAAAGATTTTTAAACCATTTTATTTCTAATATATTAAGAAAATTGTATACATAATTCGCCTTTGAAAACAACTATTTTAGGTCATAACTTATAATAATTTATAAAAAAAAAAAAAATTTATAAACTATTTTCCTTCAAATTTTTAAAATTAAGCTAAAAAAATTAAAAATATTTTTTAATAAAAAAGCGAAAAAAGATCCCAAATGCAAATTTGCCAGCTAAATCAAACATATTTGTAGAAATAAAACACATGCATTTCTAGTGATTTCTTTTAACGATTTGTAAAAAATATTTTTTTTGGTCGAAAAAAGCTTTTTTTAGAACTAAAAAGATTTTTGAAAAAAAATGACAACACTGATTGGCACTATGATCGTGACTGTTGTTGTTTTTATTTTATTTGTTGAACTTTTTGTCTTTCACCTCCTCACCTTTTACCCACAAACAACAAATCCATACAAAGGTTTGTCATTTAAATAAAACCCAAACAAATCTGTTTTAAACGAAAACTGTTTATTTACTTCTATTAACGAAGTTTGCTTATGTCCTTTAATGGCTCAGTGGTCTAAGCGCTTTGTCACAAATACTTTTTTTCTTTTAGTCGCGCGATCAAGCCCCGTCTATTCAACTTTTTTTATTTTTATATTTTTTTAAAACTTTTTTTATTTTCTTAAGACTTTTTGTTATTTTTTTATTTTTTTTTTAACAAAACAAATGCGTCCAGCACAGTTGTCTTAACAATGTCGGTCAGCTTTTCTGTATAATTGGAGAACGGAAAGAGGAAAAGTTTCCAAATAAGGTGCAAGCATCTTGGTTATCAATACACAACATCTGACCGAATGTGGGCGGGATCTTTGAATTGGGCGTGGCACAAAATAAATTAATTTATATCTTAAGAACGGTAAGACCGTAATTAAATACTCCATAAATGGGCTAAAAACATCAAAATTTTAGAGCTGTAATATGACCTATGGATACGTCTTATACATCAAAAGATCGAAAATCCTTAGTATAACATATTTGCTGAAAGTAGTTATGACCAAAATATACATTTTTTTAAATACCTATTTTCCGGAACCATAAATCTTTCAGAGTCAAAGTTTTATCACTAAACTAAATGGTAAATTTCCACTTAAAGATGTTCGTATATAAATCTGTCCATTCCATATATTTCCATATATAAACTTCACTATTTTCCCAACCATGGTGAAGGGTATATAAGATTCGGCATAGCCGAATTTAGCCGCTCTTACTTGTTTTCATTAACATTGATATCCCGGCAAAGCAAATCAAATAATTTATTCATTAGTCCGCTCAATTAATTAGTCACATGTATAATTCTGATATATGTCATACAAAATTTTTAAATTTGTTCTGGAAAATTAAAAAGAAAAAAAAAAACTTTTAAAGATACCAACCAAAATGACTTAGTCACAATATGAAAACATAAATTTTGCACCGATAAATTAGTCCTTTAACCCCTTGTGGACCAAGACTCGAAGGCGTTGAAAAATTAAATTTTTTCCATGAAATCTGTGTAATTAAGGCTTCTCAAAGATAAATACAAAGTTTAATAGTTTTCAAGGATCTGCAAGGATATTGGTTATAACTAGTACTCCTAAGTACTGATGGGGCAGGTTGAATCAAAAAGAATGAAAGAAACTTAAATAATTTGTTTTATTGTTTTATTTTAAGTTTTAATGAGTTCGTAACAAAACAATTATTAATAAATTGGTTTCATGGTATTTTGAAAAACAGTTTTAGTTTTTATCTAAATGCGTCCAGCACAGTTGTCTTAACAATGTCGGTCAGCTTTTCTGTATAATTGGAGAACGGAAAAAGGAAAAGTTTCCAAATAAGGTGCAAGCATCTTGGTTATCAATACACAACATCTGACCGAATGTGGGCGGGATCTTTGAATTGGGCGTGGCACAAAATAAATTAATTTATATCTTAAGAACGGTAAGACCGTAATTAAATACTCCATAAATGGGCTAAAAACATCAAAATTTTAGAGCTGTAATATGACCTATGGATACGTCTTATACATCAAAAGATCGAAAATCCTTAGTATAACATATTTGCTGAAAGTAGTTATGACCAAAATATACATTTTTTTAAATACCTATTTTCCGGAACCATAAATCTTTCAGAGTCAAAGTTTTATCACTAAACTAAATGGTAAATTTCCACTTAAAGATGTTCGTATATAAATCTGTCCATTCCATATATTTCCATATATAAACTTCACTATTTTCCCAACCATGGTGAAGGGTATATAAGATTCGGCATAGCCGAATTTAGCCGCTCTTACTTGTTTTCATTAACATTGATATCCCGGCAAAGCAAATCAAATAATTTATTCATTAGTCCGCTCAATTAATTAGTCACATGTATAATTCTGATATATGTCATACAAAATTTTTAAATTTGTTCTGGAAAATTAAAAAGAAAAAAAAAAACTTTTAAAGATACCAACCAAAATGACTTAGTCACAATATGAAAACATAAATTTTGCACCGATAAATTAGTCCTTTAACCCCTTGTGGACCAAGACTCGAAGGCGTTGAAAAATTAAATTTTTTCCATGAAATCTGTGTAATTAAGGCTTCTCAAAGATAAATACAAAGTTTAATAGTTTTCAAGGATCTGCAAGGATATTGGTTATAACTAGTACTCCTAAGTACTGATGGGGCAGGTTGAATCAAAAAGAATGAAAGAAACTTAAATAATTTGTTTTATTGTTTTATTTTAAGTTTTAATGAGTTCGTAACAAAACAATTATTAATAAATTGGTTTCATGGTATTTTGAAAAACAGTTTTAGTTTTTATCTTTACAACATAAGGATTTCGATTTGTAGTTGAATTTTTCTGGGTTATCAATCCCATAGCAACAGATCGTCGAAATTGCAGAGGCGTTATTTTTTTCGGAAATTTTTTGGATGATGTGCTTTACATACGAATTGATGAATGCCATCTCCAATAAGCCCAAGAAAATTCGGTGCCACTACTTTTTAGATTTTGCACTTTTTCTCCAAGACCAAAACCGGCAAATTTTTCCTCTAAAGTTTCATCCTTGCCTTCATATATTGAAAACTTTTTTATGCAGCCGCTTTTTATTGGCTTCATTGGACAACACTGCTTCCTTTCTTTGAAAAATATCATAGGTTCGTTTTCGGAAAGCTGTCGAGTTCCATGGTAAAGTTGCTGAAACTTGTTATTCAACCCATCGAACATAGGCCGAAGTTTGAAGAGGCGATCCTTGTTGTCTTTAGGAATCATGAAGTTGTTCATATGAAGGTTACTCAATATCTCATAAAATCTATTGCGGCTTATAGTTTTCCCAATTATCGGCAAACAGAAATCATCGCTTGTGCTCCAGTAATCTTTTCAACTTGGAAGTTTATGCCGATAAAAGCATGAAACTAACATTTTTTTTAATTTTTATGCCTTTGGGTGGCCTATAAGTTAGACTATAATATCATATTTTCTTTTATATCGGTAATAAACGATAGAAAGTATTCCGTAGGTGTAGCAAAACGATGCTACGTTTTGAAATATTTCTGTTACAGGTCCTTCTGGCAAGGAGAATTCGGGAATACTTGTCTCCTAGTCTTACTTGTGGTATTTTCTCAGTGTCATGCTCACCATGATTTTCATTTCCTTCTGGATTGATTGTACACTGTAATATCTCACTCTTCCCAGGATCGTTGGGCAAAACATTTTTGTCTAACAGTTCCCGCAAATACTGGTTCATTGTGTCGTAATCACCAGTCTCAAATATGTCCTCAAACTCGTCGTCGGTTTCAATATCAGTGTTTTCGGCATTATGAATGGAAATTGATTCCAGAATTTTAAAAATTGAATCGGTATCAAGACTTTTACATTCCTGCCATTGCGCTATCAATTGCAAACAACGAAAATAAACTATAATACCAACACTCACAGCCCAACGGTAATAACCGGTCCACTGTATATTTTTCTAAAAAAACACCGAATAGTACAAATATAAAATGTATAAATATTTGTATGTGTTCTAAATAGATTTTTCTTTAATAATAAAACACTCGAATGGTTGAAATAGCTAAAATATAACTTTTTTTCAATAACCGAAATTAGTTCCACAATGTCTTACGTAAAGAACTGAATCGCGTTTTAAATTACCATTTATCTGCGAAGACAGGGCTACCAACAGTTGAGAAAAAAAAAATCTTATATGATAAATTTTAGTATACTTTAATATACAAATATTTCTACAGGTTGGTTGAAAAGTTCCTGCGCTCGAAATGAAAGAATACTATTTTTGTTACAAAATATATTTTTTTATTCAATATAATCTCCTAGAAGCTTAATACACTTGTTCCAATGATATTCCAATAATTTTATCCCATCCTTATAATGGTTTTCCGGAAGCTCTGCAAAATAACCGTCTACGGCTGCTATGGCCTCTTCATTCGACGAAAAATGCTTTCCACGAAGGAATTGTTTGAGATTTCTGAAGAGATAGTAGTCACTGGGAGCCAAATCTGGTGAATACGGTGGATGTTCAAGCAATTCGTAATTTAATTCTTTGAATTTAGCCATCGTCAAAACACTTTTGTGAGCAGGTGCATTGTCTTGATGAAAAATTATTTTTTTCTTCTTTAAACCAGGTCTTTTCTTACAAATTATTTCACCCAGCTGCAATAATATTCAGAGTTGATTGTTTTACCTTTCTGAAGATAATCAATCAGCAAAATTCCTTTTGCATCCCAAAAAACTGATGCCATAACCTTCTTTGCTGATCGCTGTGACTTCACCTGCTTTGGAGCTGAACAACCAGCTTCAGTCCACTGTAAAGGTTCTTGTTTCAATTTAGGATTATGGTGGTAGATCCAAGTCTCATCCATAGTTATAAAACGACGCAAGAAGTCGCTTTTATTCGGCTTAGAACGCTATATATTACGCTTAGTCAAACTTGGATTTTCACTAACCATATTATGTACCTGCTCAATGATTTCTGCTGTGGTTGCAGTTTTTGGTCGTCCTTCGCGTGGATCGTCTTTAAGGCTGGTACGACCACGTTTAAATTCACCAGCCCAAAATTCAACGGTGCGTTTTGAAGGTGAGGACTCCTTATACACTTCTAACAATTGTTCATAAATTTCCTTTGCTTTTAAACCCTTCATAACAAAGAATCTAATGACTGCACGATATTAAACTTTTTCCACATTAAAAAAAAATCAATGACACGTCAACTTCAAATGGCTTGTAAACAAAGAAAGAATTGACAGAATGACTTACAACTTTGCATGTGTTGTCAGGACAGTTATACCAACTTGAGAAAAAAAAGTTTGGAGCTAGCAGTGCCATCTCTTGGTGAGCGCAGGAACTTTTCAACCAACCTGTATTTAAGATTTTATGAGCTGATAATTGTAATGGTACTTTTAAGTACCGTCGGTCGACAAGGGGTTAACATATTAATTTTCAACCCAATAAAAAAATAGTCAGAAATAAGTCTAACTTCTTAAAACCCTTTAGGGGTTTCATATACCAATGGCCTACATTCATATCCCGTTAAACTCATTTGCTAAATTTTTTCTTGATGCACAGTATTTATGATCATGTTAGTCTATTATAATAAAATAATTTTATGAATGTGTATCGATAATAAGAATATTAAACAAATCAAAGCATATAATTATGCGGGATAACTACCCGATTAAAAAGTTTAGATATAACCATATGTGGCCTCATCTAATTATATATTATCATATATATTTACATATGTCAGTATTCATTATTATGTTATAGTATATAATTATATATTAAATTAATTTATTAAAAATTACATCTATTTTTATATTTATCCTTATAAAATTACTTATGATTTATAAGATATGGTATATATTCTATTATATAAAATTATATATAACACTATATATAATTTTATATGGCTTACACGAGACCATATTTATTCATATACGACTTATAGAGAACCATAAATAATTATATATCATATCAAAAATTTGAGATATAGTAATATATGGTTCATTATCAAAAATATTTTTCAAAATGGAATGATATATAATGGTATATTATTCAATATATGGTCCAATATAAATAAGAAATAATTTTTGATACGGTATAAGATATAATTATATATAGTACAATAGTTGCTAACAAGTTTGAGATATTTTTATATATAGTTGCATATCTAGAGTATTTTTGATACGGTAAAAGATATAGTTAGATACAATTTAGTGTTAATTCTGACATGATATGTAGAAATTTTTCACAAAATTGCGAATATATAAAATTATATATAAGTCCCAAAGTTATATGTAATTACATACATTCGAGGTCACACAATTAAGTCATTGTACTAACATTTTTTTCCTGAGTACATTTATAGCGTTTCTTTATATCAAATATATAGACCTGTTAGTTTGCATTTTAAACAAAAAAAAAAAAAAATATTTAATTAAAAAAACGACTGTATTAAAAATTTCAGCACCATCTAAGTCGATTAAAGTGTTTTTTAACTAACGGGCAAAAAGAGAAGTACTACCTCCGCAGAGAGGGAACTCATTTAGAAATGTTTCCAAAATTTTGGTTCGGAGGCTAATGTCGTAAAAATGACTTTCATTATTGCGTGACAAAATAGTCAATGCAATCAAAAATTTTAAAAAATATTAGACTATTAATATTTCTCCAAGAAAAAACCCTGAAAAACGTCTTTTTCGGAAGCCGAATGTGTCAAAAAAAAATACTAAGCAGGGTCTAGAGTTTGCAAAATAACATCTCCACTGTGACCAACATTTTTTGAAATTGGTTGTCTGGAGCGATGAGTCTAAATTTAAAGTTCTTGCTAATGATGCTCAATTAAATCCCAAATACCAAAACAAAAATAGTGAAGCACGGTGGGTGATCAGTGATGGTATCAGGATGCTTTACCTCATCAGGAGTTGGTTCGATAGTGAAGGTTAGGTTAGGTTAGGTAGATGTGGTAGCCTGCCAATCAGACTCACTTAGGCTATAAAGTCCCTTGTGATACCACGGAAGCTAGTAAAAAATTATATCACTAGCTTCCCCCGTCGAACCATCCCGATTGCCTCAAGAAGCCCCTCTTCGTCACCACAGCTTCTGCAAAAGTCACTTTCCGTAACTCTCAACCTAACTGCGTGCCTTCCAATCAGACAGTGTCCCGTCATGAGGGACACAAGTAGGGATATATCGGGCATTGACAGTGACAGCATCATGTGCGTGTGATTCCTATCCAGACGGGGCTACATCTGTCTGGAACGAATACAACCACGGACAGAGGCCCACCTATCTCTTGCTAACCCATAAGCACTCTCCCGCAGCCGAAACTTGCAAGTGGCCAGAGACATGCCCACAGATTCCAATTCGTGTGGAATGTGTAAGGTAGTCCCCAGCCTTGAAAGCTCGTCTGCCCTACAGTTTCCTGGTATGTCAATGTGGCCCGGCACCCAAATAACATGGATGCTGAACTGCTGAGCCATCTCGTAAAAATATCTGCGACAGTGCAAGGTTGATGTTGAATCCTGGAAGACAGAATCCAGAGATCTAATGGCAGCCTGACTATCAGAGAATTTATTAATCCTCACCGTTGTGAGGGCATTATACCTAAGACACTCCGCTACCTCCCTAATGGCCAGAATTTCAGCCTGAAAAAAACCACAATGATAGGGCAGTCTCCGCGCAATACTTAGCTGTAGGTCCATGAGAGTAGATCGCGAAGCCTACCTGATTGTCGAGTTTAGAGCCGTCGGTATAGAAGTCGACACAACGCCCCCCATTGGGGGTTCCGTGTTTCCACGAATCCCTATACGGTATAAGCGTCTGGTACCTTCAGTCGAACATTGGTTCGGCCACAGTGTAGTCAATGATGCCTGGAAGATCAGGCATAACATTAAGGATTACACTGTGACCATAGCCACTGTCCGACCAAAGTGACAGCGCCCTCAACCGCACTGCTGCAGCTGCACCAGAGGCAGCAAATGCAAAATAGCATTCAGTGCATCAGATGGGGTGGTACGAAGCGCACCCGTGATGCATATACCAGCCATCCGTTGGACCCTATCCAGCATCCCACGGTATGTGGACCTCTGGAGAGCTCTCCACCAGACGATTACACAATAGAGCATTATCGGTCGTACCACTGCCGTATACAGCCAGTGGACATCCCGAGGTCTCAAACCCCGTTGTCTCCCTTCCGATAGTGAAAATTGACGGCAAATACATAGGAGTATAGTATAAAATAATCTCGTCACTAGTATTGATAGTTCAAAAACATAATGACCTGAAGCATAAGTCTCGGGTCATCAAGTCGTAACTTTAGTGGAATAACATTAAGGTTATCGAGTGGCCAGCACAAAGCCAACAAAGAACATATGTGGAATGATAAAACGGTTGTTTCAGCAAGAAAACCTACAATTATAAAAGATCTGAGGAAGATTATTTAAGAAAAATGGTATAATATCAGTGTTGTGACAATGACAAAGAGATGTGCCGAATTAATACGTCAAAAAGTATATCCCACCAAGTATTAAAAGGTACAACATTAAAAGGTACTACTAATCAAAATGGTTTTAATTTTTATTTATTAATATAATATGTATTAAATGACTTTATTTATAAAAGTTGAAAAAAGCAGTTAAGTAATCGTGAATTGTTTATGTTTTTATGTTTAATTTAGTTTATAAGGTTTTAGGCACATGAGTGAAACTTAATTTTTTTATGTCTAAAACACATAATATTTATTCTTGATAGGGTACGAATGACTTAATTGTGTTATCACGACTGTATAACACAGTTATACGAAAAATGTAGTCTAATAAAGTCAGCCACACACTACTGAGTGCTTAAGTCACAACGACTCTGGCAGACCGAGTTCAAATCCTGGCGAAGGCATTGTTTGTTAGAATTTTAATATTTTTTAATTTAAAATCTTTGTATACGTTTTTAATAAACTAGATTCGGAATATGTACTACATTGTTGGAACTAATCTGATACAATTCAATCTGTAATTTTTCTGATATATTTGAATCTTACTTTATCTCTAAATACATTGTAAAGGGTGTCCCAAGAAGAACGCAATTTTTAAATCTGGCAACATTCGAAGTGTCATTGTTTGACATTTGAACAATTGTTATTGTTTGCTAGTAGAAGGTACGAGGTTAGTAAAAATGGAGCGCTACACGAATGAACAACGCATTCTCATTGTGAAATTGTTTTACCAAAATGGTGAAAGTTTTGCGGCTACAGTTCGCAAATTGCGATCAATTTGGGGTCACAATAATGCTCCAAAAGAGTCAACTGTAAAGAGATTAATGGATAAATTTGCCGAAACTGGGTCTGTTAGTGATGCAAAGACAACAACGCGCCATCGACCAGGTCGATCGACCGAAAATGTCGCAGCTGTACGTGATGATGTCGCTCAAACTCCATCCACCTCAATTCGACACCGAGCTCAGCAAATTGGTGTCTCCAAATCCACTTTGCAGCGAATTTTGACGAAAGATTTGCATCTTCATGCATACAAAGTTCAATTGACTCAGGACATGAAAATGCTGATTTTGCCGATAAAATCATCTTCAGTGACGAGGCCCA
This sequence comes from Eustalomyia histrio, assembly GCA_949748255.1. Taxonomy (NCBI): domain Eukaryota; kingdom Metazoa; phylum Arthropoda; class Insecta; order Diptera; family Anthomyiidae; genus Eustalomyia; species Eustalomyia histrio. The sequence goes on from OX456524.1 coordinate 75,184,724, forward strand.
TTTTCATCTTGATGGCTTCGTCAATAGGCAGAATTGTCGCATTTGGGGTGAGGAAAATCCTCGAGTGATTCACGAGAAGCAAATGCATCCTCAACGTGTCACTGTGTGGTGTGGTTTTTGGGCTGGAGGAATCATTGGACCTTTTTTTTATGAAAATGAAGCAGGTCAAGCGCAAACAGTCAATGGTGTTCGGTATCGTGAAATGATAACCAGTTTTTTCTTGCCTAGAATTGAAGAAATGAATGTGGAGGGCATGTGGTTCCAACAAGACGGCGCCACATGTCATACATCCAGAGAAACAATTCAATTGCTGCATCAGTCATTTCCCGGTCGTGTTATTTCGCGTTTTGGAGATCAGAATTGGCCGCATAGATCGTGCGATTTAACACCATTAGATTTTTTTCTTTGGGGTTTTTTGAAGTCGATGGTTTACGCGAATAAGCCGACGACGACTCAAGCCTTAAAAGAGGAAATTGTACGCTGCATTAATGAAATACAGCAGCATTCATGCAAAACGGTCATTGAAAATTTCATTAAAAGATCGCGTGCATGCCAGCAAAGCCGCGGCGGCCATCTGCACGATATATTGTTCCATACATAACCTCATTCTGTCTACGATATAATAAAGTTTCACGATTTTTTTTTAAATATATGTGTTTTATTTAAAATTTGAAAATTGCGTTCTTCTTGGGACACCCTTTATATTGCTGAGTGTAATACGATCTGCCATTTTTCGGATCAATTTAGATCAGCTAGATATTAAATAATATCAAATTTGATAAGATTAAATATTGCGCCAAATCAATTTTTTTTTTTACTCGGGTAAATATAAAAATATAGAAAACTAAATTGATTTCCATACAACTTTACGTTCAAGTATGAAAATTATAAATTTCCTTATTGTCTTGAGGGGTTAAATTGCAGCTAATCTGTTTACTCCATTTATTCTTTTGTATTTAACTTCGTCAGTGTATTAATTAATCGCATCAAATTCAATTCCAATAACATGATATTTAATATCATAATTAGGTGAATTGATCACTTATTTAGTACAATTAAGTATCATTTACAAATCCACCAGCATTATTTCAACATCTTGTTTAAATACTATTAATTTCATAAAAAGTCCATGTAACTGTCAGATAGTTTATAATGGTTTATATATTATCTCTATCGTTATCTCTTTATAGTCGCATACCATAATAAAAGTTAAATATGTATTAAACAAATACAGTTATTTGATCAATTGTTTAAACATAAATACATACATACGTATTATACCAATATAAAAATTCTTTCTTTTGTAATATGATCTCTAAATAACTTTCTAAATACACTTATTATTAAATTACGAAACTAATAAACTTTTTAGAATTACCCAACAAAATATCAGTAATGGGTTCTCATTATTAATTTTTAAAAAAATAAGCATTTGCATTTGCATTAGCATCAACTGGACATACATAATATGGTGTTACACCAAGGTTGGCAATCAATACATGTTTTATACCGTTATCCATTTCAAAACCCTTGCAAACTGATAACCGATACCAATACCAGTTTTACAATACCATTTCCCTTAATACCGTTGTCGTACCGGTATTGAAACGGGTTTTTAAAAAAATCAGTTTTTGTTTACGATTTTTTTAATATAAAATATCTAAAATTGTCAAATAATTTAACTGTATCGATTTTTGTTGATAAAAATTTATATTATTAATTAGACGAGCTTTTATAAAATATTTAAGTTTAACTAATGACGTTTTCATTAGTAAAGAAAATTAAAATTTAATGAAAATCCTGCATAGTTTTAATGAAACATATTCATAATGGGAATGAAATTTGTAATAAATATAATGAAAACTTTCATAAAATTTTATGAATATCTGAATTATTTAAATAAAAAGTTTTAATAGCCGATTTCCAGCGAAACTTCATTGATTTAATTCAAAAATTTATTAATATGCAGATAATTCTCTCAGTGTTGAAATAATACATAATTTATTATGAAAACGTAACTTTTTTACAATATCGGCACGTACTAGTATTGTTGTTTCAATATCGGTTATAGCGATGTCGATACGAATAAAATACCGTTAACGATGAAAATACCGAAACCAAAATAAAATTAATATTGTTATTCGTTTGGGTTGCCAACATCGTTAAAAACTCTTAATTATTATTGGAATAAGTAATTTTTGTAAGTGATAAAATCAAGTAAATGTACAAATTCTTCTTCAAGAAAAATAAGCAAAGGTTGTTTCTTAATACCGATAGAAATTACGAAAGGGTTATTTTTTAAACGAACTGTAATACTGCCCTCAGTTTTTGACATTTATGATCGGTATACTCTTGCAAATCATCATGAATAGATTGAAGTTTAAACAACGCTACCAAATTATGCACATTCACTTCGTAAATCAGTCATCAATTTGCGCAACTTTTTGATGACGAAATTGTGTTCAGCGATGAATCTCATTTTTGGCTTATAGGGTTTTGTTAATAAACAAAATTGCCGCATATGCACTCTGAGAAAATATTGGTTGCAATTCGATAAAAATCATTTTATATTTATTTTTAAAGTAAAAATATTGTGTTCGGAATTAAAAAGAGGGAAAAGGAACTACAAAACAATAATTTTGTTTAACTATTGGTATTTCCAATCAACTTTAAAAATAAAATTCGTTTATTAATTGTGTACAGTAGTATCAACTATTTATTTAATGTATATACTAGAATATTAGTAATATCCATCAAATTTATAAAAAAATTGTCAAAATTTAAAAATAATAACGACAAATACGGTTATTCTGATCAGTAGAATTGACCGAATCGTGGATGGTATTGGTAAACTAATTTTATAATTTTTTTTTGCCTAACAAATCTTTTAAATTCCAAATTAGCCATTAAAATTCCGGAATAGGCAAATATTTAATAAAATATATTTTTTTTTAAATTAAAAAAAAAATATATTCAAATGTTTTTATATCAAATATATCAAACAAATTTAAAATTAGTTGTGGTGCAGTAAGAAAAAGTGTGAACTCTGAATGCCCAGGTTCGATACCCGAAAAATATAAAAATAATTGTATTTTAAATAAAATTTTTTGGAACGTTATATTTATGTGGAATATAAATATTGGCTTTCACAACTAAATATAAAATTTAATATGAAGACGGTTGTCGTAACTGATACTATTTTCTGGGTATGGAGTTAAACTAATCCACAACAGTCCCTACAGACTCCATTACATCCAGAAACATGCACCGTTTGGTGCGGTTTACACGCTGGTCGCATCATTGGACCTTATTTTTCAAAAATGAAACCGGAGCTCGCATTACAGTCAATGGCGATCGTAACCGCACCATGATCAATAATTTTTTGTTTGAAAATATAGATGACATTGATCCGGCTGAGATATGGTTTCAACAGGACGATGCTACGTGCCACACGGCGACTTATTAAAATCAAGATTTAGCGATAAGTTGTTATCGGCCTCCAAGGTAGTGCGATTTGACACCTCCTGATTATATCCTGTGGTGTCACTGGTTTATGCTGATAAACCAGCAACAACTTACGCCTTGGTCGTCAAAATTGTTATTCCTAAAAAACGGCTAAAAATGGACGTCCAGACTGCGGTGGTTATATGCCAGAAATCATTTTTAAATGTTAATGTCATGTTAAACTTTCGAATAAAAAAAAAAACGTTTAGATTAAAATTTATTTTTTTTGTGTTATTTTTTACAATTTAAAGTTCTATCGGGCTCAAAATACACCCTTTAATAGCGAAACAAATAAAAAATCGATACGTTACGATTGCCAGCCGAGGCTGGAACTCATTATTTTTTTTATAAGGAGTAATTTTTGTAGGTGGTTTTAAAACAGTGCTGTTCAAAAATAAAAATGTAGTTGTGTTTGTGAGAAAATGAGAATTGCACTGTAAGAAATGTTCAATGGGTTAATAGCAGTGTTAGTATCTGTATGAATTTATTTTTTATTGAAAATATGAAACTGTTAATGTTTTGTGTAAAACAGTTTTAAAGAAAAAAAAAATAAACAAAAATTAAATTTTTGAAAGGAAAAAAAGAAATACATATATACATTAGGGGGTCTTTTTTTATTGTATGAAAACAAAAAGTTGATGATTTTTTTAATCAATATTAAAGATTTCATTATATGTATATACATATTAATAAAATATCTTTAATATGTTGGAATTCTTATGTTATTCTGTTAAAAAAAATGCAATTTTCGGAAGGAAAAAGAAATACATTTGATCGGAATAAATGAATGAACGATCGGACTCGAATTTTTTAAAACATTTCAACTTTTATTTTAAAAAAATGGGTCTTTTTATTAAGTCTATTAAAGATTTTTATAGATCTTGTAGTATCACAAAATATTTTTCGTACATTGCTATTAATTTTTTTTAGTGCATTGAAAAAAATCAGCATACATCCGCTACACATGTTCACTCGTCGCTGTTTCAGTGACGACTAAAAGCAAGAGCGTAAGAATACATGTGAGTTGAGCAGGGGACAATTGTCCCATCAAGTGAACAGCACTGTTTTAAAAGTACAATTAGCCACTGCTTTGCAAGAAAAATAAAAAAAAGTAATGAACAGAATAAGTAGTTATTCTAAGCAATTAAAATATAAGTAGTTTTAAGTTCGCAAAGAATAGCGTTACTCAAAATCTTGACTCAAAAAAAAAAAAGGAATGAACTAAAAATTAATCCAAAATTTCCTTTAAAATAGTTTAAAAATTTTATTAAAACTTTGAAAAATGTTCTTAAAATGAATAAAAATTTCTACTTTCCCAAGTAATATTTCTTGATTTTAGGATAAAAAACAAGTATAATAAATAAAAATTTTTAAATTTTTAAGAAAATTACATTCAAAAGTTTTAAGAAAATTGCATACAAAAAAATAATAAAACTAAGTTTAGTTAAAAAAAATTAGAACATTATTTACTCCTATTTAGTTCAAAAACTGTGTCTAACTTAAAATGAGTGGTACGTGAACTTAATGTGTGTTAAATTTTTCTCGAGAGTAGTAAAATTAACTAAATTTTAGAAAACCATTTCTAAATTCAGTTTTTGAGTCTACCACTTTATAATTTTTAAGAATTGTTTTCTAAAAATTAGTTTAGGCAATTAAAAACAAAAAGTAATACATTTTTTACTAAGTAATAATAAAAATTTATTTGGTTTCTTGGGAAAATGTTTATGCAACTTAGTTCAGAAAAAAATTAAAAATTTTAATAAAATATTATTTTTTTTAGTAAAACTTTTCTAATTTTTGAGAAATAATAACCTTAGGTATAGAAATTTTGTTTTTGTTGGTAAAAGTTATACTTATTTTCAATATTTTTTCCCAAAATAAAAGAAACAATAAATTAAAAACGAACTAGTTACATTTCCTTATATTAAAGAAAAAATATTATTAAAGAAAACATATTAAATTCTCCATTAAAAAAAATTGTGATGCATGATTGTAATTTTTGATCCGTGATCGTGCGTGAGGATGAGTCAATAATCGCTCACATGCTCATTTCTAATCTTAACAGTATTAAATATTGAATTTTAAGTAGCTTAAAATATATTTAAAAATTTTGTTAGCAAAAGGTAAAAAATTTCGAATTTGCTCTTTAATGTTATAATTTTGTTTGCTGACTACAATACAAAATATCGCAAGCACATTTTATACATTATGGCATAATGGCTTTCCTATAATTGACGTTGCACCCATAAACTTTATATTAATCGAAGGTACTAAAACTATTTTTTTTTCACTTAATGATTTAAAAAAATTAAAATTTATGCTAAAAATGTCATAAAAAAAACTTATGATATTATTCCATTTTCCAATGTAACTTTGATATTTTCTTAAATTATTTAATTTAAGAAGACAAAGGACCCCCAGTGTCCCTTAGCCATATATGCCGTGTGTCACTTAGGGCGTCCCTTTGTGTAGTTCTCTTAAGAACAACGGTTAACTAGCCACGAAAATGATCTGACTTTGTCACAATTTATTACGCTTCAGGTTATCCTGCAGTACATTTTTTAATTTGTATACCTTTTTGCTAATGAAATTTGATTTATATTTTTCATACATAAGTTAAGTATAATTCAATTCGATTTAAAGGCAAAAATGCATAGCAAAAAGCTTGTCCTCACAAAGCGGTAGTCCTCCGAAAGTGGGAAAATACTTATGGTAAAATATATTTACTTTATTTTTTTTTTTTATCAAATTTAAGGATAATTTTCACTTAAAAGAAGTGCTATTTAACTTGATGTTAGAAAATATTTTCTTATTATTAGAAAGTTAAGTCCTAGTTTTAAGTAAAAAAAAAAAATTATCTAATGAACTTAAATAAAATGTTTCCTAAAATCAAGGAAACATTTCCTAACTAACAGTAAAATTTAAGATGAACTAATCAGGACGAAATTTTACTGTTTTCTAATAAAAATTTAGTTCTCAATAGAAAAGTTTTTCTATAGTTTAGAAATTTTGACCAAATTTAAGTAAAATTTGTTTCTTAATTTTATGGAAAATTTTATTAAATATTGTCGCCGTTTTCATTTATATTTTTCCTACAAATAAGTTAATTTTTCTAAATTCTAGCTTTTTTTTTGTATGTTCGCAGTAATGAATTAAGAATAACATTTTTTATTTGTGGTAACATAAATAGCTTCGTCTGACAAAAAAAATTTTATGTTCTAATGCCGAATTATAAAGGTCCATTTACAATTATAGGGTATTCTATTTGGCACAGTTGCTCTTGTTTGCCTCATCTCTATTTTTTTAGTTTAAGGTTTACAGAAATTTAGTTTCATTATTTGGTAATGAAAATTTTTGTTGGGATATTAAGTATTTCATAAATTTGTCTGTTTAAGTTGTTTCTATTTGAACATTAAATACCAGATGCAACATAAATTTTTTTAAATAATTTTGTAACGAAACTTCTTACTACTAGCAGAGAGAAAAGTTTGTTTGGTTTTCTACAAACTTTGTACAGTAAAGCGGCAGCATCAGACATAAAAGAAGTCTTTAGTAAATATTGATTTTATTAACACTTTAGATTACATATTTTTTATACCCTTCACCAAAGGTGGAAGGGTATATATAAGTTTGTCATTCCGTTTGTAATTTCTACAAAGTATATATATTCTGGGTCCTTATAAAGAGCGAAGTTGATTTAACGATGTCCGTCTGTCCGTCTGTGTGTTGAAATGGGTTTTCCGAAGAACCCAGACATGATGAGGACTTGATTCTTTTTTATTTCTGTTACATGTGATCCATTTCTGTTTGCTATTAAAAATCAGACAGATCGGTTAATAAATGGCTGAGATATTAGCAAAAAACCAGGACTACCTCTAATTTTTCCAGTAAAATCCCTTTGTTTAATATGTATGTAGAATTTTGAGCATAACAACACATCCATGTGTTAAAATTCTTTTCTTTCATCTCCACCTTTTATACACAAACAACACACATATAAAGATTTGTCATTTAAATAAAAACTAAACAAATCTCTAATGAACGAAGACTTTTATATATGTACCTCTATTGACGATGATTTTGTGTGAGCTTCAATAGCTCAGTTGTCTAGACGCTGTGTCACAAATACTTTTTTTTTCTCTAAGGCCGCGGGGTTCGAGGTTCAAATCTCGGTCAGGTCAATTCACTTTTTTTTGTACATTTTTTTTTATTATTTTCTTAAGACTTTTTTTTTTGCTTATTTTTGTTTTTTTTTTAACATTTAATAATTAATTTATATAAAATTTTATATTAATAATTAAAATTCTTTTCTTTCATCTCCACCTTTTATACACAACAACACACATATAAAGATTTGTCATTTAAATAAAAACTAAACAAATCTCTAATGAACGAAGACTTTTATATATGTACCTCTATTGACGATGATTTTGTGTGAGCTTCAATAGCTCAGTTGTCTAGACGCTGTGTCACAAATACTTTTTTTTTTCTCTCGGTCAGGTCAATTCACTTTTTTTTTGTACATTTTTTTTATTATTTTCTTAAGACTTTTTTTTTTTTGCTTATTTTTGGTTTTTTAACATTTAATAATTAATTTATATAAAATTTTATATTAATAATTAAATAATCCATGAATAGGCTAAAAACATCAACATTTTTATAAAAACCCTCTGATACAAACAAAATACAAACGTTTTTATACCTTTCACCACAGGTGGAAGGGTCGCGGGTTCGTTAAGATTTTTTTTTTTTGTTTATTTTTTGTTTTTTTTTACATTTAATAATTAATTTAAATAAAATTTTATATTAATAATTAAATAATCCATAAATAGGCTAAAAACATCAAAATTTGTATAAAAACCCTCTGATACAAACAAAATACAAACGGTTTTATTTCTATTTTTTGCTCCGATTTAAAAGAATTTATAAAAAGATTTTTAAACCATTTTATTTCTCACATATTAAGAAAATTTTATACATAATTTACCTTTGAGTGCAACTATTTTAGGTCATAACTTATAATAATTTATAAAAAAAATTATAAACTATTTTCCTTCAAATTTTTAAAATTAAGCTTAAGAAATTACAAATATTTCTAATAAAAAAGCGAAATAAAATCCTAAATGCAAATTTGCCAGCTAAATCAAACTATTTTGTAGAAATAAAACACATGCAGTTCTAGTGATTTCTTTTAACGATTTGTTGAAATTCTTTTCTTTCACCTCTTAACCTTTTATACACAAACAACAAACACTATTCTAGAGCTGTATTATGACCTATGGATACGTCTTATATAGCAAAAGATCGAAAATCTTTAGTATAACATATTTGCTGAAAAAGTCGGAAATATCGGTTCAAATACAAAAAAGTTATGCCCAAAACATACATTTTTTTAAAATACATATTTTCTGGAACCATAAATCTTCCCGAGTCCAAGTTTTATCTCCAAACTAAATGGTTAATTTCCTCTTAAAGGCGTCCGTATATAAATCTGTCCATTTCATATATGTCCATATATAAACTTCAGTTTTTTCCCAACCATGGTGAAGGGTATATAAGATTCGGCATAGCCAAATTTAGCCGCTCTTACTTGTTTTTTTTTAATTTCAGTATACACATTTTTAGGCATAAATTTTTTTTTTATTTATTTACCACATTCTTAACATAAATAATAAACTTTAATTAACATACGGAATCATACGCTAAATAAAGTTGAATTTCAATTTTTTTTTAATTATTGCATCACTATTAACTACTAAGTTATTGCATCAATATTACCAAATACATTTTCGGCCTGAAATTTAGTTTTTTTTTGTGAGACAGTCGAGAATACTGTCGACTGTTTATAAAATAAGGTTTTATAGCTTATTGTATCACTATTATTAATTAAATTTCGGCCTCAGAATTATTAATTTTTTGTTAAACTATGTAATTTTTATTAATAGTTAAGACAATTTATTTAATTACATACATAATGTGTACATAAAATAAGGTTAAGTTCCAATTCTTATAGGTTATTGCATCAATATTACCGAACAAGTTATTGCATCACTATTACCAAATAAATTTTGGTCTCAGGATTGGGTATTTTTATAATCAGTCAGGAATACTAGCGACAATTTATTTGATTACAAATGTAATGTGTAAATTTAATTGCATCAATATAACCAAATAAGTTATTGCATCACTATTATCAAATATGTTGCGGCCTTAGAATAAGCTATTTTTTGAAAGACTATGAAATCTTTGACTGTTTAACTCAAGAATTCTAGCAACTACTTATACAAACACATAAATAATATTATATTGATTATGACCAGAGTTGCCATATAGTCTGTGTTTCTAGTTTTTCAGTTTTAAAATTTAAAAAAAGTTTTTTAAAATTGATGAATTTTGTACAGTTTTTCCATAGTAGAAGTGAATATTCGTTCAATTTATTTTTCATTATTGCTAATACTGAAGATTTAAAAAATTTTTCTTTCAGGGTTGCAATATACCCAATAAACATTTACTATTGATACTGAATAAATAATGATTTGATAACTAGTTTATTTCTTAAACGTTACACTTGAGAATAGCACTGGAAATTTTTATTGTTAATTTCAAAATCATACCCTGCGGGAAACAAGAGGTCAGTTGGGAATTCTAACCTGTCCCGTGATAGGTGAAAACTGGACCGGTTCCGAAAATGCATATCACGAGATAGGTGAAAAGAGGACCGGTTCTTAAAGTACCTACTACGTGATCGGTTTAAAAGTCCTGACATGCTCTTTTAGACCAGTCCTGTAATATGTTACCAAGGACAAGCCCATGTTAAAGTGACTGGTCACGTGACTGGTCCCTATCACAATAAATCGGTCACGTGACGTGTCCTGAATAAGTAATGATTTGAAATCTAGTTTATTTCTTAAACGTTACACTTGAGAATAGCACTGGCAATTTTTATTGTTAATTTCAAAATCATGCCCTGCGGAAAACAAAGGGGTCAGTTGGGAATTCTAACCTGTCCCGTGATAGGTGAAAACTGGACCGGTTCCGAAAATACATATCACGAGATAGGTGAAAAGAGGACAGGTTCTTAAAGTATCTACCACGTGATCGGTTTAAAAGTCCTGACATGTTCTTTTAGACCAGTCCTGTAATATGTTACAAAGGACAATTCCATGTTAAAGTGACTGGTCACGTGACTGGTCCCTGTAATATGTTACAAAGGACAAGCCCATGTTAAAGTGACTGGTCACGCGACTGGTCCCTATCACGGTTACGTGACGTGTCCTGGTATAGGTCCTTTTCCCGCAGGGTAGCGATCTCTATAAAAACGGAAGCTAGAGCTCGAGTGTATTTATCAAATTGATATAGACTAGAGAAAAAGGTTTGAGATTCCCCCGAAAACAACTGTTTTTCTCAAATCGAGAAGCAGGCTATTTATCTATTCTCATATGCACACCAACATTATTTTTAAGAATTTTAAATTTTTTATTCAATAATTTACAGTTAAAAATACTTAACATAATTTATAAATGTGATTTGGAAAATAATAAAATTACATTTTATATAAAATTTGCAATATTCTTTTTCTGTCCTTGATTATGAGTTCAAAAGTAAATTTCAAAGCTGGAAAGAGAAAAGAAATATTTAACTGGATGAAAATGATTTTCGTAAAATTAACTTGCCTTTTATTTCTACATTTCAAGGTGGAACCTCATTTGGTTCCTGAGTTATGAAGGAAAACGTGGTCGTAAGCAAATTTTCGTCGACGAGTTCATATGCAAAAGCTTACACACAACAACAATATGTATACTAAACATTGTACACTCATACACACTCATAGCATGTATACGATTTTTCGTATGAAACCGTCAAGATAAATTTGCTTACGACCACTTTTTCCTTCATAACTCAGGAAGCAAATGATTCTCCACCTTAAAATTTTGCCATAAATGTAGAGAGTCCTTAAATTTTAACATATATTTTTTTCAGAATTTAAAAAAAATTGGATTTTGAGATATGGGTCCTTGAAGATTAAACTTAAAAAAATTACCTTTAACCTTTTAATACAAAAAAACTTTTGGAATGCCGTTTTTTAGGTTATATAGTTTAGAAGTTATGGGCGACTTTGTATGGACACTTTTTCGATGGGAATTTTTCGACAATAATTTATAAAACTTATTACTTAAATTTATGTACACTTAGAAAAAAAAGTTAGTAGAAAAATTTGTAAACGGTTTTCAATTCCACTCTATTATTTTTGTACAGATTTTTAGTAAAAAATTATTATTTAGCAAATCTTTTTGCTATTTACATTTTACAAATCACAGAATTTTTACAGAATATTTACAAATTTTTGTTGCTAATTTCAGAAATCATTTTACAAATTTTTGAAAACCGATTTGCTAAAATTAGCAAAAAATTTTACTAATTTTAAAAACGTGGATATTGAAGGAAATATTATTTCTAATTAAAACTTACACCTACAAACTTAAATTTCCTTAAAATGTTACATATATTTAAAAAGGTATCGGAAGTGAAGATACCGACTCATGTCTAAAAAGAGGGCATCCACTTAAAATAGCACAAAAAAGGTTTTTTAGTTCTAAAAATCCGCCCTAAAAACAATTAAAATTAAACCTTAAAAGTAAAAAAAAAAACTGACCAAAATATTTTTCAAAACAGAAATTACCAAATTAAAACAAAATGATTAATTCGTTATTTAAAAATATAATCAAAATTTTTGATGCTCGATAAAATAAATAAATTCAAAGCTTTTTACTAATATTAATAATATTTAGTAATTTTTTTTGCTGATTTTAGCAAACAGATTTTAAATTCCACTTTACAAAAAGTCTGCTAAAATTTAGTAGCGGCTACTAATTTTTCTACTAATTTCATTGTACTACACGTCAGCAGACATGTGTTGCTAAGATTAGCAAAAAATACCGCTGGGCTCAAATTAGCAGAATTTCCCGTAATAACAGCAAAATTTTCAGTTAACATTACATACTTTTTTTGGTGAGTGTAATTACTTTAAATAATGAAATATAACGTCTATTTACGTTACATCACAAAATAAACAATCTAACTCACCTAAAGTTGCTGATTTGATCATGAGATTTCACACCATGTCTTTCTAATTTTCTTGTATTGAATTTCCACAAACCGAGATCTTAGAACAATTATAGTTATGTTTATTGAATGATTAAAAAATTACAAAGTGAAGTAAAATATTTGATTTAGTGTCAAAAATAAAAAATAAATTTCCAAAGAACAGTTGTTTAATTTTATCAAAGTACAAACCGATATAGTTGATTTCCAACACGCCTCCTCAACGACAATCGTTTTTGGATATCATACCCATTTGCTGAATACAGAACTGATGCTTAACCTTTGGTAATGGTTTTGTAAGTACATCGGCAATCATCTGGTATGTCGGCAAGTACTTGATTTTTACCACGCCATTTTCAATATCATCACGTATGAAGCGATAATGAATATGTTTTGTTCTAGAATGATGACCATCAAAATTTGGCACTTTGAGAGTCACACATAACTGTAGAAGGACCTACCAGGGGATTGCCAAGTTCCTCTATCAAATATCTTAAATACATAGCTTCTTTTGCCGATTCAGTTAAAGCAATATATTCACACTCAGCACTTGAAGTTGCAACAATTCGTTGTTTACGCGATTCCCAGGATACGACCACACCTGCGAAAATAAAACAAAATCCAGATTGAGATTTACGATCATAAGTATCCTGAGCCCAATTTGCATCCACGAAACCAACTAAAGGGCTTAGAAGTTTTCCTATACATAAGCACATAATGCTTTGTTTCTTTCAAATATCTAATTTGCATTCCAGTGTTGTTTTCTTGGATCCTGACAAAATTGTGATAGCTTGTTAACGCTGCAACAAATATCGGGTCTGCTGAATACCGCCAGGTGTAGTAAAGAATCAATAATTTCTTGGAACTTAGTCATATCTACTTTCTCTCCTTCTCCTGAAATTGTTGGTTCTTTTTCAAAGATTAATTTTCGGCTGCATTGGGATTTTACACGATTTTGCACTTGATAAACCATATTTCGCAATCAAGTTTTTAATATAGCCTGGTTGGCTTATAGACAATGATCCTGGCGTTTAATTAATTTTAAGTCCTATGCAATGCTTTGGGTCTTTCATGTCACGAATTTGAAAATTGTTTGTTAGCAATTAAACTAAGTCACTTATAACTTTCTCATTATTGCAGGCAACAATTATATCATCTACGTATAATGCTACTATTAAATTATATGTTACGATTTTTAAAGAATAAACACATTGATTGTACTTAGATTGTTTAAGATTAAACTTTTTAATACTGAACTATTTTTATATACCACTGTCGACTAGCCTGTTTCAACCCATATATAGACTATTTCAATCTACAACCTTTTCAACATCTTGAAATGAACTTGCATGCAAACGGTAATCATATCTCAAACCACCAAAAATATTAATTAATGCTTATTTAAAATTTACTATTAACATATAAATTTAACAAATATTAAGGACGGTAGGCACTAATAAGTATCAAATACAATTTATCTATTTTTTATATTTTCTTATAGTTACTAAAATAAAACAAGAGAAATAAAGTTATCTTAAACCATCCTCAAAGCTTGTTATCAAATAACTTTTCACTTGAATTTTCTCAAAGTTAAAAAACAATTTATTTATTTATTTTTAGAACTTATATAAAATACGATTAGAAACAGATTTGACATCATTACTAAATCTCGAACCATTATTTTTAATTATAAAATTATTTGAGAAATACAAAAATGCAAAAATTTATAACTTTTACAAACAATTCCAAATGGACTCGTATTTCTCAAGTTGTTGTCGAATATTTCTCAAATAGAATTCAAGGGCTAAATTATTTTTGTTAAGAATAACTTGAATTATATCTTTAATATAATATACAACTTTTAAAATTTCTCTAAGGCTTGAATTTCTGTGAATTGGGTAGTAATTTTTTATACAGTTTTTGAAAGCACAGTTTTGAAAAAATTGATACAAAATATCTGTGGACTTTTGGCAAAAGTACTTATTTCAAAAACAATAATTTAGTGTTGTATATAGTAGGGGAAATGTTGGCGGCCTAGAACTGCCATGTATGTATAATGTGTTGCTTATTGTTGAGTTACTGATGCCAAAGCACCGTGACAAGTAACACGATTGAGCAGTAAGTCCAAATGATAAAATCTTATTATCAAAATATTGGCCGAAAAATCATCTTTAGCCACGAAGCAAATTTTTGGATGAATGGCTATGTTAACAAGCCAAATTGCCGTATATCGGACAACGCCAACATACACGAGGTTCACCAGGTCGCAATGCATCCACAAAAAGTTACTGTTTGGGGCGGATTTTGTGCCGGCGGAGTATTTTGAAAGCGACGTTGGTGAGGCCATCACCGTCAACGGAGGCGAGCATTACAAAACGATGAACGATATGGATGTAGACGACATGTGGTTCCAGCAGTATGGCGCTATATGCCGACGCTAAGATGCCATCAAGGCTGTATAAAAACTTTTTTTATGAATAAAATATCTGAATTTAAAATGCCTAATGTTACAAATGAATTAAGTGCTTTGGTCAAAACTTTGGGTTCTAAAGAGATCTTTTCCCAGATCGAAATACATGTATCAACCTAGCTTAAAATCGTAAATTTGCTTTCCTTTTGTAAATATACGGAGGTTGAAAGCTCGCTGTTAACAAGTAATAATATCAATCAAAAATCCTCGTGGTATAAAAAACTTAGAAAACAAAAAACTTTTATAAAAATTTATAACATTTTTAACGAACTTGAATCGTGGAAAATATAAACATGAAGGTTTTCATAAATATAATAAAGTTTTTTATCCCAAGTGCACAACAAATTCGTGTTTGTTTATGTTGTATCCGGGAATCTCAATAATACCTCCCTGGTTGATTAAAAATTTAAAAATCTATGCAAACATTAAAATTAAAAATTTTATAAATTTATTTCCACAAATAAATTATTCGATACACAACATTAATTCATTAACATTAAGGCAATATTTAAAGTTTAAATTTATTTGAAATGTCAAAAAAAAAAAAAAAAAAATAGAAAACCACAAGTATCAGTGATCAATTAGTACAATTTTATCCTTACAAGATATTTCACCTTACTACTGCACAGAGTCTTACAATTTGTAACTCAATAACACAGATGGTCAGAAGATGTACGAGAATGTTGTATAAAAATGGTTGACCAAAGGTTACTTGCCACACAATAAGGTTGCTAAGTTGTACGATTCGATTGCAACATATGGGATAAATATCAACAACAATGACAACAAAATACTTAATTGGCATAAAACGTAAGAGAAGAAAGATACCAAAACAAAAAAACAAACAAGACCCACAAAGAATGGATAGAAAAATTAATTAAAAACTCAGTTGGTCAATATGTCCCATGTTGAGTTGGTACTAAAATTAAACTTCTCTATTTATTGTATACGAATGAATGCATCAATAGGAAGGAATAACAGACAAACAAGTGTAAATATAAAAACTATGTGGTAAAAGTTGACGAAATAAATGAAAGAAAAAGGGAAATTTTATGGGTGCACCTTTCAGAGTAAGCTATTCAATTAAAGGGCCACATACACCCGGGTAAAAAATTTTAAATATAATCATATGTGGCCTAATAATATATTATCATACCCAGCAAAAAAAAAAATGGTAGTCATTCTGTGATTATAACTACTTTCATTGCTTCCTAAACTTCAGTTGACATTCTTTTATGATTTTTTGGTGTTATTCTAAGGCACTTCCAAAAGAGTTCATGTGTTCATATTTCAAATGCAGTGATCTGGATATAAACCCGATGCATATCTTATAAGTCACTCTTCATTACTTCTAAAGCATAAGTTGTAGTATATCGTATATTTTTTGAATCTAAAGCATTTATTCAACTTGAAAAAATAGTTCTGATGAACTTTTTATCATCATTTTTTATATTTTAGTTTAAAATTTCATGAGGGTTAGAATTTATGCAGTTTTGCAAGTTTTATAAAAGTTTTGAAAAATCAAGAAAAACTGATTTTTTTAAGCTTAAATTGAAACCAGCTGTCGTGTCATTTGCATTTTTTCAGCCTTAAACATTTATGACGACGCAATCTGTGCATTTTTGCATTATGTTTATTATTTAATACTACACCATTTTCAGTTTTCAGAATTTATCAAAATAATTTTAAAATTGTGTAAAAATTATTTCAAATTGCCCAAAAATGTTCTTAAATTGTGCAAAAATTATTTAAAATTGTTTAAAAATATTTTAAAATTGTCTAAAAATGTTTCCAAATTGTACAACCAGTTTCTAAATAACCCAAAAATATTTTAAAATTTGTCTAAAAATTCATTAATATTTTTGAAAAATGTTTCAGAAATGCTTTTTCACTAATGCAGAATTATTTATTTGTTTTAATAAAGAGTATTTGTATATCAATGCATAAATTTCGCTTTTTAAACTTATTTTTCTGCATTCTTGTGAATTAAATTATCATCAAAGCTTAAATACTACAAAGTATATGAACATTTTCCACTCATGCATCAGAATACCTAATCATTGTATTATCATTGCTTCCTTAGAGTAAAGTATGAGTAATGCTAGTAGCTATATTTGAATACTTCCATCCTATGACACGCTAATGGTAAATTCATCGTTGAACCCATCAGAAAAGAAGTGATGCCTTTGCCATATTAGTGATGCTTTTATTGCTTCTTGGCAGCTTCATTTTTGCTGGGATATATAATTACATATATCAGTATGCATTATTTTTAAAATTATATATTACACTAATTGTTTATCTTTATAAAATTCGATATGATTTATATTTATTATATAATGTAAATTACACTTTATATAATTTTATATATGACTTATACGGGACCACATTTATTTATATATGACTTGTATAGAACCATACATACTTATACATGCCTTATACTGAACCATACATAATTATATATGCTATCTAATAACAATATGTGGTCCATTATCAAAACTATTTTTCAGAAAGGTATGAGATATATTGGAATATATTGTTCCATGCCATTGGTTTCGAATCCAAGACAGGGAGATAATTTTTGTGTGTGTTTTTTAATTTATTTTTATTTCCTATATTTAAAAAAAAAAAAAAAATTAAATTTTTAGGACAACCATGATAATGAGTTTATAATAATCTAGGTATATGATCTTTCTTTCTAAAAGGCCCATATGTATATTATATTGATGGATCTAATCTAATACAATTCTATTTGTGATTTTTCGGATACATCCTTGGGGATGTACCAAATATATTGCTGGATTTAATTTGATCTGCCATTTTTCGATCAATTTATATATTGGTGGATCCAAATATATTGCTGGGTCTAATATGATCTACCATTTTTCGGATCAAATAAGATCAGCTAGATATTACAGCAGATTTTAAATAACATAAAATTGGATATGATTAAATATTGTGCCAGATCAATTTTTTTTTACACGGGCATACATATTTGCTAGAAAATTTCTAAAATTTGAATTGAATGTGAAATGTGATATTTTTCAGTTTCCAGAATAAAAATAAAAAATTAAAGCTTAACTTGATAATGAAATTGGTAAAAAAATTAGTAGCCGCTAATAAATTTTACTAAACTTTTTGTAAAGTTCAATATAAAATTGGTTAGCTAAAATTATCAAAAAAAAAAAAAAAATACAAAATATTGTTAATAATAGTACAATCAAATCATTATAGTAAATTAATAAATGCTTCTAAATTTTAGTAAATTTCTGTAAAGTCAATGAGCTGTAAAATATAGCAAAATTTTAATTTATAAAAAAATGATTGAAAATGCATAAATTAACTCAATTACTTTTAGATACACTTGTTACACTTTAAAGCTGTTAATTTATTTTCATATCGCCTTACGAATTCGAATATACAAATTTATATATATATTTTTATTGAGCAACATTTTTTTCTACTTTTTTCAAATTAGTAATTTTTTTCCTAATTTTAGCAAATCGGTTTTCAAAAAATTTAAGTTAGCAACAAAAATTTTTAAATATTCTGTAAAAACTCTGTTATTTGTAAAATGTAAATAGCAAAAAAAAAAAATTACTAAATAATAATTCTTTTTACTAAAAATCGTTTACAAAATTTTCTACTAATTTTTTTTCTGAGTGTACACATGGTGTGTTTTAGTACAATTTCATAGCTATTTTAAAAGTCTTTGTTCTTAATAATTATTTACAATGTATTTCAAATAATTAGTAGAAAGTTCATGTATTTGAACATATGGCACCAGCGGATTGGAGAGACGCTCTTCGTCTCAGAAGAACACGCCTGGCAGCGTATAACTTTAACTTCTTAGGGCCGTTGAGGCTCCGATCATCATAGTGAGATATTGGCGCCAAATAACCAGTACCAAAATGTATAAATAAAAGGGTTCCCTGACCCAGAGAACAGGTTGGCTATGTGCTAATAACTCATCCCATAAATAAATTATTATTGAAACAATTTCCTTGTATCAAATGATAAATAAATTATTTTCTTATTTGTTTTCTCCAGTGGCTTGGAGCGGAATAATATTTTGTTCACCTCATAATTTTATTTTGCTACCGACATTTTTTGCCCCACAAATTTTTATTTCACTTTAATTTTTTTCACCACAATAAATTGTTTTACAACTAAAAAAAATTTACACCCCAAACAATTTTTTCACCTCTATAATTTTACTTCTAAATTTTTTACATTCTTTGTATCAACAACTTTATAGAGGACAGGGATGATAAAGTTTCTGCTTAAATACTTTTTGTGGTACTATGAAAGCCTTATACTTACTACGGTACTCCTTTGGCTCATTTGGTACTATGGGAGCGTTTTAAAATTAAACATATTATTTAATTTTTATTAAATATTTTTTGTGTTTATAATTAAATTGATAATTCTTGTTACTAACTTTTGAAAATTCATAATAATAAAAATTGTTTTAAGTTTGTATAGGGGAAACCTCCACATTACCCCCCTTCTACGACAGGAACTGAAAGTTTCTTAAAAAGCTGAGTTTTGAGTACGATGCAGAATATTAAGATTAGAAATCGGGGTAAATTTATTGTTGAGTTTTGATGCTTACTTGATAACCAGTTATGCACTTAAAAATCCGATACCTTAATTTAAAGTCAAGGTGCATGGAGATAAATCTTAATTGTAGTAGACTGAATTTCTTAAGAGACTTTTAGCAAGGACCCTATAAACCAGGATGAACAAATTACCAAATTTTTATCCACCCATGATGCCATGATGCATTTTATTTCATTTATATAAAATATATTTTTTGGCTGTTTATAAATTTGATTCACAAATTATACTGAACATTTTTGTTAAAATACTGAAAATTCACAATCGTAAAAATTATTTTTGAAGTTGTATTGGGGAAGCCTACACATTACTATTCACAAATGTTCCCTTTTGAATTTTTTTATTTATTTATTTATGACAAATTTTGTGATATAATTTATTTTAAATGGTGTTTGATAGAAAATAATTTTTTCGGAGATGATACTAGGAACTTCAACATATAAAAAAAAAATAATGCAATTTAAGCATATATAACATGGTGGATATCAGAGATATTAAGGAATTTGTGGGTTTTAAAGTAGTTTCACACATTACAGGGGAAACTATGGGAATATGTACCTTGTTTGTTTTATTTGCAAATGTTACCAGGTCAAAAAGTTTGCATATCTTTCGACATGTACTTAGCTGACAATTTCATCGGTGCAACCTACGTTTCATCAAATAAAAAATTCAATTGTTTTTTATCTGAATTGATAGATAGATATCTATTGTTTAATGGAGTTATTCTGTAACTATGTGAAAATTTGTCACGTTCAAATATGTAACTTTGATACATTTACCACAGGTTGAGGTAAATTTTTGTAAATACCTTTAAAAAAATTTAAGATGTGACTCTTCTCCCTATCCTAAATATGGTAGAATTGCACATTTCGCTGTGACAACTTTTCATACAGTTACAGAATAACGCCATAAAAGTCACTTCAGATCTACTTTTCCAACTGATTTGCATCCTTAAATTAAAATATTCAAACTAGTGCCATAGTGGGAGTTTGGTGAAAATTTCCCTCATCCCTATGACATTATCATGTTAAGTTTTACAGTTGTTTCCATGGAGAGGAGGTTGAAATAGTACATAACTGGTTCCGTGCTAGTATTTTTTTGCTACTACGTCATTTTATATTCATTCGTTCTGTATAACTATTTCGGCTTTAAATTTGTTTATTTAAAATTCTGAATATTTTTTCAGCACAGTGTAAAAATTGCATTGTTACAAATGTAGTTGCTTTTTGTTTGATAACTGACCCTATTTTCTATTATTTACACTCACATTCGGACACATCCTTACTTCTTCGAGAAAATTTCTCCAATTACAAAGTTAAAAGTTACATTTTGTAATACAGCAACGTATTTAATACATTGTGTCATTGAAGTGTCACTATGTCATAGAGAAATTAATAAAATGCTTATATTAATCTACGTGTTTTTCATGAGAATTTAACTTTGTTGCCCCGAAATCATATAACTTTTTTTTTGATATACACTTTGTGTGGCAACATATGGTTGGGTGTTTAAAATTTTGTAACGAATCGCTGTTATTTTTACTGTCGATAGTCTTGGATGGTGACTGTGAAGAAAAAAGGAAGTCGCAATAAAATATTTGTTTTTATATGTTGTTATGTAAGTGTGCCAAAAAGCGTAACTGTTGTCACCATTTCAAATAAGGCAAAATAATAAAAATCTCTATTTTATTACTTAAAAACTGTCTGCCACTGGGAAAATATGCCACTGGCTAAATAATATGGTTGTTCTTTATGCCATGTGGCAAATGGACTTGTCCCAGGACACGTCACGTGACTTGTCTATTATGCCAGAGACAGTTTCTTTATAATACCAGAGGGATCGATAATTTTATCAGGAAAATTTAGAGACATAAAAAAATCTGATCATATAAATTTAAACTAAAATTCACAGTGCAGGTACTTTCAAGCCGGTTCTATTTTGACTGGACACATGTTAGGATGTTTCACACGGGTGTGGTTTTCACCGGTCATAGGACAGGTTACGATAATTAAATGCAGTCCACTCAAAGCATTTAGAATCGGAAAGGAATTTTCTTGCCAACACTAATTAATATGTGCCGATCAAATTGGCACAACCATATTTATTTATTTATTTATTTGAAATTCTATACACAAGACCAATGTCTCTTATTACAGTATAGAATTATGCATTTGTGTGATACAATTATTGAAAAATAAAAAAAAATAAAAAATAAACTAAATTTTAGAACAAATAATAATTTTAAATTTACACAATATCTTGGTTAAAAGGATATAATTAAATAATTAAATAAGTAATTATTAAAAAGCATATAAAATATTAATTTTAATTTTGAAATTTTGTGCGTTACTTATAATTTGTAATTGGTATGGGATTGAATTCCAAAGCCGGATTGCATTTATGAAAAATTGCCAGTTGGAAATTAAACTACGACGTTTAAGTGGTTTTATTCTTTTACATCTCTCGGAATTTGAGATAATGAGACGATCGTACAGATATACAGGCTGCTTAGTGTACACAACCTTGTGTAGAAATATTAAGACCCTTGTTTTGAGTAATTCATCAAACTGTAAACCATAGAGTTTGGCTGTTGTTGTTGTTGAAATGGGTTCATATCTTTTCTTTCCGTAGACGTAACGTGTTATATTTCTAAACATGGAGTTAAGTTTATCTCTACTGACAGCATCGCATTCGGCAAACAATTCACATCCATACATAAGAATTGGCATTAGATAGGTTTTAGCAATGAGAGATCTAATTTTGACAGGTGTACAATGTTGTGTTGACCAAAGTGTTCTAAGCATCGAAAAAGTACGACCACATGCATAATTTATGTGGTCGGACCAAGTGAGAGTCCTATTGAAAAAAATTCCTAGGTTTTTAGCTGATTTTACAGCTTCTATACGTTCATTATTCAGATAAACATCAGGAATCAAAACTGTTCTACTCAATCGCGGCTGAATAACAAGGCATTTAGATTTCTTAGGGTTTATACTAAGGCCATTTGCTGTAGCCCAAACATTAACCCTTTGTAGTTCTGCATTTAGAGCAGTTACACATTGCTGAGTCTGTGATACATCACAGCTGATATAAAGTTGTACATCGTCAGCATACATTCTCACCTTACAGCACTGGAGTTGATTCGGAAGATCATTCGCGTAGATTGAGAACAGAAGAGGCCCCACAATTGATCCCTGTGGAACACCTCTTCTAATTGGTAATGATTTAGATTTGACAGAGATACTTTGAACAAATTGATATCTATTACAAAGATAGGACGATATTAAAAGTGTAGCAGTATTAGAAAATCGGAACATATTCCTAAGCTTATAACATAATATATTGTGATCAACAGTATCGAAAGCTTTAGAGTGATCCAAAAGAATTAAAAAGTTGGTTTTACTTTCATCTATCTCTTTTCTTATATCCTCAGTGACATCGACTAGGGCAGTAATACAGCTGTGTTTTTTTTTCGAAAGCCAGACTGTCGATCAGTTAAAAGATTATGTTCGTTCAGGAATAGCGACATTTGGTTATGAATTATTCTCTCAAACGCTTTTGACAAAAAAGGCAAGATAGCAATTGGCCTATATTCATTTTTCGTTTTTTGTATTGGAATAATTTTAGAGATCTTCCAGTTTTGAGGATAGCAACTAGTTGTTATAATTTGATTAAATATATGAGTAATCAATGGCAAAATTTGTGGGAGAAGAATTTTAAGAAATTTCGGGTGTATTTCGTCCACACCAACAGCATTAGATTTAATAGACATACAACATGTAAAAACATCAGTTTGGCTTACGCAATCAATTCAAATGTGGTTACTGAATATTTTGCGCGTTGCAGCCTAAACCCAATTGTATAAACTGAATTTTAGGTTTCCACAACAAAATTCGGTTTATTGAATTTAATTTTAATTAATTGATCTTATTCGTATTTACCGAATTTCAGATGTAAAGTGACAAACCTCAAAAAAAAAAATTACAAAATTCTGTTTGTAATATTAAACATATTTTATAGAATATTTTTGTAAATACAAATAAAAATATTTTTAAAACGGCACCAACAATGCAATTTTTAAATTCAAACAACTATTGTGTTATTTTTTTTTTTTTTGTAACTTCAATTTTTATTTTTATATGAAAAATAACATTTTACAAATATTTCAAAGAAAAAATTGTTAGAAATCGAATTTGAATTTTAACAAATATTTTTAATTACTTAAAATTTTGTGATACTTTTTTTTAATAATTTCTGACTACAGTTAACTTATTAAACTTTTGATAAAAATTATTAAAACTTTATTTGAAATAAAAGATTTTTAATTACACTTTTAATTGTTATGAATAAATGTTTAATTGGTTTAAGATACAGATATAGATTTTTTTGTGTATACTCTTTTCAATATATTAAACTGATATTGGGTGAAGGTACTAAAAGAATACTTATACGATATAGTTTGAACATTTTAAAAACCATAAATTAAATGTTGTTGTTATCCTAAACAAATATTTGGTTGTTACAAAAAAAGTAATAAAGCATTCCCCAGAGAAAGGGTGAAAGAATGTTGTATGTATTTTGTTTATAAAAAAAAAAATAAATAACTTGCAATAAATTTATGTGATGGGGCATGCGTCATTTGTTGCTTATTTATCAAAGATACAATATCACTGTCAACAGGCCGTCGTCAAAAGTTAAATGACAAAAGCCACAAAAAAAAAAAAAAACAGCAGCAACATAAAAACACGAACAACATAAATACCGCCAACAACATCAGTCATACCAGTACGAACATAAAAATATGCAACGCAGCATTTATTATTTTATTTTTTTTGCTTTGGTACAACAAGAACACCCCAAACTAATAAAAATTATAATAACAGTCAAACCATAAAAAAACCAGCAACATCACTTCTGAAGCAACATAGTAACGCCTCCCTGCCACTAAAATATTTAACACACAGATCAGGGATGATAATTGAAAATTTTTAATTGGGTACTAAAAGTAATTACAAATAAAGAACAAGAATTTCCTGAGTAAATAGTATTTGGGAAAGTCATATTAATTTATTTAAAAAATCTACAGTTAACACTATTTAAATCCACATTTCCCTCAATACTTCTGAATTCTACTATTCACAGATTTCCCACATAGGCTACCAATGATATGTGTCAAAGTGACATTTAAATATAAAATGCCAAATAAATTGTATAATATATTTTTTTGGCTTAAAAACTATTAGTTTTTGGAAAAATAATTGATAATAAAGGGTGTCCCAAGAAGAACGCAATTTTTAAATTTTAAATAAAACACAGATATTTAAAAAAAAAACCGTGAAACTTTATTATATCGTAAAGTAGACAGAATGAGGTTATGTATGGAACAATATATCGTGCAGATGGCCGCCGCGGCTTTGCTGGCATGCACGCGATCTTTTATTGAAATTTTCAATGACCGTTTTGCATGAATGCTGCGGTATTTCATTAATGCAGCGTCCAATTTCCTCTTTTAAGGCTTGAGTCGTCGTCGGCTTATTCGCGTAAACCATCGACTTCAAAAAACCCCAAAGAAAAAAATCTAATGGTGTTAAATCGCACGATCTAGGCGGCCAATTCTGATCTCCAAAACGCGAAATAACACGACCGGGAAATGACTGATGCAGCAATTGAATTGTTTCTCTGGCTGTATGACATGTGCCGCCGTCTTGTTGGAACCACATGCCCTCCACATTCATTTCTTCAATTCTAGGCAAGAAAAAACTGGTTATCAGTTCACGATACCGAACACCATTGACTGTTTGCGCTTGACCTGCCTCATTTTCATAAAAAAAAGGTCCAATGATTCCTCCAGCCCAAAAACCACACCACACAGTGACACGTTGAGGATGCATTTGCTTCTCGTGAATCACTCGAGGATTTTCCTCACCCCAAATGCGACAATTCTGCCTATTGACGAAGCCATCAAGATGAAAATGGGCCTCGTCACTGAAGATGATTTTATCGGCAAAATCAGCATTTTCATGTTGTCTCTCCAATACCCAATTAACGAACTCCCTTCGCTGTCCATGGTCAGCTGGCTTCAGTTCCTGAGTCAATTGAACTTTGTTTGAATGAAGATGCAAATCTTTCGTCAAAATTCGCTGCAAAGTGGATTTGGAGACACGAATTTGCTGAGCTCGGTGTCGAATTGAGGTGGATTGAGTTTGAGCGACATCATCACGTACAGCTGCGACATTTTCGGTCGATCGACCTGGTCGATGGCGCGTTGTTGTCTTTACATCACTAACAGACCCAGTTTCGGCAAATTTATCCATTAATCTCTTTACAGTTGACTCTTTTGGAGCATTATTGTGACCCCAAATTGATCGCAATTTGCGAACTGTAGCCGCAAAACTTTCACCATTTTGGTAAAACAATTTCACAATGAGAATGCGTTGTTCATTCGTGTAGCGCTCCATTTTTACTAACCTCGTACCTTCTACTAGCAAACAATAACAATTGTTCAAGTGTCAAACAATGACACTTCGAATGCTGCCAGATTTAAAAATTGCGTTCTTCTTGGGACACCCTTTATTTTAAAATTTCATACAAATTTGGAAACCTGAATATAGTTTAGATTGTATTTAGCCACTTAATTACGAGATTTCAAATTCACATTATATTAACTACTTTTGAAATTAAAATTGTCAAATAAACCCTTAAGAATTTTCATTTTCAAATAAATTGAGGTATACATCAACTGGTCACACCCTCCGTAAACCAGACTATGATATGGCCAAAAAATGTCTAGATTGAAACCCGCAGGGAAGTAGAGGAGTAGGGGGACCAGCGCATACCTGGAAGCGGCAACTGACAATGGAACTTTCGAGATTGCGTATAAAGTGGAACGAAGTCAAGCATCGAGCCGAATATCGAGATAATTGGAACCACTTTGTTATGCCCCTATGCTTCCTCGAGGAGTGAAAGGAACATATATATATATATATATATATATATATATATATACATATACATCAACTGGTATACTAATGGTGTCAAGAGTCCAACAGAAGTAGTTTTCATCCTAAAACAATAATTTTAATTATTTACAAGTGTTGGTCCATTTTTTCGTTCTGTAGCACAGTGTTATTCGGGTTTTACGTGAAAAAACTAATATTTTTCATATAAAAAAATGATTTTCATTATTATTTTTCTAGTGAAAAAGTGACATTTGGAAGTTATTGTGTTTGTGTTTTTCTTATAAAATTTAAAAATTATAAATTTTAACATTTATTTAACCTTTTTCTTTTTTTATTATTTATTTTTTTTTTGTGCTTAAATTTTTTTTATAAAAACAACAATATTATTTACATAAAAAAACAACCTTAAGCTAAGAAAAGAAAAAAAAAATATTTTTACAATTAAGTTGCAATTCTAGGACTATAAAGTGTAAAACAATTTCATATGCTTTAAATTGTAATTTTTAAAGTAGAGTGGGGCATGCCTATGAAATCTCCATGTTACATTCTACCGTTGTTTGCTGTACACAAAAAAAAAACTTAAATCGAGTTTCAATCAAAATATTTGTAAATAAAATTAATAATTTAATTGAATTTAAACAAGCAAAACAATTTGTTATATCAATAAATTTTGTATGTTAAAATTAATTGAAATTTTCAATTATTCTTTTTTTTAATCATATCAATTAAATTTTGAATCAAAAATCTTTAATATTTTCAATTAATGTTTTAGTTATGTCAATTATATTTTTAATTAAAAGTTCTAACCAAAAATCAACTAAAATGTTGATCAAATATTTAATTGAAATTACAGCATCAAGTCAATTGAAATTTTAATAATATTTTCAATATCTTTTTTATCAAATGTACATGTGTTTGTGTGTAATGCATCAACGCATTAAAATTTCTAAATACTTTGTACCATAAAGTTCATAGGAGTACCATAGTACTTTTGAGGTTCCAATAGCACCTCAAACAATACGTGGTACCAACTTTATCATCCCTGGTGCATGCGAATCGGCAGTGTTGCCAAAAAAGTTTGTTTTCATGTTCCCATTTTCAAAGTTTAAATATCCAAAAATCTAAAATATTTTTTCGACAATTTTGTTTGCTAAAAATTAAAAATAAATATTCTAAAAAAAGGGTGGCATCATAAAAGAATTCATATTTTCAAATAGACTTTTAAAAAAATGAATCCTTGATTTAATTTTTATTCTGATTCAGTTTTTAACGAATCTTTTTGCATAATTCTATTCATTGTTTGTCTATTTCATTCAATTAATATCAAATTCAGAGAATCAAATTGATTAAATTTCAACAATTCAAGATCATTCCCGTACAGAATTACAAAACAAATTATTCAATCGAGTCAACATTGAATCATTGATGTGAA
Source organism: Eustalomyia histrio (assembly GCA_949748255.1). NCBI lineage: Eukaryota > Metazoa > Arthropoda > Insecta > Diptera > Anthomyiidae > Eustalomyia > Eustalomyia histrio. The sequence continues at coordinate 75,212,811 of OX456524.1, forward strand.
GTGATTATAATTTATTCATGGATTCATAAAACTTATAATATGAAATAAAATGAATTATCAAGCTCTGCATTAAAACCAATACGTCATTAATTTAGCAGAAATATCTTTCGATTATTGATCTAAAAAAATGTATCAAATTTTAATTTTTTTATCAATAAATTTTCAAATCCCCTTATCTGGCAGTACTGAGGTGTATACAATCTGATGCATGCAAACTATACTTAGACTTTAGCAAAACTTTTAGACTTTTGCAAAACGCAACGCCTTACATCACATACTTTTTTGAAAAAGTGGATTTTGTAAATCACTTGAATGAAGTAGGTGATTGCTAGCGTTGAAACAGCTGTTCGTTACGTTATTTAAATTGCCAATAGCAATAAATGGATAAATGTGACAAATCAAACATAAATTCCATATATGCATAAATTCAGGTAAATTATTAAATATTGAGCAAAATCATTTTATAAATTTTTTTTATCATGTAATATGGCTGAAGTGCAATTTCTCGGGCGTTGTTCAGAAAAGAAATAAATGATCTCCTCTGGAATAAAACAAGAAGATGTTTTACTATTATTTTAATTTGACATTTAAAGTGATAACGTAATAGTCCAACGCAATGACGTAGTGATTTATACAATTCGATTTTTTACACTCGCGTTGTCGTTAGAAAGTGAGGTGTAGGTGAGGCATTGAACGCAGGGTATTAAAAACATTTGGGTATATATTGTTGTTGTTAATACGCGCAATATTAAAAATATTTTTAATAAACTTTTTTTTTTTTTGTTTAGGGGTTTGGCATACAATTTTGCAATTTAAATAAATGTCATAAAAGTTAAGCTATAAATAAATCAAAATAATATAACTTTTATATCGAACTTTTATATCTTGTCAACAGTATTTATTGTAAGCTATAATATATTTTTTACATCAATTAAAAATTTAATTGATATTATTAAACTTTTGATTTATAATGAACAAAAAATAAAAAATAAAAAAAAACGCAAAAACGCATTCACAAGTAAATGACATCGCGAAAGTGTTGTCATAATAACCAAATGACAAAATTTTTAAATAGGAACATATGTATAAGTCAAAGAAGTACCAAAAAAGTTCTTTAGTACCAACTTTATCATCACTAACACAGATGCAAGGCACACGCATCATTCCAAGGAATCAGAAGTGTAGGGAGGGAGGGTGGGCATTAAGGATCAATATGTGTTATAAAGTAGAGTTAACCATTTTTTGTTCCATAAATAATTTTTATGTTTATTGTGTGCGCCACTTTGGTCACAGTTGTTGTCATGATGTTGTGACATTATGCTCGTAAAAAAATCACAAAAATGTTTGAGTTTTCAAAATGATTAATTGCATAAAATACTGATGACAGTTAAAATTAAAACAACAAAAAAAAAAGAACAGCACAGCATAGAAGAAAAATATATAAACAAAATAAAATCGAGCCTCTTGTGAAAACCATTTAAAACAGATGACAAAAAATATTAAACGACTACAATATTGACTCTTTTAAGCTATTAGTTTAAGTCAGTAACACTTATGTAAGGATAACAGTATTAAAAAAGGACACAAAATAATGGTTTACAAACGCAACAGAAATTACTGTATAATTTTAATATGTAAAGGGTGGTTACATTTTAAGGGCCGATCCGATGTTGAATGTGAACCACACCTAAACGTTAAATTTTTTTCTGCATTTCATTTGAAAGTTCTGAATTTCAGACTAACTCAATTTAAACCATGGAAAGATACACAATCGAGCAACGCGTTAAAGTTATTCAGGCTTATTATGAAAATGGCGTGCCCTTCGTGATTTTTTCGATCAATTTAATCGTCCAAATGTGCGTACAATCGGAAAAATCGTGCAAAAATTTGAGCAAACCGGGTATGTAGGAGATGTGAAAACACCAGTGCATGCTCGTACAGCTCGTACTGCAGAAACTATTGCTGCTGTTCGCGATAGTGTGGCTAAAGAGCCGTCCACCTCAACTTGTCGTCGTGCCCAACAATTGCACCTCTCACGCTCATCGTTGATGAACATTGTGCATAAAGACTTGGATTTAAACGCTTACAAGGTGCAATAGACTCAAGAACTAAAGCCTCTTGACCATTCCAAACATAGTCAATGGTAAGAATGGTGGCAAGAAATGACAATTTTCGATGAAAATCATCTTCAGTGATGAGGCACATTTTCACCTCAGTAGATTCGTCAATAAGCAGAATTGCCGCATTAGGGTGAATGTTAATCCAAGAGTGATTGTCGAAAAACCAATGCACCCACAAAGAGTAACTGTTGGGTGCGGACTGTTTGTAAATTGCTAGATATTAGAAAAACAATTTTGTATAAAAAAATTCAAATTTAAAAACACACATCACTAATTCTAAAATATAATGCCCCAAATCTTACCAAATGTCTTTAAATTTATAAAATACAGGGTGTGCCATTTAAAAATTTAAATTTGAATCGGCTATAAAAAAGTATTGATTATTTTTTCAGATTTCTGGTTTTATTGGAAAGGTTGAACTTTTTCATTTAAGAATGCAACACAATATCATTCATATGACTACCTCGATTGGCTCGGCAGTACCTCATCCGATCAACCCATATTATTAGTACATTTTCGATTTTTTCGGCTCGAATCTCTTGGTAACCTCGATTTAATGTTCAATTGTCTCTGGATGGCTTGCGTAACATTTATCCTTAATAGCTTCCCACAGAAAATAATCCAAAGGGCTTAAATCACAGTTAGGAGGCTGCCAATTGACATCACAATTTCGTCTGATTATTCGATTTTCAAAAACATTGCGTAAAATATCGATTGTTGCGTTGGATGTGTGATATGTGGCCCCGTCTATTTGAAAAGAAATGTCGTCCAGGTCATTCTCTTGAATTTTTGAAAACAAAAATTCGTTGAGCATGGCACGGTAACAATCAAAGTTGAAGGTAACGGCGGCTCCTTGCTCATTTTCGAAGAAAAATGGCCCAGCCGTGGTAGTCATAGTCATAGAAGAATGATATTCTGTCTTTGTAAAATAGACTTTGACATGTATCGAAAATATAAAAGAACTTGTTAAAGAGGTGCAGATGAATATTATTTTCGTTCTTTTCGCGCATCTTTGTTCAGCTTTTAAAAATATTGTTAAAATACCCCGTATCCAATTTTGCTTAATTACGGCAAACATGAGATGGGTTATGGGAGGTGGCAAATTTGAGTTGTATAGGAGGTGACACGGCTACTTTTATAACGCCCATATTTAGTATAGAGATTAAAAACAGTTTTCGAAAACGCAGTGCAAAATTTTTCCCGCCAAAATTTTATTCCTCCGAAACTTTTTAACAGTTGCGAAGAAAATCAAAAAAACTTGGGTTAAATTGATTATACAATGTCCTGCCACGCCCCTTCCGCCTATCACGGCCACTTTCAGTAAGTGCTAAAAATGTTGCAATACAGCATGCCAAACTTGGTTTAACACGTTTTGCAGGAGCAAATATAAAGAAATTTTAAAATTTAGTTTTAGAGGTGCAACGATCAGAGCTTCTCTGAGGCCGACATTTTGGGCGTAAAAATTTTGTACAAATGTGTGCTGCGAAATTTCGTGGGTCAAAGTTTTGTACAAATATGTGCTACAGAAGCCAATAAAGAACAATTTAAAACTTTGGGTTTTATAGGAGTTGCCACGCCCCTTTTGACCTAACCTCCTCCGATTTTATGTAGGATAAAAATAAATTTTAAATTTGCAGTTTTTTAAGAGGTGCCACGACCACTACTTCTAAGACGCCCACATGTGGGGAAGTGCTGAAATATATTAGAAAGTTTGAGTAAAAATTTTGCTTAAATATGTGTAACAGGAGTCAATCAAAATATGGGAGTTACCACACCCCTTTGACCCGATTTCGCTGCAGTGACTAAGAAAAAATTTGTACTTGTTCACACATCTTTGCTCACACACCTTTGTTCAACCGCATTTTAGTATGCCCCTTAGAAAATTTCAGGGCAATCGGTAAACAAATAAGTAAAAAAGTAACCTTTTTTATCAACAAAAAAATTTCGTTTTGCATATGTTACAGAAACTTAAAATTATATTATTGCAACTACATGTCAAACAATGAAATCAAACATGTGTCCCTAAAAGCAACTAAAATAAAGTTTTCCTTTTTTTTATAATTTACAAAACAACATATGGGCCACTAAAATTGATCTTAATTGTAGATCTTATTGATATGAAAGCAGCTAAGAAGAACTCCTTTTTATACCCTCCACCATATATGGTGAGGGTATATATCAGTTTGTCATTCCGTTTGTAACATGTCGAAATATAGGTTTAAGACCCCATAAAGTATATATATTCGTGATCCTTATGCAATTTTAAGTCGATTTAGCGATGTCTGTCTGTCTGCCCGTCTGTCTGTCTGTCTGTCTGTCTGTCTGTCTGTCTGTCTGTCCGTCTGTCTGTCTGTTGAAATGGCGATCACGACGCGAAGGCGCAAGCTGGGTGCCTATTTTTACCCAGATTATTGAACATCCTCCCCAGCAGTTTGGTATTTAAAAAGAGCAAAATCGGTTAAGCGGTTCAAAAGTTATGAGTGAAAATGTGAAGGTACCTCTAAATTTTCCATACAAATTTGTAAAATTTTTCTGTATCTATTTTTTTCTGTTAAGTAAGTAAAAATGTTATTAAGTCTTCTTATTGTTCGATTACATTTATTATCTTACATACTATATGTATGTGTGTTACTGTAATAACTAAGTTAACGTAAAAATCAACAATGTTAAAGTCGCTAACAGAGCAGACCTCTGTAAATAACATTGCTTAAACTAAATAAATAACATTACTAAAACTAAATAACAAAAGTTCGTTACATAAATTGACAAAACATATTCATATTACAGTTCATGCAAAATTTAGTATATACGTATGTCATCTTCAGCCCCTATGGTGGAGGGTATTCAAAGATTCGGCACAGCCGAATTTAGCCATTTTTTACTTGTTTTAGACTGAAGTGTGCAAAAATATAAACTAAAAACATTTTAACAAGATGCAATAAATTATATCCTCCAAAAAAAGGGACACTCAAGCCAAACTTACAATTAAAAATATAAAATACTATGAAGATACCAACAGCCCTTATTTTCACGCTATTTCGCTGATTACGCACAATTGTGTGTTCTTGGTGAAATTAAGGTGATTGTGTATATAAATTGTGGCATGTGTATGATGTGATATGATCAGAACTATAAAAAGAGAAGAAAAAGGAATACTTTAGCACAGATGGGCAAATGATGATGCGCATGCGCCAGTTAAGATACCAGCGATAGAGTGCATGCACTTCAATAACCATACTACTACGGTAAATTATTGCAAGCATTAAGAAGGCGCATGCTCTTATTTGATCACTTATCATTTCAAATAGTTAACGGAACAAGTTTAAAAAAGGTTTACTGAAAGATGTGGTTTTACTGTTTTACAAGTTGCGGTTTAACAAGATGAGTCAACACCTTCATATATTTGTTATTGTGGTAAGCAATAATCTTATGGATGTCTGGGTACGATGTGGTACAACTGTTAATAGCAGTGTGGTTATTTAAGTAAAGTTACCGTATACAAATTTTATTTTAATTTTAGTAAAAATTATTTATTTTTAAGGAACCCCTTTTTAACTGAACTGACTTAACATATGACGATAGTCAAGTTAAATATTTTACATTTTTTGTTTATTAATACATTTGAGGCATTTTAAAAAGCCACGTGGTATTTGATTCATATCAAATTTCACGCCACACAAATTTCAGATGTTCTTGAATTTGTTTATTTTTTACATATGCATGTATGTATGTATGTATAACGAAGATGTAGATTTGTGTTTTCTTTCTGCAAATTATATGTACATATGTTTATGTACTCGTATTTGAACAACTGTTGTATTAGATAGTTCTTTAACCTGGTATTTCCCAGAACTTTTTTTGTCTTATATTTGGCTGAAAAGTTGTATAATTTACTATTTTGACCTCATGATCACGAAAATGAAGTCCATTTTTCAAAACACTGTTGCGTTTTTCCGGAAAACGCAAAAAACTAGGGTTACCATATGGTAACCGTGGGTCGCCCAGGGTACAGGTTTTTTGTAAAAGTGAAAATGATTTTTGAACATTTTTTTTAAATAAATTTTACAAAAGCAGATGTTTTAAAACATTTTTATTGAAATTATAAGTAAGAAAAAAAAAATAATATGTTAATTCATATATTTGTTGAACTTAAATAAATTACAGAGTGGTATAGTACTTGGCAAAACACTTTATGCAAAGGCCTACGTTGCATTTTATACATGCTGTTCGTCCGCTTACAAAGAGACCAAACTTTATAGCTAAATCGTAACGGTTTGCCTTTTATAAATTGTTTACATCCGTGTCTACTAAAGTATAATATCATACTTTCATCGAAAGAAAGATCTTGTTTTGCATGAAAATTCTCAATCATTTTTGCTTTCAACTGATCTGCTCCGGTTTTTGAAGAAGCCTTGGATTCTCTTCGAAGTGAAGACTTAGCAATATCTCCTTAAATCGATTCCGACGTATGGTGTCAATTAAAAGATTGTTGCGAATGTCCTCATCCTGACTCCACAAATTTCTGTAATTGCCATGATAATTGTAGCCCGTAATGATCAATATGCCGATAAATTCTATAAGTTTGCCGACTGTTATATTTGGGTTTGGTCTTTATTGTGCGATCGCATATAATGAACTTTGTTCGCAAATCACGACAATCTTCGTAATTTGCAACTGGAAAAAATGGGATACCAGCTGACGTGACATTCTTTACCCATTGAAATACTGGTTCCTTATTCCCTTGTGGCAATGCACTTTACGTAACCGCTTTCTGTCTGGAAATGCTGTGCGATTGGATGTTGTTGGTTGATCCTCCAATCCTTGATATGTGTCTGCAGCCACAATAACGGCCAAATCTTTTTCATTTGGTGCTGAAGAATTTTGGATTACAAAATAAAATAATTCATAAACTAATATTGTTTTCAAACATACATTCAAATTCTTCTTCCTCATCGAAATTTTGTAAATGCCGTCCACTAGCAATTACAACTTCACAGCAGCCTTTCATCTGAGCCGGGCAAACATTATCTAGGATGCCCCCACGTTCATCTTCAGCATCTTCTTCGCCAGATATGTTTTCATCTACAGGAGGCTCAATGTAAATGGCAGTTGGTATATCAGTTAGCTCATTTCCATCGCCTGCTTCATCGAGCTTTTGAATGTTATCATTTGTTGCAAAGATAAACCTTTGAAGATCGTAAAATTTATAAAATGCCATTGGAATATGAATAAATATGTTAAATACATTTCAGAAATTCACATGAAATACAAAAAAAACATGTACCCTAGCCGACCCACGGTTACCATATGGTGGTAACGCCTTGAGTATAATGTAAAAAATATTTTTTTTTAAAAAAACAAATAAATAAGTGTAATTATATTTTAAATTTATATAAAAAGTAATACTAAAAACATATCGGAAAATGGGAATTCTTAATTTTTTTTTGTCACCTCAATTTCACAAGCCATATCTTCGTTAACTGAACTCAGAAACACAAAAACTTTATATGTTGGCAAGTCACAAATATTTTGCTTTAAATAATGTTTTTCATTTGTAATTTTACTGTGGTCTTTTGGATTTATTTGAGTAAATGTAACGACTTATTTTGCATTACCATATGGTAATCGTGGGTTATTTCGGGTTAAAAAAAAATTTTACATGCTAATGAAGATTTCTTTGTGTTGCAAAACTTTCTAACAAATTTATTGCATTTTAGTTAGTATTCCGTTTGTAACATGTCTCTATTTTTACCCAGATTATTGAACATCCTCCCGAGCAGTTTGGTATTAAAAATGAGTAAAATCGGTCCAGAGGTTAAAAAGTTATGAGTGAAAATGTGAGGATACCTCTAAATGTATTTTAGAACAATTTCATAGTACCCAGCAAAAACATGGTTTCAACTTTTTACCAGCCTATTTACTCGCTTAATTACTTTTATTCGCGATACCCCAAAAGTAATAAGTGGCCATTACCTTTTCACAAAAAAAAAAAAAAAACTAATGGGTGGTCATTATCCTCTCTCTTACGAATAGCCAAAAATTATGAGTACCTATTACTTTTTTGACATCGCGAACAAAAATAATTAAGCGCGTAAATAGGCTGATAAATAGGCTGTTCTTTCAACTATCGATAAAAGTTTTGAAAAGATAATTTACCAAAAGCTCTTATTATATTTCGAGGAAAATAACTACATCTATAAATTTCAATTTGGATTTAAAAAGGGTTGTGGAACTGAAGAAGCAGTTGCCAATGTTATAAATTGGATCAGGATTCAAAAGCAGTTGCGGGACTTTTCCTGGATTTTACGAACTCTTTTGATCTGGTCGATCATGAAATAATGATACAGAAATTAAAATACTATGGTGTACATAGGTGGAAGAGAGCTGAAAATGTTTGAAAACTACCCGAAAAACCGTAAACATTTGTTCAGACAAACAGTGCAAAAAGCAGTATGTTTAATATAGAATGTGGTTGGGACCTCTACTATTTTCAATTTAGTTGAATGATATAAGTTATTTATAACTTGCTGGTCAATTGTATATCGTTGGTCTCATGTAGAAAGGCCCTAACTCATTAAATTCTAACTTTACAGTGAAATATAAAAACAAATTAGAAACTGTAATAATCAATATTTTTTTCTAAATGCAGGTTTCAAACATAAATTTGGCATTTAGATTATTTTATGTATTTGTTGATATTTGATATAAAAAAAAAATGAGATCGGGTCTTTTGTAGTCGATTTTGTGTGCATAAATGTAAGTTAGGGCTTTTTGCATAACGTTCAAAACAAATTATGAAACTACGAAATCCTTCGTTTAAACAAACTAAAAATAAAATCATTATTCAAAATATGTGAATTTTGCGCATAAATATAAATCCCGTTCATATTTTGTATGGCAAAGTATCATAAAAATTATGGCAATCTATAGGAAGAAACTTCTTCAAATCTTACAATTGTTCCCATTTATTTTTTGAAGCTGCCAATTTTTCTTTATAAAGGCGTCCTGGAATGAAAAGGTCAGTACAAGTCTTAGCTCCAAGTGGAAGAAGTTCATAATTCGCACTTATATTTGTTTTGAAATACATGACTCCTGATGGATCGTATGCTTAAGCTCTCAGCATGTTTATCATCACCAAATTTTCTCCATGAAAACCAAATTCTAATTGAAATTCAAATTTAATTAAAACACGTATTGTATAAAAATTGTATACCTGGACGTATCGAAAAATATAGCTTCGAAACATTTTCAAAATCTAAAAAAAGGTGTAATCCAATTGCTGTGCCTCTAGACGTGATGGATATTTTCTTGCCTTTTTAATAAGTTGCACAAATTGCGATGGCAAATTTATTTGTTTGTTTTTCCATTTGTGTATGTCCAACCACTAAGAACATTTGCTGAATAGTAACATTTCGTTCCTCACTAAACTTAAGCATTACACTGGATAATGTGACACTGCGATTTTGATAACAGCAGCCGTCTAAATATATGATGATGTGGTGAGTTTTTCTGAACTTCGTTCTAAAAAATTTTTCAAGTGCTTTATAATGCACGTTGTGAAAACTGAAGCTGTGAGGTTTCCTGCTGTTTCATCCCATACATAATTTTCCGATCGGTGAGTGAGAAGATTGTAAATTGTAAAATTGTGAATTTGTAACTTCATCTTGTAGTACGCGGCACTTGCATTCAGAATACTGGACATAACCCTGTTTCACCATTTTTTATATCTGCACGTTTTTCTTCCCGCATTTTTTCGATTTATTCTCTATGCTTCTCGTAGCAGATATTTGAAACATTTTTGTTTTTAAATGAAACACAAACATCACATTCATCTTTTTTGGACTTGTACGTGGAATAGTATAACCTTTTTATTGTTTCGACAAAAACTGAATAAGAAAATTTCATATCTTGGTTTTCCTCATTTGTTTTATACTCAGCCAGGTACAAATTATAAATATCTTTGTATGAAGAAAAACTTGTTCCAAAGTATAATTTTTTTTTTATTGAAGACTGTTTCATCTGTATGTGAAAACTTTTACTTTTCTCAGGACTGAGCTGGGTGCCATTTTTCTCAGAATATTTGATCCAATTTTGCACCATTTTTTCCTTCAGTCCTAACGTTGATAGGAACATCTTCCTACACACTTGTAATCGGATCGAATTTTTGTTTAAAAAATATGGAATTGACTGTGTTCGCCTAGAGCCTTTGGAAGAAATTTGTTTCCGCTCTGCAAAGCTGGCAAGGTTAACAACGTAAAATCGGTTTTGTTCCAACGACATCTCCCAAAACGCATTAAAACTTCCTTTTCTCGTACATTCGTTAAATAATGAGCAATTTCTTAAAGTACATTTTTCGCAATACCTTGACTGGCAGGTCGATCCAAGATGTTGAAAAGAAATTAATTTCATTACCATTGTTTGAACTAATAGTAATGATTTAAGGATCTGATTTCATTGATCAATGACAATGTTTTTAAATTTTATTACCATTACTAATACATCAATTAAAAGAAACCATTAGCATTATTAACCATCATTTTATGTGTTAATATTTATGTTAATATTAATTTATGCCGGTTAACATTTGTATATCTGATATTTTGTTTTATAATTTTCTGTATAAAGCTACTTTGATAATTTTCAAATCGTATAAACTTTTTTGTAAACAAATGATTTTTCAATCAGTTATAATTAGTTTTTTTTGTGCATTTGTGCTACTTCATTACCATTAGAAATTATTTTTTTTTCATTTGCATTAGTGTCAACTAATGGTAATGAAATTTTAATGGTAATGAAAAATTCCCAGGTATGATACAGTGTACATAAAATTTTATTATTTAAAAACGAAATTTCTTGTATAAATTTTATATTAAATCAATAAAATTTGAATTGCATAAAAACACTTTGCTAAATTATTTTTTGAAAAAATCAATTTTAGAAAAAAGCAATCGATTGTACAATTTCAAGAGTTGTTAAAACTGAAGATGGGACTAGCCTTACTTCTGTGATAAACATCTTGGCTAAATATCAATCGATTATATAAATATATATTTCCTTACCATACATTTTGTGAATAAGGGCTGTTTGCAAGAAGACATTTTTGAAATGACTTAGGGCTTTTTGTACAATTGCTTTTAAACCCGTTATTTTTGATAACATTGCATTAAATTTTTGTGACAGGATGTATTTGTGTAAAATGTAATTAAATCACTAAAAAAAACTCAATATTAAAAAAAAATGAGTTAGGGCCTTTCTACATGAGACTAACGATATGTTCGCAGAAGATGATTGTCTTTTTTTATCCATTCAAATACGAATTAGTTTTAAAATCTTATATGGAACGGGACGTTTTCCTAATATTTGAATTTCCTCGGGTGAATAAGTTAGTTCTAAATGCTGAAAAAAACAAAACTAGTAATTTTTAGCCCTCATTCACAGGCTTTTAAAAATACTTTTAACATTTTTGTTAATAATAAAATAATATACGATATACTTTCAATACAAGAAATCAACAAAATTTAAAAAAAAGTTGTTGATACATCCAGAGAAAAGATTGGTTGCAATTCGATTAAAACCGCTAACATTTATTTGTGAGGATTTAATTTTATTTGGAATAACTTAAAATCCATTAATAACGCAAAAATTTCATATTGGGAATTAAAAAAAAAGGGAACAGAAACAAAAAAATCAGTCCTATTATTTAGCCATTGGTATTTCCAATCATCTTTAAAAATAAAATTCGTTTAGAATTTGTGTGCGGTGGAAGCAACCATTTATTTAGTGAATATATAAAAAAAATTGGTACAATCTATCAAATTTATTAAAAATATGTCATTATTTAAAAGTGGTAACTACAAGTACGGTTATTCTGATCAAATATATCATTTAACAAGTAAGAGCGGCTAAATTCGGCTATGCCGAATCTTATATACCCTTCACCATGGTTGGGAAAAAAATGAAGTTTATATATGGGCATATATGGAATGGACAGATTTATATACAGACGCGTTTTAGAGGAAATTAACCATTTAGATTGGTGATAAAACTTGGACTCGGGAAGATTTATGGTTCCAGACAATAGGTATTTAAAAAAATTTATGTTTTGGGCATAACTTTTTTGTATCTGTACCGATATGTCCGAGTTATACTATGTTATACTAAAGATCTTCGATCTTTTGCTATATAAGACGTATCCAAAGGTCATATTACAGCTCTAAAATAGTGTTTGTTGTTTGTGTATAAAAGATGAAGAGGTGAAAGAAAAGAATTTCAACAAATCGTTAAAAGAAATCACAAAAGAAATTCATGTGTTTAATTTCTACAAAAACGTTTGATTTTGGCTGGCAAATTTGCATTTGGGATTTTATTTCGCTTTTTTATTACAAAATATTTTTAATTTCTTTAGCTTAATTTTAAAAATTTGAAGAAAAATAGTTTAAATTTTTTTTTTTATAAATTATTATAAGTTATGACTCAAAATAGTTGCACTCAAAGGGAAATTATGTATTAAATTTTCTTTATATATGAGAAATAAAATGGTTTAAAAATCTATTTATAAATTCTTTTAAATCGGAGCAAAAAATAGAAATAAAAACGTTTGTATTTTGTTTGTATCAGAGGGTATTTTTAAAAATTTTGATGTTTTTAACCTATTTATGGATTATTTAATTATTAATTTAAAATTTTATTTAAATTAATTATTTAATGATAAAAAAACAAAAAAAAGTCTTAAGAAAATATAAAAAATTGTACAAAAAAAAAGTTGAATTGACGGGAAATCGAACCCGCGAACCCGTGCCTAAGAGAAAAAGTATTTGTGACATAGCGTTTAGACAACGGAGCTAATGAGTTCATGCGAAATCATCGTTAATATAATTAAATAAACAGTTTTCGTTCATTAGAAATTTGTTTGGTTTTTATTTAATTGAACCCTTCCACCTGTGGTGAAGGGTGTAACCCTTCCACCTGTGGTGAAGGGTGTAATTAGGGTATCAATAGAAGCAACCGAATTGTGGATTGTATTGATAATATACGTCACCATTGATTGGTATTGATAAACACATTTTAAACAAAAATTTGTTTTCATTGCTTAAATTCAAAATTAGCCATCAAAATTTATAAGTGTTTGTGGTGTAGTATTTAGAGAGGTAGCTCAGTACTCAGAGTTTCCGAGTTCAAATCCCGGAAAAGGCAAACATTTAAAAAACATATTTTTTTTTAGTTAAAACAAAACATTCAAATGTTTAAATGGCAAATATATCAAAGAAAATTTAAATTAGTTGTGGTGCAGTAAGCAAGAGTGTGAACTATGAATCTGATTGCCCAGGTTCGATACCGGAAAAACATAAAAATAAAATTTTTCTTTAATAAAATTTTGTGGAACGTAATAATATTTCTGTGGAATATAAATATTAAATTGTACAACTGAATATTTTGGCTTTCACAACTAAAATTATAATTTAATATGAAGTTTAGTTGTCGTAACCGCCAGAATTCAATTGGCAACGAACTCGGGGGCCACAACTGATACTGTTTTCTGGGTAGCAAGTGGTACATAATATATTTTCTCATATCTTTTCACCAGTCACTTAGAAATGAATAATATTTTGTTCTCACCTCAAATATTTTTCATCTCAAACATTTTTTTACCAAAACAAAAACAAAATTAACAAAAATTAATTTCGCACTGAAAATATTAGATGCCTTTCAATTCCCTTTTATTTGAATATAATATGAGGTATAATATATTTTTTTTTTTACAAAAAATCCCAATATTTGTTTTCCACTTAATGTTTTACTCAAATTAAATTAAACTATAAGAGCTATTAAACAGTATATAATTTTCAGTAAAATTTTCATAAGCGATTCTCTATTATAATTATTTACTCAGAAACGAAAATAAATTTCACACTGACAAGTATTTATATCAAATGCCCTTTAATTTGAGTATAATATTGATTGGAACAACCTTTTTATTTTTTTTTTTTTTTTGACAAAAAAAGAGGATCCGGCCAAGACAAGACTTTTTAAGAAAACCTATACTTAAGTGGTCTCAACCCAGTCTGGTTCTTCTAACAAGCGTTTCTTATAACGGGCTTGTCATTGCGCAACTTTTCATACCAATTTCGCGAAATAATTTAGAACCTTTTTTATGCCAAAATCACTAATATCGAAATCTTAAGTTGCTTGTAGGGAATTAAAGATCCCCTTCAAAAATTTTTTTCAATCAATCACAAGAAATCTATTCACAAGAAATTCGTTATTCAGGACACCCTAATGAGACGTTCATGCACAGTTACCCGAGTCATACGATCTTTAGTAGGAAATCACCGACTCCCAGCACCACACACCCATTGTGAAACCATTCCGATCTTAGCCTTTTGGCTGCTACGCCAGGTAATCCAAGGAAATTTTTCGGAATATAATATAAAATGCCTCTGATGGTGTAGTACAAATACTCGAACCTAAGTTAAGTCGTCTTATGTCCAATTCCTGCCACCAAATAATGAATCTGTACAAAAGAAAAGGACGGAACAATTTCGGGTAGATGCATCTAACAATATGGGGACTCAGACCCCTATTTATTTATTTTTTTATTTATATTTATATTAATCATACAATTACAAATTATATATTAATACCCTAACCGAGCACTAGCAACAAAGACCATCGGCTCGTTGTAGCGAAAACAGACCGGAGCCCCTGGTGGGAATCGAACCCACGACCCCCGCACTGATAAGCTAGCACGCTACCAACTAGCCTACCGGGGAGCTCAGACCCCTATTTTTCCCCGAATTACACCAAGATTCTATAGTGTACTCCCTTAATGAAATGGACTTGTCGATGGTATCCACAACCTTATGCAGAGCTTTTTAAGTTTAACTTTGTACTTTGAATGTCGGCGTGAAGATAGCAGCTTAGAGGCAATGGTTTTTGTACTTTAAAGTTAATCACTCTTTCTAATCCCACCAGAACCGTGAAATAACAAATACTCATGTGTGCCTTACTTATGTGTTATTTAAATAGTCAGCAAGTAAACCGCCAGAATCTCCTGGGCCTTAGATTTATGTAGTTTAAAATTTTCAATTTCCCTGTTCAGCTTAGGCACACTATACTTAACTTTTCCAAGAGCCGTTTCCTTCTCCCATCGGGAAAGTGAGTATCTGCACCCAATTATCTATCCAAATGAGGAGCGGAGACTCACCCCAGCAGGAATTTTTCACAACCTCGAAAAAGACTTGCTTTAAGCTGCCCTAATCCCAATTATATTAAGTGTAATAAGTTCCATTCCTCTTCAGCCATCGAAGCCTTGTTGAAAAGCTTCCAGCAAAACTTCCTGCTTATATCCAATCGTTTGTCATTTTTCCCCCATGGGATTCTCAATGAAAAAAGAATCAAGAAATGTATTGGAAATATTAAGTTTAGGTTAGGATGATGGGACTAAGTTACGCTAGTCACTTCAGGAACTCGTTCATTGAATCCAGTCCATTATCCTGTGATTCATATAAAATTATGCCACCGACATATTTGAGTCAGTGCTGCTCCAGATATGATGACAGGCGTTGGCGTACTACTATCAGCTTCGTTACCTATTTCGATGGTAGAGAGCTGAGCCATCATGGGCGAACTTGGCGAATATGAGTGGGTTTACTGCCACTACAATTAAATAGAAAGAAAAAAATGCAAGATCTTGAGGTACCTTATTTTTTTAACTAGGATTCTTTAATTCGCAAGGATCGGGTGAAGTTAGCCACGTCTTCTGCCAGACGCAGGTGCAAAGCAGCCGAGGCTACACTTAAAAAAGTTTGTAAGTTAAAATAACCGGTTTTTAAATGAAGTATCATTTAAAAGAAATGATACTTCATTTAAAAACCGGTTTACTTAATTTTCATTTAAATTAAATGCCATTTGTTATTTATTTTTAAATGTTGATTAATCAACTGACACATCCGTACGAAACAAATGATATAATCAGTTAAAATAAATGTCAAAATTTTACCTACCAATCCTTAAAAAATAAATGTTTTTGTCATTTATTTGAAATTATTTCCGTTTTTGTATTTTTTTTAATATACTCGTACAATACAAAATGTATGTATGCATATGAAGCTATAAACACTTTCTGTGTGAATGTGTTTGTATATGTATGTGTGCTTATGAAGTTCTTGTAATTTGTATTGAAAAATATTGTATATATACAACCAATTTAAATAAAAAAACAAATTGAAATTTTTTGAATATTTTGAAACAGACAGCAAACTTAAATTTGTAATAACTGTTACGGACACAAATAAACCACAAGTTTCCGTTTTGTGGGTAAATTTTTATTAAATTTTAAAAAAATGAAAAAAATAAATGAAACTGAAAAAAAAATGGTAAATGATAGTAAATTATTTCGAATAAATGTATAAAAAAGTTAATATAGATATTTCTTTGAAAAATAAATGTATGTTCCTTTATTTTTAAATGGAACGGAAAACTTTTTTATAAAACTACAAACAGTTAACTACATAATATTCTGAGTGTACTTTAGAGATATAAAAGTTTATTAGCGGGATATAAGAAGCAGTCTTCCACTGTGATGTCAATGAGGTAAACTACGTCTGCAACTTCGGAGATGAACAGCACATAAGCATCCCACATCAGATCGGTATCTGAAAAGATGAAAAAACTTAAGAAACGGATTGCCTTCGATATACATAATAACAAATCTGTTCCATTTTATTAATTAATGAACTAATGTAGCTGTACAATAATATTTTTGTAAAACTGAGAAAAACAAATGTTAAATATCAATAAAGTAATTTCATTGTTTTGCTAAATACTTTCAATTTATCATCAAAATTGTAAACTAGTAGTAATAAAATTTTGACAAATATTTCAATTTGTAATTGCGTCTTGTAAGTGTCACCTAAAAGAATTTTTTTTATAAATTGCACTTGTAATAAAGTTGTCTTTTAAAATCGTTGAATTTTGAAAGTTTTAAAATAGTAAAATTTTTTCATACAAGTACATATGTATAAATGTGCCGCCTACAAAATAGTGTTTGTTTTAGAAATTTTGTGTTTTCAAGTAATTAAATTCATGTAAGTACACATTTTACATGACTTATACATGTCCTGTACGCGACTTAATTGACATCTGCAGGCTAAAAATCACAAAAACTCCTGTAACAGACAGCCCAAAATGTTAAAGAACAACACAAAACAAAACCCAATAAATTTTGTTGAAGACGACTGACTCTATGTTTTGTGTCAACACAGCCATATGTCAAGTTGTCGCCACGCGTTGCAGTGAACTCTATACAAAACATAGTTGACTTAAGAGGTGCATTTGAAATGTACTGCGAACGCATAAGTAAGAAGAAACACATACAAATGTCGCGTCCTTTAGGATACAAATCAATGCCTACGCGTGTCCTTTAAATGCAGCTGTAACACGGGTAAAGTGCTGCGTATACTGTTTGTGTTTCGTGATCCTTTCATTTACTAACATTTTTTTTAATCATAAATAACACGGTGTTGACAATTTTTCTGTTGGTTAATCCAGCCCAATGTATGTTCTATAATTATTTACCAAAAGATTTAATTTACAAATAGTGTGTATAGGAGTTTGACTGCTGCTACAGAAGTTTCTGCTGCCACAGAAGTTGCTGCTGTCACTGCTCCTTCTACTAATAATGTCGTACTCTTGCACCTTTTGTGCTCCCTATTAACCGTTATTAGTAAATGTAAGTATGGATGCTGTATGTTCAAGTACTTGTTATGTGTGTCATTTTAAAATTTTATTACGGTCCACTTGGGAGACATTTAATGTTTTTATTTTGGTGGATGCCATAAAGAATCCATAATCAAATAGGATATTGTTGCAGTAAATGTAGCTGCAAGCTGCATTTATGTAGTTGTACTTTAGTATTTTTGAAAATTAAATTTAATCCGAGTTAAAATTAGTATATGGCTGTCAGCAAATAAAATTTAGTGTTTAACACTTCTTTTGGTATATTTTATAAGCAGATGTGCGAGAAATATGAATTTGAATTAATATAGGGTGTCCCAAGAAGAACGCAATTTTTAAATCTGGCAACATTCGAAGTGTCATTGTTTGACATTTGAACAATTGTTATTGTTTGCTAGTAGAAGGTACGAGGTTAGTAAAAATGGAGCGCTATACGAATGAACAAATCATTCTCATTGTGAAATTTTTTTACCAAAATGGTGAAAGTTTTGCGGCTACAGTTCGCAAATTGCGATCAATTTGGGGTCACAATAATGCTCCAAAAGAGTCAACTGTAAAGAGATTAATGGATAAATTTGCCGAAACTGGGTCTGTTAGTGATGTAAAGACAACAACGCGCCATCGACCAGGTCGATCGACCGAAAATGTCGCAGCTGTACGTGATGATGTCGCTCAAACTCAATCCACCTCAATTCGACACCGAGCTCAGCAAATTCGTGTCTCCAAATCCACTTTGCAGCGAATTTTGACGAAAGATTTGCATCTTCATGCAAACAAAGTTCAATTGACTCAGGAACTGAAGCCAGCTGACCATGGACAGCGAAGGGAGTTCGTTAATTGGGTATTGGAGAGACAACATGAAAATGCTGATTTTGCCGATAAAATCATCTTCAGTGACGAGGCCCATTTTCATCTTGATGGCTTCGTCAATAGGCAGAATTGTCGCATTTGGGGTGAGGAAAATCCTCGAGTGATTCACGAGAAGCAAATGCATCCTCAACGTGTCACTGTGTGGTGTGGTTTTTGGGCTGGAGGAATCATTGGACCTTTTTTTTATGAAAATGAGGCAGGTCAAGCGCAAACAGTCAATGGTGTTCGGTATCTTGAAATGATAACCAGTTTTTTCTTGCCTAGAATTGAAGAAATGAATGTGGAGGGCATGTGGTTCCAACAAGACGGCGCCACATGTCATACAGCCAGAGAAACAATTCAATTGCTGCATCAGTCATTTCCCGGTCGTGTTATTTCGCGTTTTGGAGATCAGAATTGGCCGCCTAGATCGTGCGATTTAACACCATTAGATTTTTTTCTTTGGGGTTTTTTGAAGTCGATGGTTTACGCGAATAAGCCGACGACGACTCAAGCCTTAAAAGAGGAAATTGGACGCTGCATTAATGAAATACCGCAGCATTCATGCAAAACGGTCATTGAAAATTTCATTAAAAGATCGCGTGCATGCCAGCAAAGCCGCGGCGGCCATCTGCACGATATATTGTTCCATACATAACCTCATTCTGTCTACTTTACGATATAATAAAGTTTCACGATTTTTTAAATATCTGTGTTTTATTTAAAATTTAAAAATTGCGTTCTTCTTGGGACACCCTTTATAAGATGTGTCTTTAATATTTAGTGTGGTATTAAGGATTAATTTGTAAGTAGTGAGTTTGTACATCTGCATTCAGTTTGTGGTGATTTTTATTTTAATTTTTATTATAAAAAATCATACTTTACTCGCTTTCCATGTGAGAAACTAAAACCAACCGATATTTTGGGCTAATTTAATATATTTTATATATAAATATACTACCATAGCCAACGTTATTCCTACCTTCGATGACGGTTTCCACAGATCTATCGAAAGTTGAGCCAATTGCCTCTAAGGTAGTAGAGTACTTTAGGTATGCGAGTATATTGCAAGCTTTAGTATTGTCTATTTACGAACCGTTTTGAAGAAACATTTTTGTAATCAGATCGAAGTGTGTAATTTAAAGATTGAAGGAGGAAATAGACATGGCAAATCATTAGGTGTAATCCATAGCAAAAATTAAAGTTTGTAGGTAAAATATGTCCGAATCGGATACATTTTAAGGGAATTCGTAAAAGACAATGTTCGTTAGTTGTTTGAAGAAAGCTTTTATTTTGAATAGAATATTTGTTATTGAACGTATTGAAATAATAATGATAATAGTGACTAAACTGTGCCTTGCTATTTTTAAATCAAAATAAAAACCCCATTTGAGGTTAAACCAAAGAAAACCCCACCGACCTCAAAAAACAGCACAAATTTCCAAAGCTGAAATTTCTTTTAAAGTTATTGCTGTCTTGTCCAAATATGCGTTCCTTTCGGAGCTTTTCAGCTCCATCGTCCATTGGCTAACCTATTTAGCTATTTAAAGCGTGCGGTAATTTTTCCCTCTTGCTGGAAGGTTGTCAATACCAATCCCTAAGAAGGATGCAGCTAATAATCCTGAATACTATCGCCCAATCGCTATCAAAGGTAATGGAGAGTATGGTTAATTAACATCCTGTTAATTATCTAGAGTTCAATTCAATTTTGAGCGATCGACAGTATGGCTTAATCAAGGGTCGTTATACCTAAAATTTCTTACACTCAGAAAAAAAGTTAGTATAAAAATTTGTAAGCACTTTTCAATCGCACTTTACTATTTTTGTACTGATTTTTAGTAAAAAAAATATTATTTAGCAAATCTTTTTGCTATTTACACTTTACAAATAACAGAATATTTACAAATTTTTGTTGCTAACCGATTTGCTAAAATTAGCAAAAAAAAATTTACTAATTTTCAAAAAGTCGTCATTGCAGAAATTTTTATTTCTAATAATTAAAACTTATACTTACAAACTTTAATTGTTTAATTTTCACAACCGACTCATGTTCAAAAATAGGACATCAACTTAAAATAGCACTTAAAAATTTTTTAGTTCGAAAAATCAGCCCTTAAAACAATTAAAATTTTACCTTAAAATCCGAAAAATATACTGAAAATATTTTTCGAAACAAAAATAAGCAAATTAAAACAAAATAAGAAATGTTTTTACTATTTTAAAGCCTTTTTTTTAATTTTGTATAAGATATTTTTGAAAAAATAAATAAAATAAAAAAATGTTGCTCGAATTCGAAAAAGCTTTACAGTGTAAAAAGCTTTAAAGTGTAACAAGTGTATCTAAAAATAATTGAGTTAATTTGTACATTTTAATAATATATTTTATAAATTAAAATTTTTCTATATTTTACAATTCATTGAGTTTAAAGCAATTTACTAAAATTTAGTAGCTCTCAGTGGCCCGGGCACCCCCAAATTATTTCCAAAATACAATTTTTTACTATGTTTAGTATACATATCAGAGAACTGCATTTGCTGATTGCAAAACGTTCATACGCAATCAACACAAGAATAAATTGTGTTTGCGTTCAAACGCTAAATATACTCCAACACACATATTTGTTGATGATTTTAAATCAATCAAACGATATGCAAATTGTTTTGTCACTGGTTTATAATTATCGGTCGTTGTTAAACCATTGTTTTATTCTGTTTATTCGAGCCAACAGCAATTATTTTAAAATAGTTTCTTATCTATAAAAAGGAGGTGGTTTTGTAAAAAAACATATTTCATAAACGTTATATGTATATTAGGGTGGGTCTAAAATATGTTTTTTTATAATTTTCATTAGGAAATACCAAAAATATTGTATTCTGTGAAAAAATTTTTTTTTTAATTTAGGTCGACATCTCAGGCTCGCCCAATCCGTTTAAATATTGCCTTATTTTCCAATCAAACTAGATGAAAAAAAAAATTAGACAATATTTAAATTTTTCCTGAGATATCGACCTAAATTTTTTTTCCAAAAAAATATTTATATATCACAAATAAGAATATTTTTATTACTAATAAAAATTCTAAAAAAGCGGATTTTAGACCCACCCTAATATACATATAACATTTATAAAATGTTTTTCTACAAAACCACCCCCTTATAAAATGTGTTTCTATTTTGTTTTAATTATGAATAAACTCATACGAGTTGTTTGTTGTTTTTTCTGATATATTCAACGCTGACTTTTTGTTAAGTGATTACATTTGCATAAAACATAAACGACAGATGATTCACACTGATTCCAATTACGCGTTCATGATGCTGATTTTATTCTACAGTGAATTTTGTTGAATTATTAAAAGTGAACAAGAATTTTTGTGTATGATTAAATCAAGAAAAAAGTTGATTTTGCAGTTCTCTGATACATATATAAAAAATAGCTTGTATTTTTTTGTTTCTAATTGATTTTTTTTGCAAGATTTTGCTGAAATTTGTTCAGAAATGAGAAAGATTTGCTTTGAAATCAGACTAATTTGCTCAATTTCCTCGCAGCTAACGAACCTTGTAATATGTTAAAAAATTTTATTTGGCCACTTCTTTCGATGAGATCTCTATACTTAGCCTTCCTCTATTATTAAATATTGTCACACTCGTAATATTATTTGGTAAAACAAATAAAAATACACTTTAGTTTTTAAGAACCGATCATTTGCATTTTTTATTCAATTTAACGCTTTTTATCTTTTTTCAAACTTTTTCTAAAAAAGGAGTAATTAAAGGTTGATTTACACGTCGACTATCCTTATCTGATATTACTCAGTATTGGGTTTAAAAATCAGCAAAACAACAAAATAATAAAACCGTTAAAAAAAATATATGTAGTTTATTGTTTTTAAATGTTGGATTTTGTGTGGGTGTGAGCTGGCTAAAGAAGATCTAAACTTAATTCCGATATCTAAATTTCTATGAAATTTTAAAAATAGTTTAAAGATTTTATCAAAGAAATTTTAAAATCTTTTGTCAGTTTGTATTTAGTTTAGAATTTATTTAGCTTCCTCGCACAGATCCTAAGTGGAATTATTTAATTTGTATACTTTCTTTTAAACAAACAAATTCGTGTTTCCAATTGTATAATTTTTTTTTTTTTGTTAAAAATCTAAGATTTAAATCCCACATTTAGTCTGGAATCCCCAATATTTCAAAATTATGAGCTGTTTTTTTTATATAAAAACATATGCATATAAAATTGAAAATATTTACTCAACAACTTAACTTATATAGACTTTCAAAGTAGTTATAGTAGTTAAAAAGTTTGAATTAAAAAAAATGCTGCCAAGTCTTAGCAATTATTGGCTTATCTCTTTTAAATGTACACAAAAATATTTGTCATAAAAACATTTAAAATTTTTGTATATGTAATATGATAAAATATTGAAAACAACAAAAGATAACAAAAAATTATGTGTTTTAGTTAGTACATGTAGAGCAGGGCATACAATATAATTGCTATATTTCTTGTTCCGTTGAGGTCCATATAAAAATAAAGCTTTTTTTTATAAAAAATAGACAAAATTGCTCAAAAATGACAATTGAAATTAAAAAAGAAATCCGTAATAAAAGAATGGAGTTATAATTCAAAAAATTACAAATAAAATTCAAAAATTCACAATCGATACTTAAAAATCAATTAAAATTAAAAAATAACAAATAACAAACGCAATTAAAAAATTCTACAAATATTTATTTTATTTAATTTTGTGTTTTTAAATTTCAATTGATGCTTGATAAATTACATTTGGAGTCATTCCAAAAGTTTTTGAAACAATCTAAAAGTTTTTGAAATGGTCTTCGAATTTGACTAAAAATTTGGCTATTCCACGTTCCCCTGATATTTTTAAGTTCGATGTAGTTTACGGTGGCGTTGTGCAAAATAGCCCCAGGAAATATGACCCCAATCTTAAAATTTTGGGGCCAAATTGCATAATGAAAATTAACACTAAAAATATAATGAAAAAGGTGACCCCAAATATGATGAAATGAAAAAAAAACCCAAAATATGCAAAGCAAAGAAATGTTGCTTATGTACAGCATTTATATTGCATGGAATCAATAACATCCGAATGTACTCCTTATAAATATTAAAGTTACTTGGGCCAACCTTAATTAAAATATTTTTTAAGAATCAGAATAAACTATTTTATATAAAACAAATACTTTAGTGATGCGTAACCACTACCTTTCAAAATAGTTCAAAAATTAAGTAAAATTCTGCTCTTTATCCATGAGTGTGTTCTTCAAGCCAGTTCTTATTAAATTTGCTGGTAACAATGGAAGAGCCATCAATTTCCGATATGCTGTTTTACAGCATCGGATGATTTTACAAAATTTTAGAGTGAATGGTTTTCTATGATATTTTAGAGCTTGGCAATTTTGAAACCTGTTTAGAATAATATTTGTTCTTAATGTATGAAAAACAAAATTTTCGCCTGCTGCGTCAATTTCAACAACTATTAATACACGAAAAACAAAATGATAAAATGGTAAAATTTTTTGCCTGACAAATAGATTTTCCGGTCATGATAATGTGGTGAAGAATTAATAATATATTAAACCAAACCGAGTCTTTGACAATTCGTCAAAAGAATTTTGTAGCATAATAGATTTTTATCAAAATTTATATAAAAGCGCAGAGAAGCTTTACAACACAAAAACAATCAAAATGTACTTAATTATAAACGTATGTATACATTAGATCTCAGTCAATGTAATAAATAAGTTTTAACTTAAAATTGTTTATGAATTTAAATGCTGTTAAATCGATTTTAAATTTCACTTTACAAAATGTTTACTAAAATGTACACGCAGAGAAAAAACATGGTTGCAACATGATCACTGCTACTATATTGTGCTTGCTGCAATCGAGTATGGTTGTCACAACCATATTATTGGTTGTCTAACCATCAACATTGTCGCTACCATCATTATTATTGTAAATATTTCACTATTTTATGATTGCCACCTTCTATTTTATAACATGATTGCCATATAAAATGATTGCAACCATAAAATTTTAGCAACAATCAATGAATAATTATACATCAAATAAAACATGACTTTGACATTTACAGTCATAATACGAGTATTGTCTTGTTTTCATAAAAACCAAAATGTCTTAAAAAAACAATCATATATTGTTTACTAAAACTGGAGAAATATCAGATGGGTAGAAAATACCTTTCATGTGGCATTAAAACATTTCATCAATTGACCTATTAAGATCCAGTTTATTTTTTTTTTTTAACTTAAGACGATTTTTTTGGGGGTTTTTTTCGAAAATTCCTTATACATGTAATATTATTTAAAATAATCAATTCATTGTGAAAAAGATTCTATATAATAATGTAATAACATTTTGAGAATACTATGATTACATGCAATATATTATGATAAATTCAACATCATAATATGTTTAGTTAGAATCATAATATGCTAATTTTTGGATCATAATATAACTGTAGGGTCAATATTTTGGTAAAATTATGGATATTTTATTGTCATAATATGATAACCATAATATAGTACGACTATGGTTGGCACAATCATAAACCCAAAAATATATGATGCTCTTCGAATATGATTCTCTCAACCATGTTTTTTCTTTGCGTGTAGTAGCGGCTACTAATTGTTTCTACTAATTTCATTGTACTACACATCAGCAGACATTGTTGCTAAGCAAAAAATATTGCTGGACTCAAATTAACAAAATTTTCCGTAATAACAGCAAAATTTTTAGTTGCAATTACAGACTTTTTTTTGGTGAGTGTGGGCATGATCTCTGTTGTAATAAGCACGTGTTTGAAGTGCCCAAGGAAGCATTCAAGTGAAATGGTTACGCCATCCGATCTTTTTATTATTTATACCAACTATATCCGACCTAATTTGAATTGGGACTCCCATATATGGGCAGGACTTTAAAATTTTATCTTTGGTTATCGATACTATCATCGAAATTGTTTTGCCGAGATTAGTGAACTGATCCTTAGAGGCAAAGATCGTTTATCAGTGTGGAATAGACTTCCCACAGTGGTCTTCCCACCCTGCGGGGAAAAAGGGATCATTTGGGACATGTTCCGTGATAGGTAAAAGCAATACCGATTCCTAAAATACCTATCACGAGATAGATAAAAAAGAGGGTCTAAAGTGCCAAGCGTGACCAGTTTAAAAGACTCAATCACGTGGTGGGTGTGAAAGTATCAGTCCTGTGGCAAATGAGAACAGGACCTTTTCAGAATAGGCGAATTAAGTCATTATCTATGATATTTAAAAAGTGATAAGCCATTTAGCTTTAATGTATCTTTGTTGAGCCTACCGAATTAGTTATGTGTAGTCAAAATAATTTTTTCAAAATCACTTCGAATAGTCAAATTATATTAATTATTTTGGTTTCTCTAAAAAAATGTTAGAGATAGTGCAAGTTTTACAAATTTAACATCCGATTTGTTAATTTGCTAATACTAGAAAATTAAATAAATAACTCGCAAGCTATGTAGCTTTTTAATCTTTTTGTATATTTTTATAATTTTTATTTAATAATTTTTAATTCCATTTTATCATTTTAGTTTTTTAGGAAAATATGAAACAAATATGTATTAGAAAATTTTTGAAAACCAGATTTTTCTGTTCAGGGAGTATTGTATTTAAACTTCAAAACTAAGTACATTCGTATCAACTTTTCCATCTCTGGTATTATTATAATACTTGAAATTGAGAGCATCATTTGTTGATCTATGTAATTGAGTAATTGTTTCGGTGTTCCGGTTTCTTGCAGCAACTTTGTGCTTATAGGAGAGGACGGGAAGAAGAACAGAAAGGAGTACCGACTTGCAAATTTTCTGTGCTTGATAAATCGTACATTCGCTGTGTGAACATGAATGCACCCTACGGGAAATGAAGGGTCGATTGATCCAAGGTGATAAATCTGTGAAGGCTGAATGAGGGACATGTCACAATACCGGTGTAAAATACAATTCAGTGTCGTCTGAAAAAGTGGTAATAGCTGTAAAATTACCAGTGCCCCAACTATTAAAATGGTGGAAGAACCTTGACTAGTTATTTGTAAAAATATCATGTAACTAGAGAGAAATGAACATAACACAAATGCCGACTAACGAAATGAGGACTAAAATAGTTGAAATAATGAGAGAACACGGAACTGGTTCAACAAATGTTGCGGTGTATAAAATAATGTCAATCAGTGGGATTTCCGAAATGATAATTTTTAATTTGTGGGGCTGGGGCAGACTGTCCTCCAAGTCTGGGGCAGACTTGCATCCACAGACCTGCTTTTAACCCCACCCATAATTTGAAAATTTTGAATTCATTTTTTGCTTGGTTAAATAGCAAACAATTTTTTGTTCTTCAATTCTGTTAAAATTTGAAAAATATTCACATTCTGTGATGTTTTTTTATTTTTTTTGAGAAAATAATTTAAAGTCGCAAAATATAAAAAATTGTACAAACTTTTGTAATAAACTTTGCAGGTTCATTCAGTGACTAGACCTTATGGAATCTTTCAGAAACATGAGACACGCGGAAGAAACATTGACAGGTTACATGCTAACTAATTTTAATTTGCTCTGTAAAATGTTCACTTGCAACAGTCAAGTGATACATATATCACGAAACTATTCATTCCCTACAAATTCTGCAACATAACACATTCACCCTTATTCCAGTTGTCGTTATCAATGTCGTCGTCGTTTTTGAGTCAACATCACTTTGCTTCGACGTCGACATCACTTCGACACCAAATTGGTATTCTAAAACAGTGTTGTAACGACGTCGAGAGTTTATCGATTTAAACAAAAACACATCTCTAAAAATTGAGTCGGCAGATTTATTTTGTTTATTATTTTTGCGAAAAAATGTTTTTTATGTGTAATTTAATTTCTGATACCAGTGATGAAGAAAATAAAGAAAATCTAGTATTGGAAAGAAGACTTCTCATACAGAAATCCAATATCTTTAATCTGCCGGATAACAAGTGAGTAGCAAAATCAAAGTCTGTTACCTTAAAGAATGTAAATCTTCTAATTTTTTTAAAGGGTTTGAAAGTTACTTTCGGCTGAATAAAACAGCCTTCAAAGATGTGCTGGAAACAACAGCACCTAATTTGAAAACCGGAATCAAGTGCACATTTATTTCCTAAACAATAAAGTTGGCAGCTACATTAAGATTTTAGCCGAGGGGTCGTACCAGCTCACTGTTGGAAACGACTTTAACTTAGGGTTCAGCTATTTCTGAAACTGTAGAAGATTTGCCACAGCTTCCTCCAGCGGGCTTAATATAAATTGCTTGAATCTTCCGCCACCTTTAGCATTACACTCGGCTTTATTGGCTAACATTTTCTTTTTAACTTTAAATTTTAGGTCTCGCCATACCTATAAATAAATTTTGTTATATTTTTATAATGCACTTTATATGATCATGCTTTCTTTACCTTCTGCCATCCCTCTCACATTATTCTCGGTGGGCCAAGTGCATTTCAAAATTTGATATTTCTTCCTTTTTTCCGTTTTTTTTCACTCATTACTTTTCCTCAAGTCGTTACTAAAAATAGTGTCGACAAAATCAGAGTATTCTTACAGAATACCAAATACTTGTCGACAGTTATCAATTATTTTCGATAACGGGAATACCAATTTCAAAAAAAATCCCAAGACGACATTGTCTTGTGTCGATGACGACAACTAGAATATGGGTGATTGTGATTGATACGTAACTAGTTTTTTATTAATTACTTGTCCACAGTCCTGTGGTATGTACATTTGAGTCAGTCACGTAACGTTTCATTTTGCCCTAGTTCTGATACACATCACGTAGTGTCTAACATGAGACTAGTTACGTGTAAGATAATTCTATCCTGTTCTGTTGCGCTTTCACTTACACCAATGCAGTAATAAAATGTACCCTAAACCAAGAACCCTATAAACCAGAATGAACAAACTACCAAATTTTTAGCCACCCATGTTGCCAAAAAAATTCTTAGTCGAGACCACGAAATTCTTAGCCGATTTACAGAAACATTTAGCCGCTAGCAAGGGTTGTAGTGCAAGTACAGTGATTGTAATGTGAATGTAACCATGGTTGAATTGGTACAACTCTTGCTAGAGGCTAAGTTTTTCTGTAAATCGGCTAAGAATTTCGTGGTCCATTTGGCATCATGGCATCACCTCCTATGACAAGCCCATGTTACAGTAACCGGTTACTTTCATATAAGAGAACCAACTCAGGAGCGGTTTCTGCCACGGAGTTCCGGTCACGTGACTAACTCTGTGACTGGTCCATTTTCCGTAAGACAAGTTCAAAAGAGAATTTAAGAAAATTGCTGCAAGAAAAATTGCTATGTGTGCACCGGGACTAACTGTACTTTTCTCTTTTTAAGTAATCATTACTTTATTTTTTCGACAAATTTTAGAAATGATTTAAAATATTTTGAAAAATATATAAAAAAAATATAAAGCAAGAATTTTTTAGAAATCAAATATGTTCTTTTGGGTCAGTCCTGTGAAATATCACAGAGTGCAATTGACTCCCTCCTAGGACAAGCCTATATTAAAGTAACTGGTGCCTTTCATATAAAAAACCGTTCCCGTGACCAGTCCCAATCAAAATGAACCGATCACGTGACGTGTGCTGTGATAGGTCACTTTCTCGAAGGTCTGCTACCTACAATATAGAGAAATTGAAGTCAAATTTCCGTTTTTTCTCCTTTCCATAACCTATTTCCTTAATTCCAACACTGTATTAGTACGAACATCCCTTGTGTAAAATTTGATTGTGTACCTCTCAACCTACATAATCCAATTCCATGGTACATTATTCATAAAATTTGTGAAAAGTTTTTCAATACATAAAAAGTGCTACATGAGTAGTGTATGGCCGGGTCTATATAAATATAATTTTATTTACTTATTAGTTTGCTTTAAGATATATATTCGTCCTAGTAGTGTTCCCTTAAAAGTATTTTAATATATTTTTAGCTACTTAAGCAATTGTAATTGGACACTATTTTCCCAAAGTCCAGAGTTTATGGCATGTGCTACTCACCAATGAACAAAAATACTTATAAATAAAGTCAGGCGGTCACTACTTGAATTACAATTTGAGCATGGAATTCATTCATATGCACAGCATTTCTTCTACACCACCAAATTCGGAACTAACATTTGCCACCTTGTATGCAGGAATTAATGAATGTATGAATGAACAATTTTAAAAATAGCCAGTTTAGCCTGGTGTTAGAGGTCATGTTCCCCATTGTGTTAAATGTCTCGTTTAGGTCTTGTACGTACACAAAATGAAATGTTATCCCTTCACACTAATTATGTACAGAAGAAAAAAAGAAACCACCTTGATTTCAATTGAAGGAGCAAGCAATTTGTATTTTAAAATGTCTAAACAATATTGTTGAAATATATGAATAATTCTTGGTAAATTCTGTAATTTGATCGGGTTGCGTAACATAATGGCAGTCCTGAAAAAAAAACAAACACATACATATTTATAGTCATAAGTAACAAAGTGTTTATAAAACCTTATAAATAAAGACACATCTGTTTTTTTTTTTTGTGAAAAAAAAATTAAAAATCTATTTAATTATTTTCATTAACTTTTTGCCCTTGCAAAAATAACTTTTATTTACTTCTCATTATTACTTTGTTTTTTTTGGTAACTTTTATTTCATTTAATTCTTTTTTTTTTTTGAAATTTTATTTTTATTTTCAGCACCAGTGCAAACCTGTGGGGAAATTAATCCAAACCCATTTTTTTCGTACTCATAAACTTTAGAAATTCCACTCCACTCAACTTAAATTTGTTTGTTGTATTCTCGTCTTGAATCCTCTTTACAAACTGGTAATTAAAATTGCAAAAATTGCAATTTTACAACCCAGTTTATTACAAAAGTACTAAACAACAAAAAAGTACTTATAAATGTTGAACAAATATCAGAGTTTTAAAAGAATTTGATTTGTGTGCCTTTATAACTATATTTTAGAAAATATTTATTGGGATTCAGAATAATTTAATTGAAATTTAGAATAAAATTTTTAATTTTTTAAACAAATTTCAGAAAATATTATTTTAAGTCCAAAATTTCCATTTAATCTTGGAAAAATACTAATTTCAATTCAAAAAATTTTATTACAAATGCAGACAAATTCATTTAAAATTCATCAAAATAAATTTGAATTAAAAAAAACATCAAATGAAATTTAGTTTGAAATTCAGAAAATACCATTTAAAATTCAGAATACATCAATTGTTATTAAGAAAGTTTTAATTGTAATTCAGAAAATAACAATTTCAATTCAAAAAACCTTAATTGAAATTAAATCTTATGAACTGAAATTGATGCTTTGTGAAATAGAATTCATATTTGCAGAATATTAATGGAAAATATTATTTGAAATTCATAGTAAATATCACTTTAAAATATAAATTCTCAAATTTTATACAGAATAATTATTTGAAATTTAGAAAATTCCTTTTAAAATACAGAACAAATTTATTATATATAGAAAATTTCAATTGTAATTCAAAAAACCTCAATTGAAATATCATTATTTCGTTTTGGTTTGGCTAAAAGAAGGAATCGGAAATCCAAATACTCTTCACAAACAAAATAAATTCAAAAACAAAGCACATATGCTTAAGTCAGAAAGTTAGCTTGTTATGCGTTCTCAAACACTCGCCATTTTTCCCGACCCTGCGACAGGCAGATTTATTCAAGAAAATATTTTTTAAGAAAACCTTCTGATTTCAAGAAAATTTTATACCAGGTGGTTTTAATATTTTTTTTAGAAGTAAAATTTTGTGATACTGTTTTTCAATGTACTATGTATAATTTTTAACCCTCTAATGCACAAGATCACCAAAAAGAGGTTGTGTAATATCTAGGAGTTTTTGGCTAAATAATAGTTTTTATTAAAGCAATTAGTAGATAGAAAATATAATTTCATAATTTTTCTGCCTTTAAACTTTTCTTGTTCATCGAACGATTTTCATGCGAGAAGGATGTAAACTAATAATTTCGTAAATTAAAAAAAAAATACTTTTAAAAACAAACAAACAAATTTAAAAAATCGCCAAAAATATATTTACACTCTGGCATACATTATTGAAAATAACAAAGGAAGTTAAGAGTCTCTACTTGGAAAAATAAGTTATTATTTTAAGCTCCCTCCCTCTAACTCAAAAACCAGTTAATATATTTGTTTGAAATTAACCCTTTAACCACTAAAACCGTCTACAGAAGGTCATCACTAAAGTCCAATTATATCCAAAGCAATATTTTTGGTGCAATAATCGCCAACGACATTTTTGTCTGTTTGAATTTACCTTTCGAACAGTGAACACGCTCAGTTGAATAGTTTGATAGATACACCCATTTCTGTCAAGATTTTTGTCAAAACAGACACAAAAATTATTTATGATTTTGGTGCAAAATTAAAATTAAAAAAAAAATACTTTTCAACAGCTCAATCGACTCGAAATTTTTTTGGAAAGTAGCTTCAAGCTGTATTTTGATCATTTGTTGCGTGTTTGATTTGTGAAACAAATATTTTTGTTTGGGTCGAGCTTTTTGTCTTCAGGGTTGTCTTTAATTTTTCCCACCTGGCTTTTTCAGGTTAAATTTTTTTGACAATTGGACTTCACATTCGTGCTTTTTAGTCCAAAATGATACTAGAACCAAAATTTCATAACAGAAGACCTTGTATTTCGACTCCAGTGGTTAAAGGGTTAAGCACTGCTGATACACTTTGTAGTAAGTAGAATTAATTTCGGTAAAACTTAATAATATTTAATTTCGCCATTTTCAAAAAGCGAAAATCGCTGTGACTTCTAAAATAATAACACTAGATCAACAATTTTCTTTATGTAGTTTTATTTTTTTATATAGTGTTATTTTTAGAATAAAATTGAAACAATTTGATTAGTGAATTTCTTGATTCGCATTCAACCTTTATTGTGTTATATCGCCTAATATGTAAGTAATAATATCTTTGCCATAGTAAGTTTTCAGTATCATGGGGTACTTTATATCCCATTCATACTGAGCCCTAAAATGCGTATTTTCGTAATTTTCAAGTTTTCGATTAAAATTTGTATGGAATTTAAAAAAAAAAAAATATACATATTTTGGGGATTAGTGTGTATGGAGTTTTAAGCTCCTATATATAATATTCCAGCATGTTAGCTCTTTCTTACTACCCAAAATGTCCATTATTTTCTGATACCGATTTTTTTTCAAGGCGCTATTTATTATTATTTCAAATGGCACTACGCACCGCGACCATAATAGGTCTTTTGTGCTGCCCAGAAACACCCAAAAAGTTTAAGCTTTTGATGAAGCCAAGAACCTTTCCGGGTGAAGTATTCCAAATATCGGAAGGCGACAAGAAGCGGTCACCCAAAAACCTCATCCTCCTGACACAAAGCCCAGGACAATCACAGAGGACATGCTCTGACGTCTCCGATTTCAACCCGCAAAACCTGCACAAATCAGTGTCCGATTGACCCTTCTTGTGCCTATGGTACTTAAGGTCGCAATGCCCAGTAAAGTATCCAGTCAGGGTCTTTAGGTCCCTTCGACCAAGGGCCAAATAGACGCCCAGACCCACCACTGGGTATATATATAAATCTCTTGGCCTGTCGCACAGTGCTTTGTCCCCATATAGTGAATCGGCAAAATTAGAGGAGTTGTCGCAGAAACTTGAAATTTGGTATGCTGGCTCAGAATATCTAAATTAAGAAAAATTTGAAGTTTCGAAAAAATCGGCCCAAGGACACGCCTACTTCCGATACATCCTTAAATTTAAAAGTTTAATTCCAGCTACTATTATGAGCAGAATGAAGCAAAAATTGGTAAATCTCTGTTAAATTATGTCATTCCGCTAAGTGCTTAATTTTGTTTCATTCGGAGCAAGGACATAACAACCTCCCATATATCCTTTTTCTTAAAATCTACATTTTGGCTACATTAATGATAAGAATACAGTAAGAATTCGGAATAGTTTATGAAATTATACTTTTTTGCTCTGTGACAATTTTCGTTTCATTCGGTGCAAGGATTACTACCTCCCATATATCCTTTTCCTCAAAAACTGAATTTTAGCTACATTAATGATCAGAATGCACTAAAAACGGATAATAAGTTTTAAAAAGATACTTTCTAGATCTCTGGAGATTTTTTTTTATTCGGTACAAGTACTTGACTTTCTCCCACATGTCCTTTTTCTCAAAAACTAAGTTTTTCCCAATTTTGCCATTTATTAATACAGATATATACTTCTGGGATTTTATTTTTTTACACAGATATCCAAAAAGCAACTATACACAATTTTAAATACAATTTACCATTATCGAAAAATATAACTTTACAATTATAAAATAAATTTTACAAAATGGCTTTATTATGTATATACATATGTATAGAGAAAATATGTCAAAAATTGATAATTTTAAAAAGGGCTACACTTATTCCTTCAAATTTTGTAAAATAACTTCAAAATAATGTTAAATTTGTTAAAGAACGATAGCAATCGTTTTCAATGCAATTTTATAATTTTTTGTAAATGCACTATACATGAAGCATTGTCCGAATTGATATATTTTTTTAAAATGTTTGCAAGTTTCGATTGTGTGAAAAAATGTCAAAACTATTCTTTGCTTTAAAAACATGTTATTCGACCAATAAATGCGGTTACCTATGCTGATTTTTGTAAAAAAAATAGTATAGACCATTTTCTATTTAAAAATTAAAATAAATTAAAAAATTTCATATTTTTGATCAACATTTTTTTTTATTTATTTAACATTATTCCAAAATATAAGGTATGTAGAAATCAAATTAAATTAAAAATTAAAATAAATTAAAAAATTTCATATTTTTGATCAACATTTTTTTTTATTTATTTAACATTATTCCAAAATATAAGGTATGTAGAAATCAAGTTGCACTTAATAGGCCTTGAGATATTAACAACTAAAATTAAAAAAGATATTCGCATTGAACTAAAATCAATAGTTTAACTGGTTACATATTATCACATTAAATAAACAATTGTTGAAAAAAAAATTCATAACGAAGCATCATCATCACTACTTAATTCTTCCCAAAACCAATTTTCATCACCTTCTATTATACTGTCTTGTATTACGCCATCTCTTTCATCTTCTAAATAAACATTTTTGTCTATAATATATTTCTCAATTTCTGCATCAACTAATTTTTTTCTAATCTTAATGTTTCTCTTTGACGATAGTACTGGATCTGAAGACAACAACAAATATGCCATTAAATCTTTATTTGTGTCTTCTCGAGATGTTTTTCTTGTATGAGACAATCGTACTCTTCTCACATTTTTATGGTTTGCTTCCAGTGCTTCTTCCGACAGACAACCTGGAACGAAAACTAATTAGTTAGTTGTTTATTTAATTAACTTTAATAAAATGCCAAATACCTATTGGTAAATTAAAAAATTCTATAACATCGCATCCATGAACTAGAATTTTATGTACTGTGCTAGGCATATAATACCAACCATAATGAAATAGGTACATATTTCTGGTAATTGTTAGTAGCTCCTTAAATGTGTTGACGTTAATTGTTGACCCACAAGACAGTACTCTTAATATAGTGGAAAAATTATCAATAAGTTGCTGGTCAATTCCAGTTATTTCGGCTGCTACTTTATTGTTCGAAAAAAATCGGCGAGCCGTATTCCGATTCGGAAAAAAATTCCAAATTATAGACTTAGAAAAGCCGAAATAAAAAGTTGTATAATTTTATATAATTTTTTATTATACTCAATCAAAGATAATACATTTTTTCAAACAAATGCGGTAAAAATTACAAATTTAGCCATTTTTACAAAAGCCAATATTTTGATTTTTTGTGAAAAACCGGCACTTTTTTTTTAATAATATGTTAGATAATATTATAGACTTACAAAAACCGAAATAAAAAATTATTTCATTTTATATAATTTTTTTTTATACTCCATCAAACTTAAGAAATTTTCGAATTTTCACCAAAAAAAAACCTATTTTTTGGAGTTGTAAAAAATATTTGTTTTCAAATATATATTAAAGAGTGTATTAAAGGTTTACTACAAATATATCTAAGTATTCAAAAAATAAAACTTTAAATCAGTATTTAAAAGAATATATTTTTGAGAATTATTTTCGTGAAACAACTGAAAACAATATTTTTTGTTCAGTAATTTTTGCTTAATATTTTCAAACTTTGGCGCCCTCTACTGACGGCGAAAGCAATCAGACTAAATTTTTTTTTGCATATTTATTTCAGTTAACTTCTTGTCTTTCAAAAAATGTACTTTTAAGAACAATTTGAGCCCATGCTTAATTTTTGATTTTTGCCTATGGGACAAAGCACTGTGTGTCGTTGGCCAGGAGATGTTTGCCAATAATCATAAAATGTTGACTCTCTCCACATCCTGAGCCTCTCCCTAATATAGCCCATGGGTACCCCGCAAAAAGGTTCAGTGCCTATGAAGGGCCTACGGGCACCACGGTTCCGCCCTCTCGTTGCCTTCATGCCCCTCATGGCTCGGAATCCATACCAGGGTAAGGGAGTTGCTCCTACCAGGGAGTTGCTCCTACCTCAAGGCGCTAGGTCAACGCTTTTTACTCTTTTCATCGGCACTTTAGGCGGACTTTCGAGCAGATGTTAATTTTAATAAAAGTTTAGCTAAGCTGAAAGGTTTTAAGTTTTAAATTTGATCATTAAATATTTTTTTTTTTCAAGTTTACAGTAAAAATATGTTTAAAATTGTTTTTTTTTTCAAAACTACATTTTGTTTTAAATTTGTATAAAAAAATATATGAAAATTTATTTAACTGTTAAATATTTTTCAACCAAAGAAATTGAAAATAAAGTTATATTTTTCCTATCCTAGTGGTTATTAGTTGTTCGGTCTCATAAATAAGTTGACAAATTTTATAATTTGTTGGATTTTAATTTTGGTGTTTTTAGGTACCCCTTTATAGTGTTCTTCTATAAAGTTGGCATCACTATAATATTCGCACGAGATCTTTGCATGTTTGCCTTTTATGGCTAATACTTTTTGTTATTATGAAACAAAATTAGGTTCATCGCATTAAAGTTAAATTAATCCTCGTATATAATTATTATTATTATTACAAAAGTCGCGTTACCATAAATAAATGCAATTATTCGAATGTATAGCAAATAATGTGATGAGTTTAACTAACAATTTAATGAAAAATTTGTTTAGAAGACAACCAAATAAAATAATTGTAACAAAACACGCTAAAAGACTATTTATTTACGCCCCATAAATGTTGTTTTGTCAAATAAAATTTTAGATTGACATGTTGCGAATTCGTGTGTAAAATAGTGAGACTAAAAAATGTATATAGGTACATAACATACATGGAACTAATGAATTAAGTGGATAAATTGATTTAATTACTATTTCACTGATATCAATGGTAATGATACACTATTATTTTTAAAGATATTTTTTTCATTAATAATAATGCTTAAAGGATTTTATTTAATTGATTAGGGGCAATAAAAAAAATAAAAAGAATCCATGAGGAAATATATTTGATCTTGAATGATTTTAGTTCGATTTTAGATAATATAATCATGTTCTTTCTATATTATTCAAATCTAATTCATTACCACCGATAATGCATCAATAAAAAGAAAATAATTATCATTGGCAATTAAGCTGTTGGAAGAACTTAAGTCAAAAAAAAAAAAAAAAAATAGCTGAAATCATGAAAGAAAAATTGCTGCTAAGGCTCATTTATCAGATTGGTTTAAATTGTATTCTCACTCCAATTGGTTAAAAAATAAGTCACTCTGTGGATGTTCCATGTTAATTGGTAAAACAAATGTAGCTGCTCAATAAAAATTAATTCCTCAGGATACCTCTCAGACCTCAGATCTTTAAAAACATTATACCTTTAATCAATTTTCAAATCTGATTTAAATTTTGACGATTTATTTTGCGAATTAATTTTTCTGTTTGTATTATTTACTTCCAATTACTACAATTCAATTTTTATATTCTTAAGTTTATTTAAATAATTCTTTTTATAAATCAAACTAAATAATTGAATATGAATAATGCAATTTCAAATCAAAAAAGCAAATCAAAATTAATTTGAACTGCGAATTTTGATTTGATTTGCGAATAAAAAAAATAAAATTATTTTGATTCCCGAATGTGATTTGATCGCGAATTAAAATATTTTTTTTTTAAATCACGTTTAATTTAAAACCCGAAGGGATTCATAGAAATTTAATAAAACAGTAACAGGGTGACTATTTTTTTATAAATTTTTTATGTTATATAAAGTAGACAACTTGGGATGTCTGCCGGACCTGGCCTATTTTTATTATCGCAGTATATTAATACTCTCCTCGAGCATAAATTTTGTCCGTTTTGCCTTATCTCGCTTACACCCAGAGAAACGATTGGTTGCAATTCGATCAAAACCATTAACATTTATTTGTAGGAATTTTATTTTATTTGAAATAATCTATAATACATTATTATAGAAAAAATATAGCATTGAGAAATAAAAAGAGGGAAAAGGAACTAAAAAATAATACTATTATCAAATTATCGGTATCATCAATCATCAAAATTCGTTTAGAAATTGTGTACAGTAAAAGCAACCATTTATTTAGTGAATGTACTGGAAAATTAGTACAATTTATCAAATTTATTAAAAAATTGTCGATATTCGAAAGTGGTTACCACAAATACGGTTATCCTGATCAAATATATCATTAAATTAGGATTTCAGTTGAACCAACCGAATTGTGGATTGTATTGATTATAGAAGCCACTAAATATTGGTATTTGTAAACGAATTTTCTGCTATATTTATTTTCCTAAAAATTTATTTAAATTCAAAATAAGTTATAAAAAATTTATAAGTATTTGTGGGCTAGTGGGTAGGGAGCTAGTCTAGTACTTTTAATTTCCAAGTTCATATGTTCAAATGTTTTTGGTAAAGGCAAAAACATTAAAAAAAAAATTTGTTTTTTAATTGAAATAATATATTAAAATGTTTAAATAACAAATATATCAATGAAAATTAAATTAAATTGCGGTGCAGTAAGTAAGAGTGTGAATTATATGTAAATCTGGATGCTTAGGATCGATAGCGCATAAATTTAAAAATAAATTTGTTTTAAATAAAATTTTATGGAACGTGATAATATTTATGTGAAATATAAATATTAAATAAGACAACTGAATATTGGATTTCACAAAAAAAATATATAATTTAATATGAAGATACTGATACTGTTTTCTGGGTGTAGTTTTCGAAAATACCATTTTACAAATTGTCGAATATCTAGAAAATTTAACGAGAGTTTCAAGTCAATATTAAAGTTTTTTTATTGTGTTTTAATTACACAGTACGACACATGATTTCGACACTCATTTCTGAGAAAGCAGCCCCAATAATAGGAACCTCTGCATCATTCATTTTGTCTAGTTGACTGCATTAATATTTTTGGCCATACGAAATATTTTGCTCAAGGTGGATTTTTATCACTTTTTCTATATATTGACACGGATATATCTTAATAGACCGTACGTCTGAATCAAAGTTGAAGATATTGAATAGGATAAAATAAAGCGAAACAAACCTACCCATCCAGTGCCTTAAAAATCGCAAAAATGCCCATTTTTCCCCATTTTTCGCCTTATTTGCTCAGTAACTGGATTAAAAATCCACAAATATGCTGTTTTTTATCACTGTGAAATAAACAAGTGCCCAAAATTGGATGATTTTTGTTACGTTTGTGGTCATAGCGTCTCAAAAATAGGCAAACAGGATCTAAAAAACTTGTTTACTGAGGAATTCAAAACAGCGTATTGTCTTTATATTGATGAAAAAGAATAAGTAGTGCAAATTTTACGCCAAACACAATGTGCAAAAGGGTATTATATACCCTTATAAAGTGGATACATGGAAAAGGTGTACAGTTTTCCTTTATTAAGCCACTAATTTGGGTGCAAGACCTAACTGGATATGATGAATCCAGGTGCTACACATGCATAAATTCCGGTTATGGATTGCACACAAAAATTATGGAAACTAAAGGTTTACATTACCGCTTTTACTGCGACACTTCCAATACAACGCGCTGCTGTTACCGATAACTCGGATGATGATGCAGACTCAGAACATGAATATGAACAACCTACGAATAAAACAAAATCATCAGAACCACAAGCGTCAACTTCAACGAGGATGGATATTGACAATAATTGAAAATGTTCTAAATTTTGTTTCCATGCTTAGATAACAAATAAAAATCTCATATTTTCTGGGTAAGAATAGCTGCAATATGAATCGGAATTTTTATTTTCATGCAAAATAAAATTTATAAAGAAATAAAAACAGCATATTTGTTGATTTGTAATCCATATTGATGTCCTTGAAAAATCCCTCAACAAAAATATACGTAACAAGACTTTAAAAAACTTTTTTATATCTCAGCAATGAATACTTTTCTAGTACAAACATTTGTTAAAAACAAATTATTTCTTTCTTTATCACTACCCAGGTAAAAATAAAAATATATGATCATGTATATTGTTTAATTTATGTACGTATATGAATTATATATGAAAGTATGTGACATTTATGGACGCATATATTTATCTATGCATGCTAAAAGTACACCCATTTTTTAAAATATATGGACTCATAAATGTAATTGTATGCCATATACTTTTCCATTAATGATCATATGTTATCTCAGTTTTTATTTATTTTTTTAATTTAATTTGTTTGATTTAAACTTCAAATTGACAATGTCACAATTTTTATATTTATTTATTTTGAAGTTTTTAATATTCTTATATAATTTTTATGAGAATTTATTGTGTCAAAAAATATATATTTATTTGTTCTGTATTGTTCAAAATTTTTTGTATGATTTATTTTATTTGTTGAAGAAAATATTTAAATAATGTGATACATGGAGCTTGATATGTTAGAATTTGATGAGATTTGGTAAGTTTGCGGTTAAGATTCTTTACAATAAATTTATGTCTTTTACAATTTCAGTACTTATCAAATCCTGTTTTAAGATGAATGGCACTGTACTTTTTGGGGTAAAACGTAGTTCATGATATTAAAAAAATGTCCGCTGAGATGCCAAAGTCTAGGCCGTTATTCTTCCATTTGTTTGTGTTAAAAAGCAGGATAAAAAGTTTCGCCCTTTCTCGGTAAATAAAATTATTGGATAAAGCCAAAGTTCTAAAGAAGAATACATAACTAGAAACTCAAGATTTGATTTGTTCTTTATTTATTTAATACGTCAAGCAAAACCGTGATGTTTTTA
Organism: Eustalomyia histrio; assembly: GCA_949748255.1. Taxonomy (NCBI): domain Eukaryota; kingdom Metazoa; phylum Arthropoda; class Insecta; order Diptera; family Anthomyiidae; genus Eustalomyia; species Eustalomyia histrio. Next base: position 75,253,945 of record OX456524.1, read on the forward strand.
TTATAATTATAGATTTTTGTATGTAAATTAAAATAAATTTTGTATTTAAAAGAAAATTTAATAAAAAACCCTGACCATTTTTACTAAAAAAATTAAAAATAATTCTTTTAATGGCAAAAATATATGAAAACCAGAAACATATACAAATGTATGAATACAAATATGTCATTATTTACCTTCATGCATGATCATAAATCTACATATTACCTCAATTTTCGTTAATGTTCATGTATGGAATCATATATGATAACCATACATAAACATACATGAACATATATGATTATTTTAAACCGGGTATTTAAATTATAAATTTAATTTTCCAAAGTTCAAAAAAAAAAAATTACTTTTTAGTTTACTCTTAACATGCGGACAAACCTTAATGGTTTCGCGAGCTGTCATTATAAATGAATTGTAAATTTTTGAAATTTTTTAATAAATAATTATTGAGCAAAAAAATTGAAAAATGGGGGGAAAACATGAGCATTTTTGCGATTTTTGAGGCACCGGATGCACTTTTTTCGGCTAGGTTTGTTCCGCCTCTTTTTCCTATTCAATATCTACAACTACGCTTCAGACACAAAAGAGATATTCCGTACGATAAACATACCGTGATATAACTGTGTTAAAATATAGAAAAAGCAATAGAAATCCACCTTGAGCAAAAAAGTTTGTATGGCCATTAAATTATTAATGCAGCCAACCTAACAAAACGAATGATGCAGAAGTTCTTATTTTTGGGCCTACTTTTACGTGCAATTCTCAGAATTGAGCCCCAAATCAATGAGCTGAAAAATGTTGTAATGTGTTATGTTTAAAATGATTTGATTAAATTGAATTAGAAAAGATTCAAATGAAATTAATGAATTATTATTTTAAATTTGAGTTAGTAATTCATTTATAAAATATTGAATCAACACGCTGATTTACAAGGAGGATTATTCAAAAAAGATTTACCTTTTTCAACGTCTTCTAGACCTATCCTATTTGTATTATCGGAGTTTGTTCTTTGCTCAAATCTTCCAAAAATTTTCGAGATAACGAGATAGGGCAAATCGGACTAGATTTTTGCTCCACACCCTCACAATATTAATAGGAACAGCATTATCAGGCAAGAAAAAAAAAGAAGTCATTATTATTTTTTGGTATTTAAAGCAAAAAATATTGAAAAATGCAAAAGTTGGGTAAAAACATTTTTTAAAAAAAAGAACAAAAGCAGTAGAAAACAAGCAAATTTGTCTGTTCTGGTTATGAAATGCAATTAAATCGGGAACGAAATTTGTATTATCAGAGTGTCTTAATTGTATTATCATATGAACTGGTAAAAATAAGTAATCCTTCTGAACCTACTTATTAGTTTCATCGAACATAGCTTTATTTTCAAGATATTGGCCAATGCTAAGTTTTCCAAGTTAACTAATTTTTTATTTTTATTTTTTTTTAGTTTCAACTAATGGTAAGGCATTTTCAATAATAATGAAAAACTCCCAACTATGTTACATTACATATTAGCAGGGCAGCAACTTTCATACAAATTTATATTTTTAATCAGTACTTTAAAAACGGTTTTGGCTAAATTCTTATTTCAACCAAAGAATTTGCAACAAAATGGTAAATAATTATAAATGCATATTTTTGCAATTAAGTGCATATTTTGTATTAATTTGTAAAAAATTAAGATTAAAATTCAATTAAAAAAAAAACCTTCCACAGCATTAAAAAGCAAATCATCACGTTGTCATCTTGGACATTTCTATTGGAATTCCTGTAAAAAACAAATGTAACGTATAATAATAAATCTCGAAAGTTTTAAGTGCATATATATATTTCTTTAAGGTTTTGTGTTAATTATACCCTTCACCACAGGTGGAAGGGTATATATAAGTTTGTCATTCCGTTTGTAATTTCTACAATATTGATCTTAGACCCTATAGAGTATATATATTCTGGGTTCTTATGAAGAGCGAAGTTGATTAAACGATGTCCGACTGTCCGTCTGTGTGTTGAAATGGGTTTTCCGAAGAACCCAGACATGATGAGGACTTGATTGTTTTTTATTTCTGTTACATGTGATCCATTTCTGTTTGCTATTAAAAATCAGACAGATCGGTTAATAAATGGCTGAGATATTACCAAAAAACCAGGACTACATCTAATTTTTTCGGTAAAATCCCTTTGGTTTAATATGTATGTAGAATTTTATGCATAACAAACACATCCATGTGTTAAAATTCTTTTCTTTAGTCTCCACCTTTTATACACAAACAACACACATACAAAGATTTGTCATTTAAATAAAAACTAAACAAATCTCTAATGAACGAAGACTTTTATATATGTATCTCTATTGACGATGATTTTGTGTGAGCTTCAATAGCTCAGTTGTCTTGACGCTATGTCACAAATACTTTTTTTCTCTAAGGCCGCGGGTTCGAATCCCGGTCAATTCACTTTTTTTTGTAAATTTTTTTTTTATTTTTTTCTTTAAGACTTTTTTTTTTTGTTTATTTTTGATTTTTTTTTAACATTTAATAAATAATTTATATAAAATTTTATATTAATAATTAAATAATCCATAAATAGGCTAAAAACATCAAATTTTTTATAAAAACCCTCTGATACAAACAAAATACAAACGTTTTTATACCCTTTACCACAGGTGGTAGGGTCGCTGGTTCGAATCCCGGTCAATTCACTTTTTTGTACATTTTTTTTTTATTTTCTTAAGATTTTTTTTTTTTTGTTTATTTTTTGTTTTTTTTTAACATTTAATAATTAATTTATATAAAATTTTATATTAATAATTAAATAATCCATAAATAGGCTAAAAACATCAAAACTTTTATAAAAACCCTCTGATACAAACAAAATACCAACGGTTTTATTTCTATTTTTTGCTCCGATTTAAAAGAATTTATATAAAGATTTTTAAACCATTTTATTTCTCCCATATTAAGAAAATTTTATACATAATTTACATTTGAGTGCAACTATTTAAGGTCATAACTTATAATAATTTATAAAAAATAATTATAAACAATTTTCCTTCAAATTTTTAAAATTAAGCTAAAGAAATTGAAAATATTTTTAATAAAAAAGCGAAATAAAATCCCATATGCAAATTTGCCAGCTAAATCAAACGTTTTTGTAGAAATAAAACACATGCAGTTGTAGTGATTTCTTTTAACGATTTGTTGAAATTCTTTTCTTTTACCTCTTCACCTTTTATACACAAACAACAAACACTATTCTAGAGCTGTAATATGACCTATGGAAAAGATCGAAGATCGAAAATATTTAGTATAATATATTTGCTGAAAAACTCGGAAATATCGGTTCAGATACAAAAAAGTTATGCCCAAAACATAAATTTTTTTTAAATACCTATTTTCTGGAACCATAAATCTTTCCGAGTCCAAGTTTTATCACCAAACTAAATGGTTAATTTCCTCTTAAAGGCCTCCGTATATAAATCTGTCCATTCCATATATGCCCATATATAAACTTCATTTTTTTCCCAACCATGGTGAAGGGTATATAAGATTCGGCATAGCCGAATTTAGCCGCTCTTACTTGTTTTTATATTATTAATGCATTTTTTGGAGGGGTGGGGGGGGGGGTTTTATTGCATATTTTAACTCACACATTTCCTATTTTTGAGTCCCTGTTCTGCATATTAGTAAAATTGTCAATAACCTATGAAGTTAGTTTAAATTATTTTAAAAATATATTTTTTTAGGTCCATTTACACTCCAACTAAATACTATTTTTTTAAACTGTTTGTTTTTATTCGTTATATAATTTTCCAAAAACTACTAATTTTTAGTTGTGGTGTAAAAATTTCTACTTTTAAAGTCATAAAGGAACAAACGTGTCATACCATTATTAAAGACTTTTTTTAATTTGCAACTAAATTTAATATTAAAACATGTAAAACTTGAAAAGTTTATATGGTTTTAATAATAAAACCATATAAAACTAAGGAGCATAAAAGAGCTTTCCCTCACATTTTCCCTCGCTCACGAACTAAAATTTAATATATTTTTTCTTGTTACTTTTGTTTTAAAATCGAATAGTTTTTTAGAGTAGGATATTCTTATAGGGAAAATTTTTTGTTATTATCATATTATGAAATAAAATTACAGAAATAAAAACTGTAAAATATGAGGACAACTGCGTTAATGGTCCGTCTTAAATGGTAATCAGCCAGGCCATATCAAGTCAAAACACTGGGGGCGGACGAATTTAGGCTCTGACCTATTAAATAAATTTGCAAGATTGCAAATTTGAAATCCCATAAAAAATATTCTAGACTTAATATTAAAATCTACCTTAATTTTTTTTTATGTGGCTTACAAGAAATTTGAACATTTTTGAAATTCGTATGTGGTAACTTAAATATGTGCTTATGATTGGGCATTTCGGTTTGTCTATTTGTTCATTTATTTGTTTGTATATTTTTGAGGTTTACCACAACATAAATACAGTTGGCAATTTCTTAATAAAATTCCTAATAATGTGTTAAATATAGAATTTGAATTTAACAGAGTTCTGTTAGAATTTTCTTATCACTCATACCAGCATCATATACATATCACACAAAGATTTTTATTTGCTTTTCTAGTAGTTTCTTTTATTTTATTGTACTTTTTGTACATATTTGAGGTATTTTCAAATAAATAATAAATTAAATACAGAAGATGACAAAATATTTTGGTTAGAAACAGGTGAAATACTCGAGGCAAATATGGGTAATACAAATTGTTTCGTATGTACGATACTAATGTTCATCAACTTCACACAAATCAAAAACAATTAAGTTGACCAAAAAACAAAAATACCAACAACTTCAATCAAATCAAACAAAATTCTAAATAAGTAAACTTACAATCCTAAAAATACTAAATAAACACACACACACACAAATTGTATGCTGTATCTGAAAGAGGAAAAAAATAGATTTCAAGAAAAAAAATAACAAAAATCCATAGGAATGGAAATTTTATTGGTTGACTGACTAATAGCCTGTTCCTCGATCTCGAACGAAAAACTAGTCGAACGATAGCAAGTCACTCGAATTCGAGTCAATTTGGGTTTCTCTATTTCGAAAGGCTTCGATCGACTTGACTTACGTGTGTCAATTTTTGTTTCTTACGCATTTACAAATCACACAGATGCCAGATCATATATTTTGAGCATTTGCTAAAATTTTCTTTAAAAGTAGCAAAAATACTACTAAACTGCTTAAAGACAAAAACAACCCTGTTTAACAGTGATCAGCTGTATATGACAAATGAAATAAAAAAAATAACAATAAACAAATCAATTTTTATTTGGAAAGTATGTTTATTTATGAAAATTTTTGTTATCGATTGGTTGTGGGTGAAATTGTTGTTTGAAGAGCTTTTCTGTTGCCTGTTGTCTGTTCGGTGCGGTCACTGCTAAAGTCCTTGTAAAATAAAAGATGTAAAATAAAAAATGTAAATATGAGTTTCTTGGGCAAACGTAAGCCACAAACAACACACACATACCTTTTCTACTCAGCAACAGCGTAATAGGGGGTGAAACGGAGTTTAGTTTTCTAGTCAAATTTTCATCCTCTGCGGAAAATTTGTTTGCTCCGAACACCAGAGTCCTTCTGGCAAAATCAGGCCTTTCTTCCATATAAAATACAAGCGTCTTCGGATGGTCCATTGTTGATTTTTTTTAACTAAAATTTAAAATTTTAATAAACTATAAATATTTGTATTATTTTGTACTTACTTTTTGTTATCCATTGCTTTCTTACTTCATTTTGCTTTTAAAAATATCAAATATATATTTACTCGACAAAAAATAGCAAGTGACTGATTTTGACATTTGCGTTCGAGCTGTTCGAAATAGAGAAACCAAATTTTGTATGAAAACAGTTACGTTTTCATTCGACTTGTCGTTCGAGTCATCGTTCGCATAGAAATAGAGTTAGAGAAACCCAAATCAGTTTTCTTTCGACTAGAAAGCGAACGAACGTGTTCTTTCGAAATAGAGGAACAGGCTATAAGCCCACAATTCAATTATAAATATTTAAGATGTTTCTTCATCTCCAGAATAATATCGATAAGAAAGGGTAGGGGGAAAGATAACCAAAAAACCTGTTAACCTCCAGAATGTTTAATGCAATAGTGTCAAGCGTCAAGCCTCCAAAATCTACATAAATTCTTAATATAACTTTATAAGTTCTTAAAACCAGTTAATTGACACATTGTTAGAAACGTCTCATTTTGTCCCCAATAGAAATTGGGTAGACACAAACCTAGAAATTCGCTTGCTGTAATCGAGCTATTGTTTCCAATTATTCGAACGAGCCGGTAAAACGTTTAGGGTGTTATTCGAAAAATTACGAAAATTGTTTAGTATGTTATTTGCGTCGATTAATCGAAAAAATTCGCGATTATTCAATTAATGGTTTAATACAAACTAAATCTATTTTTTTTATCAAGTGCTGTTTTTTTTTTTGCGAAATATTAAGTTAAGTAATGCAAAGCAATCTGAGCCTTTTTTAGCATCAGACCTTAGAATCTTGTAGTTTGTGCTGAGGAATCTAAGAATTCACGTCAGGTGACCCATTGTGATAGGGACCGGTTTGTTATACGCAAGTGTCCGGTCCATTTAAAATAGTTTTGTTCTAGGATGGGGTCAACTGCCCTCTGTGACATATCACAGGGTAGGTGTAAAAGAACATGCCTAAAAACTAATATGTTTAGACATTACGAAAATATTTAAAAGCAATTAAAAAATATAATAAAAGATCAAAATTCTGTCAACGTGCTTAAGTGCTACATAGTTCACCACAGGTGGAAGGGTATATATAAGTTTGTCATTCCGTTTGTAATTTCTACAATATTGATCTTAGGCCCTATAAAGTATATATATTCTGGGTCCTTATGAAGAGCGAAGTTGATTTAACGATGTCCGTCTGTGTGTTGAAATGGGTTTTCCGAAGAACCCAGACATAATGAGGACTTGATTGTTATTTATTTCTGTTACATGTGATCCATTTCTGTTTGCTATTGAAAATGAGACAGATCGGTTAAAAAATGGCTGAGATATTAGCAACAAACCAGGACTACCTCTAATTTTTTCCGTAAAATCCCTTTGTTTAATATGTATGTATAATTTGACGCATAACAAGCACATCCATTTGTTAAAATTCTTTTCTTTCATCTCCACCTTTTATACACAAACAACAAACACATACAAAGATTTGTCATTTAAATAAAAACCAAACAAATCTCTAATGAACGAAAACTTTGTATATATGTACCTCTATTAACGATTATTTTGTGTGAGCTTCAATAGCTCAGTTGTCTAGACGCTATGTCACAAATACTTTTTTCTCTAAGGCCGCGGGTTCGAATCCCGGTCAATTCACTTTTTTTTACATTTTTTTATATTTTCTTAAGACTTTTTTTTTTTGTTTATTTTTTGTTTTTTTAACATTTAATAATTAATTTATATAAAATTTTATATTAATAATTAAATAATCCATAAATAGGCTAAAAACATCAAAATTTTTATAAAAACCCTCTGATACAAACAAAATACAAACGTTTTCATTTCTATTTTTTGCTCCGATTTAAAAGAATTTATAAACAGATTTTTAAACCATTTTATTTCTCATATATTATGAAAATTTTATACATAATTTCCCTATTTTAGGTCATAACTTCTAATAATTTATAAAAAAAAAAAATTTATAAGCTATTTTCCTTCAAATTTTTAAAATTAAGCTAAAGAAATTAAAAATATTTTTTAATAAAAAAGCGAAATAAAATCCCAAATGCAAATTTTCCAGCTAAATCAAACGTTTTTGTAGAAATAAAACACATGCAGTTCTAGTGATTTCTTTTAACGATTTGCTGAACTTCTTTTCTTTCACCTCTTCACCTTTTATACACAAACAACAAACACTATTCTAGAGCTGTAATATGACCTACGGATACGTCTTATATAGCAAAAGATCGAAAATCTTTAGTATAACATATTTGCTGAAAAAACTCGGAAATATCGGTTCAGATACAAAAAAGTTATGCCCAAAACATAAATTTTTTTAAATACCTTTTTTCTGGAACCATAAATCTTCCCGAGTCCAAGTTTTATCACCAAACTAAATGGTTAATTTCCTCTTAAAGTCGTCCGTATATAAATCTGTCCATTCCATATATGTCCATATATAAACTTCAGTTTTTTCCCAACCATGGTGAAGGGTATTAAAGATTCGGCATAGCCGAATTTAGCCGCTCTTACTTGTTTTTTTTTCTTAACACATTTTGTTACACAATGCATATCGATACACTCAGAATATTATGTAGTTAACTGTTTGTAGTTTAATAAAAAAGTTTTCCGTTTCATTTAAAAATAAAGGAACATACATTTATTTTTCAAAGAAATATCTATATTAACTTTTTTATACATTTATTCGAAATAATTTACTATCATTTACCATTTTTTTTTCAGTTTCATTTATTATTTTCATTTGTTTGGAATTTAATAAAAATTTACCCACAAAACGGAAACTTGTGGTTTATTTGTGTCCGTAACAGTTATTACAAATTTAAATTTTGTTTGCTGTCTGTTTCAAAAAAAATATTCAAAAAATTTCAATTTGTTTTTTTATTTAAATTGGTTGTATATATACAAAATTTTTCAATACAAATTACAAGAACTTCATAAACACACATACATACACAAAAACATTCACACAAAAAGTGTTTATAGCTTCATATGCATACATACATTTTGTATTATACGAGTATATTAAAAAAAAAAAACAAAAAATACAAAAACGGAAATAATTTCAAATAAATGAAAATAACAGTTATTTTTTAAGGATTGGTGGGTAAAATTTTGACATTTATTTTAACTGATTATATCATTTGTTTCTTACGGATATGTCAGTTGATTAATCAACATTTAAAAATAAATAACAAATGGCATTTAATTTAAATGAAAATTAAGTAGACCGGTTTTTAAATGAAATATCATTTCTTTTAAAGGATATTTTCAGTTATTTTAACTTACAAACTTTTTTAAGTGTATACATATCGATGGCTTTTTTTTATCAAAAATTTTACGGATTTTAGTAACTTTTTTCCTTCTCCTATCAAGTAACAAAAAATCGAGTTAGGGCCTTTTTATATTAAGCCATCGATATGTGGATAATCCAATTTTTTAATTTGATTTTTGAAAAATTATTGTTGCTTAATATTTTTTAAAAAAAATATTTTCAAAATTCATTCATTTCATTTCTAAAAATTCTTAAAAAAAAACAAGAATTCTAATATTAAATTTTAAAAAATTTCTCTATCAAACTCTGAATTTTTAAAAAGTAAGAAAAAGAGAAAAATGCCGTTAAAACAAAAAAAAACACCAAGCCAATTACTCAATTAGAACAACAAGCAGGGGTGCCAGATGATTTTGATACAAATTCGTTCCAGGGAACATCGAAATTTTTTATTTATTTAGATTGACTTGACTAAAAATTTTTTCCACATTTGCGGAAGAATGTGAAAGGACCATAATTTGTTGTACAAACTTTGACAGCACTGAAAATGCAACAGTAGAGTCTCAACATTTTAAATCTGAAATTTTTTTGTCAAAAAGTTTGTAAGTTTATTTCACTTCCTTCAAAAAATTTTTTAAATTTTACAAATTTTAACTCTATCAGTTCAGAGTCTAAAATTTGTTTTTCTTTTTCAGAAATAAAGCTGGGGAATTCTTTTAGAATTTCTATAAAAGAATTATTGTCTTTGTTCATAATTTTATTAGGGTTTATCATATTTAAAGATTTATAAGATTTTTGTCTAAAATCAAAACGTTTTTATATTTAATTTGCAAGTTCTATATAAAAATTAATACCATTATTTACAATTTTGTTAATTTCGCTGTTGTTAAGCTTTGAGTCTGATATTAATTCTTTAGCCATTAATCCTAAAAATAACTCAGCAAATTTCAAAAAGTTCTTTGTGTTCATAAATTTTGTAAAATGAATTTCATCATTTAAAATATCGTTTTTTATAAAATTACTTATTAGAGTCCTAAAGAGCCTTTCCATTTGGATGTATAGGTTGTGTATTTCTGTTGACTCATTTTGAAATATTCTGTTAATGTTATTAACTATTTCAAGAATATATTTTAAAAAAGATAAATACGAGTATATGTGATTTGATTCGATTAATTTTTTTATAATTTTACTTCAAAAGTTTTTTACATTATTTGTATCAAACCCATTTTTGGGATATTGGATATTTGGGATATTGGAGAGCATTCAAAGATTTGGCACAGCCGAATGTAAGCCTTTTTTACTTGTTCTCTTCGGAATAAGCGCTGACAGTCATCTCTTTTTAATGTAACAAGTATTTCAGTGTTGCCCAAAATTGTAAACTATACTAAAACAAACAAAGTTACCGTATTTTAAGATTTATCAAAAAATCTGCTAATTGCCGATAAATCGGCAAATATGGCAGGCCTGACAACAAGTCATGCTCTCAAAAAAAGAAGCTCTCAATATTTTAGAGATTAAAAAGTTGACACGAATGTACATCAGGGATGGAAAATATGTTTTCTGTTATTGTACCAACCAGACAAATAAATTGTACTTTTTTGATCCTCACGGTACCAAAATTTTTTCCGCTTTTTTTTTTTAACAATTTTATCGTATTGAGTCAGATTTGATTAGTCACTAAAGACTTAAAAAAATTTAAATTGTCAGGGTGAAACAAAATTTATCGTTAATCGTATAATTCCCACAAAACTTTGTAAAATTTTACTCTAATTTTTATGTCACACCTTTTTTTCTGGTTGTCCGCCTCCCTTGGAGGGCAATTTAACCTTTTTAGGATTTTCTATTAAAAAATTTAAGGGCATTTAATAGCTTTTTAACAATAATAAACTTTTTTTTTTATTTTTTTTTTTTGAGAGGTAATTTAAAATCAGCTGTTCAATGCTGCCACTTCCGAATATTTTAGTACAATGTGTATGGAAACATTTGGTACATTTGATGTGACACCAATTTAGAGCCGGTTCAACTTAAAACTGACTTTATTTTTTACTACAGTAGCTGAATAAATAAAAACAGGTTTTTAATTTAAAGTTGCTTTTAAAAAAGTCGACTTAAGTTATGTTGTTTTATTAAGTTATAAATTGAAAATTTAAAAAAAATTCAAATTGCACTAAATAAGCCGCGAGGTAAAAATGTACCAAAAAAAGTACAATTGTACCATGTTTTCCATCCCTGATGTACATACTTCACAGCGATGCCAACTTTTTAAAAGCAAAAAGCGTCGGCCGAGCAGTTAAAAAGGGCTAAAAAGAACTAAATTCAAAAATTTACCAGTTTTTGAGTTTTTCAATTTATTTTTTTTTTTATTTGTACTTTTAAGAGATCGATTTTACGTTTTAATGTATAAAACACATATTTAAAAAAAAAATATTATTAAAATTTTTAAATTAAAAATGTAGAATTTAAAAAAAATTGGTAAATTTTTTGTGTACCAACAAAATCTAATTTTCTTATTCATCTTCGGGCCATAAAATTGTCTTTATATAAACTTGCACTTTTTGTAAGTTTTGTTTGAATTAATTTTGCAGAAATACTTAACGGTATTTTGTAATTTGAGCAACAGGTATTGCTCCCTTTTAAACATATTTTATATGGATTAAACAATTTGAGGTATTTTATACAAGCCATACACGTTACAACTGTTGGTACAATTCGCTTGTTAATCGCATTGCGTGTTTTGCACACAAACGATATATATTTGTTTGCCTTTTTGGATAGTTTCCCAAGCTTTTCTGTATTTTTGGTTGTAAATTTGAAGGCGATTTCTGTAAAAATAGTTTTTTAGAAGTTGTTGTAAAAAAATGTATTAGTTACACTAGAAATTTATGAAGAAAATTAAAACGATTGGCAAAAACACCAAAAAAAGTTGTGAGATTATGGAAAAATCTTACAAATGACTCAAAAAGAGCTAAAAGGGCTAAACAAGATAAAAAAGAGCTATGTTAACCTCTAAAAAAATACGAGGGCTAAGTGAAATAATTTTAATACTCCACAATAAAAAAAGGGGTTTCAAAACATTTGCAATATATACATATTTTGTTTTATCTCAAAACAACCCGAGCTGAGTACTTAACAACCCAGCAAAAACATGGTAATGACATATCATTACTTTATACATTACTTTGTAATGAGTACTGTACTACCAATTATATCTTACCTTCTTATTATTTTCAATTAAATAATAATAAGTTACCTGTAATGGCATACCTTCCTATTATTATTATTGCAATTTTTATAAAAGATTTGAAATATCAAGAAAATAGATTTTTTTTAAACTTTAATTGAAACTAACTGGCCTGTCATTTGCATTTTTTCAGCCTTAAAAATTTATGACTACGCAATCTGTACATTTTTGCATTGTGTTTATTATTTAACACTGCACTATTTCCAGATTTAATTCAGAATTTATCAAGATAATTTTAAAATTGTGTAAAAATTTTTTCAAATTGCCAAAATATGTGCAAACATTATTTAAAATTTTTCAAAAATATTTTAAAATTGTCTAAAAATGTTTCCAAATTGTCTAGAAATTCATTAAAATTTTTGAAAAATGTTTCAAAAATGCTTTTTTACTAATGCAGAATTATTTATTTGTTTTAATAAAGAGTATTTGTATATTAATGCATAAATTTCGCTTCTTTAAACATATTTTTCTGCATTCTTATGAATTAAATTTTTATCAAAGCTTTAATACTACAAAGTATAGCTTCTTTGGCCAGTTAGTTTCAATTAAAGTTTAAAAAAAATCTGTTTTTCTTCATATTTCAAAACTGTTATAAAAATTGCAAAACTGCATAAATTCTAACCCTCATGAAATTTTAAACTAAAATATAAAAAATGATAAAAAACTATTTTTTCAATTTGAATAAAAGCTTTAGATTCAAAAAATATACGATATACTATAACTTATGCTTTAGAAGTCATGAAGAGTGAGTTTTTAAGATATAAAGGGTGTCCCAAGAAGAACGCAATTTTTAAATTTTAAATAAAACACACATATTTAAAAAAAAATCGTGAAACTTTATTATATCGTAAAGTAGACAGAATGAGGTTATGTATGGAACAATATATCGTGCAGATGGCCGCCGCGGCTTTGCTGGCATGCACGCGATCTTTTAATGAAATTTTCAATGACCGTTTTGCATGAATGCTGCGGAATTTCATTAATGCAGCGTCCAATTTCCTCTTTTAAGGCTTGAGTCGTCGTCGGCTTATTCGCGTAAACCATCGACTTCAAAAAACCCCAAAGAAAAAAATCTAATGGTGTTAAATCGCACGATCTAGGCGGCCAATTCTGATCTCCAAAACGCGAAATAACACGACCGGGAAATGACTGATGCAGCAATTGAATTGTTTCTCTGGCTGTATGACATGTGGCGCCGTCTTGTTGGAACCACATGCCCTCCACATTCATTTCTTCAATTCTAGGCAAGAAAAAACTGGTTATCATTTCACGATACCGAACACCATTGACTGTTTGCGCTTGACCTGCCTCATTTTCATAAAAAAAAGGTCCAATGAATCCTCCAGCCCAAAAACCGCACCACACAGTGACACGTTGAGGATGCATTTGCTTCTCGTGAATCACTCGAGGATTTTCCTCACCCCAAATGCGACAATTCTGCCTATTGACGAAGCCATCAAGATGAAAATGGGCCTCGTCACTGAAGATGATTTTATCGGCAAAATCAGCATTTTCATGTTGTCTCTCCAATACCCAATTAACGAACGCCCTTCGCTGTCCATGGTCAGCTGGCTTCAGTTCCTGAGTCAATTGAACTTTGTATGCATGAAGATGCATATCTTTCGTCAAAATTCGCTGCAAAGTGGATTTGGAGACACCAATTTGCTGAGCTCGGTGTCGAATTGAGGTGGATGGAGTTTGTGCGACATCATCACGTACAGCTGCGACATTTTCGGTCGATCGACCTGGTCGATGGCGCGTTGTTGTCTTTACATCACTAACAGACCCAGTTTCGGCAAATTTATCCATTAATTTCTTTACAGTTGACTCTTTTGGAGCATTATTGTGACCCCAAATTGATCGCAATTTGCGAACTGTAGCCGCAAAACTTTCACCATTTTGGTAAAACAATTTCACAATGAGAATGCGTTGTTCATTCGTGTAGCGCTTCATTTTTACTAACCTCGTACCTTCTACTAGCAAACAATAACAATTGTTCAAATGTCAAACAATGACACTTCGAATGCTGCCAGATTTAAAAATTGCGTTCTTCTTGGGACACCCTTTACATCGGGTTCATATCCAGATCACTGCATTTGAAATATGAACACATGAATTCTTTTGGAAGTGCCTTAGAATAACACCAAAAAATCATAAAAGAATGTCAACTGAAGTTTAGGAAGCAATGAAAGTAGTTATAGTCATAGAATGACTACCATTTTTTGCTGGGTAGTTCCGAAATAGCATTTATAAACAATTTTTCGAAATTGTAAAGAAATATAAAATTTCACATTTTAAAAATTAAATCGAATGTAAATGGTATGCATATGTCCCAAATTGTATAAGCATCCTGTAAGAAATGGAGTGAGCCAATTCTAAATTTTTTGACGTTTCTGATATCTTAAAGAAATGGACCATGTCCTACCAACATTTTAGAAGAAAAATCGGTTAGGAAATGGGTCAAACATGACAAAAATTAAAAATGGGATATTTATCAGCCATTGGCCGTCAAAAGGGTTAATTTATATAGTTTGAAAAAAAAAAGAAAAATGGACTAGTGTTTTGGATTCATTACCTTGTCGCTTACGCAGAGTTTGTTGGTTACCATCAATTTAAAAATAATATGTTACTAAATTTCATACTGAAAGTTAAATAATAATTGGTTATTAGTAACCAATTATATATATGCATACGCGTAACCCATTTTTTTATCTTTTCGTAAGCTTGTACGTAAGCATAACACGTCACCTTTTTGGACATCCAACATAAAAATAGTTAGAATTATAACATAAATGGTAATATTTACATGAAAACCTTTGAGTTTAGATTACTAGACTCATTATTTGGTAAGGTGTGTTTTTGCTGGGAATAGTTATGAATGTCAATGGTTTCGAAAGTTACGCACCCTAAAATGTTAAAAAGGAATTAAAAAATATCAAATAAAGTTATGAAAAAATACAAAAATATTAAAACTTAGCGCGATTAGCGAATTACCATAAACCATTTGATTGGGAACTTTAGAGGTCGTTATATACTTTCGATCCTGTAGGTCATATTTGTGGGATAAATTTGAAAATTTTTATCTTAAAATGTGATTTCAGGTGTCTAATTAACAATTTCCCCAAACCCTTTTACTTTCAAATAACTTTTCAAACATTTTTTATATAACTGCTACCCGATTTGAAATTTATGTATGATAATGTTCAAAGTGCTTGTAAGAAAAATACTTAGCCTGGTATTTTTTTTTGGCAGTTGTTTGAAATTATTCTAAAAGTAATCGGTTATATTTCTACAAACAGGTATTCCAAGAACCGCTTTTGTAGGTATTTCTTAATAGTTAGTTTATTATAAGATTTTAGTTTAGATAAAAGAATTGGGGTTAAATGGATTTTGTTATAATATAACACGACGTAAAACTGATGTGGTTGGGAACAGATTTTAAAAGCTTTTTTTTTTGGAAGATGAAAGAAAAGGTATGCAGAAATCCTTCAGAGTCAAAATATCAATTGTCTGTTACGTGACATCGCAAACAAATGCAACCTTGTCTTAAAAGACATGAAAATAAAATATATAATAATTAGAACTTTTAAGAAATTAAAATTTTTTAGAAATCAAAACTTTTAATAAATTAAAACAAAAATTAAAAATTGTCTTTTCTAAAGTCTGTATTGCATTTCCTAAAGCCTATGCAGCTTTGAAATTATTAAAAAAATTATCTATTTCTTAACGACCTCTTTCACATGCTTGTAAAAAAAATTTGATTATGTTTTAGTGAATGTTTTTATTTCTAAGCTTTTCTTGTCATATTCTTACCTGAAATTAAAAAAAAATTTGGAAGATTTAAGAAAAAATAACGGAAAAATCCATACAAATCCAATTACGAGTATTCAGAACAAATTATTATTTGTTTCGGCATTAATTAAAATAGAGGAAATTAATCGAGAAATTGGTTAATCCATTATCTGGATTGGAAACACTAAATAGAATCAATGAATTTTCTATAAATTCTGTCGTCAGCAATACTCTTAAGAACTGAGAGATATGAATGATCCATTTAGGATACAAAGTCCGACTTTACTAGAAAATTTCTACAATCTGCCGCAAATCCGACCCTTGAAATAAAAAGGACCTTCGTTGTGTACATGTCGTTGTAATAGAAGAGCGAAATTGAATCCTTCTGACATGTCACAGTACTTACATGCCCTTTCGGACATATAATAGCTGAAATGTTACTTTTCAAAAAATTCCGTAATGTGTTCAAAGCTCATTGAATTCTCCCAGGATCTAACACCGAACTCTTATGACTACGTAATGTGATAAGTCTCTTTTACATAAAGAGAGGAGTAGTAGTTTATATAAATATCGCCTAGAATATGTACAAACACTTAAAGAAATTCCTAGAAAGATCACGATCGTTTGACGAACCAACCTGTCATGGATCCATTATCGTCAAATATTTAATTAAATATCAGAAAAAAAATCAAAAAATTTTTTCTCTTGCAACAAATCTATTATGGCACGACGTAGGGTTAACTTTGAACCTGTATCTGTGAATTTCAAAATCAACAAACCTAAATGCGGTAAAACATCAAAAGTACGTTAAATAGCTTCGATATAATTACTGTACTGTGATTTGTTAAACCTCAACTTCGACGACTACTATCACTACCACCACCACCAACACCTCTATTATGTGATCATCATCAAATTTAACAAGGCCAATATAATCAGGACTAAAAGAATAAAACCAACTCTAATGTATTTGTATGATTAGTACCCGTAACTCGGCTGACAAACAAAGGCAAAACTGAATGAGTAGGTACATTATTGGTTGTTGACTCTTAAAGTAAATATTTATGTTTGTTATCGCACGCGATCATATCTCAAAAAATCTCTTCATGAGTTCATATATTTACTATAGACAAACTAACATTCAAACGAAATTTATCATATTCATGGTCTGCTTGCTGGTGGTGATCGTTTAGCGGCAAAATACAGAAGGTAAAAACAAATATTAATTTGTTGCAATTTAACCGCACAGAACAGAGAGAAATGACCGTCAATCTGACTTAAGTGTGCACCTAAAATTATTCGGTTAAAATACACATCGAAAAATACACATGACTTGCATTAAACAAGTCTGTATTTAATTGTTTCAATATAAAATTTCAATCTAATTTGATGACTTGTTTTTTTTTTATCATTTAAACCACTAAATACAATTTTAGGAATTTTAACATTTTTTTTGTTGAGGTGAGGTTTTATATTTTTTGAGTTAAAGAAAATTAGTTGACCTGCAGTATTACTCATACAATTAAGAAAAAACCAAGCGATTATAGACAGGTATGCAAACTTCACTTATTTCAGCGGAGCTAATTATATAATATCGATGCAACAACGTTGCACTACTTTTTATGAGAATTTCAACGTAAACAAGTCAGCTGGTTCCGAACAGTGCTCTTCAGCGTTATCACGTCCACTGTCAGCCTCCTTTTTACATCGTACCGTACAAGCATAACTACATTGTGTCGAAAGGTTGCCAATGCTCAGACTTTCCCGAAAATGGGTGCGGCTGGTAACCCTGCCAATTACCGCCCAATTGCTATATGTGCTGCGCTTTTGAAGGTGATGAAGAGCATTACAACCTTCTAAATTATCTACTATCCAACTCACTTGTCAGCGTATAACAGTATGACTTTCATAGAAATGATTTCTGGCGCTGGAGTCGGCCATACACTGATTTGATAAAAACAAAAAAAAGCTTTGTCAGAGATACTACCAAGGACCCTATAAACAAGGATGAACAAACTACCAAATTTTTAGCCAGACCACGAAATTCTTAGCCGATTTACAGAAAAACTTAGCCTCTAGCAAGGGTTTTACCAATTCAAACCTGTATACATTCACATCACAATCACTGTACTTGCGCTACAACCCTTGCTAGCGGCTAAATGTTTCTGTGAATCGGCTAACAATTTCGTGGTCTCGACTAAGAATTTTTTTGTAGTCGCACCATTTGTCATCATGACATCATGGGTGGCTAAAAGTTTGGTAGTTTTTTCATACTGGTTTATAGGGTCATTAATATTTACTACCATCATTATTATAGTAAATATTTTATTATTTCATGATTGTCACTTTCTATTTTATGCGTAACATGATTGGCTTTAACCATACTGTAGTAACAAAAATTCTAACTATGAAAAAATATGATAATTATGAAACTATAAAATGCTGACAACAAAACATGGTAGTCATTCTGTGGCTATAACTTCTTTCATTGCTTCCTAAACTTCAGTTGACATTCTTTTATGATTTTTTGGTGTTATTCTAAGGCACTTCCAAAAGAATTCATGTGTTCATATTTCAAATGCAGTGATCTGGATATACCCCCAATGCATATCTTAAAAAAATCACTCTTCATTACTTCTAAAGCATAAGTTATAGTATATCGTATATTTTTTTTTAATTTAAAGCATTTATTCAAATTGAGAAAATAGTTCTGATGAACTTTTTTAATTTTTTTATTAAATCATTTTTTTATATTTTAGTTTAAAATTTCATGAGGGTTAGAATTTATGCAGTTTTGAAATTTTTATAAAAGTTTTGAAAAATCAAGAAAAACAGATTTTTTTTGACCTTTAATTGAAACTATCTGGCCTGTCATTTGCATTTTTTCAGCCTTAAATATTTATGACGACGCAATCTGTGCATTTTTGCATTATGTATTTAAATTAACACTATAACATTTCCAGTTTTAATTTAGAATTTACCAAAATAATTTTAAAATTGTGTGAAAATTATTTCAAATTGTCCAAAAATGTTTTAAAATTGTGAAAAAATTATTTAAAATTGTTCAAAAATATTTTAAAATTGTCTAAAAGTGTTTCAAAATTGTACAGCCAGTTTTTAAATTATCCAAAAATATTTTAAAATTCTAAAAATGCCTTAAAATTTTTGAAAAATGTTACAAAAATGCTTTTTCACTAATGCAGAATTATTTATTTGTCTTAATAAAAAGTATTTGTAAATCAATGCATAAATTTCGCTTCTTTAAACTTATTTTTCTGCATTCTTATGAATTAAATATTCATCAAAGCTTAAATACCACAAAGTATATGAACATTTTCCACTCATGCATCAGAATATCTAATCATTGTATTATCATTGCTTCCTTAGTAATGCATTAGCATTTTTTCCCAATTTTTTGCAATTTTGATGCAGTGGATGCAATTTTTTTGGGTCGGTCCATGTGAGAATTTTTTTGCTTTGGTTTGGATCTACAACTTTGCCAAAGACATAAAAACAAAATTCCGAACGGTTTATGATATATGGATTCCATAAAAATTTTCCTTTTTTAAAAAAATCATGTTTGGGTGCAAAAACTTAGGGTGTCCATAAAAAAATTTCGATGTAATCTGGCCAAGTCCGTTGCGGATTTTTTTTAGTTTCGATATACACTTCAAAAAAAACCGGGTACGAAAGAGGAACCAATTTATGTGTTGCACTGTGTAATATAACTGTAGGGATTATATATTATTAAATTATTGTTATTTTATTATCATAACATGTTAACTATATTATTGTGCGATCATAATCCCAAAAATATATGATTGCCTCAACAACCTTTTTTCTTTGCGTGCGTACTCAAAGCATACAGAGTAGAGAACTGGCAGCATATTATCCTACTTCCAGTGGAATGGACGGCCGCACAGAGTCAAGCTGCAAAAGGATTAGCCGATGGACGAATTAGCGTTTGAGAGCTTTGTTTTAGTATAACTATTGGGTACTATACTACCAAGGGACCACGGTGAATCATTGCCGATGAGATTTACAAGAAAACCCATCTTCCTCGAGTTTAATGTTCTTTCATGTTCGCAAAATCTTTTGTTTTTCGGCGTTTTTTTATGTTTTTTACAATTATCTCAGGTAACACCCCTTATGAGAGTTTGGATAGAAGAAATGAAACAAATTAGAACAGCTGAGTTTATGATTACTGAATTTTGATATCTTTAACTCAATAAAAGTGGTCCTTATGAATTTTTAAAAATCTGAGATATTCATTTTTTTTTTTTAATTGTCCAGTTGTTTTAAAGAAATCTGTTTTGTTCTTTTTTTTTAATTGTCTTAACTTCTTTGTTTGTTGTAGATATTCATCATATTTTGTAGTTATTTCCTTTATGGATTCTTTCAATAAACATACTTTTTTTTATAATCTAAATATAGCCAACTAAACCACTTATGCAGATGGCATTCGATCATATCACGCGTCAGTAGTCGTCAGTCAATATACATGCGCGTGCACTGGATTTCTATACAGTTGCTCATTTGGCAACATGATCATTGTTATTCATGCATTCACTCATAATATTCATTTAGCCATTGATTGGTATTGATGGTATTTAGTTGTTGGTCATGGTACGAGTAATTGTTAGTTATCTGTGCATATGGCTTTGTTTTGATATTGTTTCTCATTTGAATAGGAATTGCTTGGCTGGCTTAGCAGTTGGTTGGTCAGTTCAATACGTCACGGATCACACCTGCACATTATGTGGGTTATTTATAAAAATGAATGTATGAATATTGATTGAAATAATCAATTCCATTTAGGGGTTAGGTTTATTTACATACACTTTGTTTCGTACTTCTAGTTTTAACGGATATTGTTTCACATAAATTGTAAATCCCCAAGGTAGGCAGGCAATCATTAAGATCCGTTAAGATTTGAATTTTAAACATTTGTATAATATTAAATTCTACTTGTTGATTTTAGTTATATTAAGTAAACTTAAAATAATGAGCATTTGTTTAAAATACTCTACTTTGAATTGCATTTCACCAAAAAAAAAACAAATAGGTCTGGAATTGTTGCCAACATATATATGTAACTGTCAAAGTTTGTGTATAAAACTTAACTAATAGTTAATTTTCAATTGTGAAAACTACGGTAATAAAAACTAATTTTTTATACACGTAGCAAAACCTATACAATAATAAAAAAATGTTTAATTGTGCTGTAAAAAAATTTGATCAAAAACTTTAGCATTTTAAAAACCTCTGTCTAGAATTTCTATTTCCTGTTGTTGTGTAGACCTCCTACATTGTCAGACATAAGCTTTCCCCTCACTAAAGAGGTCAATCTGAATTCCAATTTTTATTCGGAAAATATATGCGAGTAATAATTAATAACCAAAAACAAAACACAAATATAGACAAATTTATATAAAAATAAGTTAATTCTTTGGTTGAAGTGACAAACATACAATTAATCAAATTAAATTTTAAATAGACATAAAAATAAAAGTACCGTCAAAAAAAACCTTCTACGATTGCATACGATGATCATGTCGATAACATAATAAAATTTAAAAAATAAGATTATGGAAAAAGTGATTTCGTGTTTGATCCAAAAGCAATAAAGTAGTATTTCATAACCTTATAAGACTTATTATAAGAATAAGAGTAAGGTAAATTTGATATATTAAGCGCTATTAGGCATTGTGGTATTCCATATGATGATTTCAAGTTATTAAAAATTTGAAAACGAACATTTTATGAACTTTGTCAAAAAGTATACAAAATAATTAAATTTTTCAATTTATCTTTTTAAATAGGTACTATTTAAAATGTTTTACATTCAAATAAACTATACGATAATTAAGCAATTACTGAAGCAAAAAGTTTAAAAAATCTGAAATACTTAAATAAATATCAACTGTCTAGCAATAGGAAAAATTATGTGGAATTAATTTCAAATTTACATTATTTTTTGTCATACATAATTCGCATAAATCATGGAACAATTTTTTGAAATAATGATAAATTTAGATTTTTTTAATATATAATATTATAATTAAATGGAATTTGGAGATTGATGGATATCTGACAATGGCAGTAGAATTTTAAATAGTAAATTTGCAAAAAAGACAATATTTTGAAAAACAAAACTAGCTCCGAGTAAATAGATAATTCAATTTATTTTATTTTAATTTTAGCAGGCTCGAGATCATAATTTAATGTTACTAACGAATAGCAAAACACTAATTTATTATTAAATGGAAAAAATTGTAAGGAACAGCGCTAGAGGAAGTGCCTCCTTATGAACCATCCAACCAACAAATAACTCATGGTTTTGAACAGGCTTTTATATAGGGAATGATTACCCGTATAAATGAGCTTTTTCTATCTATTTATACAAATACCCTTTGGCAACCATCTTCGATTTGCGAAGCACAAATTAACAGGGTTGCTATTCTAAATGTTAATGTTTCAATTTCTGGGAACGAATTGGGTATCTGGCATACTAATATTTTTTCTTTCACAACAAATTTGATTGTTGTTTCATTATATTCGTGACATATGTTTTTGTATGTAAATTTTGTATATTATTCGTTCCTAAAAATTAAAACATTAACATTTGGAATGGCAACCCTGTCAATTTGTGCTTCGAAAATCGAAGATGGTTGTCAAAGGGTATTTCTATAAATAGATAGAAAAAGCTCATTCACGAACTGAAAAATGGAATTTCGCATAGTTATTTTCCTTAGAGTGTGTGATTTATAATCCTGTTCAAAATCATGATTTATTTGTGGGTGGGGTGGTTCATTAGGAGGCTGAAGATGACCTAGTCGCTCGGGTCGTAGGTGTGCACTCCCTCTAGCGCTGATCCTTACAATTCTTTCCATTTAAAAAAAAAATAGTGTTTACTATTCGTTAGTTACATAACATTATTATCTCGAGCCGGATAAAATTAAAAATATAGTTTAAATAAATAGATCAAATAATATACAAAATTTACATAATTCAATTTATCTAAAACTCACTCAATTTTTTATTTATGAAAAATATCTAATATATTTCTATCTATTTAAAAAGTTTTAGAGTTTTATTCAGCTTCGTTTTCGATAAAAAAAAAAAACTTTAATATTATACATCGCAAATATTCTAGGGCAGTGGTCGGCAAAGAGTCGCCCATGGGCGACTCACTCATACTAACATACCTACATAGATAGCATGAAAATGAAAAAAATAAATCAGTCTCAATTGAGTCAAAAAGTATATAATTTTCTTAAGGTGAGTTTTGGTCGGCAACTTTTAGTAGTGTTTAGCAGTGCTGCCATATAACCAATTTGAACTATTTTTTTGCCGTTTTTTTGGGATGCTAGAGATTTTTCAGATTATTTCATAAAAAATATGTTTTTTTATTTTATTCATGTATTTTTCAGATTTTTCATATAAAAATATAATATTTGTTCAATAAACTATTTATTTTTACTAAAATTAGACATGTCTAATAAAGTAAAAAAAAAACAACAAAAATTTGCAATTGTGTTAAAAAATAGTTACGAATTCAAACATAACATTGTGACATTAAAAGTATTAAAGTGTGTACACGCACATTGACCAACTATGTCTACTGATATCCATTATTTCCCATTTCTATGGTAAAAATAAATAATAAAGAGAATAAATATGCTATTAATTGTTGCAACATATAACTAAAAACCTATAAAAAATGCAATAATTTGAAAAAAAAAAAAATGTTTTCATGAAAAAACTGGTAAACAGTTAAGAATCCCAAAAACTGGGATAAAAAATTACACTGTTTATGTGGCAGCACTGCATCCACCAAATTTAATGTTTTTCAACACATTAGCAACTTTGAAAATGTTGCCCTCTCATTTAAAAATGTTGCCGCTGAACTCTGTACCATGTTGAATTTCGGGTAGAGTAGGAAAAATACTCTATAGAAAATTATATACTTTTTGATTGAGCTTTCGTCAAAAAGTATATAATTATCTATAGAGTATTTTTCCCGCTCTACCAGAAATTCAACATGGTACAGAGTTCAGCGGCAACATTTTTAAATGAGAGGGCAACATTTTCAAAGTTGCTAAAGTGTTGAAAAACATTAAATTTGGTGTATGCAGTGCTGCCACATAAACAGTGTAATTTTTTATCCCAGTTTTTGGGATTCTTAACTGTTTACCAGTTTTTTCATGAAAACAATTTTTTTTCAAATTATTGCATTTTTTATAGGTTTTTAGTTATATGTTGCAACAATTAATAGCATGTTTATTCTCTTCATTATAAATTTTTACCATAGAAATGGGAAATAGTGGATATGAATAGACATAGTTGGTCAATGTGTGTGTACACATTTTAATACTTTTCATGTCACAATGTTTTGTTTGAATTCGTAACTATTTTTTAACACAATTGCAAATTTTTGTTGTATTTTTTTACTTTATTAGACATGTCTATTTTTAGTTAAAATAAATTGTATATTGAACAAATATTGTATTTTTATATGAAAAATCCGAAAAAATACATGAATAAAATAAAAAAACATATTTTTTTATGAAATAATCTGAAAAATCTCTAGCATCCCAAAAAGGCAAAAAAATAGTTAAAATTGGTTATATGGCAGCACCGCTAAACACTACTAAAAGTTGCCGACCAAAACTCACCTTTGTTGCCGCCAAACTATGTTCGTGTTCTAAGAGAGTACTAAAAAGTTCGTGAGAGGGAAACATACTCTATAGAAAATTATATTCTCTTTGCTTTCGTACAGTAAGGTAGTGTCGATGCATATTGCGAGCATTACACTGAACGAAATGTGATGAATAATGGGAGTCAAAAATTTTTTCGGCAAATCGATTTATTTATTTTTATTTCTGCTTTTATTTATATGGTTATTTATATACTTAAATTTCATATTTTTTTCCCAAGCTTTAACTTAGAAACTACTTGTATCTTTGAAGGCTTTAATTAGAACCCCTCCTCTCCCACTCACATAATAAATAAAAATTTAAATAAGTGGACGAAACAAAGGAAACAATTAAATGAATGGGGAAAAATTGTAATTTTTTAAATAATTTAATAAAAATAATGGCGCATAATCATTGTTAAAGCAAAGTATACTTTAGAAGTTCTAAAGTCGGCTTTTCTTAAAAGTATACTTTAGGCCTACTATAGACAAATAAAAGTATACATTAATCGTTTAAGTCTGATTTAAAATTAAAACTACCTGAAGTTTGTTTTATCCAACACTTACAACAGCTGTTGTTTCCGCTAAGAAAATTTTTGTGATAAAAAAATGTTTGAAGTACAAAATATTGAAAGGAAAATGATATCAATAAATAAGGGATTTTGCATAATATTTATTACGTTAATAAATTTTTATTAATAAAAAAAAAACATTTTTCTAATCTTTTTTTATAAAGTTTTTCTTTTTCACATTTTGCAATTGCAAACAAAAAGTATATAATTTTCTATAGAGTATGTTTCTCTCTCACGAACTTTTTAGTACTCTCTTAGAACACGAACATAGTTTGGCGGCAACAAAGGTGAGTTTTGGTCGGCAACTTTTAGTAGTGTTTAGCGGTGCTGCCATATAACCAATTTTAACTATTTTTTTTGCCGTTTTTTTGGATGCTAGACATTTTTCAGATTATTTCATAAAAAATATGTTTTTTTATTTTATTCATGTATTTTTTAAGATTTTTCATATAAAAATATAATATTTGTTCAATATACTATTTATTTTTACTAAAATGTGTAATAAAGTAAAAAAAAAAACACAACAAAAATTTGCAATTGTGTTAAAAAATAGTTACGAATTCAAACATAACATTGTGACATGAAAAGTATTGAACTATGACCAACTATGTCTATTCATATCCATTATTTCCCATTTCTATGGTAAAAATATACAATAAAGAGAATAAATATGCTATTAATTGTTGCAACATATAAAAAGTTATAAAAAATGCAATAATTTGAAAAAAAAATTATTTTCATGAAAAAATGGGTAAACAGTTAAGAATCCTAAAAACTGGGATAAAAAATTACACTGTTTATGTGGCAGCACTGCATACACCAAATTTAATGTTTTTCAACACTTTAGCAACTTTGAAAATGTTGCTCTCTCATTTAAAAATGTTGCCGCTGAACTCTGTACCATGTTGAATTTCTGGTAGAGCGGGAAAAATACTCTATAGAAAATTATATACTTTTTGTTGCAAATCTTTTATTAACACTCTTTCCTTTTTTTCGGCTAATATAAAATCAGCTGATCAATGTTGCCACTTGCTTATTTTTTAGTACAAAATGTATGCGGTAAATTTGATGTGATACCCATTTAAAGCCGATTAAAACTGGCTTTAATTCTGACTATAATAGCAAAATAGATAATAAAAGGTTTTTAATTTAGTCGTTTCTAAAAAAAACCGTCTTTAGTGCTTGACTATAATTACGGGCCAATGTTTTTGTTTTCTTGTAATTTGTTGCTTTTTTTTATTTGCTTTTGTTGATTTTTTGTTATGCTTGTTTTTTTTTTTTGGTTAAATGTAACCATAGAGGAAGAATAAGTATAGAGATTGCAACGCCGGCAGCGGCCAAATAAAATTTTATTCAGAATACAAAGGTTCGGAAACTGGGAGAAAACAGGGGAAAATTGAGCAAATTTCCCTGATTTCTGCAAAAATTTGAGTAAATTTCCCTGTCTTTAAACCTCCAATTGGGAAACCTGCTAAAAACTAATTGGATTTGCAAATAAAATTAATTAGAATCGCATAAAAAACCAATTCGTAAAGATGCCGAACCTTTGTAATTTGCCCATATAAAACCAAGAGTACGTTTTTCACTACGTGAGCGGCATCGTTATTGTGTGATAAAACAAACACATAAAGGCTGTCCCAAAAATTAACGTAAGAATTAAAACACAGTGTTTTTATACCCTCCCCCATATATGAGTTTGTCATTCCGTTTGTAACATGTCGAAATATAGGTCTAAGACCCTATAAAATATATATTTTCGTGAGCCTATTTTTAAACAGATTATTGGACAAACTCCCGCGCAGTTTGGTATTGAAAATCGGTTCAGCGGTTAAAAAGTTATGAGTGAAAATGTAAAGATACCTCTAAATTTTCCATACCAATTAGTGTATTTTAGTACAATTTCATAGTAGCAACTGGTAAAATATTTTTCACTTGAAATAATTTTTTTCACCACAAAAATTTTGTACACCTCAAAAAATTTTTTTTCATCTCCATAATTTTACTTCAAAAGTTTATTTTTACATTATTTGTATCAAAAACAGTGAAGAACATTTTTTTAGGATAATGGTGGAGGGTATTCAAAGATTCGGCACTGCCGAACTTAAGCCTTTTTTTATTTGTTTTGCTTTACATTGTTATTTTTTTCATTGAATCATAAAGTACACAGGATAGAGTTATGTATGGAATAGCATATCGGGCAAATGGCCTCCATGGCTTTGCTGGCACAGACACACTCTTTTTAATTGTCGAAACGAGAGAGAGCATCTCATGCAGTAAATTCAAGATAGTAAATAGCTGGAACTTTACCTGCCACATTTGTTGTTTCCCCTGTATAATTTGCATTTATCTGTTAGTTAAATTTTAACTGGACATTCACTGGCATAACTGTTCTCTGTAAATTGCCTACTTCATTATGTTTTCAAAAGTTTTTAATTTGTCTCTAGCGAAATATTGATAATTTCTATAAACTTAAGGCATTTCATTAATATTATAGTCAAATATTTCTAACAAATATTAACTTTTTTAATGTTGCTAACAAATAAAAAATTACGCCCTCTTCCGGTGCTATTAGACATACGAAGAATATTAAAGAACTTTTGTTTAATCAGAAAAATGAACAGTCAGTCAAATCATTTCATTCATTAAATTATTTAGTCAATTTAATGCTTATATTATTGGAAGCATGTACCTACTTATACACATAAGATACATGTCAGCAACTATCGACAAGTTCCGCCGCCGACACATTTTATTCACTTGGTTAAATCTTGTATTATAACCATGAAAGACGAAAAAAATTAAGTGTTACAATAATAATTGAAATCAGTAATTTAAACACCAACTTAAATCACAAAACTCCCATTAATCTATACATACTCGAATATGTGGTAAAGGGGAGAAAATATTGAAAAAAAAAACTAAAATGAAAAAAAAATCATTAAACGTGTGGGTGCCTATTGAGACAAACGGGCAACTGTTCAAAGTATAAAAGACCCGTGCTACAAGTACAACTCGCGTGCAACTTATTCTACAGTATATATATATGTGCCAAAAGTATTCAGAATTACAAATTTCAATCTAAGCTCCCAAGTTTATCTCTTCCTATTGTCAAAAATGGTAACAAGTATTTAACCCCATTTCCATTTTGGGGATCATGATTGAAATAATTTTCAAAGGAAACAAGGGTTATATGACCGTTTATAAAATGGTCCTAATCTCTATTAGGGTTAAGACCACTTTGTTGTGCAGCCTATGATACAAAATTTGTTGGTTATTATCTCCATCTAAAGGCCGATACGCAAAAAAGCTTGCCTTAGCATTTTGGTCGTCGGACATTTCTCAGAGGAGAAATGCGCCTAAGTGCTAACGAAGGCCGCTATACAGAAAAGCATTTTATAGAGTAGCCAGCATCGGACATACTGAGTATATACACACAGTAGAAAACCGCTAACCCCGGCCGTAAGATTATGTCTATACCCACAATAGTGAATAGTGTCTATGATACATATGAACATTTTTATCTAGAGATTATGACTAAAATCAAGTAGGTCATAGTCCCCATTTTGGTTTGGAGAGTACGACCGAAAAATTCTGTTTCTTAGATTCTGAAATAGTCAATAACGTTTGTTTTTTAGATTTTGAAAACGTTTTCTATTATACAAAAAAACAAAAACGAAAACTCTTCAGGAAGACTAATTACAATCGAAAAAAAAACTTTAGAGAATCATTCCCACAAGTGTCACCAGGTACTCAAGTGTAACCTGGTAGTGATTATGACCAAATGTCCTCCCGTCTCCCAGCTGAAGGCCGTTACGACAATAAGCTCGCCTCGGCGAAGACTGCTTCGAACATTCCAAAAAAGAGAAAACCCTGTGCCTTCGAAAGTAGCCATGCAGAAATTTTTCCTCAGCAAAGATAGGTTCGGATTAAAGTATTCAAAAACCGAAACCGAAAACCGGTCAACCGGTTTCTTTTTTTTTAAAAATCGATCGGTTTCGAATATTTTGTAAATTCGAAGAAAACCGAAAACCGGTCTTTTTTGTTCGGTTAACCGGTTTTTTTAATTACATCACCAACTGGGTTACTTGGTCTCTTTTATTTTTTCCGAACACTTTTATAATCGTTTGGTTATGAAGATTTAAATGTAAGTCTGATAGATTCCGATGAAGACTTAACTTTGGATATTCCAAATTCAAATAGTTTAATTTCTGATCTAAATAACACAATAAACAGTATTCAAAATCCTAAAAAAGAGACTGTACAAAATCATTCATCATTATATGTGACCTTCTCCGAGAAAAGGGACCTAGTGTGTGAAAATGAAGTTTTGAGAAAAACGCATTTAAAGTTTCATAACGCATTATCACTGTGAACACACCTTCAGTTGGGAGATGCGATTTGGTATGGTTAGTTATGATTTTAGAGTGACAATTTAAAAACAATTTAAATCCAAAAAATCAAAAAAAGTAAATTTTAATGTTTTTCTCATTTTTATCGATTTTTCCAAGTTCGTTTTGTACGTTTTTATGGGGTAAATAAATTTTTATCAGAAATCTAATTAATTTCATCTTATTCTACAGCCTCACATATGATGTTTTCATATATCTTGATAAATGCGACGAAAGAACTGAAAAGTTGGACAATTTATATAATTGTCTTTTGACTATTTGTCCAACATCTGCTATTAGTGAAAGAGTATTTTCCACTTCTAGCTTTGTCAAAAGCAAACAAAAAAATCGTCTTAAAACGAAACATTTAAATTGCATATTATTTCTTAAATATTATTTTAAAACTGAAAAATATATTTTCTTTTTACATATTTAATGTAATAGATTTTCTTTTTACATATTTAATGTAATATTAAAAAAACTTATTTAATGCCAAACGTTTTAAACGTTCAAATTACTAACGTACCTAATTTTACCAATTTACAAACTTAATATCTATTCATTTTATATGAATATAGTTTTATAATATTAATTTTAAAGATATTACATATATTAAAAAACATTAAAACAAATAAATAAAATCTTGAAATGAAATACAATTAAAATATATTATTAAATATTTTTTTTTTCAAAGAATGTTTTTTTTTTTTATTTGTATTACTTTATATATTAAATTTCTTTTTTTTTTGTTTGTAATTAAAACAATTAACGAATTATATAAGCTTTTTATTTAAATTAAAAAAAAAAAACGAAAAAACCGGTCGACCGGTTTTTTCTGCAAAAACCGAAACCGGTTTTTTTTAAATTCGATTTTTCGAAGAAAACCGAAACCGGTTTTTCCATAAGGCCGGTTTTTTGAATACTCTAGTTCGGATATTCCACAGAAAAAAAATTCCAAGAACGTAAGCAAACTGGCTACGCAGAAAAACTTTATTGGGATTTTGTGCTTTTAAAAAACATATTAATGTCCATTGAGAATATGTTTACTTTTTACTGGGGATTATGACTAAAATCATGTTGGGCACAATAATGAATTTGTAAAATTGCATTTAAAATTCCGTATACTTTCTTAGCAAAGTGTAATCACAAGAGTTCATTCCAAACTGCACAACTTTTCGTTTACTAGTTGTAATATATTCATACATATACAATTGTGTAAAAAAAGTGCAGGAAGCATAATTAATATGGTTGCTTTTAACTACCGCGATAAACAAAGGCAACAACAAGAACTAAAAACATACAACAGCAGCAGCAGCAACAATGGTACAATATGTTGTTGAATCGTTTGATTTTGCAAAGTTGTTGAACTCAACTTTTTTTTTTACTTGTGCCAGACATTTGTTGGCGTTGAATTGTAGACAATGTGCAAACACAATTCGACTATTGCGTCGGCGTACATACTCTATGTATGAATGAATAAACCGTGTAGTACGTGTATTTATGTTTCAAGCTATTTTTTATTTATAGTTCATTCATAAGTTGCAATATTGCAAAAATAAAAAAACGATGTAGAGAAATTATATTTAGCCAACAAAAATAAAAATAAAATATTATCCTACACATAACTAAACAAAAATAACTAAAAAAAAAATCCAAATAGAGAAGTGTGGTAGAGGACTTACTTTGCAGTGTTGCATATGCCAATTAGCTCAACTGAGATTTAGACACTCAGGTATAAAAAATTGAAATTTTAAAATGACACTGAAACTGAACTAAAATCATAATTTGTCAAGCCCTGCAAGACTTTTGAAGTTAAATGAAATATTAGGTCTGTTTTTTGATCAGTGGATTTATTATTTTTTTTTTTTTTGTTGAAATTTACAATTTTTTTATACCCTCCACCATATATGGCAAGGATATATATATTAGTTTGTCGTTCCGTTTGTAACATGTCGAAATATAGGTATAAGACCCCATAAAGTATATATATTCGTGATCCTTATGCAATTTTATAGCCTGTTCCTCGATCTCGAACGAAAAACTAGTCGAACGATAGCAAGTCACTCGAATTCGAGTCAATTTGGGTTTCTCTATTTCGAAAGGCTTCGATCGACTTGACTTACGTGTGTCAATTTTTGTTTCTTACGCATTTACAAATCACAGAGATGCCAGATCATATATTTTGAGCATTTGTTAAAATTTTCTTTAAAAGTAGCAAAAATACTACTAAACTGCTTAAAGACAAAAACAACCTTGTTTAACAGTGATCAGCTGTATATGACAAATGAAACAACAATAAACAAATCAATTTATATTTGGAAAGTATGTTTATTTGTGAAAATTTTTGTTATCGATTGGTTGTGGGTGAAATTGTTGTTTGAAGAGCTTTTCTGTTGCCTGTTGTCTGTTCGGTACGGTCACTGCTAAAGTCCTTGTAAAATAAAAGATGTAAAATAAAAAATGTAAACATGAGTTTCTTGGGCAAACGTAAGCCACAAACAACACACACATACCTTTTCCACTCAGCAACAGCGTAATAGGGGGTGAAACGGAGTTTAGTTTTCTGGTCAAATTTTCATCCTCTGCGGAAAATTTGTTTGCTCCGAACACCAGAGTCCTTCTGGCAAAATCAGGCCTTTCTTCCATATAAAATACAAGCGTCTTCGGATGGTCCATTGTTGATTTTTTTTAACTAAAATTTTAAATTTTAATAAACTATAAATATTTGTATTATTTTGTACTTACTTTTTGTTATCCATTGCTTTTTTACTTCATATCAAATATATATTTACTCGACAAAAAATAGCAAGTGACTGATTTTGACATTTGCGTTCGAGCTGTTCGAAATAGAGAAACCAAATTTTGTATGAAAACAGTTACGTTTTCATTCGACTTGTCGTTCGAGTCATCGTTCGCATAGAAATAGAGTTAGAGAAACCCAAATCAGTTTTCTTTCGACTAGAAAGCGAACGAACGTGTTCTTTCGAAATAGAGGAACAGGCTATTAAGTCGATTTATCGATGTCCGTCTGTCTGTCTGTTGAAATGGCGATCATGACGCGAAGACGCTAGCGGGGGTGCCTATTTTTACCCAGATTATTGTACATCCTCCGCAGTTTGGTATTGAAAATGAGCAAAATCGGTCCAGCGGTTATAAAGTTATGGGTAAAAATGTGAAGATACCTCTAAATTTTCCATACAAATTGGTGTATTTTAGTACAATTTCATAGTAGCGACTGGTATATAATATATTTTCTCATATTTTTTAACCAATCGCTTGGAAATTAATAATATTTTGTTCACCTCAAATATTTTTCACCTCGAATAAATTTTTTCACCACTAAAATTTTTTTTCACCACAAAATTTTTTTTTCACCTAAAAAATTTTTTTCACCTCAAAATTTTTTTCACGTAAAAAAATTCGTTTCCGCATCCAAAAAAGTATTTCACCTCAAAAAATATTTTTCACCTTCATAATTTTACTTCAAAAGTTTTTTACATTGTTTGCATCAAAAACAATAGAGAACATTGGTGGAGATATTCAAAGATTCGGCACAGCCGAATTTAAGCCTTTTTTACTTGTTTTATTTTTAATTTGAAGTAAATTAAATTTTTGTTAAAATTTGAAACTTATCCGCTAATGAAATGTGAAACAAAAAATTTAAATTTTGCTAAAATGTAATTTCTGAAAATAGATTAAGCTAAATCCCAAAGAGATTTATCTATTTCTTAAATCCATTTTGGATTTAGCTTAATTTAAATCCTGTGTGTGCTTTTTTGACAAATTTTAATATTTTTTTTCACATTTTATTAGCAAGTAAGTAATAGATTTAGATAAAAATATAATTTCTTACAAATTACAAAACTAAATATGGAATTTCCAACGAAATAAAATAAATCAAAAAAAAATCCGGTTAATAAAACACAGGCCTATTGTATAAGCTATGGAACAGCATAAATTCGCAGCTACAGTACTTTTGAAACTGAAAAAGTACCACAAAATTATCAAAGTACTGAACTCTTTACCTCTGGTTCGAATTAAATACAAACATTCGAATTCCGTCGACCACATGGTTGAGGAAATAAAAGGCCATCCCAACTACACTTAAGATTTTTGTAGTCAATGAAATTATTTAATATAGTTCTGGATGATTCTTACATTTGAATATTTTATACACTAGAAGATACGAGACTTCTCGAAATAAAAGCGAGACAGCGCATAACAGTTTTAGTTCACAATTCGGTAATACAGATTAGGTAGATCCGAAAGGGCCCGAGGAAATTTTATAAAACAGGCATATGATGAGTATTATTTTTTATATCAATTTATGTGATAAATTAAAGTCCATTTCGTTCTTCAAAAATGAGTTAATCTGTGCCTGTTTTATAAAAATAGATCACTCGGGATGTCTCTCAAACCTGGATTATTTATATTGTCGGAGTATGCACACTTGTAAAAAATGGCCAAAAATAAAATTAAAAAATTATCGTTTTATTTTTTAAATTGGTTACAAATACTTACACTTCAAATCATACAAATACAAACTTTCATGTCCATGCATTTGGTAGTTTGACTTTCGCCTCAAAATTTATATTTGAATTTATTAATTTTAAAATTTCTTACTTGTATTTTTCAACTACAAAAGTAAGATAGGGCAAAATTTTTAATTCATTATGTTTTTCAAATATTTTTTTCCGTTCTTTAAAATTGTCAATTTTCTAAATCATGTATTTTAATTTTTGTAATTTTGTAATAATGTTCTAATAAACAATAATAAAAAATAAAAAGTTTGGTAATCGCAAAATTGGTTTTAGAACTTTTTAGACGTTGACACTCATTACTATAAAAAGGTATAATTATTCCTAATTTCAGAACCAACTTGAACCAATTCTTACATTTAAACGACGTAATATTACTGAAATCTGTATTAAGTGTGAATCTGGAAAACTTTGTTAAGTGAAATGTTAATATCGTTCTGATAAAGTGTTCGAAATAGCAATTGGTACTTTAGCCGTGTTTATGTTAAAATATTGAAAAAAAGAATGCAATCCATATGAAATAACGTCAAGCAGACCAGTTCAACCATAAATAAAATAAAATTCACTTGATTTCAAAACTAAAAGAAATAAAAAAACTTTCGTGATCACGAAATAAAGCGTGAGTTAAAAATCACTCATGTGCCCATCTCTAGGTCAGATATTATATTGTTAATCTACGCACCAAATTTTGTAAAAAATATAGAAGTTTTTGGCCGTTTTCTACAACTGTGCAATAGAGCTGTCTGTTTTGTCTTATTTTCCATTTTAAAAACTGTGCATTTTACAAAATGGCGAGTATTTCGAAAACTAAGCAATATAGCGCCAAACAGACAAATTTTTTTGCACAATAGAGAAATATCACACTCAGACTATTCAAATGAGGTAGGTCCAGTGTGGATTTTGGGGGATCGAATTTTTATGAAACTGGTACAGGATAACTTATTTTTACCCCAATTTATGGGGTAAACAAATTAATACATTCCGATAATGCAAATATCATTCCCCGTTCCATTTATTTCGTTTCCAGTGCTTAGTGTTCCAATTTCACTTGTTCCCCGTTTATTTCTTTTCGTTCTAATTTTCCTGGTTTTCGGAGGGAAAATCAATAACTATATATTTTGTTTCCGATTCGCTCATTTTTTAAAATGCTTACAAGCCTGAGCAAGAATTTTTTCATCCCCAATTTTAGAAAAATTATCTCTATTTTCAAAACTTATCTGTCAATTGCAATTATATTTTTTTAGTTAATTAATTACACTATGCCCGAATTTGACACTTTTTTCTTAACAAGCTGGATACCTACTGGAAAAGCTAAATGGTGAGTGATTTACAATGATATTTTTTATACTTTTGGGATCATATCTAAATTTAAATCAATCCAGCTCTGTTAACTACAATTTTTGCTATTTTTTTAGATAGATTTTTTT
This sequence comes from Eustalomyia histrio, assembly GCA_949748255.1. Lineage (NCBI taxonomy): Eukaryota > Metazoa > Arthropoda > Insecta > Diptera > Anthomyiidae > Eustalomyia > Eustalomyia histrio. Next base: position 75,289,641 of record OX456524.1, read on the forward strand.
TTCTTAACTATTGAATATACTAAAAAATAACATTGTAGTTTTCATTTGCAGTAAAACGGTTTTTGCGAAATTTTTTATTAATATTTATTATTTTATAAAAAAAAAAAATAAAAACTACAATATTATGTTATTTTGTGTATATTGAAAAATATTAAAAATATCGTTTTATGGTATTGAAATTTTAATTCGCGAATATCGCGTGTACGAGCAATAACTTTGAAAAACGCCTATCACCATTGAATTCAGCGTACTCGAATTACCTTTAGCAGTAGGGTGTCCAGCTTGTTAGAGTTTGCGACTAGAACAGTGTTATTAACTGCAATGTAGTTTAGAAACAAAACCATTTTCGTTTCTCTCACTTCTTTTACTTAAAATCTCTAAGGAAATACTTTTGTTTAGCAAAAAAAAAAAACTTCCATAAAATTTTTCTTTGGCATCCCAAATACATAATCAAGAAAAAAATTTCTTGAAATTATATTTTAAATTAATTCAGCATGTTTCATCAATCATTTTAATGAATTTTTGCACAAATTGAAAATATTTTTGGATAATTTAAAAACTGGTGTACAATTTTGAAACAATTTTTAACCATTTTAAAAATATTTTTGAACAATTTTAAATAATTTTGGTAATTTTAAATAGTTTTTATACAATTTTAAAATTATTTTGGTAAATTCTGAATTAAAACTGGAAATGGTGTAGTGTTAAATAAAATACTCAATGTAAAAATGCACAGATTACGTCGTAATAACTATTAAGGGCTGAAAAAATGCAAATCAGACTAAGCTAGTTTCAATTTAAAGTTAAAGAAATCTGTTTTACTTGATTTTTCAAAGCTTTTCTTAAAATTTGCAAAACTGCAAAAATTCTAACCTGCATGAAATTTTAAACAAAAATATAAAAAAATTATTTAATAAAAAATATAAAGTTCATCGGAACTATTTTCTCATGGAAATTTTTGATTTATGCTTTAAATTATTGGTTGGCAAAGAGTCGCCCATGGGCGACTCACTCATACTAACATACTAACACAGATAGCATAAAAATTAAAATAATAAGTTTCAATTGAGCTTTCCTACAGTAAGGTGGTGTCGACGCATATTGCGTGCATTCCACTGAACGAAATGTCATGAATAATGGGAGTATGAAAATTAATAATGGGAGTCGAAAATTTTTTCGGCAAACCAATTTATTTATTTTATTTCTTCATTTATTTATTTATTTACTTAAAATTCATATTCCTTGTACCAAGCTTTAACTTAGAAACTAATTGTTTTTTGATGGCTTTAATTAGAACCCCTCCTTCCCCCTCTCATATTAAATAAAAATTTTAATAAATGGTCGAAACAAAAGAAAAATTGCCATTTTTTTAAAATAATTTAATAAAAACAATGGAGTTCTAAAGTCGTATGCTTTAGGTCTACTATAGACAGGTAAAAGTATACTTTAATCGTTAAAGTCTGCTTTAAAATAAAAAATAACTGAAGTTGGTTTTATCCAATTTAACAACACTGACAACAGCTGTTTTCCGCAAAGATAATTCAGTGATAAAAAATGTTTGAATTGCAAAATATTGAAAAGAAAATTATATCAATAAATAAGGGATTTTCAATAATATTTATTACGTTAATAAATTTTTATTAATAAAAAAAAATACTTTTCTAACCTTTTTTTTATAAAGTTTTTCCTTTTCACATTTTGCAATTGCAAATCTTTTATTTACAAACTTTCCTTTTTTCGGCTAATATAAAATCAGCTGATCAATGTTGCCACTTGCTTATTTTTTAGTAGTTGCTTTTTTTTTTTGTTTAAATGTAACTTTAGGAAAATTACAAACACATTTCTTACAGTGCATTAAGAGAGGGAGAGCGCAACTCACTTATACAATGGCAACAATATGGTTGGATTAGTGTGCCGACCACTGCTTTAAATATCCAAATCACAAAGAACATATCAGTTATTTTGGGAGTTCCTTAGAATAACATTAAAAAATCATAAAAGAATGTTCACTGAAGTTTTAAAAGCAATAAAAGATGTTATAGCAAGGACCCTATAAACCAGGATGAACAAACTACCAAATTTTTAGCCACCCATGTCATGATGCCAAATGGTGCGACTAAAAAAATTCTAAGTCGAGACCACGAAATTCTTAGCCGATTAACAAAAGTACAGTGATTGTGATGTGAATGTATACATGTTTAAATCGGTACAACCCTTGCTAGAGGCTAAGTTTTTCTGTAAATCTACTAAGAGTTTCGTGGTCTCGATCGACTAAGAATTTTTTTGTAGTCGCACCATTTGGCATCTTGGATGGCTAAAAATTTGGTAGTTTGTTCATCCTGGTTTATAGGGTCCTTGGTTATAGCCACAGAATGACTACCATTTTTTTTTTTTGCTGGGATGTCTTGCTTATAAATTTTAGTCTTATTGAATTTAAAAAGAGCCTAAACAAAATCCGTTAGAATAATGTTCTATGGGTCTTCTGAATAAAAAGTGGTACCAGGACATTAATTGAAAACGTCATGTCACTTACAAACGTAGTGGTGAAGTTTATTAAATTAGCTATAATTTAAATTTTTTTAAATAAGTTTTGATTTGCAGATTTTGACCTTTTACCAGAGATCAAATTTGTGGTTTTGATACTAATGTATAAAGGACATTTTGAAGAGGACGCAGTAAAAATCGCAAAAAGTTTACTGTGGCAAAATAAGGTGCCTTTTGACACGTCGCGTCACTTGTTATATTGTATCCATTCTAGTTGAATATTTCGAAATTGCAATTTTCTTTAATACATCTGTCAACAATTTAATGTAATTGCAAAATTTATTATTTCATAATTCTAACCAAAGAAATAGAAAGACTTGTAAAATAAAAACAACAAAAGCTCAATAGTGCTAATGAAGTAAAACCACAAAAGACGCGTTCATTCATTTAATTTTATAAACATTTGCACATGCTCATATTACACATGTTAATTTGCGGTGACGCAGTGGCGTCGTTTCGCATCAATGTTGCTTAAATATTATTTGTTGTTTTAAACTTGTTTTCATGTTCATTCATGCTTTATTGAATAGAAATCTTCCATTAAGATACACTGTGTTAATAAAGTTGCAGATTATGCAGCAACAAATTAATGGGTTCTGTAATCTTGTCGATCTCACGCGAAAAGTAGGAAAATAAAATCCAAACATGTCATAGGACTTTCATTAGAGGCCACTGCCTTATTTTTATACCCTCCACCATATATGGTGAGGGTATATATCAGTTTGTCATTCCGTTTGTAATATGTCGAAATATAGGTTTAAGACCCCATAAAGTATATATATTCGTGATCCTTATGCAATTTTAAGTGGATTTAGCGATGTCCGTCTGTCTGTCTGTCCGTCTGTCTATCTGTCTGTCTGTCTGTTGAAATGGCGATCACGACGCGAAGACACAAGCGGGGGTGCCTATTTTTACTCAGATTATTGAACATCTTCCCGAGCAGTTTGGTATTTAAAATGAGCAAAATCGGTTAAGCAGTTCAAAAGTTATGAGTGAAAATGTGAAGGTACCTCTAAATTTTCCATACAAATTTGTACAATTTTTCTGTATCTATTTTTTTTTCTGTTAAGTAAGTAAAAATGTTATTAAGTCTCCTTATTGTTCGATTACATTAATTGTCTTACATAGAGAATAATAACATTCTTAGAGCTATATGTGTGTTACTCTGATAACTATGTTAACGTAAAAATCAACAATGTTAAAGTCGCTTACAGAGCAGACCTCTGTAAATAACATTGCTAAAACTAAATAAATAACATTACTAAACTAAATAACAAAAGTTCGTTACATGAATTGACAAAACATATTCATATTACAGTTCATGCAAAATTTAGTACATACGTATATCATCTTCAGCCCCTATGGTGGAGGGTATTCAAAGATTCGGCATAGCCGAATTTAGCCCTTTTTTACTTGTTTATTTTTGCCAATGTTTATTATAACGTTAGGCATGCCAATTTGTATGTTCACAATTCTTCCTGAATCAATGATTCCGTGCCACTCAAATTCTGTTGGCAACTACGTTATGCTCACCATCACTTGGCCCAACTCGTGAACAAACCAACGCTTATTACGGGCCTTGATAGTGAACAGAAAAATTCTCTGGAACTGTTGCTAACTTTTCTCTTAAAAATTCGAATCATTGCACCATTTCTGCATCCTTTTCATACTCCGAACTTCATAACGCTTCGACAACAGCAATGAAGCATTATAATTTTATTTATGTAAAGGCAGGTTAGAATGAGCTCAACAACTTTTGCGGCACTGCAACTGGGAACTGATTACCCGGAAAAAAGTATAAGTTGTGGCTTCCGAATTTTTCGCCAAGCGATCTACAACTAAACAAATATCTTCAAATTAAATTATATTTTTAGTCGTTGTCATATTTAATATTTATATTCCACATCAATATTATTACGTTCCACAAAATTTTTTTTTTTTAATTTTTGCGGTGTCGAACCTGGATATTCGGATTCATAGTTTACACTCTTGCTTATTACACCAAAACTACTTTTAATTTTCTTTGTTATATTTGCTAATTAAACATTTAACAATTTAATTTTAATGAAAAAAAAAATTAAATGTTTGCCTTTTCTGGGATTTCAACTCGGAAATTTGGGGTACTAGTCTATCTCTCTATCCACTAGACCACAAACTCCTATAAATGTTTATTGCAAATTTTGAATTAAATAAATTTGTTAGGAAAATAAATATAGTTTAAAATTCATTTACCAATAACAAACATTAGTGGCGTCTATAACCAATACAATCCACAATTCAGTTGGTTCCATTAAAACCCTAACTTAATGGCATATTTGGTAAGTATAATCATATTTGTAATTACCATTTTAAAATATCGACAATTTTTTAATAAATTCGATAAATTGTACTAATTTTCTACTACATTCACTAAATAAATGGTTGCCTCTACTGTAGTTGATTGGAAATACCCATAATTGGATAATATTATTGTTTTTTAGTTCCTTTTCCATTTTTTTAATTCCCAATATAATATTTTGGCTTAATAAATGAGTTACAGGTAAGTCCAAATAAATGTGATAACAAATAAATTTTAATGGCATTGATCGAATTGCAAACAAGCTTTTCTCTGGGTGATTGAATACATTTAAGTGCTTAAAATAAAATTATTCATTTCCAATGAGCGAATTTCGTCTAAACCGAGAGATAGATATTAGTTTAACCATATTTGCAAGAATGCAGTCAGAACCAGAGATGATCGTATACGCCTGGACTTGAAAGAGTATCGTGCACATAGAAAACAGATTCATTGTAACAACCGAATGGTTTGGTTGGAGCCACTGAAATATTTGTATGTCGCGCTTGAAGTTCCGTTAATGCAACAGAATTTCGGTTGAAACTAAATATTTCAATTGCATAAGGAAAATATTTGGTTGGGACAACTTAAAAATTCGGTTGCTGCAACCAAAATATTCAGGTTTCAAGAAATTCGTTTGTCACGATGAATCTGTTTTCTCTGTGCTTATGATAGATATTCTTCCTAGCTCGTGTAGTGTTCCTGCAGATCTCATTATATTTTTTAAAGAGAAGGAACACTGGAAATTTTTCGAAGTAATTATTGTATTACATTCAATGGGTTTTCATCAAACAAATTTCAGATGAATTCAGGAGTGTCGCAATATTATTTCTCCCCCTTTTTTAAATATCTTTCTTATCGTCCTTTTTGGTCTTTTTTAATCATAGGCTAAGCTAAGTTATTTTCTAAGAATTGCAATGCAGATAAATTCAAGTATAATGTCCACACACTCTGATACATCTTTAATTATTTACATAACCCATTTTCCAGGTACACCCAGAGAAAATATTGGTTGCAATTCGATCAAACCCCATTAACATTTATATGTGAGGATTTCATTTTATTTGGAGTAACATAAAAACCATTAATAAAGCAAAAATGTTGTATTGGGAATTAAAAAATTAAAAAGAAACTAAAAATCAATCATATTAATCAATTATTGGTATTTCCAATCATCTTTTAAAATAAAATTAGTTTATTATTTGTGTGCGGTGGAAGCAACCATTTATTTTGTGAATATATATAAGAAATTTGGTACAATCTATCAAATTTATTAAAAAATTGTCGATATTTAAAAGTGGTATTATTCTGATCAAATATATCATAAAATTAGGGTTTCGGTAGAAGCAACCGAATTGTGGATTGTATTGATAGTAGACGTCACTAATGATTGGTAATGATAAACAAATTTTGTACTTATATTGATTAAATTCAAAATCAGCCATTAAAATGTATGTGTTTGTGGTGTAGTGAGTAAAGAAGTAGCTCAGTACTCCAAATTTCCGAGTTCAAAACCCGGAAAAGGCAAACATTTAAATAATTGATAATTTAAATAATTTTTTGAATTAATATATATTATATCAAATATATCAAAGAAAATTAAAATTAGTTATGGCGCAGTAAGCAAGAGTGTGAGCTATGAATAATTCAGGTTTGATACCGGAACAATTTAAAATTATTTTTTTTTAAATAAAATTTTGTTGAACGTAATATTATTTATGTGGAATATAAAAATTAAATTAGACAACTAAACACTGGCTTTCACAACTAAAAATATAATTTAATATAAAGATAGTTGTCGTAACCGCCAGAATTCGATTGGCAACAAATTCGGTGGCCACAACTGATACTGTTTTCTGGGTGTATTAGACCAATGCTAATTGTTTGTAGAGGATATTTACACTGTATTCAAATTGAAAGCTGATACAAGAATATTGAAGTTTGTGAAGCACTGTAATCAATACCTTTGTTAAATTATACTCCGGCACTCTGGTAGACTGGCATGGGTTTCAGAATACAGTGATGAACGCCCTTTTCTACTTGAATGGTATCCAAACAAAAACTTAAACCCATAACGTCCTCTTCTAGCGGTCAATCAAAATGCTCGTTAATCTACGCCATGGAGAAACTGCAAAATAAGTGGAGGACGTTAAAGAATGTCAGGGAATGTTTTCGGAAAGCAACTCTTTTTACGACCCAGTCAATTTATTAGATATGTCTGTACTTGCTAACGCTTTTAAGATTCTGATGGCATTAAATCCTAACTACGATGCAACTAAGAGTGGAAGGAACTTTTCGAAAGTATTGAAATTTTAATGTGCAAATCCATATACTTATTGAACAAAATTTGTTCATATACACACATATTATTTTTCTGATTCTTCGTTCGTAATTGTGGCTTTTTCAATTTTCTTATAAATTTACGTATAGTAGTAGTTGGCGCTAGTACTGACAAAGCTTCCAACCTACAACAATAAAAACTAAATAACCCAGCAAAATTTGCTATTACCAGGTTATTTTAAGTGATGTAAAAAAATTTGTCAAATAAAACATTATTTTACAAGTTACTCAAAGCTTACAAGTATAGACATAAATATGTCCTTACCAAGAAAGTACTAAAGTAAGTAGTTACTTGTAATATTGAAATCACCTATTAACAGTAGGGACTAAAATAAGTACATACTTGTAATGTGTAAAATTAAAAGCATGCACAAATAACAGCTTGAACTTGAAAAAAAATATATTTAATTTTCTTCATTTTTGTTTATTAGACCGACTCACGAAATGTTCCTTGGTTTGCTTTATTCTTTTTTCAGCTTTTTAAAGAATTTTTTTCAGGGATATTCTTTAAAAAAAAATTGGATATTTCAGATTTTTGAATAAAGAAAGTGTTGGTTGAATGTTAAATTAACATATTTTAATATTTAGTCGATTTAAGTAAATGCGTGTTTCAGCTTTTTATGTGCTAGTTCGTGCGTTTTAAGACAAACTCAATAAGGTGGGAATATTATGCTATAAACAGGGCACAATGGGCACAAAATATTTTCTTTTAACAAATAGATTATCGCTGTGTAAACATACTTTAGAATTTAGAAGTTCTGGACAAAATTTTTAAAATTTAGAATTACTCAAATCTGCACATGGATTTACGTTTTAGTTGAAACAGGGATGGAAATGGGACTTAAGAGTTAAATCAACTACTCGATTTTTTGGCGGTTGTTCTGCATACCAAGCTCATTATTTTTATGTTTATTAATTAGTTACTACTTAGACCAAATGTCAACATTTTTAAGCCTCTAAATAAGTAGTAATAGATATCAATTATTGAACACATTTTAATGTATAGTTTTCAAATAAGTAGTGGTTTATCACAATATTTGTAACATATTATTTTAGGTTTCAAAATAAAGCAAAGGGTAAAGGATACCCTTTACCAGATAATACCTATAATAGGTGTTTCAACAATTTTCGCCAACTCCCTATCAGATGGCAGGCAACAATTGTTCTAAGATTTATCATCTCGCTTAATCACAGTGTTGCCATATTTGAAGCCCCTTATCTTTCACCAACTTTTATCTCTCCTCTTTCCCCTTTCCAAAGATAGCAACACATTAGGAAGAATTTCCTTAGTGTTGCTTTTCTTAAAAAAAAACCCATTACCAAGATTTTGCTGGGAATCTTGTGATGAAGTTCAATGATGATGAGTCATCTTCAACCTTTGAACATTAGTAAAAAAAAATATAATAAATATCGACACATGGTGTAAATACTCGTACTTACTTGGTAAAACAACTCTAGGCAGCATAAATATCTACACCAGGAAGAGTTCAGTGAGGGTGGGAAGGTAAACGGGAGGAGGTGTAACAAATTTTCACATTTATGAATGAATTTTAAAAATAAAGCTAAGGCGCGCATACAAGTTATACTAAATTCAGGTTTATTTTCATTCATTCATTATTCTTGTTGGCTGCGTACAAAGACAAGTTTTACAATTTTTATAGTAAATCGTGCCTAGCATGGTAAAGTGGGTTTTCGTTTGCCATAAACGAGTACGAGTACCTTTGGATACCAAGATACAGTGTGTACAGATACATTCAACTTAATTTTGTCTGCTTAGAGATTTGTTAGAAATTCACAAACACGACGATAAAAGCGGGTGCTCTGACGGGGGGAGTGGTGTCATTTTGTAGTAGATTAATTCAAATCAAGTTTATTCGCCTGTTAATTCACAAAATTCGCAAAAGTTTCTGCCACATGTCTGACAAGTTCCTTTAGTTCGTTACCCAACAAAACTTTGGTAATGGGTGCGATATTCTCATGCGTTACCTTGTAATGATAGCTCGTTACCTTTTTCATTATTTGCAAGCATAGAGAAATAAGTTACTGATTATTGATTACGTAATATATGATTAATACATGTAAATTAATAATTAAAATATTTTTGAAAATCTATTTTTAGATACATTACTTTGTATTTTTTTGTAAGCAAAAGGGTAATGTATGTTTGTTTTGACAACACTAGTGGAAAAAGGAAGCGCATCAATTCATTTAAGTTTAAAGCAATCAAACACTATATGCGTCGATAGCTCAGTGGGTAGAGTTCTTGGCTGGCAACCAGAGTTCCCTATCATGACCACATTATTTTTAATAACGTTTAAAATATTTTGTATAATATTTTTTTTTATAAATATTCCTCTTTTTTAAAAATCTGTTTTTAGACACATTACTTTTTCCATTCTCGTACCCATATAAGTAACCCCTTACATTATCACCTCTAAAGTAATGTGTATGTACATAACTTTGTGGCTCATCTCCTGAAAAATTCATCAGTGAAATAAGGTGTAAAGTAATACATGAGCCCCTATGGCTACACATTACTTTACGCATTATTTGGTAATGGTTGGTTTTGCTGGGTAGTTACTCATTTTGCAAATCAGTGAAGAGTAGTTTGTTGTGGGTTAAGTTTTATATGTATACAGCTAAAATTAACAACGGAAATAATGTTTGTATGTTTGTGCAATAAAGTTTATTTATAGAATACTTATGAGAACTGCAATATAAATCCGTTTCTAATATGACAAATATGATAAATGTTTATTGTTGCGGATGTAACGTTTTTTCAACATTTTGTTTTTGCAGAGGTCATGTTGAAATAATGGATAAAGGAACCTGGTCACTACTATTAGCTTTGAAAAACTCGAAAAATTTATCTAAAAGAATTGCTACCGAAATAATGGCCGGAAGTAATGAATCAGTTGTGTAAGGACAAAAGCCACGAAGTTTGTTTTTGTCCCCAAAAAAATTTATTTAATTTAAAATAAAAGTATATATATTTCCGCAAAAATAATATATTCAAATTGAACGGAATCTCAGTTTATATTTAACCGACTTTACTTATATAAACTGCAACCAGCCCAAGTGATTTATCACATCCAGCTGTGAGTCAGCTGATGTGAGCAGCTGAACTTGTGGGGTATAAGATAATTTGGTAATTACACAGTTGGCTGGTGGCAGTGAGCGCGTAAACATTTTGGTCGGTGTCTACGAACCTTTTCGTCCGTATCGATTAATTAGCAATGCCTGCCTCACGTTCCTCTGGCACGATGTTTTTCAACCCAAAAAAGGGTACCTTACAGCTCAAAAAAACAGTAGCTACCGCAGATTTCTCTGCTACATTTCTTTTGTCTATACCGTCTAGAGATGAGTGCCTAACGACATTCTAATTTCAATGGTTTACTTAATTTTTCGATGTATGGTACAGTTTAAAAATGATTTTTTTAAAGAACATCTTGGAAATACGCCAAGCTTTAGAGTTGTTTGTTTGAAAAACATTACCCTCATTAAGTTTTTCGACAATATGTCGACAAAATCTACAGCTTTTATATTAATACAAAATTTTTATTTAAAATTTACTTATCACATTGACTGAGATCACAGAGATGTACGCATTTTATGTTGAACTTAAAAATTAATGCGACGATTTTTCGACATAAAACCAAGGACCCCATAAACCAGGATGAACAAACTAGGAAATTTTTAGCCACCCATGATGCCAAATGGTGCGACTACAAAAAAATTCTTGGTCGAGACCACGAAATTCTTAGCCGATTTACAGAAAAACTTAACCTCTAGCAAGGGTTTCGATATGAAACGAAGACTCTAGATTTTTTAAAATTAAAAATTTTAATTTCCTAAATTTCGCTTCATACTTAAACAAAGCTTAAGGCACTTCTGCTAATTGTAATTGGGTTTTAAGGAATACTTTATACCAGCCGATATTTTCACCAAGGTTTCTGTTCGCAATATCAGCTTATGAAAACAATTTGTGGACTCTCCAGTAGATCACACAACATGCTGCAGAGAGAATTTATTTTTCATTCGCATTTGCCTGAAGCTGAAAGTCCATACCACGCATGCTGCGCTTCTTCGCGTTATACGCGGTTGTCAAAAAAGTAGAATCAGTGTAATTGTATGCTGCAAGTTACATAGTACCAAAGCGTAGAATGCCTTGACGCGTATGACGCGTAAAGTAGGTCTACTTTTGTAAGCGTCATAAGCAGCGTATGAACAGATCAGCTAATTTTGATAGGTTATTTTTATTTTAAAAACTACACAATGGAGCAAAAACTAATTGAAGCTGTAAAAAAACACGAAGTTCTGTATTTTAAATTTATTTTATTCAACAAATTTACGCTAAAGCTGATCTAAACAAAAGCGTAAAAAGCGTCGTATGTAACTTGAATTTCAGTAAAGCGTTTAAAGCGTTGACGCATACAAAGCGTTGACGCGAAAACGCTTGGTATGGACTTTCAGCTTAAGGAATCATCTCCCTATGCTCACAAAGTTTTTTTCATAAACTAGTTTTTCCAAGCGTCAACAAGATGCACTGCATTAAGAGCAAACATCAATTTTGCCTGTGAAAATAAAATTTCAGTTACCCCCACATCATTTTAATAGTAAATACCCAAAATTTTGGTTGCTGCGATAAAAGCATTCTATAGGAAAAAAAATTCCTGACAGCCGATTTTTTTTTGCCAATTTTTTGCAAACCCATTATTTTTATTGGTTTTCTTAATAATACTTTCAGTTTCTCATTTAAAAAGTTGCAATTCTCGGCAGAGAATCTCATTATTTGATTAATGAACTGCTATAAGTCACACTATCCCACAGTATGAAATAAAGATATGAGATTGTGGTTTTTAAATTGTATTTCAAATTAAATCATAAAATATACCAAGAAAATTCAACATGGTTAAACATATTTAACGGCACTGCTTTTTAATTTATTTATTTTTATGGTCTTTAAATGAAATACGCTTAATTTTTTATTTATTTTTGTTTAACTTATGAACCATAATCGCCCTACTTCTTGTTGGATCGTAACAAGTTGAAATGTTGTGCAACAAAATAAACGTTTTCTTTTCTCTTCTTTCTTTTGTATTAATATTGTTTTATTTAACGTTGTTGGTGGCCTTGTTAAAATGCAATAAAAAAATATGGTAAGAGCTCAGAATAAAACTCTAAATACAACAACAACAAAAATAATAATACTATATAAAAACAACCAACATCAAAGAAGAAGCCACCACTGAAAAATGTAGTTAATAAGCTAAAGAACCCTCCTTATACCTTATGCTATAAATTAAATGACACAACAAAACAAAATCTGATTTGTTTCATAATAAAAACACAGAAACCAAACTCAAAAATTCTTTATCTCGGTTTCTTGCCACACTACAGTTCAGCAATAAAGAATGTGGCATTTACAAAAAAAAAGCAAAAGAATGTTTGAAAAATGACAAAAAAAAAAAAAGAGTTAACAAGTCCCCCCTCTTCTCTAAAAAAAGGGTAAGAATAAATACACATGACTTTGACTGGTCAGTGGTTACAGCAGCTAGTCAGAGTCAAGACATCAATTCAGTCAGTCACCCATATATGAGAGTATTTTCAAAATATGTTCACAACGAACAATTTGATCAATGTCGATTAATTTATTCAATCACCTACAACAGTGCACTATGGGAAAGAAATAAAACATGTGGAAAACAATAGTCACAAAAGTTACTACCTAGCAGAAATTCCAAAGCAATAAAAGTGACAATGGTTTCTTTTGTGTTTCTAAGATTTATACAGGGTTCGCCATCTTTTATGTCGATATGGCAATATAACTTTGTCAATCGATTAATTTACGCACACATATTTTTGAAACGTCAGTTAAGTACAATTTTTAACTTCTATCGCTTTACACCAAAACAGCGCGCCGAAATATCGACGCTGTACATTAAGAATAGTCTTTCAAATGTTTTAACGTGATGACCGACGAAACCCATTTCACATTCTGTGGTGGCGTTAACCAGCAAAATTGCCGTAATTGGGGGACGAAGAATCTACACGAGATCTAGGAAATACCATTGCATGACCAAAGTGTGACTGTTTGGACAAGAAGCCGCAATTAACTATAGAAAAAGATATCGGTGGATGTTAACCCATTACGTCTGCCAGAAAATTCCTGAAAAAGGTTGGACGGTTACTGGATTCAACAAGATGATGCACCATGCTACACTGCAAATCAAACAAGGCACTTTCTGCAAAAAAAAAAAAAATCCTGGACGTGTGTTGTCAAAAATGCGAAATTGACTGGCCACCCAAATCTGACCTCTCCTGACATCTTTTTGTAGTGTTATTTGAAAAGCAAAGTGTACACTCAGAAAAGAGTATCATATATTTTTGGAATTTTGATTGTCCCAAGCAAAGTCGTACTATTATGATAATTAAATAACCCTAATTTTAACATAATATTGTCTCTATTCCTTAAATTTTAGAATATTTCTTTAAGGAATATTTTTCCTAAAAAAATTGACCTTAAGGACTTTTTCGAGAAAACTTCTTTGATTTTATGGACAAAAGCAAAGCAAAATATTTCAACAAAAAAAAATTTGAATTCTAAGGACTTTTCTTATAAAAACAACTAGACCTATAGACTTTTTCTAACAGAAAAATTCTTAGATTCTAAGAACATTTTTAAGATTTTTTTGATAGTCCTTAGGGTCTCAGATTTTTTCTTTTAGAGAAAGTCCTTAGAATCTACGAATATTTCTACTAGAAATAGTCCTTAAAATCTAAGTATTTTTCACGATGAAAAGTCATCCGAAACTAAGATTCTTTAGAATCTAAATTTTTTTAAGAATATTTTAATTTTTTTTTTCTAATAACCAGTTTGCAGAATTTTTAGAATTTTAATTTGAGGTAAATTCCATAGAATCTAAAAATGTTTCTATCTGAAAACTTTCTAAAAATCTAGTATTTTGTATAAGAAACCCATTCGTGCAAAACAACTCTTGAGTTTTACAGAATTTTTCTTATAAAAAATTGTTTTGTTAATATTTTGAGTACTTTTACAAGAAATGAATTAATAAACATATGTATATTTTTTTTAAATCCTTATTGTTTTTATTGAAAAGAATTAAAAAATATATAAAATATTTATATAAAATATTTTTGCCAATGAATTTGTTCAACAATGAATTGATTAGTTTAAATTATCATGTATAAGCCATTTTCGAAAACAAAACCTCGCATATGAAAATTATTATACATTACAATTTTTACATGGGTGACTGAACTGATACACTTTTTTTTTGTATAAACAATACAGTATTTTATTTGATTTATATTTTTTAATAATGTCAGCATTTTTAATTATATTTTTTTCATAGTCAGAATTTTTCTTACCACATTATGTTTACAGACAATTATGTTATAAAATTAAAAGTGTCAGTCATGAAATAATAAAATATTTATTAAAATAATGAAGGTTAGAAGGTAGGGTACGTTCGTAAATGCAGTAGTTGCGCATCACTGCAGCATAATAAAAGTTAACGTTCAAAAAAGCATCACTTGGCAGCACTGATCCACGTCAAACGTTTTTTATGCAAACAATTGACAGTGATGGCGCAAATTTTTGCAACTATGGCATCACTAAAGTGTCTGATGCAATAGTGCAAAATTAGTCTTCCTTTTCGTTTTAATTGATTTTTAATAATCAAAAGTCGTTTCAATGTTATTGAATGTTTTCAATGTTATTGCGGTGAACATAATTATATCTTTTGCAAAACGTTCTAAAAAGCAAACTGTGCAGTTGTTAAGCAGTAGCAAAGTATCTGCAACAGATGATCACGCATCAGCAACAAAAATTGGCATAACTGCCGCAGTGATGCACAAATTTTCTGCATTTACGAACGTACCCGTATTTATAAACCAATAACTTGATTGTGACCACCATACCTGAATACAGCAAACATAATATAGTAGCAGTGATTATGTTGCAACCAACGTTTTTCTCTGCATTTACGCTAATAAGCCTCATACCATTGACATAAGCCAAACATTCGTGCCGAAATCATCGCATCGTGCGAGATGCTCGAAAAATTTATAGAAAACTCGGTAAATGGGAATATTTTGCCGTGGTCAGTAAAGACGGCTATTCGATTGATGCTGTGTTCAAAAAGAAACCCAATTGAAAAGGACTAAATTAAATAGAAATTATCACACATATCGAAATCCATTTTTTAAGTTATTCAATATTCACATACATACATAAAAGATATCGCACCCTGTAGCTTGTAGTAGTCTGTTAGAAAAGGCAATATAATATTCTTTAGCGCTTTCTCGAAAGCACGAAAGAATGGCAACGATAACAAAATTTAGTTGTCAAAAGTAATGATACATGTCATTATTTAGAGCTGTAAAAAAATGCATTTCATATATCGCATCAAATGCTTTCAAATTCCAGTAAAATTCTCTAAACCAAAATACTGGCTGTAGAGCAAAATCTTTCCATTTATAACTTGTTCTAATTTGGATTTTAACACCAAAGCTGTTTGCTAGAAACTGTCCCAAAACCCACCGGTAGAACAGATAATTCTGAATTTAGTTCTGGAACTAGTTTTAGTCAATTATACCTTAGAATTTATGTGACTGTAATCCACTTTTAAAAATGTTGCTGCTATCTTAACTGCAGCCGCACTGTATGATATGGATACTAAAAAATTTTTAATTTAGATGATTTTAAGGAAATTGAAGTCAAGCAATATTTTATCTGGTATGCCTAAATATTTGGCATCTATCCTTTCTACTGAATCCGGTATGTTCTTATCTGAGACTGGAGTGACTTAATTAAAACTTTTTTACAGTATTTTTTAATTTCAGAATTTTCAATCTCCTAAGTAGTTTGGACCAGGTATTGCCTGGTACATTTATAATGTCTATGTCAGCTAAATATTACTGCAAGTTACTGACCCATAGTGCCACGCATTAAAGAATCATATCGTTCCTTGTTTGTTCCTTCTCTTTCTCTTTGTCGTTTTCTTTTTTTTTTTGTATTAATGAGTCCATGAGGATTGAATTGCCTTATTTGAAAATAACAACAAAAAAGGGACAGTGGATAAAGAAGGTCTGATACTGACTGGTTTTTGATTTCATTGTCATTGTCATCAACGCGCATAGTGTTGATGCTGGTCGCTTAACACGATACATAGTGTCAGATTAAAGTGTAAATTCCCGCTGTTGAAGCTGCTGTTGTGTTGGTGTATGTTCATTTGGATTTTGTTGCTGCCTGTGGAAATACTCCAGCTAATACTAGATGTTGCTGATGAAGACCAAGAAGACGAAAAATATATCGTTTGTTAATGGCTTATTATAGTGACGATTTACTGCGCGTCACATTTTATCGCATTAATTGTACCAAACATGTTGTGCATGTGGCCGTTGTTGACCAACCAACCAACCAACCAAACAAACGATCTTATATGACTATCAGCCGATATTTGTTCCATTCCAACGTGGTGGTAATGGTGGTTTAACAGCAAAAACAGTTGAACATGCCGCAAAGTCTCCGTGTGTGGGACACTCAGCATTTGTTGTGTGTGTTTTTTTATTCGTCTTGTCTCTGGGATTTTTATTGGTGTTTAAATATCGCCGATATCAATTTAAGCTGCGGCACAAATCTCACACTATCGTGTTTCTGCTGCGCCATCATCAACATTTTTCTTTTCATTTTTAGTTTTTTGTGTTTCAATTAAGTCAGTATGTCGCAGACGTACATTCCATATGTATGTAAAGTTAGTAAGTCATTAAAAGATTAACTATAAAGTATTAACGCAGCGTATTAGAAAGTTTAAAAAAAAAAAATTAGAGCATCGTTGAAAAGTGTAGTTTAATCACAAGGGGTCTACTCAGATTATTCCTGAAATATACACTTAACCCCGCCATAATCCTGAATATACAAATCTCATTGTCCATATCAAATGTAGAAATAAATTAACATGATTCCAACCACTAAAGTTCAAGATTTTTAAAACTTTTTACTATAGAAAGAAATATTTTTTTAATGGAAAGTTTGTCAGAAAATCATTCAGATTTTGAAAACTGTATTATAATCCTTTTAGAAGTTTTTAATATCGTAGAAAAACTTACTATGAAGTTCTCACAAGGAAAGGACTTCAAGCCAAAAATTTCGATTTTAATAAATTTGTATATGTCATTATAAATTATGCCAGGATCGACCTGTCTCGACTATTGGCTAATCTCGAGGAAATTCACTTTGTGTGGTCCGCCAGTCGGTCCAAAAATTGGTAATAGTTTAAGCAAATTCATAATTTATACATCTGATATATTCAAAATAGAGTAATTGTAATGTGTCAACACTCAGGGAAAGCCCCTACTGATGCAGTGTATTGTGTTGTATTAGGAAAATTTGTTATAGAAAGTATGAAAAAGGGTCTAGTGTTTGTAGACATTTGAATCCAATTTTCCTACATTTCACGAACAGATTTTAGATGAAATTCCTTAGATGAGACCTTATCTTAAACAAAACTTATGGTTCAATCTCTGGATAATCAAAAGAAGTCATTACCAATACTAAAAGCAATAAGTTTTGTTAAAAATTCGCTATTGGACACCTTGATCGCCGTTGCAAAAGAAACGCATACAGGTCTCAATGGAACGATTTATATGAAAGCTACATTGTCGATCATTAAGAAGTGATTTAGTAGCCAGTTAATAAAGAAGATTGCAATTGAATTTGGTTTACGTCATCATCGAGACCGAGTATTACGAAAATCATATTTGAAATCTATTGTGTTACGTTGAGCTCTTTGCGTAACTGAGAAATGATGCAACCTAAATTTCGGAGCATCAGAATACTACTCCTGACCTCTTTCTTACTTTTCACCCCAATAAGTATGATGAGAGAATTCGTGCACCTGTCGACAATACGAATCACTGCACTATTTCTATATCTTTTTTGCCCCCTGCACTTCGGTGTCTTTCAACAATAGCTACGAAACACTCAATTTCTAATTATGAGAAGGCACATTGGGTTGAGCTCATTGATTTATTTCAGCGTTTTAACAGTAAGATATGTTTACTTGACGACAATGTTGACGCCGTTGCGAAAATGCTGCAAAATGTTTCAAGCTAAATTTAATTTTATCAGCATAATCAATAATATCGGTCGCTGCATCCGAACCTGCAGATGACAAAAAAGTCATTTGTCACAATTAATCTGGTTTCTGTGTCCAAAAAATGTTTTATTATCTTTAGATTTAGGGTCCCTTAAACAAAATATCGAATATTATTCAGTAGGGTATTTAATTAATTAAATTACACTGTCCAACAAATTAAGACTTTTTGAATGGAACAGAATAGCGACCCCATAATTCTGAAAGGGTATGTTGAGTAGATCATTTTTGTAGAACAAACTTGTGGTCCAGCACGTCTGAGTTTTTTTTTACAGTGGGTCAAAGTTTTCATTTTTTGGTCGAAGGGAGCATTATACTATATGAAAAAAATGTAAGTTAATGTCTGAGAGAATTCTTATGGTCAGAGTTGTATTGTGGAATTGTATGAGGATTATTTTTGTAGAAGATTTTAACCCTCTAACTAGTCTCTTTAAAAAAGGACATTTAAGGATTAAAATATTCTACGAAAATGTTTGCCGGAAAATTTTAGTGGGGGTCACCAAAGACACCAATGTTGTAAATAAAGCCCTTTACGTATGAAAATGTATTTTTAGTTTGACTCAAGATCATAGGAAAAGTTTTTTTCAAATGAAAAATTTTTTTTTTCCTTATTTTTTTAATTTTAGTAAACATGGAGAATACACAGAAAAAGTTATTAGACACCAGCCGAATGGAATGCATTTTCTGGTCAGCTACGACTTTCATCAACATTCTTTGTGCCGAAATACCAATTGTAAATATCTCTATTTAACTCACAAATCAACGGAAAAAAGCTATTTTATGCTAACATACAGTTGATTTTTATTATTGAGTACAGATGAAATTTACTAACTATTTTTGTGTTATTTATATTCTCCTTTGCTTACCGTATGTCCAAATTAGCTATTAGCTAATACTAAAGACATGTGTTTTTTAAAATTGTTTTTACATATGTTTAAACAATTATTTTAACCGTGCCAAGTTATATTTTAATATTGAAGTTTATATTTTATAATTGATCTTTTTAATACTTATATGTATGAAAATGTATTTTTAGTTTGACTCGAGATCATAAGAAAAGTTTTTTTCAAATGAAAAATGTTTTCCTTATTTTTTTTAATTTTAGTAAACATGGTTAACATACCCTTTCAGAATTATAGGGTCGCTACTCTGTTCCAAAAATGCTGTTGGACAGTGTTATTATTAATTAATCGTTCAAGTAATTTTTCATGTTTTTTAACCGATTAAACGAACAAAATTACTCAAGAAAAAATTAAAAAGGAACAGAATTAGGTTTATTTACACATTAAGACACTAAACAGAACCTTACGATGCTATTTTTGTTTTGAATATTAGGCATATAAAAAAGCTGAGGAAAAACGCAATAAAATAAAACTTGTTTTATTTTCATTGCGTTTTCTCTTATGCTGCAATTTTTAAAAATTTTTTCTCTCACCAACGTTGCCACATGTTTGCATAATTTTGTAAACAATGACATATGGGCTATTAATCATGTTGATATTTCAAGAAAAGGAAGAAGCAAATTTCGGGAAAAAATGTTTAAAAATTTATTCAAATGATATTTTCGAAAAAATTAAGGAAGAATTAAAAAAATATGATTGTATTTATAGTTTACAATCTCCATTATACAAAAACTTCCGATACAAAGAAGATTTGTGGGCTAGAATAGAAAATCGAGTTGGCTTATTAAATTAAGCAGAAACTTATATTGGGAAACTCTCATTCTCGTAGCTAAGTGAAAGTGTTCCTCGTCGAGCTCCTCAATTTGTTTCATGAATGTTCTATAAAAGCCTTCTTCGTTTCTAGAGATTTACTGGGCGTACCCACCATCTCTTGTTATTACGAGGCTCTTAATCATGTTCCAATGTTTTGTATAATTTTAAAGTGGTATCAACCATATCCAAAATTATTTTAAAGGCTCTTATTTGTTGATTTACCGATATTTGTTCATATATTGATTGACAATAAAAAATTGCAAAAGCTTGAAATACTATAAAATAAAAATAAACACACACAAATGTACGAGGGCGGATCAATAAGTCCGTGACATTTCGAACCTGCCTCGTAGTTATATAAAATGCAATACTGCTCCCATCAAGTACCACCTGTTAATAGACTACTGTAAAATTTTGAGCAAGATCCGTCATTTACTTTGCGTTTAACAGCTGTTCAAAACATACAACCTCGGGGATTTTTTTAAAAATGGAAAAAGTGAATTTCGAATGATCATTAAACATTATTTTTTGCGAAAAAAAACCGGTTCGAAAAGTCACAGACTTACTGATCCCGAGGTAGGGTTCGAATCTGGACTTAGGTGTAAGGGACAGGGGGGTAAAGCCCCCCTTATGTCACTACTATGGGGTGATACAGGAAATGTTTCGTGATGCCATTAACCGGTTCTCGAGAGATAGAGTGGATTGCAGAGTGTCGAGGGCGTTATGGCCCGGATTGGACGTAGGGGCAACCAGGGTTCTACTAGGATTGGGTAGAAGTGGTATCAGCACCCTTATAGAGTTCTTGACGGGGCATTGTTCTGTTAGGGCTTTTACGAGTAAATGGGATAATGCCATACCGGACTTCTGCAGACTGTGTGGGAATGTCGAGGAGCTAGATACGATAGGGCATGTACTGTGCCACTGTCCTAAGATGCAGGGTCTCAGGCAGAAATGGCTAGGGGATAGATTTCACGACGAACTGGGGTGTATCGCTGGAAATAGGATGGCTGTTTCTGACGAGGGGACTTCTTTGCTCCTCTTTATCTCTCTCTCTCTCTTTCTTCTTCCTCTATACTGAAGGGACTCACAATGGACCGCATTGGTGTCCGGGTGGAAATGCGCTTTTGGGCGCATAACCCTTCTTAACCTAACCTAATAAAAAATCTTATGAACGCCAAAAAGTCTTAAGCACACGGTTTTGAGACAGATCCTAACACTCAATCCTACAATATAAACTAGAATTAAAGTATGTGATTTTGAATGGTGAAATAAAGTTTTATGTTGTATTTTTTTTAGTGGTAAGGGATCGTGTACAAGGTACTACGTGAGAACTCGCATGAACCTTAATAACCATTTTTATTGCCTAACAAACCCTAATTGAAACATTTGTATTTTGTATTGGTTTTAATATCCTGATCAAAGACTGTTTGAACCAAAGTTTATGAAAAAGTCATCATGCATCTTAAAATAGATACCATAACATTGTTTATGCCGCTGTTTGACCACTTTTATGTCATTTGTAAAATGTCATCATTTATTTGTTTCATTTTTATTCTGTTCTTTCTTCTCATCTCATTTTTTTCTATGAATGTCTGTCTGTATTAATGTTTACTAAGTTGTACCTATTAACCATAACCTTTAGGCCAAACATTTATTGGCCTATTCTTTATAGTGCAAATGAATGAAATTTGGTTTGTGTGTGTTCTCTTCTCTAGGCACATAAATAAAGACATTAAAAGAATTCCAGCCTTAACCATGTTAGTGGTATTTTGTGAAAATAAAACGATGCTTTTACAATATTCTTGTTTGTTGTTTTTTTTTTTTTATACAAACATGCAACTATGGACTATGATGGCTAGGGTTAGGAATTTTATGCTTTGTTACATAGCAAAACAAGTAAAAAAGACTAAATTCCACTTATGTCCTAAGAAGACAATGATTTACGAAATTACAAATAGTGCATTACACATGTCAACAAAATATTTTAAAATTTAATCGATATTTACGGTAAAATTATACTGCAACATATTTGTTTTGTGTCATTTTTATTATATTTTGGGAGTACTTTCAGATGCAATGATTTGAAACTAAAGACGTTAAACTTGTTTGCAATTCTACAAAAAAAAATATCCAAAAAAAGTTACAAAGCTTAATAAAAAGAAAGCGTAAAAATAAGTACAGGGTGGCGCAAAAATAACCTTCCGATGTTTTTTGGCTGTAATTTAAAAAAAAATGAAAAACTTTGATTCTTTTGTGGATTATTTTTATTTGGTCTTTTAATTTTGTTTACATCAAGTCGAGAATATGATGTCATGTAAATGGCCGCCGCCACAGTTGATTGTCATTTGAGCCCTTTTTATGGCATTTTTCATCACTTTGGCCAAAACTTCCGGCGATAGGTCCTCACATTCTTGACGAATATTGTCTTTAAGAGCTGCAAGAGTCTGAGGCTTGTTGACATAAACCCGCGACTTCAAAAAGCCCCAAAAAGGAGTCTGGAGCGGTCAAATCAGGCGATCTTGCTGGCCAGTGCAAATCGCCAAAACGGGAGATTAGGCGCCCGGGAAATGCATCCTTCAGCATATCGGTTGTGGCACGTGCAGTGTGTGGCGTTGCACCGTCCTGTTGGAACCACATGTTTTCCAATCCCAATTCATCAAGTTGCGGCAAAAAGAACTCGTTGATCATTGCTCTGTAGCGCTCACCATTCACAGTAACCGTTTGGCCCGCGACGTCTTCGAAGAAAAAAGGTCCGATGACTCCTCCAGCGAACAGCACACCATACATTAACGTGTATTTCGCATGGGTTTACTACACAAATGTCAAAACAGAACTGACATTAGGGGCCAATCGCAAAATTTATAGCATTTTCTGGTAGGAGGATTACTTTTGCGCCATCTTGTATGTGTACGTTAGGAATTAGTGGACCCAAATGAAATTAATAATCGCCTAAAACAAAAACTAAAAAAATCTTTGCAGCCGCTATTAATTGTCCGTTAAGTATATGTCAAAATATATGCAAACTTTTGGGCCTGGTACCATTTTAAAATAACAACAAGGTGCATATTCCCATAACTTTCCCTTTTTAAAAACTACACATACAATACTATGTTATAGAAATTAAAAGCATTACAAATGGCATACATTCCCGAGTAAAAAATTTAGATATAAATTTAGGAGCACCATAGTACTTTTAAGGCTTTAATAGTACCACAAAAAGTATTTAATACCTTTATAATCCCTGTCCTCTACAATGATTTTGGTACAAAAAAATGTGATCAAATTTAGAAGTGAAATTATGCAGGTGAAACGAAATTGTTTCCGGTGCAAAACATTTTAGGTGATAACAATTTTAGTGGTGAAAAAAATATTTGAGGTGAATATAAAATATTATTCACTTCGATTTTCAGTAGATATTAAATGAATCTAGGAAAAAATTAGTAATAGCAGCTCATTGATTTTTGAATTATCGATATTGACCTACCCCTGCCCACTTCATTACTGAAAATAATGAGTTACTAATAATGTGTTATACAACTACTTGCCAGGACCTTGCATACTTAATAATTTTCAAAGTGATAGCAATGAGTTAGTGATAATGTATTTTAACTACTTTTTTGGCACTAAAAATCTATTTTGGTTTTGTGACATAATTTGTTTTTAAATTGTTAACAAAAATCAATTTTATTACATTATTTTTTTAATTTTTTTTTGCCTTACCTATAACTGGTTATTTTAACCTTATCATTGACATGTTATTTTACTCCCTACTGATAAGCTTGGAGGTAACTAGTTACATCCAATGACATTCCTGTGTTAAAATAATGAGCTTATCAGGCAAACTTCAACCAATTACTGCTCGTTCTATTTGGTAAGGTATTTGTTTGCTGTTAAGCACATAAAATACGATTTTTAGTGCATGAACTTTCTTGCTCTAATTAATAATTAAATTTTAGTATATTTTTGTCTTTAAAAGTGGTTTAATAATTAAAACAAGTAAAAAAGGGATAAATTCGGCTTTGCCGAATCTTCAAATACCCTCCACCATAGGGGCTGAAGATGATATACGTATATACTAAATTTTGCATGAACTGTAATATGAATATGTTTTGTCAATTTATGTAAAGAACTTTTGTTATTTAGTTTTAGCAATGTTATTTATTTAGTTTTAGCAATGTTATTTACAGAGGTCTGCTCTCTTAGCGACTTTAACATTGTTGATTTTTACGTTAACTTAGTTATCAGAGTAACACACATATAGCTCTAAGAATGTTATTATTCTCATAGTATGTAAGACAATAAATGTAATCGAACAATAAGAAGACTTAATGACATTTTTACTTACTTAACAGAAAAAAAATAGATACAGAAAAATTTTACAAATTTGTATGGAAAATTTAGAGGCACCTTCACATTTTCACTCATAACTTTTGAACCGCTTAACCGATTTTGCTCACTTTAAATACCAAACTGCTCGGGAGGATGTTCAATAATCTGGGTAAAAATAGGCACCCCCGCTTGCGTCTTCGCGTCGTGATCGCCATTTCAACAGACAGACGGACATCGCTAAATCGACTTAAAATTGCATAAGGATCACGAATATATATACTTTATGGGTATTAAACCTATATTTCGACATGTTACAAACGGAATGACAAACTGATATATACCCTCACTATATATGGTGAAGGGTATAAAAATTACCTTAAAGCATCGTGAGTACTTGTATTTTTCTGATACGACGTTTTTGTGTTAAAAAAAAAATTAAAAAAAAATATTTTCAGATTCTAAAAGTGGTTCTTTTCATAAATTACTTAATTAGTGCAAAAGCAGTTTTTAGTAAAAAAAAAATTAAATCAAAAATATGCTACAAACAGGGACTTTTAACAAAATATGCAAAAAATATGAATTATTTGGCAAAATATGCCAAATTATGCAAAAACATGCATGCAAATTTGTTGATTAAAGTTGTTTTCCAGCTATCAACAACAAATATGAACTTCCTAGCCCTAATGATGATACAATATCAGCATATATATAAACATATATAAGTGTGTTTTTAGGTATGGATATTTATGTTTAACGAGTATTTATTTGTATGGCTTAATTTTGTAGCTCTTTGATTTTCCAATTTATTTAATGACCCTCATAAATATCAAGAAAATTATATTACATATTTTGAATGTTTAAATTTTCATGTTGTCATGGGGTTTTAGTGTATTTGACAGCAGATTAATAAACAAATAGACCAACAAGCGAGCATATTTTATTTGATTATTTATGCTGCCGAAAAGTCAAAACAAAAACTGGAAGCAATAAATATATTAATAAAAATTAAAGATTCTATTTATTTTGCAACTTATATAATATTCATAAACTAATACATATTTATAATTTCAGCAAAAAATTAAGGGGTATGTATGTACTTTAAAAGCAATGACTATTTTATCTACAGCCGATTATAGAATAGGCAAAATTAACCAAATAAAACTTGACGCACAGGCATATTTTTCTACTGAAAATTTCCAGCGGCTCGTACATGTTAAATTCATTGGCAAACGAACTAGTTCAATTGATCTATTCACTCAATTGCTCGAAAGATTCTGTTAAATCTCTTTTATTTCAATCGTTCATTTCTTTACTTGTGAGGGATAATTTTATTTATTTATTTTAAACATGATTTGTTTAAACAAATTAAAAGTAAATTAACTCCTTAAAAAATATTTTTTTTACACATTTTACTTTTGATATTATTTTTATTAAAATTTTGTAATTTTCTAAAAAGTAATTTGAAATTGTTTTTAATTAAAAACAAGAAGAAGACGTACAATATGAATAGTTCTTTAAACGAGTAAATAATATTTATATGCACGATTGAATTTAATTGCCAAAGAGCGATTGACCTAGATGAGCGAACTATTACATCTTAAAAAAAACCTAGAAAGGGCACCAAAACGAAAAAGAATGCCAAGTTCTAGTGTTTTTCAACTGTTAAAATTTGGCATTTCCATTAGTGAATTTAGCATGTGAGTGCGTGCCGTTATCGTTATATGTTGTTGTATTTGTTTCATTATATTTAATTATTACATTTTCTTATTTTGAATTTATAAACAAAAGTCATGCTTGCTGAGTCAGGGAATTTTTTGTCAGGATGGTGCTTGCATAAAAGTTTACCAACTTTCAGGAAAAATAATTAGTAAATTCAGCCAAAGCTTTGCCAGTACTTAGTCGATTACAAACTAAAATTTACTTGCTGAAATTAATAAAAATTTTTCTGAATATCAGAAGGCTGAGAAATTCTCTTAATTTTAGAAAAATTTTATTAAATATTGGTAATAAGTGTCTTTGGCGCCGTTTTAATTTCAGTTTTCCTCCAAATAAGTTAATTTTTCTAAATTCTAGTTATTATTATTTTCTTTTTTTTTTGGTGTAAGAATGCTTTTGTATGCCTTTGCTAGTAGATTACAGATATGTTACGCTTCATGAATAGAAAATTTGGCAAACTTCTAAAATTTTGGCATTGCCAAAGATGTCTATTTTGTGCGGTCTCTCGTCAAAACTAAAGTTCAAAATTTTGTTGGTCTTGGGTACATTAAGTCTCATGGCAATCTGACAAGCTAATACGAAAAAGGCTGACATATTTCTAATTTAATATATATACCCCACTGTGCATTCGCTGGATGAAAAGATGAATGAGCTTGCGTTCAACATGTCTGTCTTAGCCGAAAGGGTCTCCTCCAATTTTTAAAATATTTGTAATTAATTGGTATATATTCGTATATGAAAGATAAAAATCTTAAAAAAATAGATATCCTTTATTCAATTAAAATTAACCACACCATAATATGGTGAATTGTGTTTATACCATATCCGCCTTTAAAACAATACTACTAATTCTTTATTTGTAGAAATATTTGGCAAAGGCAAACATAAAAGAGTTATTAACACTTGGTACATAAAAATATTAAACAGGAAAAGTGAAATTATGACACGAATTGAAAATCCATTGTTTTTCTACGATTTTTAAAAATTAAAAAAAAAATATATTTTTTTTGAACAAAAGATTTATAGATTAAAATCGTTTAAAAAGATGAAAAAAGAATTATAATGTATTGTTGCAAAGGGTTTTAGTAACTTTTTTCTTTAGTAGATAATATATTTTTTTTTTTTTCATTCACCAAATACAGTACTGAAACTGGACATTTGGACAAACACAAAGGCTTTGGAAACAAATATATGAGACAATAAAAGAAAAAAAAAAGGAATCATTTTCTACATCAAATACTTTCTCTTTCACATTTATTATCTGCGGATTAAATTTCAACAAAGATGTTACAAATTGATGTTTTTGAATAATTTAAAAGGAATGAAATTTTATTCTGGGTAGTCACGATTAAAGGATTAAAACTAAACACAATGTTTGAAAAGAGTATTGTGGGAATTACTTCAGTAGCAAATTTCATGAGAAAATATTATCTAAAACTATTTGCAAAGATATATTAGAATGTTCTTAAAGGAATAATGAGAAAATTTTTATGAAAATTTTCTTTAAATTTTTTATCTGTTTGCGCTTAAAAAAATGTATCATATAAGATTAAGTTTATGCCTTATAAAAATAAATTATATGAGTTTTTCACTAAAATTAATAAAAATACTTTAAAATAATGCAATTTTTTTTAATAATATTAATTTACGAAAATTTTCCTGAACCTAAAAATAGTGAAGCATTTTTCTATAGCGTTTCTAAAAATGGTTTAAAATATTTTAACCGATACAATTCTCATTTGGTTTATAGTTTATGTTGTGCAACTAATTTAGTTTAGTCTATAAAAGTAATATTTGTGCATAAGAAAAATAGTGTTATAATTATTTTCATATTGATCAAAAAAAAAAAAAATAAATTGATTAGCTTTTATAAAGCAAACTGAAATTCTTACATATTTGAAAGTTCAAACTTAATGAGAATTACAAATTAATAAATCTTTATAAGCAAAATTTGTATGTGTATTTTGAAGAAGAAGAACGCAATTTTTAAATCTGGCAACATTCGAAGTGTCATTGTTTGACATTTGAACAATTGTTATTGTTTGCTAGTAGAAGGTACGAGGTTAGTAAAAATGGAGCGCTACACGAATGAACAACGCAATCTTATTGTGAAATTGTTTTACCAAAATGGTGAAAGTTTTGCGGCTACAGTTCGCAAATTGCGATCAATTTGGGGTCACAATAATGCTCCAAAAGAGTCAACTGTAAAGAGATTAATGGATAAATTTGCCGAAACTGGGTCTGTTAGTGATCTAAAGACAACAACGCGCCATCGACCAGGTCGATCGACCGAAAATGTCGCAGCTGTACGTGATGATGTCGCTCAAACTCCATCCACCTCAATTCGACACCGAGCTCAGCAAATTGGTGTCTCCAAATCCACTTTGTAGCGAATTTTGACGAAAGATTTGCATCTTCATGCATACAAAGTTCAATTGACTCAGGAACTGAAGCCAGCTGACCATGGACAGCGAAGGGAGTTCGTTAATTGGGTATTGGAGAGACAACATGAAAATGCTGTTTTTGCCGATAAAATCATCTTCAGTGACGAGGCCCATTTTCATCTTGATGGCTTCGTCAATAGGCAGAATTGTCGCATTTGGGGTGAGGAAAATCCTCGAGTGATTCACGAGAAGCAAATGCATCCTCAACGTGTCACTGTGTGGTGTGGTTTTTGGGCTGGAGGAATCATTGGACCTTTTTTTTATGAAAATGAGGCAGGTCAAGCGCAAACAGTCAATGGTGTTCGGTATCGTGAAATGATAACCAGTTTTTTCTTGCCTAGAATTGAAGAAATGTATGTGGAGGGCATGTGGTTCCAACAAGACGGCGCTACATGTCATACAGCCAGAGAAACAATTCAATTGCTGCATCAGTCATTTCCCGGTCGTGTTATTTCGCGTTTTGGAGATCAGAATTGGCCGCTAGATCGTGCGATTTAACACCATTAGTTTTTTTTTTTTGGGGTTTTTTGAAGTCGATGGTTTACGCGAATAAGCCGACGACGACTCAAGCCTTAAAAGAGGAAATTGAACGCTGCATTAATGAAATACCGCAGCATTCATGCAAAACGGTCATCGAAAATTTCATTAAAAGATCGCGTGCATGCCAGCAAATCCGCGGCGGCCATCTGCACGATATATTGTTCCATACATAACCTCATTCTGTCTACTTTACGATATAATAAAGTTTCACGATTTTTTTTTAAATATCTGTGCTTTATTTAAAATTTAAAAATTGCGTTCTTCTTGGGACACCCTTTATATGTACATAGTACTATATAGTATAATTTATAAACTAAAAATAAGGTTTAAGCTTAAAATTTAAGAAAAAAATTACTTTATTTTAGTACACTGTTTAATTAACTTGTTTGTACTTGTTTTTTCAAACTATTTGAGGCTAAACCTTTTCTAAATTTCTTAAAATTTAGTTAAATTACTTAATATTTGGTAATTTTTTTTTTAACGTAAAAGTAAAGAAATTTCTTAAACGGTTTTGGGCATTTGGTAATTTTTAGACAATTCTTAATTTAAGATCAATTTAAAGTATAATAAACTTTCTTCTATAATTTGTTTGATCTTGTTTTTTTTGACATTTTAATTTGTATGATATTTCATGTGTTTTTAAAAGCCCATAAATGTCATAATATTTAACTAAAATATTTAAATAAATGAAAAACCCCAGCTTCTGTTATTTTATTCACAATGACACTAAAAGAAATATATAAAGAGAACAAAAAACTATAACTATTATTTTCTCAAAGAGCTTTAAATAAAGTTAGTATACTCGTATGTATATACTTGTATGCATTTATATAGTCCAGGTATAATAAGTTTGTGCCGATGCTTGTAACATCGACTCTAAATCACTTTTAGTAAAAAAAAGGTGAGGTATGTAGCAACAAGGTTGTCAGGGCTAAAGCCCTGAACTGCCGCATGAATGTCTAAAAATTTTGTCTTACCGGTTGGAATATGACCTAAATCTAGTGAAAACGTACATATATCAAATCTCAGGTTTCTAGCCAAAAGGGGTTTGGGCCCCTCCACATAGGGATTTTGAAAATTCTCGATTGTGCAGATGTCAATGCAGGAAGAGGATTCTACACGAGTTCCAGCGGTTAACTCACCAAGTTGTATTTACCAAAAATTCCGTCTAAGTTGATGTCTGCAGCCATTAAAGGGAAACTTTTCTGCCTTTAAACCTCCATTATATCACGTCCCTGGCAAAAATTCTAAATAATACCTTATTAATGCGCTAGCCTATACTCCTGAGCACATCTTCAAATTTCACGTATCTCGCCAAAGTGGTTTGGACAGGCCGTTAAGGGGAGACTTTTTTTCATTTTTACTCCTCTCCGTAGGAATTTCCAAAAATTCCATCTTAAAGGATTTTAAGGAAGGAACCTTCAAGGGGGAGAATTTTTCCCTTTTGAGTCTTCATACCAAATTTCTGGGTTCAGAAGTTTGGTCCGTCAAGTGGGAGACTATCACAGTTTTCACCCTCTCTGTAGAAATTTTCAAAAGTTCTGTCATTGCAGGAGGAGGAAGATATACGCCAAATTGCAACCTTTTAGCTTCAGCGGTTTTTGCGGGCCGCCAAGAAAAAAATTTTTCCATTTTTCGCCCCTTCGCGTAGGCTATTCTAAAAATCTCGCCCTAGGTAATGTTTATACTGTATGAGGAAACTTAATACGGAATATCAACTTCCTAGGTACAGCGGTTTGGGCAGGTCGTTAAGGGAGAAACTTTTTACCCTTTGAATCCCCATTTATAGAAAAAAATCAAAAATATACCTTAACAGTGATTTAGCCCATACTCAAGGGAATGCATATTATAACTTTCAGGTTTATAGCCAATCGGCTTTAGTGGATGTCTACACCGGAGAGGTGTAGATATCCAGTGGTTTGGGCTGGGCGAAGTTGAATGATTGAGTGAGTCAAGTCAGTCAGCAAAGTTATGTATTAAAACACAAAAGATTGATCATGAGTATAAATAGCTTTAATTTTTTTTTTGTTCACAATGCCTTAAAAGTTCTGTAAAAAATAAACAAAAAAACTTCACTCATTCTACTCTAAATTATGAAATTGGCCCGCTAAAAAATAGGTGTTCATTTATTAGCCCTACTTGATCACATCTGCAAATTTCACCCAAATCAGTTAATGATGTTTCCTTAAAAATATGTACACTTCAACAATTTTTTTTAAATTGCATTTTTATTCCTTGATCAGATTTATGAAACATTTTTGACACAAGTCAGTTTATCCACCGTGGTATAGGGTAACATATGGTCGATATTGACTGACTTTAATTTTGTACCTGTTTTTATATTGTTTGATTTTATTTCAATTCTATTTAATCAAATAAAACGTACGCAGTGTCCAATAACATCATTTTTAGGGGCCTTTTTTCAGTCGTTTGAAAAAATAATTTCTTAATTCGGTTTTTATTTAAGTTTTTTTGTTTTTAATTTAATATAATTTTTGTTGTTTTTGCTTTCCATAAAATAAAACGAATTGATTAAATTTTAACAAAACTATTTAACCAAAAATAGTTGCCTTGGTTTAGACTCTTTAGAGTATTCGCGAGTCAAATTTCAGTCAGTATAAAATATAATAATATCTCATTTTATTTATTATCTAAACCTATGATTTAAAGTAACAAACTTTATACGAATTGATTTAAAAAGAATCATTATTTTCAAAGTCTGCTTATTAGTTTAAAAAGCACGATAAATTTTAAACTTTCTGTTTAATAAAGCGAACGGAATAATACCTCCAGAGGAATTTTGTGTGATTTTGTTCCAATAACAAAATACACACAATTCTTGTGGCAGAATTATTCCATTCGCTTTTTGAAAACAATGTGTAAATTAAAATCGCTATATATTAAAGATCAACGTTGCTCACTGACTCAAGCACTCGATATCCCAGCCCATGCAGAAGAGAGAGAGAGACAGAATGGCGAAGTCTTCTCTCGACCGCCTGCTCAAACCTTTGTGGCTAGAAAAAAATTTATATTTGCTTCCGAAATTAATGTCCAATTTACTTGTTAGGTAGTTTTCGCTTTTTTTGAAATTTTGCCAGGTACGTGGTGAAAATGCCCAATTCGAGCTAGAAATTTCAAATATGTGTGTTTTTCGAGTGAGAACTTTTACACCGATGAGCTACTTTTTGTAATTTTCAATTAGAAAATGGGTGCTCAAACGGTCCCCCAAACGACTTGCTAAAACCGCTTCGTCTAGTGACTTGAAATTTAAAGAATGACTGGAATTTAAAAACTAAAATTGGGACACGGAATGAGTTGAAAGGGGAACGAAATGAAATAAAACGGGAAACGAATGTAATTGGAATGCTTAACAAAAGGAAAGAAATGGAATGGTGTGGAATTGAAACACTAGGATAGATATGCAATAGATATAACCTTAAGTTTAGTTAGTTTATTTATCCTATTTTTAGCGATTTTTATTCTCTTTAACGTTCTTTAAAATCGTAACTGAATGCCGATAATGATAACAAATCATTAATTTAAAAGATGCCCAGCAAAAATAAATGAAAGTGATCCTTAAGGAATCAATTTATCATTGATTACAAAGCATCATTTAATATTGATTTTTCTCTTTCAAAGCACTCCTTTCTTACAGCTTCAAAAATGATTTTAAACAAAATTAACACTTTTTAAATCCATGACGGGTAACTTATTTTAAATACAAGCAAGGTAAAACATTAACCACAGATAGTTACATATACATAAATTTGACATTTATAACTATAATTTAGTACTAAACCTTAGTTATTTTGAAACAAGTTGTCAGGTCTTAATTCCCAGATAGAAGCTACCGGGACATTGTGAAAATGAGGCTAAGGCACAATTACTGCTTCCTTAACCTTTAACATACTTGCCTAGGGGATTTTGCATAATATCGTAAAAGATCATCACGTAAGAGATAGAGTAAATATGTTCAAAACGGATTTGTAGCGGAGGGTTGGGGCAACAAAAATCTGGTACGTGGTAGGAGCCTATCTGGCCCAATTTGCCCGCTAGGTTGCCTCAAAGTTATCCAAAAAGTCCCCTTACTTCAGGGGGTGCTGTGGGGAGAGCGTGGGGCGCATCTGGCTAAAACTCGGGTATATTTTACGGGCACCTCTTACCTTTCAAAAAATATATGGGGAAAGTTTGTATAAGTTTCAACCTGCCGTGTAAGTTTGCCTGTGGGTTGAAACGGAAAAAAAACGCACCTAAAATAATCTTAATATTTTTTTTTATTTTCATCATTGTATGTGCATGTTTGTTTTTAACTGTTAATGATGAAAGTCAATTGAACAAAACGCATCTTGTCTGTTATTATTTTAAGTTCAAAGTTTTTTTGCGCTGATTGTTTGTTTGTTTTCATTCATTAATTATCAGAGCAGATGTGTTTCGTGCATTTCTATTATTGTGGTATTTCGAGTGTTATTTTTGATTTATCAGTATATTATTGTTTGGTTATTTTAAATACAAAAATTTAAATGAGTGGATCAGACCTTGATCGTTTATTTTTCCTTAATCCGAACGAAATTGAGCAACTTTTGCTTAGCGATGCCAGTGACAATGAGGAAGAAGCTGCTACATATATGGATGTAGAGGACATCGTTTTTCTAGAAAATGACGCTTTGGAAATCCAAGAGGATGAGCCCATAGAAGTTGTTATTGAAGGAACTTATTCCATAGAATCTCTTGTAATTAAAAAGGCTCGCGTTAGTCGTAAAGCGGTACCAGTTACTGAGAGGATGAGCCAATTGCATCGACTTCAAATGCTGCAGTATTACCAGATAATTCAGAACTTTTTTACCACCAGAGAAGACTTTCCAGTTCAGAGAGACGCTTGCCTATAAAAACCTTGTTTTAACCGGGTTTCAGGAGAATTGCATATATGAACATTCGCAAGTTCTAAAACCCATTGTAAATGCACATGAGGAAATGCCGCAAGCGTATGATGTGTTCAATGCTGTGTGTAATTTTAAAGGTAAGTTTTTATAATTACAAGTTTATATATTGCAATAGTAGTTACAATACTATTGCAATGTGCATAATGCTTGTGGAGCAGTCCAACTTATATGCCAAACAAACAGTTCGCATTTTCACTCTGACCGTAGAAGAGTTCAAGGCTTATATGGGTCCTTTTACTAGCGTAAACTTGCTGGACATTCTACAGCAAAATGACATCATGGTATGCGGAACAATTCGCAGTAATAGAAAACACATGCCAAAGCAGTTTTCGGCTGATAAAAATATGAACCGTGATGACATAAGCTATTTTGTTCTTCATAGCTACGTGATATACCGCAAACTTATATTGGCTAACAGCTTTGCGACAAACTCGATTGATTATCTGGCAGCCTCGATTGAATATCTGGCAGCTTTAGCAAAGGAATTAATTAATGACTTCTGTTCAAAATCGCGCAGATTCCCGTAAGCAACCAGAACTGGAAGTATCTCTCTAAAAAAGCCGAAGTCTTTCCATAAAATGGAAAAACATGAAAATTGGAAACGATGCGTTCGCTGTGCCAGCTATGGCAAATACAGCCGCACAAATGTATGTTGTACTATATGCAATGTATTCCTTTGCTTTACATCATCACGTGACTGTTTTGGCGAATACCACGTATAGGACTTATCTTAAAATGTTAAAATTATTTATAAATTACTTTTTAAATAGTTTAAATAAATAGAAAAATATATAATACATTATACTTTTCAATTAAATTTTTTGGATAAAAATTTCTCTTTCAGCTCACAGGCAACTATATTTCAAAGAACTGCAAAATCAACTTTTTTCTTGATTTAATCATATACAAAAATTCTTGTTCAAATTTAAAAATCAGCATCATGTTACTGAACGCGTGATTCGGATCAGTTTGAATCATATGTCGATTATGTTTACTGTAAATTTTATCACTCAACAAAAAGTGAGCGTTGAATAAATCAGAAAAAACAACAAACAACGTGTATGAGTTTATTCATAATTAAAACAAAATAGAAACACATTTCATTAATGATATTGTTTACATTAGGGTGGGACTTAAACCGCTTTTTAGAATTTTTATTAGTAATAAAAATATTCTTCTTCGTGAAATATAAATATTTTTTTGGAAAAAAAAAATTTAGGTCGATATCTCAGGCTTGCCAAATCCGGAAAATTTTAAATATTGTCTATATTTTGTTCATCTATTTTGATTGAGAAATTAGGCAATATTTAATTTTAACCGGATTGGGCGAGCCTGAGATATCGACCTAAATTAAAAAAAAAAATTTTCACAAAGAACAATTGTTTTGGTATTCCTAATAAAAATTCTAAAAAAACGTATTTTAGACCCAGCCTAATATACATATAACATTTACGAAATGTGTCTACAAAACCACCCCCTTTCTATAGATAAGAAACTACATATTTTGTTTTAATTATGATTACACACATACACGTTGTTTGTTGGTTTTCTGATTTATTCTACATCAAAATAATTATTGTTGGCTCGAACGAACAGAACAAAATCAATGGTTTAACAACGACCGATGATTATAAATCAGTGACAAAACAATCGTTTGATTGATTTAAAATCATCAACAAATATGTGTGTTGCAGTATATTCAGCGTTTGAACGGAAACACATATTTATTCTTGTGTTGATTGCGTATGAACGTTTTGCAATCAGCAAATGCAGTTCTCTGCTATATTTGCCAAAGGAAAATAATATTTTTTGGGTAAAAAATTGCTTTTCAACCCAGAGGCAACTATATTTACCAAGTAAAATGAGGGGCAAGGAGAGACCCGGGGGTCCTATTTTTTTACGTAACTGTTATTGGGTCGTATATAATGAAAATCAAAAAAATAAAAAATCGCTTCGGTAGAAAAAGTCCGGTCCTAAAAAGGTTAAGAATCACTTCCATTTATTTTTGCTGGGAATATATATGAATGCAACGGTAATGAAATCATTACTTAATCCATTAGTAGGTAGACATCCACTAATACGAGTTTTTTTGGGTACGGTAAAAAGTGAAAAGTCTCTTCTCTAATCTTCCTTTACAGCCTGCCTAAGCCACTTTGGTTGAAATCTTCGCCAAAAATGTATGTAGAAAGAGGGGCTCAAAAGAAAGTGTTGTCTTGTAAAAAATGTGTTCCTTAAGATAAGGGCTAATTTACTAAACAGATACTTTTTGGAATCCCCCCTCTCCCCCCAAAAAAATTCATGTTAAAAATAAGGTTAAAAGGGAAAAATGACTCCCTTTTCACCCAGCTATCCTGAAATCTTGAAATATTAACCTGAAAATATATGTCCCCTGGAATACGGGATAATTTACTAACGAAAATCTTTTTGAAAATTCTAATAGTCGTAAAAACGATCTCAGCTCAAACAACTCGGGCTGGAATATAAGCCTTCTTTGAAAAAGGGGTTTTTGAAAGTTTTTTTAAGTCACTTGAAATTAAAACATCCCTTTAAACAAGGTTAAAAAATTATAAGAAGATAAAATTCTTTAGAAAAATGATTTAGTTTGGTGGGGCACATCACCAAAAAGTTTGGGAAACCCTGATTTAGATTTTGTCGATTGTGGAAAAAATCTTTCCCACCTATTTGTACAATATTTTTATAATAAAGTTAAATTTTGAAAATTTGGATAACGCATAGATCCAAATTTTCAATATTTGTTTATATTTTAATGAAAATCGGATTGCAGGTTTTTTAATGTGGTATTAATCCAAAAATCAATAAAAATGTTGTGTTGGTCTTAGTACGGCATTTCAATATTTCATTTCATGAGAATTGAAAATATTTTCTAAAAAAAAATGATTTAAACTCTTCGATGTGCCACAGTTTGCCCATTGATGTCAGCGAGATATACACAATAAAAATATGCTTTTGATATGAATTGATTTCCTAATAAAATGACACAAGCATTCACGATGCTGCATGTAAGGGGCCACAGAAAAGCGCCCACACAAAATTAAGATATTCACACGGAATTCAAAAGATTTTCTGTGCTTTCCATGATAATGATTCTTACCAAAAAAAAATGCATAATAACCAGATCAAAGTACAATACACAAACACAAATATTTTTGTTGGAGTTTAAATTTGTATTAACAATAAATATAAGTAAAGAAACTTACCGAAATCTGTTTATTGTTTGCCTCTAAAGACATGATAACCAGAAACAAATGAAGAAAAAACAAAAATATGTAAAATAAATTCCCATGCTCACCTGTAAAATTTAATGTAGTATAAAAAACAGAAAAATCAAATCAAACAAAGATCA